>OY728121.1:1534112320-1535362320 GCA_963277665.1 Viscum album | reverse complement strand
AGTGCTATCATTTCTGGAGAACTCATACCTCATGCCATTAGGTTATAAGAACACTCTAAAAAACCAGTTAGGATATCTTGAAATGACCTTCTCATATTAAAGTCCCTGATCTACAAACTAATCATCAAACAGATATTTGTTTTGAATGTTATGGCAATTTAAAAATTTCAAAAGGGGGTTCACTAATACATGGATCAACATTGGTGGTCAAACACCACATGGTAGTTTGATTTGCAACAACAGTAGACTATGCCCCTACTACTGCGCTCATGTGGCTGTTTGGTCGATTATGGCCGGTTCGGCCATCTGGGTCTGCCCCGACCCATAGGTTACGACTCAACTAGCCTGGTCAACCTGGCTGGCCACACTCTAGAAGGGGCAGACCCACCTCCCCAACAAGGACCTACATAAAAACACCACCCATCCCCCAATTGGGTCGGTCAACTCACATAGTAACCCATAACGACCACCATTGTTCCACATGGCCACCTCACCACATCTTGTGGCCACCCCGCCCCATCCTTCTACACTCTGCCACATCCCACCAGGCATCGGATGTGTCACGTCTCCCTACGTTACCGTCTAATGATGATAATAATTCTATGATACACTATTCTTCATCTGATGCTCCAATATCCAAAACCAAAACTTTCTTTGATCCTCATTTCCCGAGCTACACTAATATCGCCTTTCATTCATCTTGCATCCAATCTAGTGGTCTGATCACGTTCGAATCATCTCGGAAAGTCGAGTTGTGATGACGAGGATCCAACATCGAAAAAACATAAAAATGTGGGGGAGATATCACCTGAAAAACGGAAGAAAAAACCTTTTACGTTGTTCATGTCAGCCTTAATTCATTCTCATTAGAGGGATAAATGAAGTGGTTAAACTAATAATCCAATAATACCTCAATAATAACGTATCCGGGAAAAATAATCGAATCGTCAATCAATCTATTTGTGGATTTTTCTAACTTCATCATCGAATTAATAAACAAGGAAAGGAAATAAGAAATCAAATTCCCTACCTTGGATATGGATCATTATTTTTCAAGGATTGATTACAATTTTCAATCCTTTAATAATGATCTCTGATCCTGGTGTTTGTCATATCAATTGAGAGAATTCTATATGGATTCCCTCAAGAGCCTTCAAGGAATTATCCAACATTATGAGCCAAACTCGAGGTCCCTTCCATGATCATCACATAAATTAATCTACATCATCACATCGACAAAATGTTAAAATAAAATAAACTCAAATTTTATTTTTATTCATTAAATAGTCCAAAAATTATTGTTCACAGCCGACATTTGAATTCTGATGTTAAGCCTCCCCTAAGGAAAAAACAACTTAAAAACTCAATGGGGGCCACATATTTGCAATCTGAGTAACCATTCATGATTTTTTAATATTCTAATATAAAATAGTTTTTTTTAATTGTATCCATTTTTTGTCCTTGGTGACCTTTTCTTCAGATAACCCACGCCGACCAATGTTAAGACACCTCTAGGTTTGAGAAAATACTTTGAGCTCAAAGGTGAACTCTGAAGTATGAATCGAGAACCCATTAAAATGAAATTCGACACATTTAGGAAAGCCTCAAATTCATTCTATTGAGAATATATATTTTTTAACGAATTGGTAGATGCACACCAGTCATCAGAATCGCACACAATATCTGTACATGGTCTTGGAATTTTCCTAAATTATTTTTTTCATTTGTAATTTGGAAAAAATCCATGTCATTACATCCCCAAAAAAATTCACACATACAACATAAAAACTATCATCTGGGATTAGAATCAATTATATAAAAAATTCAAGATGTGAAACAACTCTTTATGTAATATAACCTTTCACAGCATGATGCCTTTCTTGAAATGCATCCAGTAACTATTACAACTCAAGTAACCTAGTTACATAGTGATAAATCCTTTTATTACCAATAGAAAAAATATTTAATGCTATGATCACAAATATATCTGACTTCATCATTAATGGTATCCTCCCAATTCCTTTTTTGACCTATACTGATAAGAAGAAAGGGAAATCCATGATGATGTTAATGGAAATCATGATAGATTTGTAATGGGATGTTACATGGAGTTTATTAGGTTTGATCCACTTGTTGATATTTTAGTTTCTCTTGTTTGAGAAGTAGAATCTTTGGTTTTTATCTTTCCTCTTTATTCTTTTTTAAATTTATTTAATAATTTGGGATGTTGGATTTATGGTGTGAGACATCAATGTGTATTGATGCATCAATTAGATGTGGCATAAAATTTGGCATGTGATTCATATTACTAGGATATGATATGAAATAACTGAGATTTTTTAAATTTTTTATTCCATTGAAATATGGTTGGGTTTATGATTAGAGGTTAAATTAGTTATGATATCCTAGCTATGATCCTTTAATTTAGAATTAAATCCATGTTTTTAGAATACTTATTTTCATTTTAGGGGGCCTGATTTTTTTCCATTTTTATTTGGTAACCTAGTCTAGTATTACATCTATTTTCTAGGGGAAAATATCATTGATTAATTGGGGTACCTAATCTTGTGATATTATATATTTCATATATTTTTGGAACTTATATTATTTTATAGTTCAGGATTCATTGTTGTATATTTTCTATTTTCTAAATGTTTCTGGTTCATGGAATCTTGCAGATTCCTTTTGCGATACGTGGAATCTTATGTGAATTCATGATTCTTACTATTCTAGGAGTTTTCATGTTTTTTACTAATTATTTTAATTTTATATTGTAGGGAGATCCCATTAAGTCCACCATTTTTTAATTCGACTTATTATAGTCTCATGGTTGTTTCTTACTTCTAATTGTAGATATTTATTGAATATTTTAGTGGTTTATTTGGATATTGTTTCTTGATTGAGGAATATTTGGTCTAGGGTTCCATTTAGTTTCCCAAGGAAACTTTTATTTCTTATTTAGGGATGAAAAGTTTTCCTTTTATTCTATTATAATTATTTTTACGGGAAATTTATTGGTGAAAAGTGGAATGGTTTGGAGAATTTTTACATCCACATTTCATCTCTACCATTAATTTAATATTATTTTATTCATATATATTGAATTTTATGTTTTTAAGAAGCTTTATCCCAAAAAATGCCAAATCTTTTTTATTTACCTTTAAATATATGTTTTCAATTCGTGGATTATGGGAAAAAAGGTGGGTACAATTATGTATGGAATTTTTCATTCATTTTTTATTAGTGTATATTTTTCCACAGTGGGTTGATAATGGTTTAGTCCAAACCATGTGAGGTCTATTGGAAACCATGATATTTTTCATCAGGTTTGGGTACTAGAAATTTTCATGCACATGGTTTTGTAAATCATGGTATGTGAATACAAGTTTGATCTGCAATTTGAGTGTTCCGTTTGGATCATTTTGAACATGGACATCATGATAGTTCAATTTTTCATAAATAACCATGTGTGTATGGTATGTTTTGGAAATTATCCCCTCATTGTTGGATCACAATTTGAAAAAACATGTTTCCATCCCATATTTTATTAAATGTTTTATTTTTCATGATTTACCATTCGATAATTTATGTATTTTCTTAATTTTATTCATCTCTTGTTCAAATGAATCTTGGTGTTAATGGGGGAGATCTATACCCTCCCCTACTTCAATTTTTTCCCCTTATAACTCATGTCTTATGTTATTTTGAGTGGTTAACCCTATATTCCTCCACTTTCCTTCATTTTGATTCTTCCCCTTCTATATCTATTGATTTTCTTACTCCAAAAAAAACCTAACCACTATTTTTGTTTGGATTATGGATAAATGTGGATCAAATATTGAAAATTTGGGTTTTATAGTGTATATGTGGATGTTTCCTAACTCATTCATATGTTCCCCATTAATATCGATGGGTTTAAAAGGGTTTATCTATAAATGATGTAGGTTTTTCAATATAATTCCCTTATAATACATGGTTTATATTTATTTAATGGTTTTAAAAACATTATTGTTATTTATGAACTTTTAAAAATTCTATAATAAGACAGAAAAAATTATCCAATGACTTTTTTGGTTATCATGGATGGGTCACATTCCCATCACCTGTGAAAACTCTAACATGGATTTTTAAAAAAGGATAAAACTGTTTTTAAATTGTTCCTTATAAAAATATTATCACATGTAATATCATTATTTTATTTTAATTGGAATATAATTCGTTTGGATACTCCTTATGGATCTACAGTACATGTTATGAATTTGATAAAATTACATTGTTTATTTTCTAATGTAATTTAAATGTTTTAATGGGGTATTTGACATCACAATTACATTTTAAAAATACAGCTGATGTTTTGATGGAATGTTTTATAAATTGATGGAAGTTAACCATTAATATTTTAAATGATATAGTAAAAATGGTTCTCATTAAGGCATGGATTTTTTTTCAATATCGATCGTGATACTACATTGGATATTTAATTTTCAATTTCATATTAATTTATTTTTATATAAAGTGTTATAGTGTTATATGTATTTAAATATATCTACTATGGGATTTTTTTAAAGGTCTATATTTTCTATTTTTTATTGTAATTGAAACCTTTTTATTTCCTTGGTAAATTGTAGGGGTGTTTTAAAGGGAAATGTGACTAACTATTTGTGCTTTAAAAAATTTGAAATAAAATTTGGTCATACATATTGATTGGGATGATTTTTTAAATAGTGTGAGTTGGGATTGGTAATAAAAGTGTGTTTTGGTAAAGGATCATATGGAATTTTGTAAAAGACATTTGCCCATAAAATGTTGTGAGACCCTCATTATAGAGAGACCAAAACATTTAATACACAATTACTAAATCATTTTAGATTAATACAAATTAAATTAAAATATGATCCCTTATAGAATAGTAACAGATTTTTGTATTTAGAGAAGAGATACAATATCTTATTTTTTAACAAATTATCATCACCATTTTGAAAAGGAGATTCTTTTTAGATATCATATAATTAAAATCTTTGTTCATAACCTATGGAAGGAAAAAAGAAATGGTGAGCTTATATGACTATTAAAGGTAAATAGAGAAGATATTAATCAATGATAAAACATGATAATAAGATATGAATAAGGTATTTGATCATGGTCATAAATTAAAATGATTATAAAAAATTTCTCAGAGATCATAATCATGATTTGGGGCATAAAAGATTGTCATAGTATTAAAAAATATCCCTAAGAGTGAAACATCATGAATAATTAATTTGGATTTATGATAACATGACATAGATATATGAATGTGGAAAATAATAATATTATAATATTATGAATACATAAAAATAGATATAATTTCCCTAATTAGGTCAAGGAAATTAAACAAGGCTATTAGATAAAATAATGGACATGAAAATAGCTCTATAATTAATATTATGGGAATTAATATTAGGCTAATGTTTAATATTATGGACATGAAAACCATTCAAGATATAAATTTTAGGCGATTAAAGCTAGGTGAATCCAAAAAATTGTTTTCATAAAATTAGGTTCAAACGTAAAATATTTATCTCATGAGTCATCCAAATTTATCCATCACAATATAGAGATATATAATTTATAGACCCCACATCATAAAATCATAATCCTTTAATTTGGCTACAAAAGGGTCATAAATCATTCATCTTAAATCATAACCCATGGAAGAGATTTTTTTCATAAAAATAACATCATAAAAATCATAACCCATCCATATAAATTATAAGCATAGTTTCATTATATCATTTCTATATTAAATAATATGTAGTGTTATAATATTTCATCTTATATGAAAATATCATTTATGGATCACATAGAATATTTATATGGGAAAAATATCATATTCAATTTAAAATATCATCTTAAAAATCCATAAAAATCCAAAATAAAATGGAAAACATTTTATTTTCGAGTAACCTTCCAAATCAATATGGAATGCTTCAATAAATTGAGTGGTCCTGATGCTGAACAATTCTATTCTTTCCGTTTAAATTAAAACAAATATTCCTTTCAAATTTTTAGAGAAAATTTAAAGGTACCTATTTATGTAAATGACAGGAATATTAATTTGAAACCATTTTTATTGAAAATCACAAAATATTTAAATATAATTTAAAAAATAATTTAATATTTTCATATACTTTCATGAAAATATTTTTAGGAATCATTGTGGTGGAATAAAATGAATTTTTGACTGACGAGAGAAATAAAGTCTTATTTCATTAAAAATTATCATTTGGTCTCTTGAGTACATTAAAAGAGGTAGATGTATTGAAAACATATAATATATATATAAATAACTATAGGAGAAGGAAAATAATTATATTATTTTGAGAATGATCCAAAAACATCCAAATCGGAATGTTAATCATAAGAAGACCTAGTGAACAATGGGATTGTAACATAAAACCCATAACTCAAGATCCACTTCCTTGAAAAGTTATATAAATACTTTTCTAACAATTATAATTTTTTATAATTTTTTTATGAAAATAATATCCATACATATAATATAAAATATGATCCATTTATGGCATCACAAAACCATTTTTTTAATAATTCATTATTAAATTCTTGTTTTCTAGGTGTTAAATATTTTGTATTTCAAGGATGTTTCTGTTCCATTGTTCTTATCCTTTTACAATGATCATTTAAAAATAATAACATGAATTTTATAAATGATGTAAATATCATGTAAAATAATATATATATATATAGTTATCCATAAAATGTTGAAATAGAAAAATGAATTCTAGAGTTCCTAGAGATGGTAGGCCATATATACGCCTGGACAATATTCCCATTTTTTGAAATCTGGAAAAAAAGAAAGGATAATAATATTTTTCATTTAAATAATCGTTATTATATCTTATATATCGTTTCCCTCATTAAATATATCTGCAATACCATATATATAAATCAAAAATGAAAACATAATCATATCCCTTTGTGGAGACAGTATTCTATATATACAAATGAGAAATGTTGTCATTTGAAATCTGATTGGAAAGTATATAGTTAGTTTTTGTATTATAATTATTAATGAATAATTATTTCATTATGAACATATATAATCTATGAATCCATTATAATAATTATTCATGATTTATGGTGATGGGAAATGAATTGCATCACAATGTGGAGGCAGTAGTCCACATATACACATGACCAATACTTTCTCTTATTATTGTATGTAATAGATATTGAATATTGGTTGTTAAATAAATATAATAGAATTTAAATATATTTATGATAAAAAATTTAATATTTAATATTTAATAAAATAGTTTTACTAGAGTTAAATGCAGAAATAAATTATAATGGGGTGGGTTAGATGGTAGCCTCTTCTATGATATGCCTTCTTTAGATCCACTCTTACAGACCCATAGTATAAACTTTTAATGAGAAAAAAACTATAATTAATATGTATTGTATTTAAAAAGATAATTAGGAAGGGGTTAGTTGATATAGTTGACTCGACATGGTGTAATGAAAAGGTATATGGGGTGTCCTTTTATTAGGGTGGGAAGGGACACATAGAGAATTATATAAATTGATAAATAAAATATATCATATTCTATGGAAAATTGGTATAAATTGGTATATTTTAAATATAAGATGATTAAAATTATAAATAACCTCATCTAATAAAATTTTTACTTGTTATTTTATTTTTTTACCCTTAAATATTAGGTTTATCTCAATTTATCCCATTAAAAATTATCATATATGGAATGTTTTTTACTCTTTCTTGGTAAAAAATGCTACTATAAAAGAACAAGTTATGAATAAATGTATCATGGATGTTTCAAAACATATCAAATTCAATTTTACAAAGACATTATTTTAATTAAGAATAATCCATTTTAAAAAAATTGTTTAATATAAAATACCATTAATGTCATTAAAAAAACATGAAATATTATAAAATAATATGTATCTAAATCAAGTCATTTTGTTCCAAAATGACATGGATCATAATATAATGAATATGTGGACATTGTATAATCATAAAATAATATTTTTATAGTTTGGGATGTCATTTTAAAATTTATATTTTGTTTTAACCACTTAGTTTACTAGTTATAATCTAAACCATAGTAATGATGTTTTTAAATATTAAAGGGTTATGATTTTACATATAAGTTATAATTGGATCATTATATAAATTTTTTTCAAAATTTAGAATTTTTACCATCTCACATCGTCTATTTTAATATCTAATGATTTTTAAAGAATTTAATAAAATATTTTTGACATAAATTACTTTTAATGAAATTTTATGATTACTTCACAAAATTGGACACTAAAAACATCATAATGGTTCTGTAATTTTTATATGGACCTTTAAAACAAATATAGTATGCTATATTTATATTTAAAACTTATTGTACTCTTTAAATGACACAAACACATTACATTTAGAGTTTTTAAAACAATTTACATAGATTTTCTATAGTTTGCAAAAGAATATTGTTGACATTGATTAAGAATTATATGTTATTATTTCATTACAAACAAATAAAAATAAATTTCCAATATATATTTTTTATCTTTTAAAATAAATTACACACTCAATTCAGTTATTTTCATCTATTTAAGAAAATATTATAGATATTAAATTCAAGAAGATGACGTTTTTCAATTTATTATTTAAATAAATATTATAAAGGTCAAAATCAATGTTAAATGGAATAAGGTAACATTTTAGATGTTTGTATCTTTATAGATTAAATTAAACACCCAATAAAATGAAGGAATAAATTTGACATAGTGATAAGCCTTATTGAAAAATTTATAAAAATAATTAACAATATTATTTTTACCATAGTAATACAAATTTTCTATTATTTCCATTCATATTCACCAAAAATATAAGATCAATATTTTAAAATTTTGGAAATTTTAATTCTAATATAGTATAAAAGTTTTAAGAATAAATTTTTTTAAGGGATGAAATTTAGATTTTTGGAAGTAGAAAAATGGAAATTATTTTCTGAAAAAATTCCTTCTTTTATATAAAAATGTTTTTATAAAAAAATTCATCCCAAGAATTGATTCCAATAAACACAAATTTCTTATTAATAATATAATACTAAAAAATTTACTTGGAAATAATTTTAATGAAAAATGGAATTTTTTAAATTATTGTATCAAAAATATAGTTTCAAAAAAATTTATTATTTTCCCCTATTCACTAAAAAATCTATATTTATAGAAAAGTTTTAAAAATAAATATTAATTTATATTTAAAAATAATATATAAAAAATATTATTTTAATCAAAAGATATTTTTCAACATTCCATAAATTAATTAAACTATTTTGTCTAAAAAAATTAATAATAAATTTTTTGTTGTAGAAAACTAATTTTAAAGAATAAATTTGATTTTAAAAATAGTTATTTGATATTTATAATGAATTTATCATTATATTTATATTTTTATGACTTTTAATAGAATTCATAATTTGGCTCGTTCAATCCGTACTCACCAACTCAACGACTTTGATATATATGTCATAAGAAAATAAAATTTCATAGTTTGTTAAATCTCACTGCTGTCTTTTGTATACACCGTTGAACATCATGGTTTTTAAAATATCATTTTGTTAAATTATACCACCTTAAATAAATTTAATCATTGTAACATGAAATTTTGTACTTCAATCAAGGGTTTGATATTTTAGAACTCTTTTTTTGGAAATCCATATAGTAAATGGGGTTAATAAAACACACTCTTAAAGATAGAGAATGGGAAATGTAAAGGTTATTTGGAATAGTACATAACATGAAATCAAAATTTCTGAACATTATAAGGATGTTATAATATGGAAATGGGGGAAACCAAATTTCAAAAAATGCTGTATATTGAAAAATATCACTCATCAAATTAAAATTTTTTATCATTAGAATTTTTAAAACCACAAAAAAATAAATCAATATGGTGTGTATAATACCATATATTCATCAGAAATAATTATTAAATTACTAAATTTTTTATTCAAAGTCATTTTTGAAGAGTTGATGAATAATTGACCATATATAATATAAACATGTTGAAATATATATACTTGACAATACTAATTTCATCAATTAATGGATTTCCATCACAATCTCATCTTTTCTCAAAATGATGAGTACTATTGATTAATTTTTAGGCCTAAAGAACTAAAATAAACTTCTAAAGGACCACAAAATCCAAAAAATGATGAAAACAATTTCTCTATTCATTTGAAATTATACAAAACCAAAATAGATATCACTAAATGTATAAATATTGTTAGTATGAAATAATACTATTTACTAAAAAAATTACAGAAAAACACAAAAGTTTCAACTTATATAATTTAAAAAATAAATTTTCCTACATCCAAAATAACCCCAATAATGAAAACATTAAATAATTTCATACCCTCAAAGCGTGTCTCAATAATTTTGACTTACATGTCGAAAAATTTATTTATATTCTTCCAAAATTAACATCCATTTGACATTAGATATAATCACAAGGGTTACCAATACCTTAAACACTTGATACATATCGACCAAAATTACTAATAACCATGATAATTTACTATACTATCATATAAGATAGTGCGTTTTGTCAAAATATTATGATTATAATTTATAATCTTACCTAAAAGGTAGTCCATAACATGATCACAAATATCTCTAAATATATTACCTTTTAAATGAATGAATTTTTAAGCATCATGATTTTTTATATCTCACTATCTAATAGACCATACTTAACCTAAAATAAAATAATATAACGACACAATGGTTCATTTAAATATAAATATTGCATTCATTCTAAAACCTAGTAAAAATTTCCAATCACCTCAAAATATAATTACATAAAACCTCAAACAAGGTTTCTATAACTGTAATATAATAATTAACATTAAACATTTTAAAACCATTTTAGTTCCAGTAAATCTTAAGTAAAGACCATGTTAAGACCAAAATGATTCCAAAAATCAAACAATACACTTTCCTATATTTAAATAACAAAAAATTCCATAAATGGATGAAACTAATAAACACCTTTAATAATTACATACATTAATTTTTCATCAAGTCACTAACCAATTTCAAGGCCATAAATAATATATCATTTAGTTCATCAATAAAAATAAACTATTTAACCCAACCATACATTATCACTTTACCACTATATCACTTTTCTTTTTTATCAATACAATTGTACTTTTTTTTTCAAATCCTTAATGGGAAACTAATGTTGAAAAATCCTTAGATGTATCACGATTCTTTTATATATATATATATAAACATTGAAATAACTCATCGGAAAAATAATTCATGAATATGAAATAATTAAATCATTGATCCTTTAATTTTAATGTTTGGAAAAGAATAGGTCCCTCTAATCCTTAAGATTTAATCCTTGAATTATAAGATATTTGATTATGTGATTATTCTCATATACATAACATGTTAGAAGAATTTTTTTCTTTTCTCCATTGACATCGTGAAACTCAACTTTTCTCTTACTAAGTGTTTTTGGAATATCACCCACTTTGAGAGTGAGAATGACATAACATGATAACTAACATGGAATAATAATTCTTTCCATTATATCAATTGGTTAATTTGGTTTGTCTTAAAGTCAATCATTCCATTGGTTCATCCCATTAACTAACAACATGAATCATCATAGTTATAACAATTATCTAAAAAAATAAATGTTTGCGAAAAAAATAATCAAACTTCAATACCACATAATCATGAAAAATTATCTATAGTATGTCTATAGCATGAACAATTATTTTCATCTATAAAACCTTAGGTTTATACAATGTGATCAATTTTCATCATTTATTCAAATCCTTTGTGATGGTTCTTAAAGAAAAAGTGAATAAACCATAGAATTTTCCCTTCTAGTGTGAATACAGGTGAAGGGAATGGAATCAACCAGCCTACACTAGAATGATGGATGAGATAAACAAGGATAAATCATTATAGGTTATTTACACACAAGACATATTTGTGTGAAACCACATCAAAATGTAGTATCTATATGAGGATGTTTTTCTTAGAAATCAACATAATATCTATTTTAATAAATATTACTTTTTTTTCTTATATATTGAATTATCCATAGAATTTTACGAAAATCATATTATTCTAATAACTAAATATTGACAATACACCCCTTTAATGAAAATAATAGAAACCCATAATTTTTATTGATAAATATTACATTTTTTTCTTGAATATTGAATATATGACATTATGATACATTTCAAAACCATAATGTTTTAATGAAATTTTATTATAAATAAATAATATTCTTATATAATAAATTATATAAATGTTTTACCATGGAGAATTATTCTTAGATATACCCAACATAGACCATTTCTTCTTAACCTGGGACGGAAAAACACATGAAGGGTTCAACTTAAATGCTTAGTATGGGTAATAAAAAGATATATCACTCATTTATCATATATGATAATAAGATAGGAATAAGGCAATGAGATCATGGTCATAAATTAAAATGTTTTCTCCTAATTCGTTATATAACATAAATACAGACCAGGGTAAAAAACATTATATTAATAATATACAATATTCATAGAAGTGTGATATCATTAATAATTAGTTATGAATAATAAAAATATAACATAGAAATTTGAATGTGTAAAAAAACATATTTATATAACATTGTGAACTAGTATAAACAGAAACATGTTCACTGATTAATGGGACATATAATTCCTGATCTATTAATCAAATAATCAAAATAATTTCATATGTGTACTATAGGATCATAAATAATTCTTCATATATCATAATCATGAAAATGAAAATTATTTCATAAACCTCTCGTCATCATAATTATAAAACACCATCAGATAAAATAAGGATTATATCATTGGATCATATATCCAGTAAATCAAATGTAATAATAATGGATGTCATATTAGATGAAAATTATTTTTAAGGATCACATATAATATTTCTAGAGGATAATATCCTTTAAACTCTGATATCACTTCCTTAAAATATAACGTTTCAATACAATTATGGTTAATTTTAATTGGAAATGATACTCAAAAACATATAATGGATGATTGAATGAAATGAGTGGCCAAATAACAAAAAATTCATATCATGCCATATATGTTAAAACATAGATTACTTTCACACTTTTTCTAAAAATAATATATACCTTTTTCTAAAAATGGAATTATGATTAATTTTATACATGTTTTTTAAAATATAAAAAAATGGTGAAAATTAAATTTACAATCATTTGAGAATTGTAAAAATATTCCTAAAAATAGATTAATAAAACATATACATTATAGAAAAAGAATTAATGATCAATGTGAGAAGTAATGTATGAATTTCATAAAAACATTTATAGTCTCTTAAGTTATTAAAGAGGGGAAAATGCGAGTAAATTATGTAATCTCATGAATGAACTAAGATTCATAAAAATTAATATTATTGAGAGGTATGTTCAGAAATATTCTCATCGTGAGCATAATCATAAAAAATACCTGAAAATAATTAAATTGAAAAATAAAACTCAAACCACATTATAAAATTTCTATGAAAGAGCACTAAAATAATATATATTAAATTTAAATTTGTTAAAATTTTAAAATAATATCATGTAGATACTTTTAATATCATATCTGATCTACTTATTACATTTCATCACCCATTTATTAATTATTATTATTTATAGTAATAATTTCTAGGTGTGAACTATTTTTTATGAATCCTTTGGTTATGAAGTTATGATCAATGAACACCGATCATGGTTACATTATATAAAATATGTTAAACCTTATATTAATTTAATATATAATATTTATATATGTGTATATATTTATCCATGAAATATAGAGATATAAATATTAATTACACCATTCATAGAGATGGTAGGCCGTATATACACAAAAACACTGATTCCATTTTTTGATAGATAGAATGAAATAATGATTAATAAAAATTATATTTAAAAATCCATTATTATATAATTTATAAAATATAAATTATTTAACTCAATCCTTATTATCATCTATGTAAATCGTAAATGAAAAACGAATCTAATCGATTCCTAGAGGTGGTAGTCCTCATTTACACACATTCGACATTATGTTCTTCCAATGTATTGGAAGGTAAGAATATAACTATCATATTATAATTATAAAATCATAATAATTTGATAAATATCATATATAAACATTAAAAACACTACACCACCAAAATATTTTATTTTATTAAAAGACACTTTTATAGAAAAAGTGTGAACCCTTCATGTTTAGCCAAACCATAAAAAACTATAGAATGTAGTGTAATTATTAATAACAAAATTATAACTATGAGATTGAATATCCTTATATAATTTATAGGAAAAAGATTTCAGATATCATTAAAAACATTTTAATAAACATATATGAATGATGGTGAGGTAAAATTTATTGTATCAATATGTAGAGACGATAGTCAACACGTACGCATGAGTGATACATTCACTTACCATTAGATGGAATATGGTGGAATATCAGTGGTTCAACAATCAAAATAAAATTTAACTTTGTTTATTACATTTAATTTTCTATTTAATTATGAATATTATATATTTATCGGTTGTTTAAGAATAAAAATTGAAATTTAATGGGTAAGATGATTACCTGTAATTCGATAGGCCTAATTAATATAACTTAATAAGATCCAATGGAATGGTATTTTATGAATAAAAAACTATATTTAGTTTAAAGGGGGGTTAATAAGATATTAGGGTAGATTTTGGTCGATATATATGGTTAAACATTGTGTAATGAAAAGATAAGAGGGGTGTCCATTTATTATAGGGAGAAGGGAGACACTTGGAATTACATAGGTATAAAATTAATATAAATTACATATCATAATAATTATATAAATTGATAAAATCAAAATATAATATGATTATGATTATAAATTCCCAAATAAATTTAATGTTTTAAATGATTTGGTTATGTTTTCACCCCTATCTCTTTGTTTTAAATATCATAAACCCTTTTGAAAAGTATGAAGACATATGTTTTTTTAATATTTATTTGTAAAGACCCAGAATTTTCCATGTAAATATTTTTAATTAAAAGGAAATATTATGAGTCTGCGAATGTTTACGGCGCGTGATTCGGAGGCCCGGTGTGCCCGGAATGAGTTTCTGAACTTTTTTTTGGGTACGTTCAGTATACACGCGAGCGGCCTTTTATAACATTTGAACTGGTGCTCGGAATTGCAATCTAAGGACACCGCTGAACTCCTAGTGCCGATATTCATTAAAGGAGACCCTCACCTCGACTACAGTAGGTCGAGTGTGGATGTTAGTTTTCCAGATTTTCGTGGGAGAGTTAAAAGAATAAAAATAAAATAAGACAACAATATTTTATTTTTCTATGTGAAACAACTTTTTTGAATATAGTGGTGGGGACCACCCGAGCATGAAACCTCCCAATTTGAATCTAGCGGTGGGGACCAAACGACCCTTGAACTCCCTCTTTAATTTGAGTTAACCCATGGAATTCCCCCAATTAAATTTGCCAACATTAATTGGATTGATTAACTAAACATATTAATTTATAACCTCAACTATCATGGGGAAAAATGATTGGCAAAAGAGGAGAGCCTTGGAGAGGGCTTTTGGAGGATCATCTTCCAATTAAGAACGTCCCCAGATTAAGAACAAGGATGATGCATGAGCTTATATTGGGAGGGTGGTGTGGGCGCAACAAACGCCCTTCATCGAATTCCTCTCCTTCCTCACGACACCTAATACGAATGTCAAGGTAGGGGTTTAAAATTGAATTATGAATAAATCTCTTTTTTATGATTCTTCGTATTCATGATTCACAATGATGATGGCCAAACAAACAAGGCCATATTTCCATACTTATACCTTGACCCCTTTTCTTTCCTTATTTGTGCGTTCTTCATGTGTTCTTTGATGCCAAATAATTATTGATGTTGAAGACACAATGTTTTGTTGAGCGTGATGTATGGACATAGAGCTCTTGACTCATGGATTGTGAATATGAAAATGAATTAATTTTCAGGCTTGGAACAAAGCTACGATGGCTCACGGAAGAAGGTGGCGGACGGCACCCGACCAGCCGTGAGGAAGGAGGGTGGTGTGCGTCAATGCAATCGGTTGAGCAAGAGGCTGCGGCCCGTCGGCCGCGGCGGAGCAGTGTGGCAGCTGTCATCCAGTCGGCCATATAACAGAGTGGCGGCACATGTACACACTTCCGGTGGAGTGGGAGGTTGCGACCACATGGTCCTTCCAGAAGTAGAAGGGAATCCGTTACCCAGCAGGACGCAGAGGAAAGCGGCGCCTTCATACCGCAAGGAGGAGGAGGACTGACCGGTGAACCAGCAAGCCGTGGGCACCAAGCAGAACCCGCTCCGGTTGGTCCCATTTCCAAAAACCTAACGTCTCTTTTTCCATTCATGTGACATGGGAGGCAGCTACCTCCCAGGTGTCGTCTTAGGAGGACCCCTCCACAGTGGTCCACCCAACTGCGGCCCGCACGGCGGACCGCCCCAGCAGGCTGTGCTACCGGGCCACGCCACCGAGCGGCACCCAGCGTGCCGCGCCTCATGCGCGCTGGGTCCCACCTAAGGGGTCATGCTTCCCCTTTGTAGTCTGGGCTGGTCCTACTATGGCCGAGGCCAAATGAGTCCAATCGAGTCGAACTGGGTCGGTCAGACTAGGTCGGACTATACCCGAACCCATTTAGACATCGATATGCTTTTTGGCAGAAAATTGATGACTGGTCTTCCATTTGATGAACAATATGTGGCACCTAAACCCTTGGATCTAGATAGATCTTTTTGTATAATCCACTTGAGTTTTGGATAAATTTGGAGTATGGCTGGGTTGGATCAAACCTCGAATCCAAATGGTCCCTCGGAGCAGAAACACAAACAACGTACATGTCGGGAATCCGATTGATGCGCCGTCTATTATGTTGCGTCCCTTATAATGTGACAGAACTATGGGATACTCATTTTTGCAGCATAGTGGAGGTCGATGTAGGACCGATTTCATGAGGGATAGATTCTATTGAACTCGAGCTCACAGGGTGGGAGGAATCTAGTGGCTGGTAGTGAGGCGGAGGTTACGGATTGATAATACAGAGGTTAGTTACCTATCGACTATAGGAAGGTTGCATCTTGTGTGGGTCGTTGTGGGGGTTAGTACCTATCAATCATGTGTGGGTCAATACTCAGCGATCTTGTGTGTGTCAGCACATACCGATCCTGTGTGGGTCAGATCATGTGCGGCTTAGCGCTCAGTGATCCTGTGTGGGTCAGTGCATACCGATCTTGTGGGGATCAGATCCTGTGTGGGTCATTTCATGGGTTAGTACCTATCAATCCTATGTGGGTCAGACTCCGTATAATCATCAAAAGTGTCTCTTGACAGAATAATACGATCTAGCTTTGCGGCTAATCATCTGTATTTATATACTTCACATATACCTGTGTGAGATGAGTCTTATATCTTAATGGTGCACCTATGTTGTACTATATCTTCATGATATTACCTATTTCTTACTTCTACCATTGTCTTGTCACCTTTGTTGTAATCTTCCCTCTTGTGTGAGATTAGTATATCTTGATAACATAGGTGTATGTATGGGAATATACCTTAGTAGGGTTGACTGTTGTTTTTCATGTTTTTTGGTTTATACTTTGTGGATATTATTGACCTTCAGGTGTCTTGGGGTCCCTTCTGAGTATCGTTATACTCACCACTACATGGGCTTCACCCGAAACTTATTGTGTCTTGTGCAGACGACGGAGAACACTGACTGAGGACGACGGTACCAGCACTAGAGACTGCTTAGAGGTGGATCTTAGATGAGGCGTACTGCAGAGAGGACCATTTGAGAGATGTACCTACACATCAGGTAGGATCCTTGGTGGGTGTTCAAAAGAGTTGTTTTCATTTTTACTTATACTTTCTAGTTTTACTTGTACATTCCAGTTGGGATTGTATTTCAGACCCTTTACTTTCTGTACTCACCATGTTTTACTATATAGTTTACTTTGTTATTGCATATTGATATGTTCTTGGTCTGTGTGAGAATACAATTTATAATGGAAATTACATCGCATTATAGGAAATATGTATTTTGGTGCTTGTCTCCAGCCCCTAGCATATGGAAGGTGGACTTGGGGTAGTCACGACATGGGCCAGAGGGGACAGGTCGTGACAAATTCCTATCAGAGTAATTCAATTCTATTGAAGAACTAGGACTCTTATCTTTTCTATGTGGAGCAATAGTGTTACATGTTTTGAGTGTGCTTTTAATTTCGGGGAGTCAAGTGTTGCTGCGGCGGTTGACGTATCCATTGATGAGGATCCTGACCTCTGATTTCTATTCCAGTGCATGAAAACACTAATTGCATATGTGTTTTTGAAATTTTTTTGTTGATATATCTTTGAATCAGATCACCATGTATAAACTTAATAACTATGGTGCACCTATTTATTTTCCGGATTTCTTCACATAGAATGCTAGCCATGGTTCCGGGTAGAGTACGTTATGATAGCCTACCGAGCGATGGGGCTTCGGTGCAGGGGCCCCTTATAACAGTTGTACCATCTAGTGGTGTACAAGCAGCACCACTACCCATTGGGCAGCCTATGCCACCAGCCCCAGCAGCAAAGGGTGCATGCCGTTTGAGCGCATTGCACGAATTCCAGTGCCCGATTCCACTGAGGATCCGGGGAAAGGCAGATCCACAGGCGGATGAGGACTGGCTGCAGGCTCTGGTTAGAGTTTTTCTATTGGTAGGGACACCAGCCGATCTCATAGTGATCCTTGCCACCAGTCGTCTTCAGGAAGTAGTTGGAAGATGGTGAACCTGATGCTTGAGGTTCATGATGAGGTGACTCTCATCTAGGAATACATCACGATCTGTTTTAGGGAAGATTTTTTCCCAGCGACCCCACTCTCAGTGCGTATACCGGGGCTTCCCCACTTGTATTAGGGTAGAATTACTATGACTCAGTATTTAGCGAGGTTCAATGACCTCTCACACTACTCCACTGACATGAAGCGAGACCCTTTATTCAGAGTATGAAACTTTGAGAAGGGTCTCAAATGGGAGAATAGAGCTTCAATGGTTTCTCTCAGCATCCCGATGCAGGCGGGGTTGTTAGAGAGATCACTCTTTGTGGAGATATTCCTTGCTGATCAGTCACCATCATCATGACGCACCACCAGATGACACGCAACAGATTCATCGACATATGGTAGTAGAAATATGAAACATTGGTCCATGAGGACCAAACCTATTGGTGTATGACCGCAATATACATGGTTGGTTGTGCAGGCCTCTCGAGAAAGAGTTAGACCGGCGAGGAACAATCATTGTTATTCGTGCGTCGGGAAAGGGTACATGGACAGTGACTGCCCAACCCGCCGTACGGACGACCAGAAGACGGTCGAAGCACCACTTGGGTAGTGGTGAAGATTTGATCAAGGAGGTCCACAGGCAGGGGGCAGACATGGCAGAGGAGCAGGTCATGAAATAGGTGGTAGGTGGCTATTTTAGGTTCTACCGCTACAACTTCCATGTGGTCCACCCCGACCACATGGTGCAGGTGGACAGGGATGAGCTCAACTCCAGGCAGCTAAGGCCTATTGTCATGGAACTCTAGAGATGATTCGAGGTATGATCTAGGTCTAATCCACCTTAGCTGCAGTACTTATAGACACAAGTTTTAGTAATTATTTTATTTCCACACCCCTCGTTCAGAGCTCTGAGATTATAGTGGAGCCATTTTCTCTATACTTATGGCTATAGACTCCTACGAGAGAAGATTTGATGAGTATGCACTACTACCGGCCGTGTGATTTTACTCTAGGAGGCGAGTGCTTCAGTTGGGATCTTCTAGTAGTGGCATTGAGGCCTTACAATATCATCATGGGTATGAAATGGTCATTCATAGTCGATGCTCAGATTGAATATATTAGGCTCAATGTGTGGAGTGTCCGCATGGATGGGACCAGATTTTTCTTCACTGGAGAGAACAGAACCTTTGCATTGCATGATATACTTACCCGAAGGAGGGTGCTACCGATCAGACATTAGTTGTCTAGCCTTACCCTCAGAGTAGTTGATGTTGAGATTTTGAGATATCCTATAGTGGTGGGTCAGTATGCTGATGTTTTCTGTAATGATGTTCCCAGTCTACCTCCACATATAGAGGTGTAATTTTACATTGACTTGTACCACAAGACAACACTGACATCTACAACAACAAATCGGATGGAACATGTGGAGCTTCGAGATTTATGGGTATAGCTAGAGGACATGTAGAGAAAGTGACTCATTAGGGACATTTTTTCTCCCTGGACAACCCCAATTTTGTTCTCCACGAAGGATGATGGGTGTTAGAGAATATGTGTGGACTATCGTCTCAGGAACCAGGTGACAATGAAGAACATGTACTCACTCCCGAGGACTGACGATCTCTTTGATCATCTGAAGGGAGCACAGTGGTTTTTGAAGATATAACTCATATCAGGCTATCAACAACTCAGAGTATGAGGAGAGGATGTGTAGAAGACAGTGTTCAGATGTCGGTATGGTCATTATGAATTCTTGGTTATGCCATTTGGCATGACCAACGCCCCTGTAGTGTTCACGGGACTCATGAACATGATCTTCCAGCCATAACTCAATCTCTTTGTGGTATTGTTCCTCGACGACATCTTGATATACTCAGTGACGGAGGAGGAGCATGACAATCATCTATAGATAGTTCTAGACACACTCCGAGAGCATGGGTTTTATGGTAATCTCTCAATGTTCTTGTTCTGGATACGAGTGGTCACTTTTTGGGGCACGTCATCTCGGAGGCTGGAGTTGCGGTGGATCGTGAAATGATCAAGGCTATACTTGCATGGCAGCCACCCAAGAGTGTGACAGAAGTGTGGAGTTTCCTAGGTTTGGCCGGATACTACCGGAGGTTTGCGCCTGACTTTTCCAGAGTTGTGGCACACTTATCTATGTTGACGAAGAATGGTAAAACCTTCGTGTAGTTGGAGAGATGCCAATGGAGTTTTCTAGAACTAAGGTAGATACTGAAGAGTGCCTCTATCTTGAGGCTACTGGAGTTATCCTTTTGGTACATATTCTACTATGACACAACAATGATCGAGCATGGATGTCTCCTGATGTAGGAGCATGCAGTGATCGCGTATGGTTCTCGACAGTTGAGAAAACATGAGTAGAACGACGCTACCCATAACCTGGAGTTAGCTATAATGGTCTTCGACTGGAAGATGTGGCAATATTACATGATGGGTGAGTGTTTTACAGTATACTCTAATAAAAAGAGTCTCATGTATATCTTCTATCAAAAGGACCGGAACCTGATACAGTGGCATTGGCTTGAGTTCCTCCAGGACTATGAATTTATGAAATTATATATTCATTGGATGGGGAACATAGTATCAGATGCACTCAGCAGGAGATTTGGTATATAGTTGTTGGGTGAGGCGAAAGAGCAGCAAGCCACTTTGCGGATATCCTATGTGGATCGAGATGGAACATCTGATCATCAGTATCTGAAAGTCATTCCCCCACTACGTCAGCGATTCAGGGAGGCACATATTGGGGTCACTTACTGCAAGGCTCGAAAATCTTAGATATATATAGGACATGCGCCTGATGGATTTTCTTAAGGTGGGGAGCCCTCCATCCTTTTTAGAGGGAGTATTATGGTACCGATGGCATTACATGAGGAAGTGTTGAGGGAGTTCCATATATCCCCTCTAGCTGTGCATCTAGGAGTGGAGAAGATGTTCCAGGACCTCCAGTGTAAGCATTGGTGCCCGAGAATGAATAAAGCAGTAGAAAATTTTGTCTCATGGTTCCCACCTGTCATCAAGTGAAGGCAGAGCATCAGGTTCTATAGGGCTTTGTTCAGCCACTAAAGGTGCCAATGTGGAAGTGGGATGGAATTTCCATGGACTTTTTCATTGGAATTACATGCACATCCAGGGGTAATGATTCTATCTGGGTTCTCATTTACAGACTCACCGTGTCGGCTCACTACCTACCTATTAGAGACTAGGCACCAGTAAAGGGCTTTGGACGCCTCTACGACCATGATATTGTATGGATTCATTGAGTTCCACCTATGATTGTCTCTGATCGTGTTGCATGTTTTACTTCTCGACTATGGAAGGTGTTGCGTGAGGAATTCAGATTGCAACTTTGGTGGAGCATCTCCTTCAATCCTTAGATAGATGGTCAGACAGAACTGACCATTCAAACACTCAAGGACATGTTATGATCTTGAGTCATTCATTTTGGCCGCATTTGGAAGGATCACTTGCCTTTGGTGGAGTTCGCCTACAAAAATAGCTATCACTCAACTATTGGAATGGCACCATTAAAGGAATTGTATGGTCGACGTCGCGGATCACCTCAGTTTTGGAATAACCTAGGGGATTCAACACTCGTGAGACCAGAGATAGTATGGGAAACCACGAAGAAGGGGCAGATCATCCAGGAGCAGTTGAAGACTGCACAAAGTAGAAAAAGGTCTTATGTTGATATGAGATGAAGACCTATGAAATTCATGGATATGAGAAAATGTCTTTCTATGGGTATCAACTCAATGAGGTTCATGGAGATTTGGCTGAGAAGGTAAGTTATCTCTCAGATTCATCGGACCCTTTCAGGTCATCAACGGAGTTGACGTGGTGTCTTACCACTTAGCTCTTCCACCTCAGTTGCACTGAGTGCACGTCATTTTCCACACATCACAGTTGAGGAGATACATACATGATCCTTCACCCATCATTGACTGGGGAGATCTAGACATCGACGATGGGGTGACGTTTTCAGAGGTTCCAGTGGAGATTTAGGATCGACAATAGTGGTCCTTCGTGGGTGGTCAGTACCTCTGGTGCACGTACACTGGCAGCATGGGAACAGCCAGGGGAGCACATGGGAGATGGAGTCTCTGATTCGTGCTCAGTACCACCATTTGTTTCCCTAATTTCAATTATGTATTTCGGTGATGGAAGACCCTGAGGTGTGGAGAATATAAATACTTGAATTTTCCATGTATTTTTTTTAATTAAATGGAAATATTAAGAGTCCGCGAAAGTTTACGGTGTGTGACTCCGAGGTCCATGGTGCCCGGAATAAATTTCAGAACTTTTTCAGGTATGTTCCGTAAAAGCACGGGTAGTGTTTTGTTACTTTTGAACCAGTGCTAGGAATTGAAATCTATGGACACTGGGTAAATCGCCGGGCAAATATTTTCTTAAGGGGACAATGACCTCAACCGCAGTAGGTTGATGGTGGAAGTTATTTTTGCAGATTATTGTTGGTGAGTTAAATGAATAAAAATAAAATAAGACAAAAATATTCTTTTTTGTGAAACCTCTTTTTTTGAATTTAGATGTGGGGACCACCCAAGCATGAAACCTCCCTATTTGAATCTATTTGTGTGGACCATCCGACCCTTGAACTCCCTCTTTAATGTGATTTAACCCTTGGAATTCCCCCAATTAAATGTGATAATATTATTTGGTTTTATTAACTTAACTTATTAATTTAGCACCTAAACTATCGTGGGGAAAAAGGATTTTCAAAAGAGGAGAGCCTTGGAGAGAGATTTTTGAGGATCATCTTCCAATGAAGAATGACCCTAGATCA
This sequence comes from Viscum album, assembly GCA_963277665.1. Classification (NCBI taxonomy): domain Eukaryota; kingdom Viridiplantae; phylum Streptophyta; class Magnoliopsida; order Santalales; family Viscaceae; genus Viscum; species Viscum album. The sequence goes on along the minus strand of OY728121.1, from coordinate 1,535,338,563 downwards.
TGAACAAGGATGATGGGTGATATCATATTGAGAGCGTGGTGTGGGAGCAACAAATTCCCTTCATCAACTTCATCTCCTTCCTCACAACACCTCCAATGAATGTCAAAGAAGGGGTTTTAAATTGTATTATAAATAAATATATTTTTATATATTCTTCATATTCTTGATTCACAATGATGATGGACAAACAAAAATGGCCATCATTACACACTTATACCTTGACCCCTTTTCTTTCATTCTTCACACGTTCGTCGTGCATTCTTCGATACCAAATAATTATTGAAGCTGAAAACACTATGCCTTCTGCAGCGCGATGCATGAATGAAGATCCCTCAACTCAAGGAACGTGAATATGTGTACGAAATAATTTTCGGGCTTGGAACAAAGCAGTGATGGCTCGCAGAAGAATGTGGAGGCTGGAACCCTGCTGTTCGTGAGGAAGGAGGGTTGCGCACATCCCCGCCACTGGTTGAGCATGATGAAACGACCCATCAGCCACGACAGAGCAGGGTGGTTACCAGCATCCAATTGGCTGCATAGCAGATTGGTGGCGTGCGTATGCACTGCCGATGGAGCAGGAGGTCGCGGCGGAGGCCGATGGGTGGCCAACACTCGGCCGGCCGCGGGGGACAACTGCACTGTCGCCCCACTAGGAGGAGGAGGACCGACTGGCGAACTAGCCAGCCATGGCGCACCGCGTAGGACATTCTATGTCAGGTACTGATTCCAAAAACCGAATGGTATTATGGCCGTTCGGGCGACCTGGTAGGTGCGTCCCTCCCGAGCGTCGGCTAGGGAAGACCCTGCCATGGCTATCCCCCCAACTGCGGGCCCAAACGTGGGCCTCCCCTCTATGGGCCGGGCTGGCCACAATCCTGGCCAACCGGGTCAGGTCGTTCCAAACATGGTCGGGTCAGCGCATGCCGGGTCGGGATGGGTTGCTCTGACAGGGTTGGACCGGACATGGGCCCATTTAGACCCAGATATGCCTTTTTGGTTGTAACTTGAGGAACAAGTGTCCATTTGATGAATATTCAATGGAACCAGAATTCTTGGATCGAGATGGTCCATTTGGTATACTGAACATGAGTTTTGGATAAATTTTGAGTATGAACAGGTTGGATCAAACCTCAAATCCAACCAGGCCCTCGGAGCTGAAACACTAATAACATACAGATCGGGCATCCGATTGATGCACCGTCTATTGCGTTGAGTCCTTTATGACCTGACTGTCCTTTAGAATACTCCTTTTTTGATCATAGTGTTGGTAGAGGTACATCTGATATCACGAGGGACAGATTCTATTGATCTCTAACATACCGAGTGTGAGGAATCCAGTGGCTGGCAATGAGGCGGAGGTTGGGGAGAGATAAAATAAAGGTTTGTTGACTATACATTCCGAGTGGGTCAGATCTAGTTTGGGTCATTGTAGGGGTTAGTTACTATTGATACTATGTGGGTTAGTTCTCGGTGATCCTGTGTAGGTTAGCACATACCGATCCCAAGTGGGTTAGATCCTGTGTGGGTCTGTGCTCAGAAATCTTGTGTGGGTCAGCGCATACCAATCCTGTGTGGGTTAGATCCTATGGGGGTCAGTGCTTAGTGATCCTATGTGGGTCTGCACATACCGATCCTCTGAGGGTCAGATCTTATGTGGGTCATAGCGGGGGTTAGTACCTATCGGTCCAGTTTGGGCCAGACTCCGTATAATCAGCAGCATTGCCTCCTCATATAATAAGATGATCTAGCTTTATGACTAGTCATCTGTATTTCTATACTTCACACATACCTGTGTGAGCTAAGTCTTATATCATTATGGTGTACCTATGTTGTATTATATCTTCGTGGTGTTAACTATGTGGTACTTATACCTTCGTAGTGTTTCCTTTATGGTATTCTTCCCTCCTGTGTGAGATGAGTATATCTTGATAACATAGGTATATGTATAGGTATATACCTAAGTAGGGTTGACTATTGTTTCCATGTTCTTCGGTTTATTCTTTCTAGATTTGAGAGACCTTCGGGTGTCCCGAGGTCCCTACTGAGTATCGTTATACTCACCCCTGCATGGGCCTCACCTGGACTTTTTTGTGTCTTGTGCATACGACGAACGTCACTGACTGAGGATGAGCATACCCGGACTGAAGACTGCTCAGAGGTGGATCTTAGATGAGGAGTACTTCAGAGACGCTATTGGAGAGCTGTACATACCCATTAGGTAGGATCCTTGGCATGTGTTCACAAGATTTGCTTTCATTTTTACTTGTACTTTCCAATTTTACTTGTACTTTCCAGTTGGGCATGTGTTCTGGCCCCTTTACTTTCAGTACACACCATATTTTACTATATAGATTACTTTGTGCTTGTATCTTTCTTTGTTCTTGATTTGTGTGAGTTTATATTTTATAAAGGCAATGAAATTCCATTTCAGGGAATACACCTTTCAGTGATTATCTCTAGCCCCTAGCATATGGATGGTGGTCTAGGGTTAATCACGGTACGGGCCCTGAGGGATGGGTCGGGACATTATTGGCCAATAATGTTACTATAAAATCGAGAATCATAAATTTATGGTGTATATTTTAGACCGTATCTTATTTACAAGGATGCATATATTAATTTATAAATTTAAATCATTTAATAAAGTATTTATCAATTTCTAAATTTTATTAATGTAATTTTTAGAAATACATGAAATATTATAATATAATTTGAGTCTAAATCATTTCACATGGTTACAAAAATAAATGTATTTTAAAATAAGATAATTTTTCTTAATATAATCATTATAAATGTTTTTATATGTTTGGATATTATTTTGAACCATATATTTTTGTTTAACACCATGGTCAACCAATTTTAATCTTCACCGCGATAATGATTTTTTAAAACTAAAAGGTTATAATTTTACTTATATGTAAATAATTTCTCAAAATTGGGGAATATATTAAAATTTTATCCTTTTGTCATTCGACTTGTTCTATTGTATGTTTTAATAATTATTAAATTGTTTAACAAAATATAATTTACATACCATAATATTAATGGAATATTTTTATCTATTCACCTAATTTGACTTTGAAATAAACATTAAAATAATGTAATTAAAATATAATACTTTAAAAAAATATCTTAAATTTATCCTAAAATATGAGGGACACACTAACTCACCAATGATAATATTATATTTGGTGGTTTTAAAATAACATTCTATATTTTTTTACTACTTGTACAAGAATTGTGTGGTAATTGAAAAGACAATGAAGATAATTATTTCATCACTAAAAATTAAAATTAAATTTCTAACAAAAAAATTACATTATACATTAAAGAAAAAATTTAAATTGAATACAAGTTGTTTATATCCCTTCTAAAATATTTTTATCATATTAAAAGAAAGAATGAAAAAAATTTATCTTTATCTTTAATTAATATATTATAATGTTCAATAAAACATTTAACTGAAAAAAGGTCATAGTGTAGAAGTTTGGAGTGTTATAGAAGAAATATACACATTAATTAAAATAATGGTAAATGTTGGAATGAATTTTAATCCTTATCAAATTATTTTCAACTTTCATTAACACAATTAAACCTTTACTATGTAATAAAAAATTTACTATGGATAAATTTTTTATTTAAAATAAATAATAGGCATGTATTAAAGAAATTTAGTACACTTTATTTAAAATATGGAATAAAATTTTCATCATTAAATTTATTAAAGTGGATGAAAATTAATTTTGATTAGAAATCAAAATGTGATGAAAATTATTTTTTATAAAAATTTATTTTACAAGTATATAAACGTTTTTATACAAATTTCAACCATATAATTGATTCCAACGCACATAATTATACTATTTATATTAATATTATATCTAATTATATATCAAAACAATTTAAAAATAAAACTTATCTTTTAAAATTCTTGAAACAAAAATATATTTATGAAAAAAAATTAAAATTTCTTAATACTCAATAGAATATAAAACATCCAAAAAAATTAAAAAATTTCACTTGATGATACATTTTATAATATAACTAATATTTGATATTATATTTATCAATTAAATTTTAAATAATTTTGATAAATTTATTTTAATATTCTGTCTCTAAAATAAATAATTCATTTTTTTATGAAAATAATATTTGAACAGTGAAATGATTTCCTTATAAATATAGTGTTAATAACTTGAACCTTTTATCAATAAATGTTCATGGTTTTTGATCTTTATATATATTTATTATTTTTGTTACCTCAATTACTAACTCAAATTCAATGACTACCATATAATGGTAAAAATAATATTATTTCAAGGTTCATTAAATATCAATGTCACATGCTTTATACACTCTTGGACATAGTGTTACTTAAAAATCGTGGGGTGGTACACTTTTTTCCCATGTGATTGTTTTTGTGTCTAATGGTGTATTTCAATCCCATGATGTGATGTATTATATTTATACATCATTATATGATATTGAATTTGTGACATGGAAGGGGATATTCATGTATTGGTTTAGGGGTGTGAGCTATGAGTTGTTTCAAATATATTATATTTTTTTCATGTAATAATTCATTTTTTGTCACCTTCATTAAATTCTTAATGGATCCCAAGGAATATGGTAGATGACCAATGTGAGGGAAAATCTATATATAAATAGAGGGTTGAAAAAAGTGTGTTTCAAGGATACTCCCAGATGGTTAGAACTAAATGGGTAACCTGGATTTATGATAAAGATATTCTATTATTCTTGGGGAGGAATATGATACTTAGAGAAATTAATTTATGAGTATTTTGAAGGAGATAATGGGAATGAGATTGGTTTATTAGTGATGACTTAGGGTACCTCTATATTGTTCAGTTATCTATTACAAGATCCTATGTACGAGACTCTTCACACTAGGTTCCATTTATGACACTTTAGTGGATTTCATTTTGGTTTTTGACTACATATCTTTCGTTATTTTGGAAATTGTAACCATTTCAGGGATTTCGTTTTCCCTATTGATTGGCTTACTTTGTATATTCTATGAATCACATTTACTATGTTGGTTTACATTCAAATGACCTAGTTTTAAAAAAAATATAGCATTATTTAATGAAAAATTATTTTATTATTTCATAAATAATTTACATGAAGTGGGCTCCATTTATGTTCATTATGAAATTAGGGTTTTTATTTATTATTTTGGAAATAGGGATAAATTTTATTTTGGTATATTTTTATTGTTAAAGTATATTTTACATGATATATAATAGTTTTTTAAATGTCTAACCATATATATTTCATTTTAACAAAATGGTTGTTATTTGTAAAGGTTTCAGTGGAATGGTCTCTGTCTTTTTCATAAATCATTTTAAAAACCTATCATTATATTTCATCCAAAAATTCATTTTAAGAAATATATTACAAAGGGAATTTCTATATTCATGATATGTGGGAACCTACAGATCTATTTAATTTCCAACTATAGTAATCATTCATAGATGCCTAGAATCCTTAATTTTTGATATTCATGGTCTGTGTTCAACCCTTGAGGGACAAGTGTCATATAATTAGTGACATAGAGTCTTTATTGGTTAATTTGGTGCTATTTTGGTTCATTATGTATCATTATTTTTTATACTTTTGTTTATTTTTCCTATGATATTTTTATATATATTATTTCCATTTATTTATTTTGGTTTAGTTTTTCTCTTATTAGATTATTTAACTATTTTTAAATTTTTTATTTTATACTAATATATGATGATAGAATTTTTCCTAAAGGTAATTCATGAGCCCCATGAACTAATTTCCGGATTGGGTGGGTAAGGAATTACATTCAGGTAAGTGGTAATCTGGATCATGTTAAGGATATGATGGAAATATTATTATTGTTAATTTTATTACATACCTAAAAATGTTATGGCTATTAAAAATATCCCCCTCTACAAACATATCATCCAAAAGCACTTTCTCAAGAATTATTTCACCAAAAGTGCAATCCATTTAACATGAACATGTAGATCTCACTCCCATATGTCCGACTGTATTCTTCTATACTACCAAAAGTCTCATACATGTTTCACCATCATACCCTCAACACTTTTCAATTTGTTCAATAATATATAACAGTCACTCCAAAAATGATGAATCTAGTTTCAAATCAAAATCCATGCTAATAATCCCTAATGTAGGATAAATATAGTGCTAGAAAAGATAAGAAAAAATGAACATGTTATGTATACATTGATACGATGGATGTAGTTCAAATTTTTAGGCAACTACAATGATACATTTTATGATCTCAAATAGTTAAAAACCACATTTGAAACTTCCAATGTTTTGGTAATCATTGATATCTAATTGAGGTAGAAACCCCTAAGAAAAATTGATCACCCACAGGGAACTCCAAGGTCATTATCTCTATTCAATATATGAATTCTATATACTCTTAGTGATCACTAACTTTTTTTGAATCAACTACACCTAGTAAAATGTGTCCTAAAAAATACTCAACATAAAATATGCTAACTCAACAACCTCATATCAACATAGTAGGAAATAACATTAGAAACTACAATAATACTCTATTGATTCCATCTGAATAGAAGATTTGTAACTGTTACTACAAGAAAACACTACCATGTAAAGATGATAATACAATGATCCACCAAAACCAAGGATGCATGACTCATACATATCTTATGAAATATAGACTAATCAATTTGAATTATAATAGGTTTATAGTTCAAACACAATTATAAATTTCAATAGAGATTCGTCACCTTCATCAAGATGTTCCAAAATCGTGATGTGAATCAAGCCTCTTGGTATGATTGAATCCACTGAGGCAATCCATATAGCTGTAAAAATTATCTCTTATAGGAATTTCCTAACTCATTTTATGAAGGCGTCTATCATATAAATATGAAATGTGACACCATCATCATATTATCAACCAAACCCCACAAAACATCTTGTCCTATCATAGTTCTAGGAGTCCCTATTAAAATATTCGTCACACCTCTTCATACGTCTAAATTGGAATTAGATGATGTTGAAGATAAATAATTTTTTACTGATGATAAAACTTAATCCATTAATAGTTAAGACGATAATATAAGAAACATGTGATTCCCATCTTCACACCGGTGTACAAAAATAAAAAACATGAGTAACAATACATCTTCATTGATTGTAGATTCACATTCCACTATAAATCCTTAGAGTCCATAATTATCTATTCCCTCATAGATATAGGAGCCTAAAATATCCCAAAAATATAGACTATAACGTATCCATCTCAAGACCATCCTCACACTAGGTAATTCAATACGATCTGTCCTCATATCTCTTTGAACTCGAAATTTAAATCTTATCATTCTCCCACCTAGTCTACCAAGGATGACAGGATATCTAAGATAACATGCCTCATCACCCCCAAGTCCTCATATTCATCAACTAAAAATAATTCCAACAATCTCATATATCACCATTCAACTATTGAATGTTTCTCTCCAATATCGATGTGCTTTTAACTTACAGAATCTACAATATTGTTATCCTTTCAATGAGAATAATCCATGTCAAATTCAAAATCATAGAAATTAAAAATCTCAAAACTCTGCCAATAATTCATGTCATATAGAGAATATATATTCCAAAGTGTCATATGGTTTGTTTATATGAATAACCTCTAAATGATGAGATAGAGAAACCAAAAAATTATCGAATGGAATATGGCCTCTAAGTCCATGTTTGGAATATGGTAGATCTAATTGAGAGGTAATATATAATGAGACCAATAATAAAATATATGATATATATACATCGATAATGGCTCAAATCTAACAACTACATAAATATAATGAAATACATATATAATTATAGGATTCCAGGAAATCAAAATCAGAGATGATGGGAATATCCTTTTCAGCTAAAGGAAATCCCCATTACAGAAAATATATTCACTCGAACATCACCCATATCATTGTAGGTAAATTCATCAGTGTTACCTAATGGGTGAAATCCTAAATAATTCATCAGTAGTACCATACTAAACATTGGAATATAATATTATTGAACTCTTTCCTAGGGAATGGATAAGACATCCCTCACTCAGTATTCTTAGGGTAAACATGAATTTTGTCCTCAACAGTCAAGAGATGAAGGAATAAAACCACTTGACTTTGAATGTGGCACTAAAAAATATTTTCACAAATTTTATGTATACAACATGTACTCAACATGTTATCATGGTATCTCAAATTCATCTTTGATGTCCAATATTGCAACATAATTTAATCAGTGAATTCAACGACCTAATATTGAAGATGTGGATGGAATTTCATATTCATAATATCCATAAAAATGATTGTCATATTCATTGACCCAAAATTAATGATTAGGGACTCATAGAATCCCGAAATTCTCCCAAACACTATCTTATATATATATATATATATCCTAACCTCTAACCTTAATGTGTTGGAAGTATGATCACATGCCAATCTTGGATAACCACATAGATCCCCTAAAATGATAAAAATATTATTTATCCTTAGTAATGGGTACATATTATTCCCCGAATATGATTCGTCATCCAACCATATCTACAGTGATAAAGGATCCCATCCAACATTATATAGGAAAATCTAGAGCACCCCATAGAGAAGTTCTTTGTCTAGTAACTCATGTCACCTATAAATCCTCATGCCACACAATGAATTAATTCAACTCAATTAGTTCCATAAAATATAGAGGAATAAATATAGTTCATTATAAAAATTATTTTTACCTCAAATTCAATTCCTTTATTAGTTGGAAGTACTAGGAAATCATATAGAAATACATCCTAGACAAGTTTATCACTAGAAACAATGATGGGGGGCCTACTTCTTGATCCACAGTAAGAATAATACCCACCAAAAATGCTATATTTTTCAAAACTGGATCTTCTTCGTTCCCATTATTCATTCCAAAACATCCCATTTATTGGGAAAAACTACTCAACTGTTGGTGTTGAAAACAATACTCAGCTCTAATAGTATTTAATTTCTTCTCAACAACCAGTCAGTGAGTCCTTTATTAAAATTAAATCAAATATAGTAATCAAAGAGATCATGAAATCATATACTTTTACAAAACTAGAAACTAATTAAAGGGTATTCATGGTATCCTTTTTGAAAATGTACCTTCCTCCCATATGGTGTATCTATAAAATGCGATCCAGATGGAAAATTAATGTGTATGTATAACCTTGGAATTACTAGAGTATATATAAAGGAATGGGAAAACCCCATTACAAAATAAGATGTATAAATAAAATTGGTAATAACTTCCATACCTATAACTAAATAAGGACACCCTATATCAGTTGATATAACCCATTACAGCATATAAAACTTGACTAAATTGGATCCAAAACGCCTCCCCTGATGATCATGAATCATTCTGGGGAATTATTATGCAGAATATATATCTGCTATTGAGGTGCTATGAGAACTCCAGGCCCTAATATCATAAATCATAATAATAATTACTTCACAAAAAATATGTGGATATAACCCATATTTTAGAAAAGATGAAAACATGTATACTGATTGGGATGAAACATGAGATAATACCCTTTCCATCTAAAACTATAATATTTGAGGGAAACCATTTATATATAGGGAGATAAAAAATTCATCATTAATATTCCTATCCATTTTCACTTTATATCATTTACTATATGGTATATTTATAATTATTGCAAAAGGATCACACACCAATGGAGTTGATGCCACTCACTGGTTCACTAGGATCTTGAGTAAGGTCATATACTTTGTCCTCCTCCAGTACCTTCTCGACTGTGACAAATTTTAGAATAACCATATTGTTTTTTTAACATATAATAATTTCTAATCTTGTACCTCATCTTTGTTTTAAAGCCAATATTGGACTTTTGGGCTTCCTAGGCCTCATTACCATCCAAAAGATCAGAATAATAAATCAACTCTACAACATGAGGTGAATAACTAGCCATTCAAATTGTCCCCTATAAAATATCCATAATATCTTGGGTATAGTGTGGCTTCAAAATATCAAAGAAATATTGTTAAAATAGGAGTTACTTGAATTTTATCATTTTTAAAACCCATTTCTATCATACATGTTTCAAGATACTCAAAATTATCCTAGAATATTTCTAGAGAATATACATGTAAAATTTCACCACCTTAGTAAAACCTTTTTCCAAACCCAAATATCATAAACGTGATAGTTAGTCATAGTAGTATACATATTAAAAATTTCCAATTAACTTTTTAATTAATAAATGTTTCAGTAAATAAATGTGGTAACACCACGATATTTAGTGACATAATATTTTTAAATTAATTAAATAAACTTAATGTCTTGAGATACGCGTAACATCAAGGATAAATGGATTATAATATATTACACCATTATAAACTAGCTGTAAAATTAGATGTTATGAGTAAATCAATCAATATTATGAAAATTTTATGGATTGGTAAACAAAAAAATAAATGATTTTGTAATCAATTGACACAAAGTGAAAATAAAAATAATTTGGAAGTAAATGAAATCATTTTATGAAAACCCTTTTTATACATACAATGCTTTTCATTTTAATTAATTAAATTAATTATTATTGATTAATTATTCCAATGAAATTTATATATGTTATATTCAATGTTTTTTTAATGATCTAATATTTTTTCTATAAATGAGAAAATAATTAACCCTCTTATATAATTAAAAAGATGATTTTTCAAAAAAGCAGGTTCAACACATTTTGTGTGCCAAATTTAAAATTATTTTTTTCCAACTTTGGAAATTTAATTTTTAAAAATGATTTTTTTTTTAAAATATATTGTGGATTATATCATTGAGTGATTTTTTGATAATTATTGGAAAATACTAAATTTTCATTGAATATTGAAACATATATAATTTTCTATAAAACAGCCTAATCAAATTAAATAATTTCCGATTTTACATTTATTTATTAATTTTTTAAAAGAAAATTTAGTTCAGTTTTTATTTTCTATTAACCATATATAGATCTGTTAAATAATTTATATGATGAAAGTTGATGTAGAAATATATTATATTTAGGAAAATATTTCCACTGGAAAATCAATTTTTCATCACACTTGTGTGTTTAATTATAAATTAAAATAGGCCACATATTTGAATTTAATTTTTTAAAAGGTCTTAAATAATTTTAACAAAAATAATTTTTTTTAAAAAGATCAAAAAAAATTCTAATGAATTTAGAAAACCAAAACAAAATTAATTGAAATTATTATTGTTAAAACATGATTTTTTTCATCACATGTGCCTATAGAAATACTAATTTTCCATACAACTTAAATTTTCATTTGACAATTCTGGTTTAATATTTATAATAATCGGCTCAAAATTAACTAATAATTATCATTTTTTTGTTTTAAATGATAAATTATTGATGAAAATTCAAAAAACTCATTACCTTGGTAAAAAATAAATTATTAAAAGATAATATCTTAGGAGGTTAAGGGAATAAATTGTTTAAAAAAAATTATTTTTAAGTGTAGGTTTTATTTTTTAAATGTTCAATCATATCCATCATCAATCAAATTTGGAGTCACAAGTGCTGATAGTGACTTACCATTATTGAATAGTTTATGGAAATTACAAAAATATGTTTCCTCCTCAATTAAAAAAGTTTACCTTCACCGCTCACATATTCACACCACTAAAGGCGTATATTTCAACCAATCAGTATGAAAAAATATCCTCAAAATTTTTATCTTTTTTCTAGATATTATTTTCATCCTATAAAACAAACTCTAGGGACTTTAAAAATATAACTGAATGAGGTTTGGAAAGAGAATGTAATTGTCTTCACTAAGTGCTTTCTTTTTTTACATGTTCTCCTAACACCTACATGCATGTATTTATAATTCATATATAATAAAGAAATTATTTTAAATATGGAAATATTTCATTAATTTCATGATAAAACTTATATCCAACCCTCTTCAATATAATGGGAAACAAAACCGTCATTCATGAGTGTGAAGGACTACAGCCTTACAACTCGATAAAACTTATTTTCCATCCCCACTACTCACCACATGATATAATTATGGATTATATATATATATATAAGTATTATATTTAAGAAATAAATATAATTATATATTTAAAATATCATATTTACCTACATACTTTCCAATCCATTGGAAAATGATAACGCCATCCATTTGAGTAGATTGATTATCGACTAGATAAAGCGATGGGTTTTATTTTTTTCTTTTATGCATTACATGGATAGTAATAAGGATTGATTTTATAAAAATATATTATTTATATGATATAATATTTATTTATATGATAATTTTTATTTTCCATTCTTTCATTCCATTCTTAATAAAATGAAAACAATGATCATGCATATTTACGCCCAACTGTCTCAATGAACGATGTAACTCATTTTTTAATCTATAACATTCATAATTTCTTATAAAAATGGATAAAATGAATATATATAATATTAAATTAATGATTAAATATTTGGAGATAATTTAACTATGATATAATAAAATGGATATAAACTACCAAACCAAATCATACACAAAAAAATGTAGTTATTACCTAAAATATTGATTTTAAGGATGATTTATTAAAAAATGTATGACAAAATATTATATGTAAATCACTCATGGTTTGATATATATGGTTATGTTTCATGAAAAAATGATAAATAAATATGTAATTATTATATATGGTGTTCTAACATGCACTAAGGAAGTTATATATATGGTAATGTTTTCTCGTCTCACTTTTAATTCAATGATACATATTCTATATTCACCACTTATTTTATTGGGAGTCGAATATAATAAATAGGAATGTTTTTATGATTATTTAATGAATATTATGGGATATTAATATCCTTATATTACTATTTCATTCTTGGGGATTATAATTAAAAATTTTATGAAGTGGTAATGTTTTACTTCACAATCTATTTATTATTCATGATTGATTATGTATATGATTATTGTGGAGGAATTATATGATATTTCTATCTTCAACCCTTCATATTATTTATCGACTTTTTATTTTTTATAATTGAAAGACTCATTTCATTTTACTCTTTTATGTACTCAAAATATAAAAAAATTATTTTAATAAAATATAATTTATTTCCTCTTTAATCGGGAACCATTTTCATCCACTTCCTTGTATTCTAAAAATTATTAAAATACTATTTTTTTATTATATTATTATTGAAGCTAATTTTTTCCAAAAAAATAAATTTTTAATTTTTTTATGTGGAATGATCATATAATTGTCTGATCGAGGAACTTTTTGAATTTTTTAATAAAATTTTTAGAGGAATGTTTTCTTTTAACTTATTTGGCATGAACAATATTTCCCAATATCATTACCTCTCATTGACATAAATATTCTTATAAATGATTACTTAATCCTTTTTTATGATTTTTTATTCACTAAAAGTTTATAAATAAATTTTTTAATTTTTAATTTAAATGTAAATACGGTATTTTCCATAGAATATTTTTTATGAAATTTTAGTTATTTCAATTCATCATATAAAATAACCCTTATATTACATATGCTCAAATTTTGATATGATGTGTGTAAACTAAACATATTTGTTCATTAAGTGTCTTAAAATATGTTTGATTAGGGAAAGAATATATTGATTCCATTATTCATATTAATATGGATAGATTATCATTATGTTTATTGATTGGGGAAATTGTAGACATTTAGTATTGTAGTTTTTCTATATGAATATTTATGTTGATTATATTTTTTCACATATGAAATCCATTAGACTTATTAACTGACCAGAGGGCCATTCTATATCCTGTAGATAAAATATTATGTCACATGATAAGAAATAACATGGGTATTTGGCCAAGGCCTTGCACATATATGTATGATTTCTTCTCAAATGGACATAGAGGCATGTTTATGATGTATGGAGTTAGGAATTACATCATTATGAGATAATTAAGTTATATTCGTGTGAGAATTTTATTATTTATAATAAAAATATATATATTTCAAGATCATGTGATTAGTTATGTGGGGATATATGATCATCATTTATTACTTCCATATTGTTCTACATGATTATGTTATTGATTAAAGGACACATGTTTTAAAAAATTTACCTTTCCATATTGATTATTCCTTATTTATTCATAATATAAAAAACAATAAACATACCCCTAATGAGAATATATGTTATCCCATCAATATGGTTTCGTTCCCCATGATTCCATGAAGTGGTTTATGATTGATATGTAAGGTTATTATAAATGGAATAAAAGTGTACTTAAAAGATTTACTATATTGTATTTTTTGTTTTAAAAAAATAATGTGAGTATTAGGTATGTATCTTTTATCCATTACTAATAAACAATTAAGTAATTTGGAATGTTATTTCTTTTATCTTGAACTGATACAATAATGTAACCACCAATTATGGGCTACAAGGGTCTGGGTATTTATATATATCATAGAAACATAGATCACAAATTATCAAAGACAGATAATTAATTTAATTACTATATATGAAAAGTAATCATATACATTACATGTGATCTTATGTTTCTAGAAATATTTCTTAAAATAACTTGAACCTTATAAAAGTTTAATATCATAATAGTTATCTACATAATCATGATACAAAAAAATTGTATTTTCATCACCCTTGCATTTTTAATTTTAAATTAAATTTGGAAACATTTTTTAAATTAATGTGTTAAAATTTATCAAATAATTTTAATAATAATAATACTATTTTTATTAATGTCAATAAATGTTTTTATTAACTAATTTCAAAAACAATAATAAAATTAATTAGAATTGTTATGAGTTTAAACAAGATTTTGTGAATTATATGCGCTTATGGAAATATAAATTTTCCACACAGATAAGAATTTTATTTTATAAATAGGGTTTAATATTTTTAATAATTTCAAAAAAATTATCTAATAATTATGATTTATTTTTATGTTTAATGTATAAATTATATAGGAAAATAATAAAAATCTCATTACTAGGGTAAAAAATAAATTATTAAAAGAAATTATCCTTATAGTTTAATGGAATAACATGTTTATAATTTTTTTCAGTATTGGAGATCTTTATATTCCATATATTCCCAAAAATCCATTATCTATCAAATTTTGATGCATAACTGCTAAGAGTGACTTCTGAGTATTGAATAGTTTTCTGTATTTTAAAAAATACAATTCCTCCTCAATTAAAAATAGGATCCTCCACCCATCAAATATTTAAACATCATAAGATATACATCTATTACAATACCTACGAAAATATATCCCCAAAATATTAATATTTTTTTTATTAATTATTTTCATCTAATAAAACAAACCCTAGGTCCTTAAAAAGATAACAAAATGTTGTTTTTGTAAGAGAATGTAATTATCTTCACTATGCTCTTTCGTTTTTACTTACTCTCTTAAAAAAATTCATTACTATGTTAACTATACCAATATAATAACATATTTATATTAAATATATTATTATTGATTTTTAATTTCATTATAAAACTTATATATAATCCTTCTTCTATAAAATGGGCAAAAAACCCGCTGATCTTGTGTACGTAGGGCGATTGCCATGCAAACTGAAAAACAAATTTCGATCAAAAATACTTACCACATGCTATAACTATTAATTAAATATATATATATATATATATATTATAAAATAATTATAACATTATATTTATAATATGATATTCATCTTTATTACTTTCCAATTCATTGGAAATTGATAATGTCATTCATGCAAGCATGTAGATTACGGACTTGATAAAGCGATGATATTCATTTTTCTTTTAGGTGTTACATGGATAGTAATAAGGATAGATTTTATAAACATATAGTGTTAATATGATATAATAATATTAATTATTAGGTTAATTATTATTAACCTTTCTTTCATTCTATCCTCAATAAAATGAAATCAATGTCCATGTATACGTATGACCTAATCTCTTAATGAATGATATATCTAACTTTTCAAACTATAACTTTTATGACATACTATAAAAATGAATTTAATGAATATATAGGATATTTAAATCACAATAATTTATTTGGATATTATTTAACTGCGATATATGTACAAGGACTAAAAATACCAAACCGAAACATACAAAAAACAATGTAGTTATTACCCGAAATATTGATTTTAATGATGGTTTTTAAATAATTTTGTTACAAAAATATTATATGTAAATTAATCATAGTATGATATATATGATTTTGTTTCATAAATAATCATTTAGTAAATCTAAATTAATTATATAGGATGTTCTAACATGTATGAAGGAAATCAGATGTGAGCTAAGACGTTCTCATCTCACATGTAATTCAATGATATATATTCTATATTCACAACTTATTTATTTCGAGAGTCGTATATGCTATAAATGAATGATTTTATGTTTATTAAATGAATATTTTGGGATATAAATATTTATATATTACTCTTTTATTCAAGGGGATTACAATTTAAATGTTACCAATGACATAATTTTTTATTAAAAAATCAATTTATCATTCAAGATTGATTATGTTTAAGAATATAATGGGGGAATTATATGACATTTCTATCATGAAATAATTATATTTTGCATTATATTTTTATTATTTAAAATAATAAATTTTTATTTCAATTTCTTCTTTTATATACTCAAAATATAAAAAAATGTTTTTAAGAAAATAATCTTTTTCCCCTTTAATCTGGAATCCTTTTCTTCCATTATTATGTTTTATAATAATGATATAAATAATATTATTTGTATAACTGTATTATTTTTAATTTTAATTTTTCCCTTGATATATATTTTTTTATTTATTTAAGAGGAATTATCGATTGATTTTCTGATCTTGGGACTTTTTGACTATTTTTCATATGTTTTTAAAACGAATTTATTCTTTTAACTTATTCACTATGAATAATATTTCCAATTAATATTACTCCTCAATGAAATAAATACTCCTATAACAGTTTCCATGATACATTTCAAAGAATGTTTTTAATTAATATTTTATCAATTCATCATTATAATTGTGAATTTCATTTTAAAAATGTAATTTTCCTCAGAATAGTTTTAATGATGTTTTATTTTATTTCAAAACATTAATTAAAAAAACCATATATTACTGATACTTTAATAGGGATGATATTATACTATACATCATTTTTCATTGTGCGGTTTAAATTTAATTTGACTAGGGAATGAATTTATAGATACCATTATACATATCACTCTGGATGGATTATTATTATATTTATTTATTATATAAATTATTATCATTTAGTATTATAGTTTTCCAATATGAATGTTTATGTTGATTATAATTCTCCCTTTTCATATAAAGAATTCATTGGACTTAGTAATTGACTTAAGGGCCTAGAATAGACCGAAAATGAATTACGTGGCCTCATAAGACAAACTAGATTGATTATTTGGGAAAAAACTTAATGATATATCTAATATTTTATCTCAAATGTCCTTAATGGTATGTTTATGATGTTTGGAGTTATGAATTCCCTCACTATGTTATTACTTATTGATATTAGTTTCATAATTTGAATTATTCTAATATCAATGGATATGTTCCACGATTATTTGATATGTTATATGGGGTTATTTTTTTATCATTTATTCCTTACTTATTATTCCACATGTTCATGTAATTGATTAAAGGACACGTGTTTTAAAAAACATACCTTCACATATTGATATTTCCTTATTTATTCATGAAATCTTCCACTATATGCATACCCTTATCGAGCATCTGAGTTATTCCCTACCTCATGATTCCTTTTAACATGATTCCATTAAATTGTTTACGATTGATATGTTAGGTTATTATAAAAAGAATAATAGGTATCTCAAAGGAATTACTATGTTGTATTTTATGTTTTCAAATATACGGTGGAAATCAAGTATATATCATTTTTTCTATTACTACTAATCAATTTGATCATTTGGAATGTGATCCTTTGTATCTAGAACCAATATTATAATGTAACCACCAACACTAGGCAATAAGGGTTGGGATTTATATATATCACAGAAATTCATATCATAATTTATTAAAGAAATTTAATTAATATAACTACTATATACAAAAAGTGATCATATAAATGACTATTAAACCTATGGGGCTAGAAATAATTCATAAAATCACCTAAATCTCATAAAATGAAATAGAATAATTGTTATCTAGATAATAATGAAAATATAATAGCATAATTTGTTAAAATATTTACACCACTGATAACATGGAGGTCTGCTATATATGTGATTTCCAAACACATACAAGGATTATCTAAATGAGTTTAACATAGCATATACCCATTCATAAATTTCCAAAAACAATCAAGAACTTCGGAAAATAAAATGAAACCACATTTAAAAAAATTTAATTCCCTAACCCAAATCACTAGTTCCATAAAAGAGTTCCACATGCCCTCATACGTAGATCCCCATACATAATAGGATTTAAACTAGTGGAACATGTCTAAATAGTTCTAGGGGAGAATATACACATGCTAAACAAATCCATACCCCGGATTCATAAAACAATATAAATAAAAATCCCAAAACAACTAAAAAAGACTAAAGGAATATCTACATTATATAATAAATTTAATCAATGTCTATGAATATATACCAAAACAATTATAGAGTGACATGTTAACAAGTGTATAATAAATAAATAAAATAATGAAAAACACAAAAATAATAGTTTAGAGTACGTTCTGAAATTTCTTCCATCCTCCAGGGACCATAGACTCAACTCTTAGACACATGGCACATTCCCTTGTTGGATCCCGAAAAATGAAATATACATACACATCAGGATTCATGTGTATGGTATTTTTATAAACCCAATAATACACCACCATATTTTCCTTAATATAATGTGAAAAAGAATAAACAATTTTATGTATTAGTGGAATAAAAATTTTGAAGAATGAAACTAATCATATATCTGTAGATTGTGCACTAACAGGGCTTCCAAATACCTCAGCATTACCTTCATCAAATATATTTTGAACTTTATGTGTCATACACGATTACATATCAAATTATGGAAAAATGAAATCATATATATTGAATCAGTTTCCACATATTATTGAGCCATGTGAAAGGTTACTAGGTCATCAAACCCCTCACCTAGCCTTGGTTATTGCCATAATGTAGACATTCCCTTTACCCAACTGGTTTAGGCCAAAAGGCCCTTATTCCACATGATCAATCTCAGATTAGGTCTTATGCTCATTATTACCAATCCTATCTCTCTTACTCTATTTTTTATAAAAGTCCATCATACACCCACATATTTCTTTGAAACCCATCATCATCATCATCACACACCAAATTAGAAAATGATTCCCCTCTAGGGGATCACAAAGATATGAAGACAGACATGTGACTTTGAAAATAGAAACAAACCACCAAAATAAAATAACTCACATAACAAAGGGCATAAAAAATAAGGGGAAAATCATAACACACAATTCATAGGTCTTATAATCCATACATGAACACTATATGAAAATAATATACATACAATGTTATATAGTGGTTATCACAACTATACAAAAATGCACCGACATGCCAATAATGATTAAAAGAATTTTAAAAATGAAATTCTGAGAATGGAAATCATACCTCAGGTTTCACCACATCAAATTATATGTACCTTCATTGAAAAAAATATTCACACTAATTTTTTCCAATGAGATCCAATGCCAACTATAGATTGAGATCTTTTTAAGAGAACATTATAAGTTTTATGTATATAATATCTATTTATCAATCATCAAATAATTTTATATTATATTAAAATAAATATTTTGATCTCGGAAAAATATCATAAATATATGATTTATCTCAAGGGAAGAATATTATTTAGTGTATAATGGATGAAACTAACCATTTTGAAGCCAAAGGATCAATACATGATAGAAATTATAGAGAGAATTTAGAGATCCAATTCCATCAAAAGGGATCCAACAGATATGTTTTATAAGAAGTAATACATATCATAAGGAATGGGATTTCAAAAAGTCTTGATATGAAAAAATTATGGAGGTTCCTTTAATGAATTGGATATCTAAACAACATTAGCTAGCAATTTTAATTGAAACAACTAAACAATAGGTACATGAAGGAGCCTGGGATACTATCACAGCCATAGGTAGATGAGTGGTTTTAAAATGTCATGATGGTGGAACTATAATAGCATGTTGGTGGAATATCACCAGCACCATGATATTGGATAGTGACACAAACTCCTTCACTTTTTATTCCCCACATGAAAAATACTCTATCCGATTTACAAATTTAGAAAAATACAAACCAGATACGCCATATCTTAAAATTAATATATCTTTAAATATTGATAATATTACAAATATGATATCTGACACAAGATTGTTATAGAATAAAATTTTCACATATTTTGATTACTGATTCGATCATCATTATAAAAATTTTCTCTAATCTACAAAAATTTTATGATAACTTATATGCGCAAAAAATATTGATAATTTAATTCAATTCCACTCATTAATGTTATACAATAATTTCTCACCCATTTATAGAAACCCCCTATAAAATCATGTTTCCATATATTATCTAGATTTTTCCACTAATAAATACCATGTGTGATCAAGTATAAATCCAAAAAAAAATCAAGAGAAAATAGATTAGTATATCACTAAAACTGATATGGATCAATCATAATATGTAATATGTATTTATATATTGGATAATTTATATTTATTATTATATTGAATGAATCTGAATTTTAATGTCCCAACTTTGTTGGATCGATAGTACGAAAGATATGATACTGATTGTAGTATCAAACTATGGTGTAGATACTGAATATAAAAGAGTGGGTGAATTGTATACATTAAAAATTCCTTAAGGAAATCTTGTATATACAAAATTCACAACACCTCTATGTTCAAATAAATTTCTTGATTCAGGAAATTTAATTCTGAAAAAGAGCTTCCGGAATTGAACTTTAACAAAAGTTTACAACAACAATGATTCTACCTTAAAGCGCATAGAATTATATATCATCAGAGTACACATCTAAAGAATTATAAGATAGTTATTCTTTTCTCAAAAACCAATATTACTACAAAAAAACATGAAACAATACAAAAACATCTAGTAAATATTATAATCCAAAGAGAAGAATATCCAATAACCTTGGATAATGGTCCATTGATTTTTACTTTCAATAAAGTCTGTCTTACCCAAACCCAGGTAATCCCTCAATCCAAAGATCAGTATTTGTCTTGTTATCACTGTAATCCCTCGATTTGTAAAGAAATTTTCACCTCTGACTTCACAACCTGAAGTCTCTAATTTTAAGGAAATCGCACCACTGCACAAAGAAATTCTACATGAAGCAATGTTTGAACAAGCCTTTCAAACTTTCTACATGAAGCCTGAGAGTTTATAAGAGCCTCTCTCTCTAGAAATCACTTCAACAACATGTATTCTCTAGATTGATCAACTTGTTATATACTCTTTCAAATGATCTCCTATTTATAGGCATAGCTCTAACAGTCAGCTCCCTCCTCCAACTATCATATTTTTCCTTGATTTTCAGAGGGACCAGAACTTGATTCAATCAAAGAAAGGTTAGTTAGTAACTGAATGCATGACATAGTTTTATAACAAAAATGTGAGTAAGAAAAAATTTTGTTTACTTAAGAAAATTCATTTTTCGGAGTGTAAGAAGAAATGAATTTTCAGAGTCTAACCAAAAAATACATTTAGATTCTATAATATATGGGTATTTGGATTCTGTTTTCCATGGAATTCAGAACCAGAATTTTATAGAATTCTAGAGTCTAAATTTCAAGGAAATTCAGAATTTTGATTCACAAGAATTTGGAACCTGAACATAGAATGTTCGGAATTTGAATTAATAAGAATTCAGAGTCTGAACTCCGAAGAGTTCAGAGTCTGAATTTAGAGAGTTCAGAATTAGAACTACTAAGATTTTGGAGTTTGAATTTAGAGAACTTGGAGTCAGATCTAATTAGAGTTCAGATTTTGAATTCAGAGAACTCAGAATGATGAACTCAAAAGTGTTCAGAGTTTGAATTCCGGGAACTGGGAGTCAGAACTCATAAGAGTTTAGAGTCTGAATTCAGAGAATTCAAAACTTGAATTCAGATTCTAAAAATATAATTCTTTTTATATAAGTATATATATGATTCCTAGTTATTGGATACGAAACCGAATTTTACACATAGAAAAAATGAATAATGAAAAACATGGTAATGATAAATTTCCGTGGTGAATGAAATTTTCCATATCAAAGTAAAACATAGCGTGAAATGAAATTTTCTTTAAGAGAAGGTGTTTGTTATTTTCAAAACAATAAGTAATGGAAGAGACATTAGGAAAGCTTATTGACTCAACAATATCCCCCTTTTTGGAAAGCACAAAAATTCTTACGAAAAAGAATATGATGACATAGAATTTTTTTATAGACTTTGAAAATAAAACTTATCTCTCTTAACACAAGAGACATGATGAATATGAATTACTCAACCTTAGGCATTGGAACACTAAGGATCGTATTCTAGATTTCCAGAATGATATTTTTCATTATCTTGAATACGAAAATCATTGTTATGAAAACTCACCATTAGATAATCTCCCCCTTACTTAGGGATGTTTCTTCTTTTCTTAGAATTAATTTTCCTTTATCCCCCATTGTTATTTTCAAAAATTAATTTGAGGTAATGGAAAATAAATTATGGTACTGGAAATATTAGTAAAACAAATCCAAAAGACAAGAAACCAAACATTTCATTACGATAGAAAAAATTTGTACAATTAAAATACAAAAAAAAAGATCAGATTGGGTCTATCATCCTTCCTTATCCTTAGGCATCCCCTTCTTAAAAATTGTTTTATTCTTCATAAGCTCCTTGTGGTCTTCCTCATCTCGTTTGAAAATATGATCCAGATGGTCAGCTTTCTTCTCAAATGCTTTGATTCTATCATTCTGAGCCTTTAGAGCCTCTTCATAAGCCTTCCAGACATCTTCTTGTTTGAAAATTTTTTCTTCTATCTCAATCCGAAGATCCCTTTCTCTCTTCCAGCTTTGAGAAATAGAATACCAATTCACATTCAAATCCTTCACTTCTTAAGTCCGAGAATTCTGTTCCAGAGATAGTGTTTTCTCAAAGCTACTCATGAGATCCTTTATCTTACCATCTTCAATGTCAAATGCCTCCTTGACACTATCTTAAAACTCATCAAGATCTCTTAGATCTTCAATTATCTTCATTGAACAACTATCCATTTTCTCACAAGACCTTTTTTGGGCATCGTAGTTTATGAAAAAATTCTTGAAATCGACATCAAGATTTACACACTATTCCATCACTATGGATAATGAATCTGATTTCTGGTTCAAGGTGTGTTGAATCTTTTGACATCTCGACTCAATGCTTGGAAAAATCAGAATGGTACCAAAAATATTCTTAAATGACTAAACAATAAAATCTTGTCAAAGGGATGTTGATTCAGAATCTAAAACATTGCTTGGTGAGGGCTCTTTTTCTAGCTCAAAATGATTTATCTGGGAAGATCCACACACTTCCTTCTTCTTTATGACAACATTACTAGGTGTATCAATAACCAAATGTTTACCCTTATCATCTTTCAGAATGGATTCCTCATCCGGAGATTTATATTCACTTTCAGACAGGTGAAAAATATTATCTTCATATATGTCTTATTTTTCATCTCTTGACTCAGTGTCCTCATGATGAATGCAGTCATGATTAGAACTTTCTTCCTCATAGAGCTTATTGACTTCAACTTCAACCTTCTTATCATCTACTTTCTCATCATTCCTAGGTGTAGCCAACTTTGAGGATTCTACAACAGAGGTTTAGAATGAATGCTTCTCGGATTGAGTTTCCTTCTCATGAAAATATTTAACGTGCTTAATTAAATCTGTGATTTCATCACGGCTTTCAACTTCTTCTTCAACTCCTTAGAAATCTTCTTTTTCTTCAACAATCTTTTCTTGAACTTCTTCCGGAGTGACAAAGTTCTTACTCAGAGTCTCAGATAAAACTTCTACCAAGATAGATTCTTATAACAGAATGATCTCCGATGCTTTCTCAGTATCCCTCAAAAGGGATTGCACTATCTCAGCTTCAGTCATCTTCTTCATTAACTTATTTTATTTAGATTTCTTTTCAAGATCATCAGCTATCTACTCTTTTATGGAGTTGACTTCAGTAGGATCCAAACCCAAACATGGATCCCCTTCTTTCCTATTTTTCTTATCTTCCCTCCACCTTTCTACAACTTCATCAGGATATGCTTTTTTTCTTCTTAGGTTTTGGAGGTGCGGACTGAGATTCCTTAGCTTTTGGGGTTTTTTGTTCCTCTTCTAATTCTTTCATCTTCCCCTTCTTTACCACCTTTTTGGATGCTTAAGCTACTTATTGTTTTTTTTAGAATAGCTTCAACAATTTCTTCAGGTAGGTCATAAAATTCTCCAGAGTCCTTAGAAAAACCAATGTTCATCCTCTTCAGAGTATCATCACTGACTTGAATGACATTGAAATTCCTTGGCATCGAGCTGAATGGAATTTTATAAGATTCAAAACACCTGTTAATTAACATGGAGAGAATGGATGGATACATGACTATCTGAGCCTTCAAAATATCCTTTCTTAATACTCTCAATCATAATGATAATATTCTTAACCAAATTGATTTTTTTTAGATTTACCAAGAAATCCAAGATATACATGTCACTTTTCATCGATGTATCTTTGACACCTTTACTGGGAATTTGGAATCCCATAACCCATAATTCGAGAATCTAATGACTTGTAGTGATATGAGCAATCTTTAGAATCTTGACATCTGTAAGATCGTGGCACTCCATAGCTTTCACCTCATAAAATCCTCCTTTTATATCTGGAAACTTATGAGAACAGAACTCAGCTTCCCCTTCGTATAGAATTCCATCCAAACTAGCTGCCTTTGTATATAAAAGAGAATAAGCCTTTTAATATATTTTGAATAAAAACATATCTAAACCTTATTCCTTAAAGAAACTGATTGAATCATATAATTCAATTAGAAAATATGGATACACTAAATCTTGAGCTCCCAACTTCGATATGCATACACTATCCCATCCATTCAGCTTAATTTTGTTCGAGATTAAATAATCATACTTTTTGAAGATGTATGGATCCACCAACCATTCTATATACACCTTCCACGCTGAAATTGACTTGAATATAGACATATATTTAGGAGAGGATTCTTCTATAGACATTCAAAATTGAGAAACCATTGAAAATATGGAAAGAGCTTATATAGAAGGGCATCACTTCAGCATGCGAATACTTGACATTCGATGTGGGACAACCATCGGGGAGTCCTTTATATATGCATTTGATGTGACATTTAATATTCAAAACTCAATCCAATGGATGGAAATCTTTCTAATCAGATCTGACGGTTGACATGATAGTTGCATGGAAATCTTGGATTCAATCTTTTGGGGGTTTTTTAGTAAAAACATTCATATTTACAGAAAAAAAGAATCTGAAAAATTTAAAACAAAAATACACTACCAGTAAGTAAAGGATGATTATGAAAACATAGGATAGGAAACATAACTTTCCTATTTGTTGGAAGATTATTCGTAGTGAGGAAAATTCTTCTTGAAGAACATTATATTCCAAAAAAATTTGATTATGAAAAAATTTGAAAAACTAAATATGAATTTTTAGAAAATCATCATTTCAAAAACATAGAAAATCGTTAATACGAAAACATAGAAGACCTTCATTAAAAAGGATTAGAAAATATTCATTACGAAAATTTAAAAAATCTTCATCAAAAAAGAATATAAAATCATCATTATGAAAACTTTTGGACTATGAAAAACTATTGATGACTAAAAATTTTATACTATGAAAAATTTTCAATATTAAATATTTGAAAAATCTGACTACGAAAATTTTATTTATGAATGATTTAAAAAATATGACTATGAAAATTATTATTACGAATGATTTGAAAAATCTGACGATGAAAATTTTCATTACAAAATATTTTTATTACAAAAATTTTTAGTTTAACTAACAAGAAAATGTGCTCCCCCTATGAAAATGTGTTTATTACTGTAAGTGGATTGGTTTCAACAGAAAGTTAACAAGGAAGATTTCCTTATGGTTATCATTCATAACTTCTGTTTTATGTATTCAAAATCTATCAGGGGGTAGTTATTTTTTGAAAATATCAGCAAGTTGATCTTGTGTTCTGATAAATTGAAGAATGATATCCCCTTTTTTTGTGTGATCCCTAAGAAAGTGATTCCTAATATCTATTTGTTTTGCACGAGAGTGATTTGATGGGTTTTTACTAAGGGATATGGCACTAGTATTATCAAAAAAATATTTTTTTTGGTAAAACTCATGCCATAGTCTATGAGTGTATGTTGAATCCACAAAACATTAGGGAAACAACTTCTAGCTGCTATATATTTATCTTTAGTAGTGGAAAGTTCTACTAAGTATTACGTCTTAGATGACCATGAAACTAATGAATATCCTATGAAATGACATGCTTTTAATGTCCTCTTTCTATCCATTCTACATCCACTAATGTTTTCATCTGAAAAACTTTTCAGAACAAAATCATTTCAAGAAATATAAAAGTGTCAGTAATCAATGGTTCCTTGTATGTAGAGAAAAACTCTTTTCACCGCCTTGAAATGGGATTCCTTGGGATTGTATTAATATCTTGAACATAAGAATACTGAAAAAATCAATTCTTGATGACTAGATATCATGTAAAGAAAACTTCCTATCATAACTCTAAATGTTGTTTGATCTACTGGTTTCCCTGCTTCATCAAGATCAAGTGAATTTTAGGGACCTATGGGAGTACTAATACTCTTTGTTGTCATATACATACTTTTTGAGAAGATATTTAATATACTTATATTGTGATATATTGATTCCTTATGGTTTTTGAAAGATTTGAAAACCATGGAAAAATGTTAACTCACCCATCATACTCATTTAAACTCAGATTTCAATAGATCCACAAAGGAATCAGTTAAAGATTGTTGAGTTGAACAAAATAAAATTTCATCAACAGTAATTTGAACAATCAAAACATTTTTCTGATCTTTCATCATCAAAAGGGTTGGATCTTCTTTTCCCTTAAAGTAATTATTTTGAATAAAAAGTCATGTAATTTTATCATACCAAGATCAAGGGGCTTGCATGAGTCCATAAAAGGCTTTGGTATGTTTATAAACATGTTCAATATGTTTTTTATTTTCTACAACAAGACGTTGTTCCACAAAAACATCAACTTGTACAAAACCATTAAGGAAAGTACATTTCACATGCATTTGAAAATGTTTTAAGTTGAAGAATGCTGCAATTGCAAGTTAAATACGAACAGATTCAAGTCTAGCTACTGGAGCATATGTTTCTTTATAGTCTGTTACTTCTTTTTTGATTATACCCTTTAGGAACCAATCTAGATTTATTTCTAACTATGATTCCATTTTCATCACACTTATTTATGAAGAACCATTTTACTCCTATAACAGAAATTTCTTTAGGCCTTTCAACCAAGGTCCAGAATTTATTCCTTTCGAATTCGTTTAGTTCATCTTGCATAGCTTTTATCCAATCATCGTCACCTAAAGCTTCATCAGTGCTTTTTTTCTAACTGGGAAAGGAAGGATAGATGTTCTACTTCATTCCTTAAGGAACATCTAGTACTTACAGGTTTATTTACATCAATAATTATACTATCACTAGGAGGATTATTAAGAAACAACTGATTTGGGTTTTTTAAAACCTGTTCATCAACATAAGGTAGGAAATATTCTTGGGTAAATGCTTTAGAAACATATTCTTGGACATTTTCCTCATCAGAAGAATCTTCTAACAAAGGTTGATAATAAGTTTTTGAAAACATATTTGAAGATGTAGGTTTGGGTTGTTTAAATACAAAGGTATCAGTTTCATCGAATTTGATATATACTATTTCTTCAATAGTATAAGTTTTCTTGTTGAAAACTCTATAAGCCATAGAAGTTGTGGAGTAGCATAAGAAAATTACTTCCTTAGATTACTATGTGAATTTGTGTAACTTATCTTTAGAATTCAGAATAAATATCCTGCATCCAAAAAACCATGAAGTAGTAAAGTCTATGTTTCTACCATTCCATAACACATAAAGAGTTTTAGTAAGAAAAGGAATAATCAAAACTCAAATTATTGTATAAAAAGTAGTACTTACAGCTTCAGCCCAAAATTTTTGGCTATATAATATTCACTCGACATGGTTTTTGTTATCTATTGAAGAATTCTATTTCTTCTTTCAACAACACCATTTTGATGAGGTGTTTTCGGTGATGAGAAGTTATGAGTAATTCATTTTTTACTACAAAAGGTATCAAAGTCAGAATTTTGAAATTTTCCTCGATGATCACTATGAATAGTTTTAAATGGAAGGATTTTCTCATTTTTAACTTGGGATCTAAGACTTTTTAAATAAGAAAGAACATCATATTTATTTTCTAGAAAATAGACCCACATTAATCCATTGTAATCATCAACTAAGACAAATCCATAATATTTGCGTCCAATGCTTCCAGTTTGTATTGACCCAAAAAGATACATATTCACCAACTACAATGCATCATTTGTTGAGACTTCACTGATTGATTTAAAACTTGATTTACTTTGCATACCCAATTGACAAGGATCACAAACATTTGAAGAATCAAATCTAAGCTCTGGTGGATATATAACTAATATTTTCATAGAGATTTTTCATAGGTTCCTAAGGTTACAGTTTCATATCCTTTTACGACATAACCATTACTAATATTCCACTACACTATGGAAAGTTATGTCTTGGTTCCTATAGACATCTATGTTTAGTGTGTAATCATTCTCTATCCTATTGGAAGAAATAATAAACTCTTCCTTGTAATTGTGTTCTAATCAATTGTCATTCCTAAAATTCATAGGGTAAACTTCATCCCATAATTGACTTATGCTAATAAGGTTGCGCTTAATACCCTCAACAAATAAAACATTTGAAATTAATGTTTTCACAAGAAGAACAATGTTACCTATTCCAATAATTTCTCCCTTAGAATTATCTCTCAATGTTTCTTTTCAGCCTTTCGTCTTGATACTCTTTTCAAAGTGGTTTTTGGTAGTAGTATTATACCAAGAACATCTACTATCAATGTACCAAGTATTTCTGTTGGTTCTTTCCTTATTTTCCTAAAAATAAGAATGTTAGACTTTCAGAATCCAAAATTTCTTGGATCTAGAATTGTTACACAATAAAATTTTGTGTATCCATAATTGTTTTAATAAATAACCTTTATGAAACCAAAGATATTTAACATTATTCAATGAAAAAAATTTCTTCCAATTCCCACAACTTTTACATTTAGTAAAAAAAGGGGCTTTGGATGGAATAAAATAGTTGTTTTTGAAAACAGGTTTTCTATGAGTATAAGCTACTCCAGTTGTATTTCCTTTAGGTTTGATTTGAGAATACATCATGTCAAAATTTTCTTTACCAGATGTAATGTTTTCAAGATGTTTCTTAAATGAATATATTTCTAATTTTAATCTTATGACTAAATTATTATCCTTAAAAATTATTTCTTTATAGTTATATTTTTCCTCAAAAACATTTTTTTTAAAATATCTTTTTTATGATCTTTAGAATGTTTTTCCTTTACAAAATTTACTTCTTTAAGGTATTTAAATTTTTTTCTAGAATCTCATCCTTATTATCAAGATCCCTAGAGAGGTCTGAAATCTCTTTTGTAAGAACTTATTCTTTAGTATTTTCCTTCTCTAATTTCTTAGAAATTTTACAATTTCCTTCTTCTAACAACTTGGAAAATCTAGATACTACTGGATAAGAATATATTTCTTCATTCTCTAAAGATGAAGTATCTTAATTAGAACTAATATCTTCAGAATAATTATTCATATTAAGAGATTAATTTGTTAAAGCATTGGAAGAGCGTACCTTGTCTATAAGACTTGTATTTTGGAAAGAAGTAGTAGCAATAAATCCAATATTTTTTTTGTGCAGATGATTCATATTCAGAATATTCATGTCCTGAAGAGTCCCCACTGCTAGAACTCCAAGTATCATTTTATTTCTGATTTTTCTTATGCTTCGAGCGATATAACTTCTTCTTGTTTCTTTCTAAATTACTTTCCTTTTTTCCTTCTTTTTCAATAGAGGGAATTCAGGTCTGATATGACTTGTTCTTCAATATTTATAACATGTAACTTCCCCATCTTTCTTCTCTTTGTATTCTCTCTTCTTGAACTTATTTTGATAGTTTTTTTCAACTACTATCTTGTTCATTCTCCAAGAAAAATTAGCTAATTCATTCTAAGACTTTTCGGTATCACTAGATTCTAACTAAATTGTAACTTTAATTGACTTTGTTCTAGTTACTCTTTCTAGAGTTTTGGATTTAATATGTTTAGAAGTCGTTTTAAAAGAAACTAATCTATTCCCATTCTTATTTTTAACATTATTTTCATCTCAATTTATTCTAGCCCCATGCTGAAGAAGCGTTCCAAATAGCTCATCTAAGGAAATCAGTGTGACTTTCCTGTTCTCATCAATTATTGTCCTCTTAGACTCCCAATCATTTGGAATGATGTCTATGATCATATCTAAACGGGATCATCATCTAAATCTATTTCTCCCATAGAATGTAATCTATTCACGATAGTCATAAACCATTGCTGAACTTTGCTTATAGGTTTTCAATAAGAAATGATAAAGCCATGGTATTCAGCTCTCAACATAGCTCTACTTGTCTCTATAACATTAGAAGTACCAAAATGTGTAACTTAAAGTTTATTCTAGATACCGTTTGCAGCTTCACATGATGATATTTGACCGTATATATTCCTATTCATGGAACATAACAATGTAGTTATAACTCTGAAATTTTCTTGATATTCTGATTTCCCCTGATTATTAAAACTTCCTAATTCCTTATCTGGAATATTATTGTCTCATGTCAGTATTAGGTAGTTATCAACTCCATTGTTAATAACAAAAGTCTTCATCCTATCTATCTAGTACTCATAATCATTTCCATAAAAAATAGGATCTCTGGTTGGATTTAGATTATCGATAGAACCAATATTTAAACATGCCATCTTAAGGAAAATCTTGGCACACAAACTTGTTAGTAATAAAAGTTTGTAAAAAATAGAAAATTACCTAAGAAAGGAAAATAGAACTAGAGTAACTCTAATAAAAATATGAATCCAAACTTTATGAGTCTGAAAATCTAATTCCGAAAAAGTGAAGAAGATGTTTTCTCTTCTGAATCTAATCGTGAGATTAATTCAGATTGAACCAATCCTATGATACCAATTTTTAGATCGATATAAATATAGATATCATACTGATGGTAGTATCAAAAAATGGTGTAAATACTAAATATAAAAGTGGGGGTGAATTGAATACTTTAAAAATTCTTTAAGGAAATATTGTATAAACAAAATTCACAACACCTCTATGTTCTAATAACTTGCTTTATTCTGAAAATGTAATTCTGAAAAGGAGATTCCTAAAATGAACTTTAAAAAAAGTTTATAACAACAATGATTCTACCTTAATGATATAGAATCCAATTTAATCAGAGTACATGTCAATGGAAGTATAAGATAGTTATTCTTTCCTCAATATCCAAAATTGCAGTGGAAAACAAACATGAAACACTACAAGTAACATGTAGTAAATCCTTTAACCCAAAGAGAAGGGCATACAACAACCTTGGATAAAGGTCCCTTGATTTATACTTTCAAGAAAGTCTATCTTACCCAAACATGGGTAATCCCTCAATACGATGATCGGTATCTCTCTTGCTATCCAAGGAAGCCCTTGATTTGTAAGGAAATTGGAACCTCTAACTTCACAACCTGTTGTCTCGGATTTTATGGAAATTGCACCTATACACAAAGAAATTATACACAAAGAAAAGTTTGAAAAAGCCATTCAAATATTCTCCACAATGCCAGTGAGTTTATATGATCCTCTCTCTCTAGAAATCACTTCAACAACATGTACTCTCTAGATTGATCAACTTGTTATAATCTCTTTCAAATGAGATCCTATTTATAGGCACAACTCCAACAGTCATCTCCCTCATCCAATAGCCATATTTTTACTTTATTTTCAAAGGGACATGTACATGTGTTGCTCAAACAATAGTTAATTATCAACTGAATGCATGACATCATTTTATAACTAAAAAATGTGGAAGAAAAAATATGTTTACTTAAGAAAATTCATTTTTTGGACTGTAAGAAAAAATTGAATGTTTAGAGTATAACCAAAAAATTCATTCAGAGTCTATAATATAAGGATATTAGGATTATGTTTTTCATGTAATTTGGAACCGGAATTTTATAGAATTATGGTGTCTGAATTTCACAGAAATTCAGAATCTGGATTCAGAAGAATTCGAAACCAGAACTTAGAAAGATCAGAATCTAAATTCATAAGAATTCGGAGTCAGGAATCAGAAGAGTTCAGAGTTTGAATTAAGAGAGTTCAGAGTCAGATCACAATAGATTTTGGAGTCTGAATTCAGGGAACTCGGAGTTAGAACTCATAATAGTTCGGAGTCAGAATTCAGAGAACTCAGAGTCAGAACTCTTAAGAGTTTGGAGTCTGAATTCAGAGAAATTGATGTCAGAACTCATAAGAGTTCGGAGTCTGAATTCAGATAATTCGGAAACTGAATTTGGATCTTGAAATTAGAATTCTTTATATCTTAGTATATATATAATCATGAGGTTTTGGATACAAAACCAAATTTTACACTTAGACAAAATGAACAATGAAAATAAGGTAATGATAAATTTCCTTAGGGAAGGAAATTTACCTTATTAATATAAAACCTAAGGTAAAATGAAATTTTACTTAAGAGAAGGTGTTAGTGATTTTCAAAACAAGAAGGAATGGAAATGTACTAAAGAAACCTTATTGACTCAACAAACATTTGATATTTATGTTTATCTTTTAATGATGTATCTCAAATACAGAAATTCTTTATGTCATTGTAAGGACCCATCCTTAAATAATATTTATTCTAGTTATTATATACCATAAGGTAATGTTATTTTATTATAGATCATATAGTTTTAGAGGTTTAGAGAATTGGGATGGCCTATTTCACAGTGAACCAATAGATTTCATGTTGACACTTAAACTTAGTATCCATTTCTCTAATAAAACAATAATTCTAAAAATAAAAAAATTATTTCTTATAGTTTCATATCACTAAATATTCCTTTTATTTCATCGCAAAACTAAGTAGACCATAATTCATATGAAATTTTTTGAAATTTGGGATGAGAATAAAAACCCCTATAAGGGATACACAGTAAAGGAAAATTGTGATTTTTATGAAAACATGAATATGATGAAAAGATTATCATAATGTAAAACCATTCACCAATATAAATTCTGAAATATATTCCATTCATGTAATCTCATTTAATACCATGTTTTAATCAAAATATTATAATAAAACCCATTGGAATCAGAGTTAAAACATAATTTTAACATGGGACCTATTTTTACATAACTATAAAAACCATGTGGTCGACATCAATACATATCACACTTACAAAATTGAAGAACTATACAGTCAAATTTCATACCCAAAGAATTAGAGGTTACTGTGTATAAAACCATCCTTGGTTTATCATGGAGAAACATATCATTGGTGTATAATGTAACCACCATTCTCATTTCCATGTACCATTATATAATCATTAACCCATAAAACATTTCAATTTACAACATTTCACTCTTAAATTTTCATTTTAAATATCATGAATTTATGACAAGATAATTAAAAAATAGATAAATTATAAAATAAATTTTCAATACCAAAATAATTATAAATGGTAAAGGGTATTACATTACTTTTATAAACATTAATTCTTTTAACGGAAGTCAAATTTAAAATAATTATCATGGTGGCGTAGAATTCATTTTCTCTATATACATTAAAAACCAATATTCATTTTGTAATTTTAATGAAAATATAATTATTTCAATATAAAGCATAAAATATTCTATTTTTAAAATCTTTTTAGGAAATTAAATTCAAAGTGGTTTTTTTAAATATCCCATAAATGAATGTGGTGTATGAAATCGATATATACCTCAAAGAAAGGAGATTGAGATGAAGTTCCTTACCTCGA
Organism: Viscum album; assembly: GCA_963277665.1. NCBI lineage: Eukaryota > Viridiplantae > Streptophyta > Magnoliopsida > Santalales > Viscaceae > Viscum > Viscum album. The sequence goes on along the minus strand of OY728121.1, from coordinate 1,535,304,144 downwards.
GTTTGATTCATAAAATATGTTATTATATTACTAAATAATAAAAATATATTAATTATTTAAATACCTTAGATCCTTTTCAGGTTTACAATTTATTTTATATTAATTATTACAATGTTATATCAATTATCATATTATTTATTTTCTCGATTGACATTTTGTTGATATTCAATATAAGAGTCCAAAATGACTTTAGTGTGATATCTATAGTCAAATATTGTCATTAGTTCATAGTATTGATTATAATATTGATTAATTAATAATAAATTTTATACATTATTTATACATTTAAATCAAACCATTATATATGGATATGAAAAATGAACTCTGTGACAATCATGGATCCGACATGTCATATGCACGCAAGAGTACAGATTCAATTTTTCAATGATCATAATGGAAAGAAGGAATGTATTATTTTCTCATTATATAATTATCATTATATAATTGATATAATATTAATAATTTAAATATACATATATATTTTATTCATGTGATGTGGTGATTAAAAATGAATCACATCTGTTTGAGGACGTGATATTTTACCTGTACACACGAACAACTTAATAATTATTATGTGCCTTCAAAGTGAAATATTAACTGGAAATATATTCTATTATACTAATGAAATGCCCTTAATATCATATATTAACATTAATTCAATTATTAAAACAAATCTTTAGAGAGGGTATTTGAAAAACAATTATATTGCTTCGTGGAGGTGATAGTTCTCACATATGCACAAACAAAAAATTCTATTCCAATTTGATGGATGTGGATATGGAATGAGGTGATGATATTAACATAATAACATCTCATTATAATTATTATATTCTAGTTATTATTTCTTCATGCTTTATGATGTATTGAAGGATGTAGAAGAAGAAATAATATAAAAACACTTAGTTAAAAACAATACTTCTTCTTCGAGAGATTTCCATTTTTTATCACATTAACATATATAAGGAGGGTGTTATGCCTAAAATAATGCATATATAAATTTGGTATGGACTCTAGGATGGTATTTAGTCATATCTTGGTAGATTAAAGTATATATGGATGTGTGAACATGTCATAATATATAGTTCCCTTTTATAAGTAGTGAGGATTTTTGAATTCTTCAAAGTATTAAATTAATATAAATTAACATTCTATTCTATGTGAATAAAATTTGTATTATTTATAATATAGGGTGTGGATTGATATAAATACATTAATCTATTGAAAATTAGGCAGTTATTTGACTTTTTTTAATCTATTGTGTTTTGTTTTGATAGTTATTTTACCATACTAACTCTTACCGTGTTATCATTGGATTTACACCATGAGGGTTAACATAATTACAATAAAATAAAAAAATTCCTATAAATGAATCATTTATAATATTAATTTTATTATAGAAATTGTTTAAAAAAATATTTTTTTTTATTTTTAATCATTTAATATTCTATTTTATATTTTAAAATTCCATTATTGTCAATTTTAACACTATTCATATCATGAATTTTTAAAAATATCATATATACATGATATAATCAAAAAAGTATTTCATAACTTCAATAAAATTTTAATTTCTTCAAAAACAGTATTTTATAACATTGATTATATAAAAATTTATGTAATTTAAAATTTTTAATATTATTTATTTGATATATTCTTTATTTAAATAATTAAATAATTACAATTGTTAAATATTATTATTTAATTATATGTTACCAAAAAATTAAAAATAAAATATATTATGGAAGATAAATCTTTTAGATTTAAAATTAAAAGTAATTTTCAAATTTAACTTCTTTATATCATCTTATTAAAAATATTTCACTTGTTTAAAACAAAAGTGTGTCAAATTGTTTTTATCTTGGAATATAATTTATTAAATGACTTCAAGTAATAAAAGCAGCTTCCAGTGCTCCAAAAAATTATCCAATAGATGATTTAGGTCGATAATAACTCATATAATTATGTTTTATAACTTTTATGGTAGTTTTATAGTATTATATAACCTTATTTTTACTCTTAATTAACTGATTTACTCTTATCTATGGTAATAAAAATAATTAGTAAAGTTATTATTCATGTTATCAAAAAATGAAGGGAAACTATTTAATAACATTTATCTTATGATTTCAGATTTGGAATGCTTTTTTATAAATTCAATACATAGTAGTTGATAAAATAAATTTATAATTAAACTCGTTAACGGATCAAGTTAACTTAATTTTAATTTAAATGCATTCCAATGTTATCAAAATTCTTTATATCTAATTTCAATGTGAAATTTTTTCCCATGAACAAAATCGGATTAGAAGATAAAATTATTATTTAATTATACATTAATTAAAATTTAAAACTTAATTTAACTATATAAATCAAATCTGTGAAAAATCTATTTAGAAATGATATTCTGTATCAATTAATATTCATCAAAATTTGATAGTTCCTAGAAGAATACCAAAAAATCAACTAATGTGAATTTTTATACTCTTATTTCAATGAATAAGTATATTTTCTCAAATATAATTTACTAATGTGTCAAAACTAGATTAAAAAAAGGGCACCATTTAAATGTTGCAAATATGACTTCTTACAAAATATATCTTTTATGTGTACAATTGAATTTTTTATTATATCATGTATAGAAATCATAAATGTTGAATTTTAAAATTTAGATTAAATATTATATATATATATATATATATGTGTGTGTGTTTTTTTGTGTGTTTCAATAATATTATCCAACAAGTGTGATTTGGTTTTTATTGCTGTTGAATACACTTTTTCACATTTAAATAGTTTTTCATTAAAATATTTTCTATTATTTTAAAAAGGATTTTATTTTCATTTATAAATAATTGCTTACTAAAAAACAATATATACATTTTTAAACACTATTTTAATAATTAAATAAATAATCTTCATTATATCCATTAAAATAGCTATGTTATAATAATTTCATTTATATAATAATATTTTGTTGCTCATTTAAGATTAATGTGGCTTATCATGTATGATAAAAGACAAAGTATTTCATTTTAAAAACTCAAGATGAATCATTGTTACCCCATTAATAATTTTCTTCCTCAAAATATGAACTCATGATTGAAATATATGGGTTGGCATTTGAAAATATCTTTTTTGTTATCCCACAACAAAAAACAGATTAATAAAACTTCCACTTTAAATGAAAAAAAAGGAAGATCAAAGGTCCTCTAAGATAATATATAATAGGGTTACATAATGGGAAAATAGACATGAAATAGAAAAAAATATAATTTTCTGATGGGGATTGATAGATAACCTGGTCATGAGAATGGTAATAGTTTGAAAACCATAACATTTAATGGGATAAAAACGTCATGGAATTCCTAGTAAGATGAATAAATTTATAATGTTTTAATTCAGAGATTCTTTTCATAAAGATGAAGAATTATTTTAATATAAGTACTAGGAACATAATTGAATATATAAACATGCAAACTGTTATTTCATCCTTTAATAAATTTCAACCACAATCTCATATGTTCCATTACTTTAGAGTATTGAAGAAATTTTTTTCACAACTATAACACAAGAATCAGCTTCTAGAGATTCACTTAATCCACTAAATATTAACTATCTATTTATTCTTTCATTATACATTATGTAAAACCAATTTTTTAGGAGATGATATGGTAATTCCCAAAAGAATTGTTATATGATTAAAAACTACTTTAATCTCAAAAATTCAATAGTAATACCCATAATTTTACATATCCAATCAATAAATAAATTTCCTTAAAATTCCTCAATGCAATCAAAATTATGATTTAAAACGATGATTCAGAAGTATTTGATCAAATACTATTCAAAGATAAATTATAACATATATCTCTAAATAAAATAAATCACTCTTACAATCCCATATAAAAAAATTTATTTCCAAAATCAAATAATATTTACCATATGTAAATGTTTTCCATAGATAATCAGATCACCAAATTTCTACAATAAAATTCTATATTCTTAAAAAAATATAATTTGACAACTACCTATAGAAAACCTCATTGGGTTATGTTTACCATGTTTATATAGGGTTCCCTAAATAGTGAACATCTTCTAAAACATCATTAATCAATAAATCATCAAATCATTTCTCAATCCTAAGGATATCTATTTGATAAAACATGTGTTACCAAAAAAATTACTATTAATCCCTAAACTCATTTAGATAAAAATTATTATTTAAACTAACCTGGGACTTCACTTCGGCTAGTGGTAGGTGATAAACCCTTATCATTCTTCAATTGTGGGTTAGATTCTCTTGAAAATGCAAGATGTGATGGGTTTTCCCCCAATCATGTGGGTTTTCAACCGTCATGTGGATTTTAATTTTACTAAAATAATCATAATATAGTAATTATAACATTATAATTTTAACATTATAAAAATATTAGAAAAATCATAAAAAACATTAATATGTTTTAACTTAATTATTTATCTCACACCTTTCATTTTTCATCTGAAAATGAAATAACCAACAATTACCTCAAAATAAATGTATCAAAAAATAACTTTAGAAACCTTAAAAATCTATAATAAAAATCCTGAAAATTATTAATATGACATTAATCATCAGATAAAAATGAAAATTATAAATTAATGACGATATCCTTAACTCTTATAAAGACATCTGAATTTGTAATGTTTTGAAATCCCTTCTCTTATACCAATTATAAGTTAAAGGCCTTTTACATTATATATTCTAGTTGTTTTAAAACTATAAATCACATTCATTTACAAATAATATTATAGGATGATAGTTTTAGGTAATTATGATAAACATTTACATACTGAATATATACATTACAACTGAACACTTAAAATTTATATCCATTTCTTTAGTAAAATAGAAATATTTATAAAATAAAATTTTTCCTTTCACTGATATTTCATTGAAATTTTCCCATGATCTCATCCCAGAAGAAATTAATCCGTATACATTGTGAAAAATAATTTCCAACATGGTATGATAATGAAAATATATGTGCGTGGAACAGAAATTAGAAAAAATATTAGTCATTTAAAGACATGAAACCAATGAAAAAATTATCATAATGTAAAACTTTTCTTTCTTATGAAGTAGTAAATACATTTATTCAAAGTAATATACCTAAATACACATTCTATAATCAAAATATTATAATAAAACCTAGATAAAGAATATATTAATATTAAATGAAACATGTTATATAATTATCCTTAAATTAAATAACCTTGAGGTGGACATCCATACATGTCACTCTTACAAAACTGAATAAACATAATGTCAAATTAATTATCCAATCCATTTGGGGTTATAACATAACCACCATTCTGTGGTTTATCACAACAACACCCAAACCTAGTTTATCACTTATCCACTAATGAAATGTAAATGTACCACTAATAATCATAACACATAAATGATATCAATTTTCACAATTTCACTCTTAAAATTTCATATTCCATCAAAAGAAATCATTTCAGGACATTGAAATAATAAATACATTTAATAAAATTAAATACCAAAAAACCCAAAAAATGAAAAATTGGGTTGTTTTCCATTTAAAAACATGAAGTCCTGTAGATGAATAAAAATCAAAAATAATGCTCATGGCAGTGTAGAAGTCATTGCCACCGTATACATTAAAAAAAAGAACATTATTTTTAGTGTTTTATAATAAAGAAAAATGATACATATATAATTAATAAAATTATTCCATTTTAAATCATTTTAATGAAATTAGACATAAACGAAGTTGTTTATACACTTCATAAAATAATGTGGGGTATAACATTAAAATATTCCTTAAAGAATGGTGATAGAGATGGAGACACTTTCCCTGAGTCTGATTAGTCACATATGTTCTTTATATTAATGAAGAACAAACATAAGTTAATTATATACACTATTTAGAACAAGTTTCATGTTTATTATTTCTTTTATATCACTTATAAGTGCGGTATAACAATATCATAAATATTTATGTTCTTGACGAATGTTTGGACGATATTCTGTACATGAGTCCTAAATGATGTTTGTATGATATCTATATTCAAGGCTGGACAATTTTCCATCACCTCAACAAAAAAATTCAGGACATAATGATAAATGTTTTACATTAATTTTACATTTAAATACATCCATTACATATGGAAATTAAAATTTAACTACTTTACAATCATGGATTTGGTAAGCCATATGCACGAAGTAGTAATGGTTCCATCTTTCAATGATCATTGTGAAAATAATGTATGTATTATTTCATCTTTATAGATTTATAATAGAATAATTAATATCATATTAATAATTGAAATATTATTATTTATATTATTAATTTGATCTAGTGATTAAAAATGAATCACATCGCTTCGTGCATGTGATAGTTCACACATACACATGTAGCAAATTATAAATTTTATGTTAAGGTAATGTGAGATTGTATGTGACATGTTATTGTCTTATATTGATAAATATTTAATGAATAGGTTCCAATATAATCTCTATACCCACAGTTTTGGGAAAACTCTAGGTATATGGGTGCTTATACCCTTGGTTTTTCCAAAAACTATGGGTATAGGTCCATTTTCTAGTAGTGTAAAGAAGGATTAAGGTGATGATATTAACATATTAAAAAATAATTATATTTATTATACTAGATAAATTATTTTATGAGGGATGATGAATATTTGAAGGACGTTGAAGAAGAAATAAAGTAAAATCACTTAATTATAAATGATACCACATCTTTACGTGACTTCTTTTGATTATCACCTAAACAACAATAAAGAGGGTGTTCTACCGAATCTAAGGACTCTAAAATTATGGGAGGGATTATATAACTATATTGAGGAATCTTGTGGATAAAAAATGGGTTTTATGTGTAAATAAATGATAATAAGTAGTTCCCTTTTATAAGAGAGGGGAGGGTCACTCTTAGAATTTTTCAAAATATTAAATTAATATAATATAATATCAGATTCTAAGTGGATCATAATTGAGTTATTTTGAATATATTATCATTATGGGCCTAAATACATTCCTAAAATTAGAAGTATACATGTTATTGTTATTATTTAAATTTTTATTCTTCAAACATTATTTTACCCATTTAATTATTTCTGTGTTATCAAGTAATTTGAAATTTGAGGGTTAATAAAATTATTATAAAATTAAAATTGATAAAAAAATGTGTCATTTAATAAATTTTTATAAATATCCCAATATGTTTACTAAAATTATTATTTTTAGTATTTTCATATCGTTTAATAAAATATTTGTTATTTTACAATACCATTACTATCATCTTTTACCCTATCCTTTCATGATTTTTCTAATGTCTTAACAACATTATATATTAGAAAATAATCCTTAATATATCACTAAAAATTAAAATTAATCCATAAAATTCATATATGAAATTAATTATTTCAAGTTTTATTATTTGAAATAATTTTACTATTATATATTTGACATTTCCAATAAATAATGAATTACATCATCATCATTGTTCAATAATTTTATTTAATTATTTCTTCACTAAAATTTTCAAAAACTATCATGATGAAGATAAATATATTATATTTTAAAAAATATTTATATTCTAATTTATATTAAATATAACCATATATTAAAAATATTTAACTTGTTTATAATAAAAGTGTGAAAAAGTGTATTTTCTTTGAATGTAAAATTATAAATACCATAATGTCTTCAAAGTGGTTTCAAGATATCCAAAAATCATCCTAGGGATGATTTCGGCCGATAATAACTCATAATATGAAATTTTGAAAAAAATTAGATCAATTTTCTAATATAGTATAATATTATTTTACCCTTAATTACTCGATTTACTAATAGTCATGGTAATAAAAATAATTACTAAAGATACAATTAATATTTTCCAAAAATGAAAGAGAAATATTCATTAAATTTAAACCTTGTAATAAAAATATAGAATCAATTTTTTCAATATTTAAATCACATAAGAGGAAAAAATATTTTTTTAAAAATACTATCAATGGATCTCGGAAAGGGGTTTTAGTATAAAATTGTTAAAAATTTCATAATGTTCTAGTATCAAATATCAATGCTAAATTGATTATAATTAACTAAAATTTATTAAAAGATTTATAAATTAAATTATTATAATTCAAAACAAATAAAATCATAATTTAACAACATAAATAATTTGTATTAAAAACTATTTTTGAACTAATATTTTGTATTATTTACTATTTACAAAAATATGATTATTCTCCGAAAAATACGAGAAAATCATCCAAATTAAATAGTGATACACCGATTTCAATAGAGAAGTTTCTTTTTGAAATATATTTTATAAGCATCAATAACCATATTTAAAACAAGTTCTCCATCAAAAGGATGAAAAATTCCATTTTATAAAAAATACACGTTTTATTTGTAGAATTGAATTTGTTCTTATATGATGTCTTGAAAATGAATAAGATAAATTTAAAAAAATATATTTATTATGATATATATATATCCTAATAGAAGCTAACATGGGTTTTTTTTATTTATTGACATCATACAAACTTGTGCGCATGTAAATAGTTTTTCGAAAAAATATGTCCATTTATTATGAAAATACTGTTATTTTCAATTATAACAAATTGTTCACCAAATAATTATATATGTAGTTGTAAAACATATTTTAATAATTCAATTAATAATTTTCATTCCTTATATTCAAATACCTAGGTTATTATTGTAACATTTAAATAATATTATTTAATTGTTTAATTAATATTAATGTTTCATATCATGTCATCTATCATTATTAGTATTTCATTTTATAAATAATAATGATGTCATAGTCATATAATGTGACATCCATCATAGGATATGAATACCCATTCCATGCCTCATTTAAAAAAAATATTTTCATAACTATATATTACTTTTTTGCATCTATGATGTGATGCATATATTGATTTCCACTTCACTTAACTCAATCAGGTCTTGTAATATAATCATCTAACCTCCTTTGGTATACTATATGTCTGTATTGAATTGATTCGCACTATATGGTATAAATAATCCAATATTGTGCCTCTAAAAATTCTATAGTGAATCTTTATATTGGTAATAATGTCAAAATGTTTATAATTTTATATTCAACCTTCTTTAAACATGGGTTGTGATAAGTATGAAACTTTCACTACATTATCCAAAATAAATCATAATATCAACTCTTCATCACTCCATAAGGAAAATTTCATTTTCAATCAATAAAATTTCATTTAAATAAAGTTATATTTCAGTATAAACTCACCAAATTCTTAATTAAACAATACATGGAATGTGTACTTATTAAAAATATGTTATAAAAATAAACATTATTCATCAAAAAACATTATTTATTGATATTTGTACTCAATACATATGTTATAATTAACATATAATATCTATTTAGCATATTTTTCGACTATCTGTTATATCATTTTTACTTCTTGAATACATCATTCTATTTTTTATATTATATTTTATACGGAAGAAAATTCCATTATAAAATATCATCACATAGAATATGTTCAAATCCATCATAATAGATCCTTCCATGTTTTTCCAGTTAAATGGATCCCGTGATACAGTACAGTATTAATTTTATTTCAAGATAAATCAAATATGAACAATTGTCACCAACAACGTTCAAATATACATCTTTATAAACTATATATTCTATCCAATACATCGTATCATATCACAGTCACACAAAAATCATGATTATAATACATATTTTTCTAAATTGAATAATTTTTATTATTCATTATCAATCCACCAATGCCTAAATAATTATTACCATTAACCCATTTTCAATGTAATTCATGTGAAACAATAACCCCCTAGGTAATTGATACCCCTGTAAACCGTGGATCTATTATATTAATTAATTAATAATCGTCTCCAAATTTCCTAGGTATTTCTTTAATCTAGTTCTATGGGATTTTAACAGCACTTTCATCTTCATGTGTTTACAATTTTTATTTCACCACTCTTATAATAATTCATTTTATTAAATAAAACTTGATCATGGATCACATATATATATTTGGTGTGTCACCATTACCGTTATGGTCCTTATATCTATCTGTATCCTATAATATCTAATTATTCGTAAAATTTATGAATCAATATAATGGTTTAAGGGGATTCCACATTCATCTTTACTTGTTACATTCTTCATTATCTCTATTGAAAAAAAACAACCAAAAAAATCAATGTTGTTGGAAAATACACCATTTTGATTTTTTTTCAAGTAATACATATACATATACACCTATAATACTCAATTATTAATAAATATATTTATTTCATTAAACCATGTAATCTATATAATACATCAATTATTCAAATATTTTTATCATGGTAAATGAAAACATTGAATGTAATCATTTAATAAGTAGTACATTCTATTGTGAGTTTTGTCATATTATAATAAACATATGATTTTACTAATAATAAACTGATCAACATTCTGAACTCACTTTAAATTTTTACCTCATATATCAGTTTTAAATGAATCCATTTGTCATGTAAATCCCTTTGAAATATATAGACTCTTATTCATTCTATTATCAAACATTCGATATCTAGGTACTTCTTAATCATTATAAAAAATGTAATTGAAATTATACAATGTTTTATAAAAACCCTTATTTTTTCCTATAACTTTGAATTATAATGTTCAACAAATCCAATAGAATATCCATTATTTTACAATCATTTAAAATTCCATCGTTGATATAAATAGATTTATCATAATTCCCAATAAAAATTTATAAACATATATAAATAATTTAAAAAATATAATCATCTAACTAATGGGATAACTAACCTCCAATATTCATATATTTTTATTGGATTCCAATTCCACATAAAGTATAATAGATAATTATAATAACATACTAATTTATGGAGACAATTAATGGCATTGTTATTCATCTTCATAGTGGGTAAAAAATTTGAGTAGTTAAAAATAATACTTTTTTAATCTTCACCTATGAATTGTGGTCCAATTTCATAGTGGTTAACTTCAAATGTATTTCTGTTTTTCCATACCTTCACTTTATATGGTAGATTATTAAATATTTTCACATATATTTCCACATATTGGCTTTATATATACATCATTAATAGTATCCTTTTGTTTTAGATAAATATATTTTACAAATTTACAATGCATCTTAATTTTAAATTTCATATAGTAGTCTTTTTCTCTAAATAAAATGATCTCATGGATTCAAATATGAACTATGGATATTCATTTTTTAATCATAGATTGAAAAATTGGTCATTATAGGTATAATAACCTCGTTACTATTCCCATATTGATGAATTGAACTTCATCATATAGAAGAATTTCAATTTTTAAAACTAAAAATATATTTTCCTCACAAATGGGTACTTTCTTCACTAAAATATTCAATTTAGTGAAAATAATATCAAAAAGGGATCTTTTAGGGTAATATTTTTGTCCCTAAACTTAGTCGTAATATGAAATCACACAATTTTTTTTTTAAAATCCTCATATTTTTATCTAAGTTTTCTATTTTACAGTCCCATTATGTATCTCTCATCGACAACTTTTGTTTGTGTCAATAATATTATATTTTGATTATTTTCATGAATAAAATGCCTATATATTTCAACTAAATAAGTATTTTTTGTCTTTGAATCATCAATTTCTTTTTTTCAACAGTGTTTAGTGTTTTATTTGAAAATAATTTGATTATAATTTATAAAAAATATTTCCATTTTTCTTGTTTTAATTTGTACATAAATGTTATTTATCTGAGCTACAACTTCTTATTCATGAATTTCAATTAGTGTTTAGTTCTTATTTACTTGAGGAAATAATAGCATCAATAATATTGTACATTTAAACCACATTCAACTGGAAATTAATACTTTAATATTTATTTTTACCACAAATTTTTTTTTCATCAACCACCAATTACAACCTTATACTTTCTTCATCAATTTTATGAATATATACTTGTTAATATTTCAAATCAACATTAATTTTTTATTTTTACATCACTATCAAAGATTATATTTCATAAATTTAATCTTTAATATAACAATTCATTTCAATAATATTTTATTTTAGATCAATTCATTTATATAAAATAGCTTTAATGAATTCTTATTAATTTAGTTGTAATGTCTTCTCCAATCCTTCATAGAAAGATTCACCATCATAATATTATTTATTCAAAAATATTATCCTTGGAAATTACATTTTATATAATGAATTAAAAATTCTTCTCTTATTTTTCCTCTCATTGAATGTCTGAAATTATTATAGTGGTATCAACTATCTCTTGTTCTTAACGAAAAAATCATTGAACTCTAGACTAAGAATACCAAATAGTAGCATATTTAAAGGAAAAAAATTATCTTAACATTAAACATCAATTCTCAACCATCATTATTCCCAATAATAAAGATATAAAATCATAATTAATATCCTTCTCAAAATTTTCCTCAATCAAACTCAAATTTTACATGGATCAAAATAAATATATTTAGTTTATCAATATATATTTATATAATATATATATCTCAAAAAATAAAAAAACAAAGATATTTTAAAATCATTGAGATATACTTGATTTAATTTTATTAATAAATTAATAAATTCTTTTATTTGAAAAAATGTGTACTCTTATTAAGAACCTTCTTTACAATATCAACTTATTTAAACTTTCCTGAGAGACCTCTAATGGTATTATAATCCCATGTTACCCTATTTAAAATTTAAAAAACACTTTTATTTTTAATAATTCTCAAATTTGAATATATTTTTTTTTCTACCAATGTATTTTTCTTCTTCACTCTCCTTTATATATCCTTTATAAATTGTTGACAGTCTGTACTAAATTATATTAATGTATTTAAAAAAGATACCTCTCTTATAGATCATGTTTGAAAAATCATTGTAAAGACAATTTTATTCCATAAAATCATTATTTGGCATATTAGTATGCAACATAGAAAAATAAATAACACTAACATAACTAGTTTTTATACCAAATGAAACATCTAAATGGACATATAACATTGCAGTTTTTAAATGGGATTTAATAATTTTGTTACAATCATCATGCTCATTAGAATAAATCATTAGAAAATCTTTTACATTAATTTTATTATTTTATACTACAGTGGACACAAAAATTATTGAAACATATCTATTAAACATGGTGGTATAGGTATGAATTATTATTTTAGTAACACCATAGGATACCCTATAGAGGCTGAGGTAAATCTGGTTATCAAGATTATTTTTTATATGGACCACCTTTCCTTTTCATAAGGATGACATTTCATACATCATTATCATTAAAATATTAATATATTGAAATATTTGAAACCTTTGAAACATTCTAGTTTCAATTAGTTCATTGAAATGGAGATCAGTCACAGAGTATACATACTACATATCATTGGTGTACAAAAAACAAGTAGAATTTTGTGATTAATAAGTTTCAAAGAGGACACTATAACAATTGGATCATAGTATTTACATGTTATTTCAATCATAATGATTTTAAAGGATTCAGTCTCACTTATTCTCTCCAGATAATGTATTGACATATATATATAATAATTAGTTCACATGAGAAAGTAAAAATATAAACTACTAGTAATCAATAATAGGACAATAAATTTTCCTCTTATTTATCAAATGAATTCAATGAATATCATGTTTACCATTTTTCTATCTTCATATATATTAAAATTTCCATATAAATCAATAGTTACAAAACACTTTATACATTGATTCGTTAATTAGTATTTATATAAAATATAAAGTGGATAATATCCCCTATAAAATCAATCTGATTATCCATTCTTCATGTATTATCAAAAGATATATACATTAAAAAATAAAAAAATAGATTTTATATCACCAATAAATCATTTATATCTTCTATACAAAGATTTTTTTTCAATAACCATTTGTTTCCTTCGATTTAAACTCCTTAAAAATAAATCCTAATTTTCTTGAATAGTTCATTTGATATAGGTTTTTAAAACATAAATTAAATTTCCATATCCAAATCACATATATGAAATTACTGGATGATAATATATAGTCTTACATTGAATATGATATTACATAATTGGGGAGTTGAAATATTGATTAAATTATATTTTAAGCTAAAATATAATCTAAACATTATAATTATATTTAATAGTTAAGATAAATCTTATATAACTATTAGTAATTTTTTATATTACATCATCTTTTTAAAAATTAAACCTCACATATATTGAAATAACCCATCCCAAAAAATCCATTGACAAATTTTGGATTATCACAATCCCTAATGTAATTACATAATCTATTCAGGATAGAAACTAGAACCATGTGTTATCACTTATAATTAGGGAACAATTTAGAAAAATTAAATATTAAAATAGTTTAGTTGAGTATTCTATGGAAAATCCATAATGAAAAATTATTATGTCAAAAGATTTAAAATAATAAACATAAATTTTATGCTAAATGATGGTAATAGTATAATGGCGGCACTTGTTATACATGTGAGTATATATGTTACTAATTATTATATATATGATTTCATTAAAATGAAACAAAAAGACTAGATAAACTATAATAATAATAAATCATATATATAGGACATAAACAGACAAGATAATAATGAAAATTGAAATGATATAATATAAATGAATTCAACTAACATACATGTATTCCCATGGTCTATGACTCATGGGGACTATTCTAGATAAGTCAATTTTTACACCTACTTACTCTATAGTGCATCCAAATGTTTCCTTTGGTACATAATTGACTGAAGTTATTTCATGTGAAGATGCATGTTTTCTGATTCCACATTCAGGGTGTGGGTAGAGATACTTAGTAAGAACCACTAATGATCTCAATTCCCACATAGAAAAAGGGATTCTTTTTCATAAAAAAAGTTCTATATAGATACACTCAGACACACATAGATATATATATATAAACATATATAATATATTGGTATTTATATATAATAGTGAAAACATGGGATTTGATAACAATAAAATAATCACCATACAAAAATTAACCTTAATAATTAATTTCCCATGTATTGTTTTCCCTTGATACGGATAACTACGTGAACACTATATTGAATATGGGAATAAAGGTATTGTTTAATTTGGGTACATTTGTGGGATATAATATTTACACAATTTGAAATCTCCTTGTACTTGGAAAATGGAATGTGTATATTAATCCAAGGTCATATTACATCTCATCCCATAGAAAAGGGAAATTGTGTACCATGTTAATGAAATCATATATCCATTTGTAATTATAACAAGTACCTTATCACTAACCACCAAACCCCCTTATGTTTTCCCTAAAAATAACACAACCCTTTCCCCATGGTCAACATAATAAGGAAACATATACGCATGTATGAAATACTAAAAACAACACCAACAAGATGCAATTTACTTCCATATGTAGACTGGCTATAATTATCTAGTTAATCTATGTATAATTCTAAACAAGGAGTGAAATTATGAATACATGTTTTATACTATAGAAAAATAAAATAAATGGAATATGAATCAATACATATATACTACTGGAAATCCAAATAGAGCACTAAACATAGAAACAATAAAAATAGTGACAAACTAATGGAAATCCAAACATGGTACTTAATTTTTTAATCCATAAAATTTTATTGAAATCTATAAGTATGAACAAAAAATGATAAAAATGTGGGACACCACATATCAACATTGATTTCATGATGAAAACTAACACAACACATAAATGGTATCATCCAATACATTAAAATAAACATTTCATAAAAGAATAATTGTCCTAACACATATAATTTAATAGAATTTATAATGAATTGATAACCATAGAAGTACTTTAATATGATATCATTGAAAATATTTTCACCAGAAAAATTATCTCATACCTTGCCCATCATATCCATTTAAACCTCTCTAAAACTTCCTATTAAAAAAATTTTATTTGGTTCTTATTGGATTATAATTCATTCAGATTATGTTAATATAAATGTTTACTTATTATAAAATGGTAATGAATCCAATGAATTATTATGAGTATAAAGACATTTTATACCCAAAATATTATTAATTGAAAATAAATTTATTATTTTTTAATGTAAATTTTAGTTTGAATACTAATATCATACTTCACACCTTGAAGAAAACAAAAAAGTACGGCTTATAAAATCAATATTTTGTTAAAGAATTGACATTAGTTTATATATTTTTCTAAATAAATATAACTACTATTTCTAATATTAATCATCAATGTAAATAAATTTCAATTTCTTCATTCCATTAAAGTAAATAAAATAAATATTATAAAATTTATAACCTAATATTAAAAAACAATACATTCTCAATACAAAATCATATTAAATACCACTATAATATACTTTATTAATCATTAATTTATAAAACGATTCAAACAAAATATAGTAACTAGGTAAATTCATCAAATATTCATACTAATAATATTAGTTTTAATACAAAATTAGAGAAACTAATAGTGAAAATGTTAGAATAACATAATTGAAATAATTCATATATTTTCCATCACTCAAACCCAATGTTAAAAAAGAAAACATACCTCATTTTAAAAATAAATTAAATGACATAACAATTTTATTAATCCAAAATAATCTTAAAATTATATCACATAAAAATAAAATCATTTTATTAAATATTGAATGTATAAATTATCTCAATGGAAACAGTCAATAAAATTTAAATTGTTATATTGCCTACTTTTAGAAGGTAAAAACATATAAATTGGGAAAGATCAACACAATGTGATAATTATAAATCAAATATGTAACCATTAAAATATTAAATAAATTATAAATACCAGTATAACCTAATAGAACAAAATTAGAAATTATGGAACCAGAATACTAGATTCAGGATTCTTACATAATTTTTGAAATACACTAGGTTTTTAAAAAACCCCATTTCACACATTAATATCCAAAAATTAATTCCAATTTGTTTTTCAAATTTAATTAATCTGAAGAATAATTTATCATGCATTTATATTATGTGAAAACAATATCAGATAAAATGAAAAAAATCTTCTAAGATTTAATAAAATAAAAAAACAATAATACCTAATCCAAAGACTAATTTTATCATCCTTCCATGAAATTGAAAAATAAAATCCATAAATTACATGGAAAATTGGAATAAATGGAGGGTGATTCTGAAATTGAATGATCCATATAATTTACCTTACTTCAGAGACAGAAAACTCAACTGAAAAAAAACCCAATCAAGATGGAATGAATTTGGAGAATAAAATATTAAATAATGGTATTTCCCATATATTATGTTTACCTAAATAGAGTAGTAGAAAAGGAGGTCCCCCAATGTGGTTAATAGGAATAAGGATAAAAAGGCTATTATGACCTTTTTATAAAGACATGTTGTATCACATTGAAATATTAGATGTTATTTTCAGAACATACGATGGACATAAATTTAGATTTATATTTGAAGTGGAAAATGATAATTATTTTTGTTCCATTATGCTACACGTTAAAAAAAATCATCCTCAACTTTTAACTTTTAACTCTCTTTTAATTCATTTGTAACCCAATTAAAATACTAAATAATGAAATTAAACATCCCAATCACTAATATAAACACTCACATTTATATATGATATAATAATTTAAATATGATTGGGTTTTATCCAATTAAATTACTTGTTTTGATTAATAATTAGTATTTATTAGTAATTATGGGATATTTGATTAGAAAAACACTATAGTGAAGAATGTTTTATCCCTCATAATCCTAATTTTTCCTTTACCCACTTTTCCATATCTCTATAAATTATTAATTCTTATAAAAAATATTAATTAAAACCTAATATTCATGCCTCATATCCATTAGGTAAGTAAAAAATAAAAACAACATATGTCGTGTAGAATATATAATATGATTAAGGAAAAATAAGCCTCAAATGATTCATAAAATACTGATAAGCAATAATTTTATATCCTTATGGTTCATACCACTCTAATAGAAACCATATATATGCCACCAATTTCAACCAATTTGATTTCCATGATAACAAATATATTAATTTATTAAATCATTTTTAACAAATGATTTATTTCATTTTTGAAATCCCAATTCAATAACACTTTGTTTATAAGATACCCATTTTAAATGAAAAACCAAAAAATTACAAAATACACCATTTTAAAACTATATTTGCAATTAATTAGAAAAAATATAATTAAAATATAAAATTTTCACCATTAGATATTGAAAAAATAACCAAAATTTATATTCAATTGATAAAACCAATAGGTTTTTCTAAACTAAAAAAGGAAAAAAATTATAAAATGTATATATCATTATATAAATAATTTTTTAAAAAATATATTATACATATTGATATTTTTTTTCACATAAATTTAAAATAAAAAAAAATTCAAAATGTTTATAAAAAAAATAAAAAACAAATCATATTTTATTGTATTTTACTATGAATTGAATGAACCGTTGATAGAATATAATTTCGAATATGAATAAATTTTTTTAACTACATCACCTATCAAAATTTATTTATTAAAACACCAATTAATTTATTATTCTTATATCATTAATTATAGTTATTTATGTATATAATTCCATCAATAATCTAAAAGTCATATTCCCTAATGTGTTAATATAAATATGATATAGTAGTAGATGTAAAAATTATATCTATGATGATAACTATTATATATGTTTAATTTTACAATTTCATTATTGTGAAAATTAAAAAATTATAACATATACCTATGGGGATTAAGAAGTATCCTTACATTCCATAGTAATAGAAATCATACCAAAAAGTTGTTACTAAATCCTTTTTGAGTGTTACTTCATTGATCTTTTAAATTCTACACATAATCTTTAAAAAATCATAGATTATCCATTAACCTAAATATGATAATGTTTGTACCATGGATAATTCAATTCATTCTATTAGATGATGATTAGCAACATGAGTTTATATTATTTAATGGGGAATTATTTTTTGGAATAGATAACTAAAACTCTTTTGTGATGATCTTTATAAAAATAGTTACATAACACATTTTTAAATTTCATGTTGAATTATTTTAAATAAATTTCCTACACTAAACTTTTGTACCTGCATAATACGGGTAACTATTGTACTACTATAAATATATTTATATAGATACATGAAATATTAGTCCATGAGAATGTAACTGGAAATATAGATAGTAAATCATAATATAAACCTATGAAATTTTTTAAAAAATGAAGTGCGTCTAAGAATAACAAGGAAATTGAGTTGATAATATAAATTAATTTTCTAACAAAACATGCACTCTAATATTCCATTACTCGTGGAGATAGAACAAGATATATCAATGTATAAAACCAATTCCCTAATAAATAACACATATTATTGTCATTCATGAATCATATAAACTGACGATATATGTCAATAAAAGTGAATTTAATGTTTTGGGGGTATAAATATTTAGTAGGAACCACTAAAGACCTAAAATCTCACATAAAAATAGGTTGTTTGTACATATGAATGTGTTCAAAACTTTAAAAAACACAAACACATATATAAAATTAAAAATCAATTTTTTCTAGAGATTGTTAAATCATGGAATTAATAACTGATAATAAAATTCAATTGTAAAAACTAACCAAAATAATGAACTCCATATAAAATGAGGGTGAAAATATGTGTATCCCTGCTTTTAAGAATTTCTTAGAAGATGAGAAAGATGGTATATATTTATTTTGGTGACATTAAGCCTAATACTACTAATTTTGGTAATATTTCATATCCCATGAGAAAAGGGATGGTGAATAATGGGTTTGGGAGATCTTTTTAACCATCCTAGGGAACCCACCAATATTATATCAACTTGTCCATAATTATAGTACATACCAACATTATTTATTTATAATAAATAAATAATACTTTGGACATGTAAAAAATAATATGACAACCGTTATAATTGTATAAGACATTGAACATAATACCTACATGAAACAGTTGAATTAAAATAATATATTAATCCTAAAATTAATTTTTATAAATGGAACAATTACAACTTGTAGTTAAATTAGTCAAACCAATAATTGGACTTAAAAAATATGTTAGTTGGAATTGACATCAATCAATATAGACAGAAATAAAATAATTATTTAAATAATCCTAACATAAAAAATAATCTATAAATAAATTTGGAAAATTAGAATGGAAATTAAAAATTTATTAATCAACAAACATTCATTTAAGTCGATAACTATAGAAAAAAGACACACACACTCACAAATAAACATAAATTTCATTCTTTGGACTAATATAATACATTAATTAAATAGACTGGGGAAGAACATTTAACCTATCATAACATAATGACCATTTTAACCCACTTAAGATAATAAATATTTATTAAGAAAAAATAAACTAAAATTCAATTCAAGATTGTATCATTAGAGCTATAATCATGAAATTATTCCCCAACCTATATATACTGAGTCATTATGTAATCATTAAAACAAATGTCGACCAAATTTATTTATTTATTATTAGTTCAAAACTCATTATAAATAATTTTAATTGAATTTGTTTACTTATTTACCCTTGATAAAGTCTCTTAAGATTCATGTTAAAAAACTGAATTAATACCCAATAATGAATAAATGAAAAATATATTTATTTTTTATCAATTTTTTTAATTCCAAATTCATACACAACACTGTATCAAAACATAGTTAAATAGTGTTTATAAAATTGAGTTCTTGTTTATGAATAAATTTTATACCCAAATAATTAAAATGATAATATATTTAGTAATTATAAAAAAATATGTGTTTAAATAATTCATTTCCATATAAACATTAATATTTTCTTTAAAAAAAATTAAATATAATTTTCAATGATATATTATTAACCAACATTTTTTTCAAATAAATAAAACTAATATTTAATTTTTTAATTTTTTATTTATTAATAGATTCCCATAAAACATTACTTCCATAAAAATGTTTTACATATTTATAAAAATAAATCATTATATGGGAACAAATATATATAAACTAAAATCTGGAAGGATTTTATAACATCTATATAATTAATTTTCCTCAAGTATTACACCCTCATCCATGGTTAAAATAACTCACTCGAACCATGATAAATGTAATCAAAATATGATTATCCTAACCAGTAAATAAAAATCGGTCACATATATATCAGATAAAAAAATCAGTTTACAAAATATTATATAAATAAATTAGTTCAAAGGAATATTTTATAAATTTTAAAAAGTACAATGGTATTCATGAAGAATTTGAAAATTTTCTCTACTGTAAATTGTGAACATATGGATGATAAATAATAATTAAATAACCAAATATATCCAACACTAATGTTTTTCTCAATATCAACCAATAGAGTTAATTTTAATAAAAATGGTTTAAAAGAATATAAATAACCAAAAAAATCGATGTGATTTGTATTTTAATTAGGAATTTCCAAGGAATTATTTTTAATTATTAGTATTAAAAAAATTAATATGGAATATATTTTATTAATAATACAATATATAAATATATATGATTTATTTGTGTACGAAACATTTTTTGTATGAACATTAAAATCATAACCTTATTTGAAGAAACAACAAGGCTTGTGACCTCTAAACATAAAAATCACTTAGAAAGATCATAATACTATTGGAACCATGAATACAATCCTACTGAAAAATAAAAAAATTCATACCAAATATAAAACCAAAAGGGATAACATTTTAAATTAACATACTATAAAACTACATAAAAGGACCCCAGATAATTAATGAAAAGTTACTTGGATTAAAAAAATCCCAAATTTATATCACATAAGAAATTTATTACAACATAAAAACCATTGATATATAGATTAATACACTAATCCACTAAATTATATGAAAACATTGACTAATAAAAAGAACAATAGTATACTTAAGGTTTATTTAAAGGTAAATATTTATACCCACCCATATTGACAGATTTCACTATGATTTATTCAAATAATAAATATAAACATAATTTATTTTATATAAAATAGAAAACATAAGAGAAATAGAGAATAATATAAGGAGTAAGATTTTTTAAATTATTTTTGCCTACTCAAAACTCAAGAGAACCATTTTGATTAAATAGGTAAGGGAGTAGAGAATAATAATGATAAGAGAGGTATCCCCAACATATTTTTCCATAATAGAGAGAGTTAAGATGAAAGAGGCCCTTAATGGGTTACAAGTAATAAATTTTAAAAAAAATCTTAAAATACCTTTTTCAGCTTACTTTAAATCTCCTAGTTGTCCACCAGATTTCTAAGGGACATTAAAAAACCAAATTACACCTAGTGGTTCAGACCAAGGTTGTTTATACCCAGTCACTACACATTACATGTCTATCTTCATGTGTTATAGCATTCTAACTCTATTTTAATTTATTTATACATCTCATAAAATACCAAATTAACAATATAAAAATCTGTATGATGAAAAATAAATCAAATTTACTGAGGATCAAAATATTTAAATGGGTCCTTGATTTTTTCATTTTAGCTTATAATATAAAATTCAAATCTCATATTAAAAAAATTATATTTGTTAATTTAAGTTAAAATTAACTGCATTCATATAATTAATTTGAAATATATTCATTTTATACATTTATAAAACAAATTGTTTATATAATTGTCAAAATAAATAAAAAACATCCAAAACATCATTAGTGGAAAAACAATAATTGAATATTTTATTTAAAATAAGAATTGATTTCAAAAAAAAATATGACATGTGATTTAATCATATTACCCTAATTCTAATAATAATATTCAAAAAATATATATGTGAATAGGAATGTAACATTTATTAGTTGGATTTTTTCTACCTATATGAATTATTTGAAAAAGGATCTTAAGGATATCATTGACAACATTTTTTATCCATAAACATAAACACTAAGAGGGTTGATGAATTGAATAAATCAATTAGAAACATATTAAAAAAATAATATATTACTAAATCAATGAATTACAGTAATTAACATAAATTATGTATCATGAAAGATGAAAAATTTATAAATACTTATTAGAATAATTAATCTCTTGAATTAAAATGATAACGAGTGTATGAGAATGGATTTTTATATTCATAAATCCATTAATTTATATTCTATAAGTATTGATTGAGTTAGATAAATAATATTCAAATAAAGGAATTCATATAAATTTTTTTGAGAGAAACTCTAGTGGACTATGGTCAAATACTTTAGTTTCACCTTCTACAATTTATTTTGATTTATAAATATTCTATAGAACCATATAAAATTGAGATACATGGAAACACCAAATCCACCGACACCCTTGGGCTTGTTAGTAGTCAAGAATGTCACCCCATGAATATATAAAATAATCTATTTCATGTCCCCTCCCCCCAAAGATACCATCATAGGTTGGAAATGAAGAAAGGGAGATAATAAACCCCTGAGTCCAACCTCTAGTAGGCCATGAGGTTGGGATCATCACCAATGGTATACAAATATAAAAAAATGGGAGTCATTACCCTTTTATAGAAATACGTATTTGGAGATAATATGGTCTATCCCTAATCAAATCCAATATGTATATATTAATTGAATACCAATTCCACCCCCCATTCATGTTCAAAATAAAACTACTACAAATTCAATAAAACTCCAAAGTAAGTACCAAAAGTAAGGATATGTAGCAACAAAACAACTATCCCGATGTATGACCTAGTAACTCCAAGAATGGTTCACATTATATTCATGGGAACCTAAAATAAGTTTATATATATAGGGTGAGAATTAAATTATATTCTGTAAGAAAAAAACTAAGTCTCTCATGCATATGTGAAAGGAGGCATGAATATTCCTCCTGGATAAAATAGCAGTCCCAAAATGGACCTAATAAGGTCTACTATCCACCCTAGAGTCACCAATGAATAATAACCAAGTAAATAAATTCAAGTGATGTAATTTAGTAAGCACATCGAGGATTTGGGTACCCCGCTACAATTCCCACTGGTTTATCCATTGTTTCCTAATAGAAATCATCCTCTCACTCCCACCTCATCTTAATGATCCACGTCAGAACCCTCTCATTCCATCCTAGGCCCATCAAACCACACACCGACCCATCTCCTTGGCCCCATGTCACATAAAATCTCAACTGAAGACACTTGGTCCATAACCATATCACATCCCACTCGAAGAAACCCATGCCACACACACCACTTCACATCCTTCCAGTAGAAACCAAGGCCACAAACCACATCACATCCCACCCATAGACTCCTAAAACAAGAACCAAACCTCATACAAAAGACACATGGGAAAGCATAGCACATTTCATCCCAATGTCACTGAGGAGTGAATAAATATTCCATTCTATAGATTCCATGGAAATCACAACTCACCTGCACACACCTAGTCCCCATAGACCACAACCTTCCCTAATAATCATGGTATATCATCCCCTGTATTTCAGTGTAGGTAAAATCATGTGGCCATCCATACATACTCACATTGGGATGTTTGAGAAAGACACCCTCCCCCATGAAGATGGGGGTTTTCGGCACGTATTTCTAAACTTCGGTGGGGAGCATATATAAATCACAATAAAAATACATGTATATATATACATAGATATGATACCAAGAACACAACCCAACCTATGGGTTTTGAAACAAATGAAAAATTCACTACACATCACCTTTTCTTCTACCTCTAAATCCGCAAAACTACATTACAAGCCACAAACACAAAACACAATCCCATCCAATTCATTTAACTAATTCCACTCTAAATTTACAATTCATCTATTTGTTCTATTTACCACACCAAGACATGATAATATAAAACTTTATTATTCAATGATTTATTAATTTATTCCAAAACTATTGTGTAGGCTACCAAGAACAACACACCACCAATACTAAAGAAAAAGTCACACATAGAGAAAGTCCAAGAAAATTACCAATACCAAACATCACTATCCTTCTTCAAATCATCACAATAGAACCATCTTTGCACAACCACTCTGAGAAACACACAATCGTACAACCCAATGATAGCTCTACAACTCAACACTTCTCATCCATTCCACAATCAATGAATCCCCTAACATGAGAATCCTGCACACCATCTGAACAACCCACAACAAAAAATCACAATCATAGACACCAAGCCACAAAAACAATCAAAACACAATTCTATATTTATTAAGGCATTTCTTATTCAATTTCACTTGTTAATTCAAGGGTTATTATAGAATCTTTATAACCCTGGGGAATCTATTTTTTATCCTTGTGTACTTGATTTACTCATTTCTATTTAAAAATGGTCATAAGGAACCAATCGACATGAAACTTATTTAGTTCTAAAACAAGGGTCACAAATGAAAATGTTTTTTAATAGGGAATCTATCCCAAATAGTTGACAAAATAAAAATAATATCAAGACGTAAAACATGTGATTTGAATATATCTATCCATTTTAATTCAATTTACCTAATTCATATAATTGATTAGTGTGGTACTGCCATGATCTGTATAGAAGGAAAATTAGATCACATCACATGGAGAACAATCAAAGATAAATAATGGACAATATATACCATGTAATGGTTTTAACATTATTTATGTAGAATAAAATAACACAATAGTCATCATATTTTCTTTTATTTTAAATTATCATCCACTAAGGGATGCATCGACACCACGACACCAGTAAATAGACGAGGAAGAACGCGTTAAAAGTGAAAATGAATGGTTTTAGGGAGGAAATGGGGGTGAAAAACCTAATAAATCATTGAAATAAAGGTAGAACGTATCTCAAATCAATGAAGGGTCTCTAAGGATCAACAATGGAATCTCAATTATCAGTTCTAATCAAAGGGTTCTCCAAAAGGCTAAAGAAGGGACTGCCAAGTAACCTAGAATGAGGGAGAGCACTATAGACATTGGGTTTGTGATACCCTAATCCACTGGAATGATTTAAAATATTATAGAATTAGGGTATTATAGGATGTGTAATGCCCTTTCACATCATGTAGTACCTCGTGGTCCACTAATGCTGAAAAAAACTCTCACCACCTAATTTATTTTATTGTTTATTACCCTGAAATGATAAATGTTGTATAACTTCTAGTACAACCCATGAAATAGAAATTCAAATCACGTAATCCCATTAAACTGCACTGTAACCCCCCCTTATTACATCCATTTCCGACCAAATCTCTTCAAAAACCTTTTGAGCTTCCTTCAAACACTCCGAGAAACTAAAAATAGCAATGTAACGAACCAAGATGGAATGGAGCGTTACATGAGATACCTCTGAAAAGATTATAATCCTCAAGAATCTAGAACAAAGAACAAAACAAATTGGGGTCTAATAAAACTCCTCCAGATATCCATCTATAATACCACACTATAATTGAAACATCACTAATAAACATACACAATATAATTAAAAAATAAATTACACTATATAGTTTGGAAGAGGGAGTGGAAACATCCTCATCCAAGAACACCTTCTCTGACATCTACTAGCTCAAATGAGAACGAAATACACCACACGAGAACAATGATCACACCATTTCAAATAAAATCATGGAATCCCATCCTTTATGAAAAGATACTATCAGCTATGGGTGGCACTGAATCACCTACAAATTTTTATTAGCATCACAATTAATGCATCTCGATTTGGAATCAGGTCATCCCCTTTTCACATGTCATGATGTTTATCTCACATTGTACCACTAACATCTTAACCGAAGAGAAAACATATCATTTCAAAAAATTGGGTTCGAACATTATATTACAAGGAAAGAATGGAATAAAAACTCTACCAAAGTCCAGGTATTAGGCACACACCTACATCTCCCACTCCCATGTTTGCTAATCTAGGCCAAAATTCCTCAGAAAGACAAGTAACAAATGAATATTCCATCAACGCAACACCTTCTTCAGATGACTGAGGATTTATACTAGCCCCTCCACACATGTTGGATCATCCCTGATATCCCAATATCCCCAGTAAATGAAATGATTTTCATCATGAAGATACCGATGAAGATATGAAAAGTGGAAGATTTCATGGATCCCCTCCAATAGTGGGGGAATTTGCATCTAGTATGCCACTTCATCAACTCATCCCAAAACCTCGAAGGGTCATCTGTATCTGGAGAAATATGGATCCCTATTACAAATGACTACTACCTATGTAATGGGGAAACCTTCAAGAACATGTGGTCCCTGAACTCAAACTCAAAAGGCCTCCTCCTGCGATCAGTATAAGATGTATGTCGGTCCTTCACCACATTCATCCTATCCCGAGCATGTTGAACCTTCTCTATTGTTCTCTCCACACCCTCGGGACAAAGAATAGTTTTCTCCCCATCCACAACCCAGAAAAATTGTGAATGAAACCTTCATGCATAAAAATATTCAAACATAACCTGGCTAATGGAAGAGTGATAACTATTATTATAAGAAAACAACACTAGGGGAAAAATTTGCAACTAAGATTCACCTAAGTCCATGGTGCTAGCTCGAAACAGGCCCTATATTATTTGAATAGTCTGTTCTATCAGCCCATATGTATGAGGGTGGAAGGCAGTGCAAAGGTGTAACTGGGTGCCACAAGCATGCTGCAATACCCTCCAGAATAATGTGGTAAAATTTGTGTCTTTGTCTGAGATATTTCATCTTATAACTCCATGGAACCACACCACCTCATCAACAAACCTATTAGCTAAATCATTCACTCACCCCAACTCCTTAATCAGTAAGAATATGGATGATTTCACCAAATGATCAACTATCACCCCGATAGAATTGTACCCTCCTTGTCCCAAGGGAATCCCATTGAAGAAATCCCTTTTTATGTCATCCCACATCCAGTCAAGAACATCCATGGGTTATATCAACCCACTACGAACACAGTCATATGCAGTCACATATTAGAAGACCATACATTTACCCACAAACTCTACAACTACAAATATTATCTTGGTCCACCAAAAATGAATCATCCTCGAGACATGTTACATCTTAAAAATTCATTGTTGTTCCATTAAGGATAACTTTTGGAACTCAAGAACGAATCCCTGATGCATCACCATAAAAAAAAGTCAACATCAATGGGAGAAAATTTGATTCTGGTTGTCCTTTGAAAATCATGTCGGAGCAACACTATGGACAACACAATCATGAAAGAACTCTAAATATTTGAGTCTCCAAATGGATAATCCTCTACCTGCTCCATCAAAGAAGATTTCACAATCATCGAGAAAAAAATGCTCTACCCCCATTAATTCATTCATCTTTATGCAAGGAAGATAACTCTTCCATCACATTCCATGCGTCAGACGATTCCCAAATAACCTCTTTCTATGACTCCCTTCTCAAAACATCATCCAACACATTCCCTTTCTCTGAGGTGTAAGAGGTTTCAAAATCAAAATCCTAACAATTAACATCCACCTTCATTGTCAAAAGTTTATATCATGCAGGGAAAACCTATGCATCAAACTACAATGTTATGTAATGAAAAAATGTTCCCCCCAATGAGTTAATACTACGAAAATCTCATTCAAACACTATTTATTCTAGCTCTTGATCCTTGGTGGAATAGATACGCTCATGGGTGAATAAGTACCGAGAAACATAAGAGACCGCTACCCACCACATCATCAAGAATCATCCCAATCACAAACATGAATCATCATACAACACTTCAAATATCCCTCCTTCCATAGGAAACTAATGAACTTGAGAACTATCCAACTTCCACATTAGATAACCGAACACTCCTTGACACTTTTCACTCCACTAAAAATAATATTCATTCCTATTTAATGATATTTATAGGGAAATAATTAAGATAAATCAGGTACAAACCTATGATAATAGCTTTCAAGTCCCAAAAAACTACAAACCACTACAAAATTCATGTGTTCTATCCTAGAAACATCTAATTAGACCTTCGAAATGTCCACTTCTATGCCCTTATAAAACACATTATTCCCATGGAAATGCACCAATAATTTCAAAAACATTCACAAGGAAAATTGTCTATAGAGATGGGGGTGTTGAAAAACCATCAACATGGTCCTCAGACGCATGACATGATCCACTAATAACTTTATGTAGAAAAGGATTTCATTGATAAAAATGATGACGAAAGGATATAAGAACTCAGGGAACATAGAAATCATAAGTCCCATTGACACAATTGGTGCATTAAAAACACTGAAGTGCATGAACATAAACTATTTGGGACCATAACATCATATAAAATCGTCTTTGGGATATCACCCTCAATCACACTCAACAGGGGATATCCTGACCATAGATCAATATTAGAAAACCAAAATTCACTATTAGTTGGTTTTAGAGATCGTGTTTACTTGGAAGAGGGTAACAGTTCTTGATCGTCAAATGATTAAACATCTAGTACTCTATGATAGTCCTTATACCCCCATCCTCCCCTTTTTTAAACAGGACTGGAGAACCTCTTGGTGAGACACCGGGCTATATAAAACCCTTATTCATAAATTCTTCCTCCACAATATACAAATCCAACAACTACAATGTTTCCATATGATAAGGCTCCATAAATATTAGTGAAGCAACTTGGAGATAGGTCTATCCAAAATTCAATATCACGTCAACGAGGTAGAATCACAACCCCTCGGGGAAAACATCCAAGGACTCCCCAACTACTCAAGGAGCCCCCAATATCCCACTATATGTTGATAGTAATGAAATATCATCCAAAATGGAAAGAAGAGTCTCCATATGCCAATATCATACCTAAAAACTCCGCTCAAAAATTAAAACCAAGTGCAATCAATCCTTATATTAATGAAAAACTATCCTTTTGAAGTATATGATACTGGAAGGTATGGAATAAAACCAATCGATACCAAGAATGAAATTATATGGTTGAATCTGTAGAAATAATAGATACCCATGGGACAGATGTGATCCCATCATCGGTCTACATCCCTGACACCCATCAAACAAAATAGTCTAGCATCTAACTGGCGTAAACAACCCAAGGAAAATGTGAAGCCTCTCTGTGTGTAGTCTCATAGCATGGGCTAAGGAAGGTGGAACAAAGGAGTGAAAATATGTCAATTCAAATAATTAACAAGAAATGGCACTAAATAGATAGATTGTACCTCTAATGATCTCTGGCCCTGATGGAACTATTGCTTCTGTGACATGGAACTAACCAAGCTCATATCATATTCCTTTCCCCTGATGTCCTCCTCCATTGACACATTAAGATCATGGTTCCCAAGCATGAGGGACATTCTAAGGTTGACCTCTACATTCCATGTCTCCCCTCAGTGGAGAAATGTCCTATAGTCACTACTTCTGAAACGTTCTTTCAAGATACTGATGATAAGGCCAGTGGTAAACCTATCCACCTCTACCTTAATGATTTAAATGACTATTGTAAACTGATTATAAAGATAGAAACAAACGCCACCGATAAAATGCATCGGTCTGATATTCCCGAGAAAGTAACAAGGACTGATAGCACGAAATGGCTGAGAAGGATTTTACATAAATTGACTCCCCATCTAATGAAACCATGAAGGCCTCGATGCCTAAAACCTATTTCTATAGAACATTCCTTGAGAAGAATTATTCTAGATCCCCTATGATTGGATAGCTCTTTATTAGTGAATCTTCTCTATAACCTCCTACTTCTTCTGATCATCCATGTACATTGGTAGCATAATGGGTCTAACCATGCACTAGATAATAGTATGAAGTCCCTCCTCCATGTGTCTCGCATGACGCCACTTATCTGAAAAAATATTGGGGAAAAACAAAGGAGATAATTGAACTCAATCCCCATCTCTCGTACCTACATACTCCCCTGCTAGAGGGAGAGTAACTATTACATATTATCAGTCATCATTGTTGATGAATGAAATTATTCTCCGAACTATTTCTAAAAATCAACCCATAGAATTTCAGTCTCCTACCTATTCCACAGGTAAAATAACTACCCCTAACATGTATTTCCATGCACTTAACTCACTTCCAAAGGATTCCAGTTCATTATCAGATCCTAGATCAAACTAGAGGTGATCTCAAGCACCTCGATCTACTAATTCATCTCGATGAATAAAACACTTCCCTTATCCATTCCAAAGTCATGCCACTAGAATGCACATAATGATCTCTAATATTATTCATCCTACTCTACTAGATCATCCCTCTTGTGATCAACTAGATAAGGCTGTTGAGTGTCAACTACCCAAGCCACATGTAGATGATGACCAGGAGCCATAATTGAACTTTAATAAGTGAAATTCTTATCCCTAAATAGTATGGAATTTTTTTAAACTTAAATTTTACCTTTTAAACCCATTATTCATTTTAAATATTACAAAAAACAATATTCAAACAATGAAATAAATATTTATTATGCGTGTACCTTTTCTAGGGTCTCTACCTAGAAAATGGGGTATCCTCACTTGGTAATTTGGTTGGTTTATAGTCCATGCATCATATCAGGGGGTGGGGGTACTAAAATCCTATGCCTTAGATATTATTTCATGGACTATTTCATGCAGCAAGATATCCTAACATTGTTTACCTACTAGACCATGCAATCCTCACTATGCCTAACTATAAATTCCATCCAATATCTCAATAATTTGCCTCCAATACCTTTCTATCTGACCTGTCCCAATAGAAATTCCCCTCCTGGGTTGGAAATGAAGAAACAGAGATAATAAACCCCTCGAGTACCGCTTATAGTAGACCATGGGGTAGTGACCAACACCAATGGTATAAAAATATCACAAAATTAGAGGCATTACCCTCTTTATAGGAAGCATGTTCCGAAGATAATATGGTGCTTCAAAAAAAACACCAAGACATATCTAAAAATGAAATCCCAAATTTATCCCACATGCTTGTTGAAAATAAAACATTTATAAATTCAATAAATATGTAATGTATGCACCAAATGTAAGGCTAGGATAAAACCTAATAGTTTTCCCAAACTATAAGATGGTAATCCCCACAATGGTCCACATATTCCACTAAGAATCCTGAAATTAGTTTATATATGTAGAGTGAGATTACATATATAATAAGTCTGAAATATCTAATTCTCTCACACAAACATCAATGGAAGCATACTAATGACTCAATTAGAAAACAACAAAACCAAACAATGCCTAACAAGGTATACTAGTCATCCCATCATCATCAAGGCACACCCACCAAGTATTGAAATTCAAGTAAAGTAATATAGTAATCACATCGATGATTTGGGTACCTCACACCACATTATACCTATTTATCCACTTTTTCCTAATGAAAAACATTATCATGATCCCACATACTCTAATGGAACCACATCACACGCCACTTTAAAAAAACATGGTCTCCAAAAACAACAGCTCATCTAATCACTTGGGCCCCAAGTCACATCAAATCCCACCCATAAAAACCTGGCCCACAACCACATCACATCCCTCACCTAGAATCTTGGGATAAAATCACATCATATCCCACTTAAAGACACCTCATATCAAATCCAAATCGCATCCCACCTGTATACACCTAGTCCACAAACAACACATCATCATGAAGACACCAATGAATTAACAACACCTAGTATCTGGAAGATACCAAGGAAAGCACAAAACATATCATCCCTAAGACACATGTTAAAGCACATATTTCCCACACACACAAAGGCCTAAAAAAAAACTTTCCCAATGAATCATTGGATATTACCACTTGTAATAGAGAGCATGTAAGAGTGGGTCACTTTCCGTCAATCCTCTCATAGGGATGTTTAGGAAATACACCCTTTCCCCTGATGCTAGAGATGTTCGACACATTATACTAAACTAGGGTGAGTTGATTATTGAAATAATAAATAAAAATCATGTATATATACATATATATGATACTAATAAATAATCCCAACCTATCTGTTTACAAAAAACGAATAAGTCACCACATTTCACCATTGCTACTACCTCCAAATACACAAAACTACACAACAAGACATAAACCCAAACTATACTCCCAACCAATTCCTTTAACTGATTCCACTCTTTTTTTTAAAATACCATTATTTTTTTAACCACACCAACCCAATAAAATTCCATACATTATTAATAAAATATTTGGTAATTTATTCCATTACTATCTCTACAAATACTAGGCCCATAAAACCACAAAAAAACTGAGCAGAAGTCCCACATGGATAAACTTTGGGAAAATTAACCATACTAACCATTACTATCCTTATTCAATATCATCCCTATAGAACTATACACACACAATCTCACTTAGAAACACATCATCTCATAACCTAGTCGTATCTCCACTTCGAAGAAATATTAATCCACTCTACAATCAATCAATCTATCGACCTGAGATTCCATCACACCTTTTAATCCAACCCATAAAATAAAACAATTTTCTCAACTACAACAACAAAAAACACACAATTCCAGATTTAATAATGAATTCTTTTTTCCATTTCACTTTTTAATTAAAGGGTTATCACAGATGCTTTATAATATTAAACTATTAGTTTATTATCTAAGTGTACATGATTTACCAATTTCTATATATAAATGTTCATCAGGAAAAAACCAGTATGAAGCATATTTATTGATAAAAAATTACCACTAATGGAAATAATTATCAATAGGTAATCTAGCTCATAAAATTCACAACATCGAAATAACATCAATACATAAAACAAGAAATTTGAACCCCTCTCGCCCATTCAAATCCATTTACCTTATAATTTTCTTTTTTTAGTGTGGCACAACCATGATCCATAGGCATGAAAAAGTATATCCATCCAACATGATTTAAAATAAATGGGAAATAAAGGAAAATCCATACCTTGAAAGGGTGTCAATGTACTTTTCAAGGAATTAAATCAGGAAATGGACCTTCGATTTCCTCTAATGCATGATCTGCATCCACCCGAGGATGCTCTAGATCCACAACACCAATCAACGACCAAATTAGAACAAGTTAGAAGTGAGGACGAATGCTAAACATCACACAAAATGTATAATGGGAAGAAAATGATAGACCAAACTAGAATAAGTCTTTGAAATGAATGAAGAACATAGCTACGATCGAAGACAGGTATTTACAGATCAATGATCAAATCTCGGTTATCGATTCTCATTGAAGGGATCTCCAAAAGAAAATGTAAGTGAATATTTTGTCTCATAGAACAATAAATAGAAATTTAGCTATTGGTTTGGTGAAAACATATGTTGATATAATGTTTTAAAACATTAAATCATCAGGGTATTACATTCTTTGTAATCCCCTTTCCTGTCGTGTAATACCTTGAGGTCCACATCCACTAAAAAATTCTTCCCCACCAGATTTATTTTATTTTTCTTACCCCGAAATCATACATGATGTGAAACACCTAGGAAAACCCTTGAAATAAAATTTGAAATTATGTAATACTATTACATGATGTTTAATCCCCATTCTTCAAACCTTTACCAATCGAAGTTCTCAAAACTCCCTTTGAGACTCCTCCAAACACTCCCAACAACAAAAACATTCAATGTAATGGATTGAGAAGGCTCCAACAATTACATCTATGGTTAGGATAATTTTTCCATGAAATAATAAAACAGATATGGGAGGCCTTAATGTCAGTAACCTATGGAAAATCAATCATATTTATAATATATCATAAAATTGTAAAACATGACGTAAAAAATATCTATAGAATAAAATTATTTGAAAATTTTTATATGTAAATAATATTTTGAGAAATAAAAACACATGAAAATAAAAGAAAACGTAATATAATAATATATCATGTAATGGTGGTGATAAAAAATTGATAGGAGGAGTATTTGTTTCACCAGTTCCAAAAAAACACTAAAAATGACAATTACCACTGAGAATCACAGAGAATATACTGCAAAACTCAACATATTTTATGATCACCACTAAACTATGAATTGGAACCATAGAAAAAAACATGTGTGGGATAAAAACAAATTTAGAGGTTAGTATAAACATTACTAATTTTATTCCATGAAACATGCTGGCATGAATAATTGTATAAGTTAGATTGAATAAAAAAAGAGTAATAGATGAAATTAAAATGATCATATTCTTTAAGGATAGAGAGTCTAGTGAAATTAAGAAGTCCTAACCATAAATTATTCTCTCCATAAAGGTTATTTTTTAAGAAACTTGTGGTCTATAGAAAATATTATGACATTAATGTTTTTAGAGTAATCCTTTTTTCCAAATGTTCTATTTGTTAGATTCTATAGTGCTGGACAAACATCTGTTCTTGATCGGTGCATTAGTCATGGGAGTACTGACCTTGATGGAGGACCCATGAATCATTTATTAAGACAAAGAAATTAAATGATATTCAATACTCAAAATGGAGGTCCATTACACCATATATCTGGGAAATCATTAGTCTATTAGATATGTGGGAACACATTCCTTTCGAGGAAATTATTGATGAAAAGAGTACTTAACCCTGTAATAAAAATTCCATACCCACACTCTGTGTTCATGGGTGAGTATAAAAACCAATAATGTGTATAGGTGACAAATTTATTTTCATCAGTATGTATTTGAGGGAGTTCTAAACTCTACTTCATAATTGATCATCTCATCAATATCCAGTCAATATACATATGGAGATAAATCACTAAACCAACACAGTAGAAATAGTCACAATGGGCCCTTGATACTAATGAAGACCCCACTATTTTGTACTATGTGGGATGTCTCATAAGATCTCAGTATTAATTTATTTGATTCCATCAATTATTTGAGAAGTTATGAAAAAAAACCCAAGGCCAAAATGTACTTGATATTTACTTTGGCAACAACACATTTTCACCCTATGTTTTAATTGTGTATATAAATCAACCACCCTATTAATCCATTCAACCAACATGGCATTTTCGATTAGTAACCAAACATATAAGTCCATGATTATTCTAAGAAGGTACATCATGGGCCATGTCATTCACCTTGTGGAAATACCATGTCCCAATAGGCTAAATGATATGAATATCTGTGGTTCACATAGAAATTTGTAGTGTTGGTGTGCATGCCTTAGAAAAAACATCTATGAAAATTAGTCAAACATGTATTCCTTGTTTTTAATATTAAGGAATTTATTATGACATAATGATTTTTCTAATGTGTTACTTATATTATGATAATGTCCTTAGAGAATTTGTCACACTAAAAGGTCATAGTAGTTCTCTACAATGATGAGAACCTAGATGTTCCATGAATATATTCTTAAGTTTATGTTCTATAGAGGGATGATATAATTTTAGGGACATAATTGATACATGATATCAGGGGTGGATACTCACAAGACATTAAGGAATACTCAACTGATCTATGCCCTTGGTAATATCTTGTGTAGGATATTATGATAATGAGACCCAAGGGTTGGAAATACACATTTATATATGTCATTGAATTTTATAATCTGCATAATTTTGTATTGATCATTAGACATTAAGATGTTTATTAATTATTTTTATATGTCACATATTTTTATGTATTGATGAAAATGAGAATGAAAAATGTTTGCAACAATGTACGATAAGTTCTGTGCATCACGAGTAATATTTCATTAATCAATAATGTGAGAATTGATTTAACTTTTCTATTAATATATAAAGTTGATATCTCAAGATAACTGACAAAAATAATATGTCCTAAATGAATCTATGGACATGGTTTTCTATAGATAATTTTTATTTACAAAAACCAAATAAAGAGGCCTCAAGAACATAGGTTGATGGCGCCAACAATCAACCTGCTAGATTAGAGATATCATGGAAAGGGGATTATTTTACACAATAATAATCCTCATGATGTATTATTTCATTAGGAAATTAATATTTTATCTATAGTATAGGTACCATGTTTCTAGACACTAACCTCGGACTTTAGGAATCTTTTCCTAATTCTAATGAGAAATAGGCCTAGGGGTCACAAACTAAGTGTATCCAGAATATCAGTTAAATAATATATTATAATTTATTATTTGAAAACTTGAATAAATATTATTTCCACTTATGGTTTAATAATTATTCATGTTTTATGGATCACATATATTTTATAACCATTTATTCAAGATAATATTAAGTTACTGGGAAATGTAATAAATATTTATATTCTATTTTGTCAAAATAATATCTAATTATTTATTCTAAATTAATACATTTATATTTTTTTATTAAAAAAATATTAATTATTTATGGAATCAAAAATATTATTAGGGAATTTAAATCTTATTTTTTTGTTTTGGTGAGAAATTATATATATTGAATATTATTTAAATAAATAATATTTAATTAAATTTGCGAGTTTAGAACATGTTAATAAATAATAATAATTTTTTATATTGAAATGGGGTTCCACGATGGTTAAATAAATAATAAAGGTAAATTTTGAATTTATTTGTTTGTAACCCTAGTTGTTTATTAACATAATGATATTATTTTTCAATACAGTCAGTTCATTTTTCTTGTCAATAATGACATCTAAATAATCCTCTCAAAGCACTAGAGGGATCCCTTCTATAAGAATGATCCCAGGAATAGAAATTCATCATCCTCCAAGATCCAATCTATATTCAAGTGAAATCAATTATAATCATTTGGATATTATTATCAGGGGTCTCGAAGGAGAACAATTCTTGAGATATGATATAAAATATTAGCATTGGGAGATACCTACGATGACATTGGAAGAATTGTGGTGCACATGGGGATCACCCATAGAGGGAATGAAATCATTATTTCCATTAATTAAATGAAGAAACAATATAGATCCATTATCAAATCCATAAATAAATAAATAATTTCATTTTTGGTAATTCATCAATTATTTAAATTAAATATAACATTATGTGATCATAATGGGCTTCAGTTTCAATGTTTATACATTGTTTGTATTTATTTATTCAAATTCATTTATCCTAGAGTTTAACATAATGTAAATATATGATTAATAAATGATCATAAAAAAGTAAATTTGGGGATGTCCCATCAAATGTGTATGCTACGCTCGAACCTATAAGTGGTATTAATGTACGTCACATAATTGTTTATAATTATTTAATGATAATTTTTTTTATTTAAAGTTGTATTTGAAATACAAATTAATAATTCCACAATAAAATATATGAGATATATTTTCCTCTTTTTTCATGAAAATATAATCATATCGATTAATTTTATGTTTGAAATAAATTCGATGATGTCACCTTGAGGTGCTAATGATTCTTGAAAGATAAAAAAGTAGTACACACTGAGTAACCCGATGGTGAAAACCATGTACATGTATTTAATTCACCATGAATTAATTTAGAATAATTCAATATCATGTGATTTTATTAAAAAAATTGAATTTAATTCTGCAATGCATATCGATCAAGCTAGCCTGGTTCAGGTTTTTCTGCTGAACACACTGGGTAACTTCCGTACCTGACATGTAACATCTATACACAATGTATAGTTCATTAATTACAGATTAGACATGTATCATCATACATGACCCACATGAATTGTGGCCATCTTACAAAAATTCCACACACCAGGTATCCCATTTACACTCCATGTACACTATAATATTATGTGGCGCAGTTACAAGCTAAGTCCATAGTCAAGTTTCATGGAGAGATGATGAGCATAATACAAAGTGTGTATCCAAAATGTAAACACTGTGAAATATTTCAAAATTATGATGGATTGAATATTAATTTAATATTCATTGAATATATAATCATCATGTGATTTCTTTTTGTCATTATGTATATAATACATTCCATGTGACATATATATATATATATATATAAATGTCTAATAAATTTGCACGAAATGTTTAGATCTAAATGTCTTGTATAAGTTGTATTATAATCATTACAATAGATGCATTGAAAAGTGATATATTACATTAATATCATATAAACCATATTATTATTATGTTTATAGTACACATCATTAAATTACATAATTATGTTGAGTATTAAACATATCAAAAGAGTATACTATATAATTATAATATATATATTGGGTTGCTCAGATGGGTAGACATTGTGTTGCATCCAAGGTTCATTTTCTTTTCTATACACGTGTAATTTAGAATAATTTTTTTTAATTAGTTTAAAATTATGAAGGATGATATTTTAAGGGAATTTAGATGAGAATTAAGATAATTTAATTGATTATATATCAAAGGTAATTAATTCATTCTAGAATGATTTATCTTAAATAAGAATGATTATAATTTAATTATTTTCTTATTAGATGAATTATTTATTGATGCATTTATGACTATGATCCTATAATAGAACATGTAATGTCATCGGATTCAATTAATTTATTAATGAATTTAATTGTTGGCCTAAGTTCCATCGATCCTATCATTATATTAGGGCCTGTGTGCCAATGACTTGTTTTATGCAGTCTCCTACCTAATGATTCTATCCCCATCACCTGCATTTGAGTAAAAAAATATGTAATAGATAGACCTATCAAGCTAGAAGAGGTAGTTTATATTTAGAGTTGAGGTGAATCCAATAAAATTGAGAAATATATGTGTACAGGTGGAATATTTCAACACAACCCTTAATTAGTTGAGGATGTTTTGTCCAAGGTTAATTGTTATTTTTTCATCCTATAGATTATCTATCACTTATTAAAGGATCATTATCATACAACCTCATTATATTATTTATTTAACATTTCATTCTTATTTCATTATGGTTTTTTGGTCACGATCAACTGAATTATTGTATTAACAAGCATTAAAGATAGAAGTAAAGTAAATTAGATTATGTGTAAATATTATCTAAAAAATTGATAATCAGAACATCAGTACTCTAAATATTAAATAGAATTTATAATATATATTAATAGTAAATTTATTTATAAAATATAAAATCACAAAATTTTATATATTTGGTCAGTACAACCTTCCACTACTTCAGAAAAAATTGAACAATAGTTCAACATTATTAAACAACCAATGATGGGATGACTGCAATTATTAGTGAATTATAATAGATTATTTGGGATCAATTAACATAGTTCACATAAAAAAGATAATTGTTAATGTGGGACATAGTGTTACTGATTGGGAAAGCTTGACGAAATCCCATTTAAGGATTCTAGGATATGGGAGTCCACTTAACAGATCAAGGAACTGCGAGTTAATGCAGTTGAAATTTTGAATTCCTACCTATAGCCCTTAAATTATACGAACAACCATATATAGGGTGATGAAAAGTGTAATATGTTTCCTTGAAACTAGAATTTTCAAGAAACATGACATAATGATGACAATGGTGAGGGAAATTTGGTTTTGATAATTTTTTTGGAGTTTATTAAATATCATATTTATTTGTTTTTCAATATTTTATAATATAACATACTAAAATTATTATCAACATATTTTTAGAAACAACAATATAAATGACCTTGAACTTATCACTATGATCCATACATGAGAATGATAACTTTCTCACCTGAAAAAATTTCATATAGTGGCAAAGGCACTAGTTCATTATTCTATGACACGAATAAAATTTGTATATTCTAGAAGAACCTATTCCCGATGTGCCTTGTATTGAGTATAATGATAAAGGATTGTCTAAGTATGAGAATAATTTTTTCCATGCAACAGATGTTCAATGTTTTATTCTATCATTCGTTACTAATGATATTTTTGAGAAAAATTACGATAAGAAAGATTGTAGCATGATGCCTCACCTTTCAGATATATATCATTAGAAAAAGAATCAATATAGAGATGATATATCCAATGCACTATATACACCTTATATTGGAGAGTATTCTCCAGCTGGTCCTCATTTAGTC
This sequence comes from Viscum album, assembly GCA_963277665.1. Taxonomy (NCBI): domain Eukaryota; kingdom Viridiplantae; phylum Streptophyta; class Magnoliopsida; order Santalales; family Viscaceae; genus Viscum; species Viscum album. The sequence goes on along the minus strand of OY728121.1, from coordinate 1,535,263,060 downwards.
AAGCTTATGATCTATATAAAACACTTAAACATCTTAAGGAATAAATTACCAGATGAGTTGCACACAAATCTCATAATTTACTCACTACACAATTATATATCCTCTTATCATATTAATAATATCATGAGAAATAATTATATGTTTATTTTTGGAATATATTACTCACAATATATAAGTGTATAAGGACATGGGGTTTGAAATACATGTAGTTATTATAGTGAATAAGAAAATGAAGAAAATGGAAAATTAGTATTAGGATTATAAAAAGTCCAAATATCTAAAAAACTCCCTTCCATGAGGAGGTATAACTAGACTTAGGGTAAAGAAAATGTGGTATTATGATTTGTTTAGGGAAAGAACATCTACATGAAGAGGATCGACAACCAGATGTAAGGTAAATCTAATGGTGAAGTCATTATCAAATGTAATTAATCAATATATACACATTGGATATCATATACTTCTTGTGGTTATCAAAAATGTTACAAAATAATGGAAACAAATATATTCAGAATTATTACAAGAGGAGTGGTCTATTTTCAATATTCTATTGGTTTGGGGATGGTTTCTATATCGCTTGGTGACTACAACCTTTCCTTTCCAACATGAATGACAATGTTTTTAGATGAATTTTATTTTGTAGCAATAATTACCAATAAAATAATTTATATATCATTCCTAAATGCAAATGGTTTTATTTTCAGGTTTGGGAGGAAATTTTGTTGTTTTTGTAAAGAAAACTTATGTTATGGTAGGTAAAAGTTAAATTATAAACAATAAGTATTGAATTTAAAAACAAACTAGGTAATTTATTATATATAATGAATCATGTTCGCATGACCCATATAACACCCATCGATGGAATCTCCTTCATGTTCATGTTAATGGGAATTATTTTACCAATATCTATCAAGATGTTTACATAGAATCTTTGGAGATAAAACCACATGAATGATGTCATTCTTGTTTAAAAAGAAAAATTACAAAACTATCATTAAATGGTCAGGGTATAAGGGCCAAAAATATTTTAGGATTGGTACACCCTGATGTCAGTGGACCATTTCAAGTATAATCTAGATATGGATATTATTACATGTTAACATTTAAATATATCTTCAATAGATATGGATATATCTACATGATGAGGTATATGTATAAATCCATTGATAAATTCATATATTTTCAAAGTGATGTAGAGAATCACCTTTGATTGAAGATAAAGACAATTTAATTATATTTAGGTGGTTAATATCATAACCATGTGTTTATCGATCTATTACAGGAGTTTTGGGATTTTATCAGAAATAAAAACACCTTACAAACCACAATGTAATGGTGTTAATGAATGGTGGAACCATTCCATGGTAGACATGATAAGGTTAAAGATGAGTTGTGAAGATCTTACTTTATCCTTTATGGGATAAAAATTACAAAATATGGAATACACAGTAAACTGAATACAAAATAATGTGTAAAATATTGTTCCATTAGATTTATATAATTTAATGAATTCTGTTTCATCCCAGGCACATGTATGGGTTTGTTATGTAATTTTAAGGCCTTATTAGGAAATAAACTAGCATCCTAGGGCATAGGGGCTATCTATATAGGGTATCTCAAAGAAATACAGGTATACTACCTATAAAAATACTTATAATATAATGTGAATATAACTAAACAAGATATCATTCTTGATAGGGAGAACATCCTTAAAAAATATATTGGGACAAATATTCACTTCGATGAATTTGATTCTCTATAAATAGAAGAGATTGTATTGGAATATATTCCATATGACCCTATAAAAAAGTAGATCGTGTGAGACAAGAACTTCTTAGGAGATCTATAGAGGTCAAAGAAATAGAGAGATAAGGTTTTCTAGTCACATAATATGGTGACTAATTATTAGTTACTATGATGAACCAATATTATAAAAATAGGTAGTACAGAACTCAAAATACAGAAGATGGAAAAATTCCATGATTTCTGAAAGGGATTCCATAATTCAAAACAAAATATTGGATCTGGATGAAGAACAAATTAATTTAATGACTATGGAATTTAAATGGGTATTCCAGATAAAAAAAATACATATAAGGTATGGTAAATACCTATAAAGAATGTCAAGTAGAAATAATTATAAGTTGCATCATGGAATTAACTATGATTATAACATTTCACCAGTTTCAACCTTTAAATCCTTTATAATTCAACACTTTATAGAATATTAACATGACTACAAAATTTGGAATAATGATTTAAATGTATATTCCCAAAATGGGAACAATTTTCTAGATGATACATGACATAAGAAAAAGGAATTGTGACATCAGGTGATGCCAAATAGATTTTTAAGATAAAGAGATCCATTTGTGGATTGATGTAAGAAACCAGGACTTGGAAAATTTATTTTTATGAAGTAATAAAATAATTTGATTTCATTAATAATGGATGTGAAACATGTGTTAACAAGAGGATTAGTTGTAATGAGTTCATTACCCTAGTTGTATAGGTTTAGGATATATTACATATTTGAAATGGCATAGAAGAATTATACTATATTAATGACTAGTTGAATTAGTGTTTCTCTATGAAGGAAATGGGTGAAGCATCATATATTAGAGGGATCAAGATAATTCATGATTAATTTAAGAGTATGAGCTGAATAATTCAATGTTAATACATTGACCGAGAGTAAACATATTTAGTAGGGAAAATCAAAGAGGGAATTTGTTCTAGTGTCCTAGGGTATACATATTTCTAATATGATGAGTCCATTGACACAACAAGAGAATGAGAGATTGAATAAGTTCCCATTTTTTAGCAATAAGATCAATCATGTATATCATGTTATTAACTAGACTTGATGTTTCCTATGCATTATGAATGGGAGGAAGATATCAAGTTGTTCTAGGGTAATATCATTGTTATGTTGTTAAGGGTATCCTCATACAGCTGAGAAGAACTGAGGATATGATCTGGGTGTATTGAATAGATGAGGATCTATTGAACATGGGAGATAAAAATTATTATTTTCAAAGTGGAAATAATGACCTAAATTTTTAGTCAGGAGAAATATTCTTTCTCAATGAAGGAGTTATATGTAGGAAGAGATCAAGTTAGCTAGTTGTCACTAATTATAGAGAAGAATTCGAGTATATATAATATTTTGATGTAGCCATGAAATCTCTTTGGATACAAAACATTTTCAATAATCATTATTTTGTTCCTTGAAGTAATGAACATGTCATATTACCTGGTGATAATACTACATCAATGGATCTTTTAAAAGAGACAAGGTCACACCAGCATACATAGAATGTGATATAGAAATAAAACGACTTGAGGAATTTATCCAAGAAGGGTAAATTTATTGTTAGAATAGTTCCCATATAAATAAATATGGTAGATACCTTGAATACATTCCTATCTCACAAGAAGTATGAGTATCTTGTGAGAAGTAAGAGTTAGAAAGTTGTTAGTAGCCAGCTGTAGAGAAAGTGAGAGTTTTTAGGAGTGGGTATCATAAATCAATATTTTTAAAACAATATGATAATATATATTCATTGTTTTAGTATTATTAATATTCTCATAACATCATTATTGGTCTTCTTGTGTAAAATAATATTTAATAATGTCGTATGAGTATTTATTATACAAAAATGTCATAGTTGTTCCCCTCTATGATGAGAACCTAGAAGTGTAATGAAAGTATTCTTAAATATATTTTATATATTCAGATGATATCTTATGAGTTAAAAACGTATACATACATTCATGGGTGTAAAATCATATGTCATTGAGGTAAATTCTCATGGTAGATACCCTTGGTAATATCTAGTGTCAGATATTAGGTGAACGAGACCTACCAGTAGGAAATAAACATTTATATGTGTAATTGGATGTTCCTTTTAAAATTTGTTTGTATTGATCCTTAGACATTAATAATATTATTAATATGTTTTATTAGTTTCATACATATGTATTGGAGATATCCATGAAGAAATATGTTTTTGTAGAGGTAGGATATGTTTGGTGCATCACGAGTAGTATTTCATTAATGAATAATGATATAATGGTCTTACCCCTCTTATTTAATGGAAGATAATGTATCCCGACCCTTAATGGAAATGATATAGCATAAATAAATCTATGTTTGTGATGTTATATTTGAATGATTTATTTTTTGAATGTCAAGGAATTAGATATCTAGAACATGGGTTGATCATACCTATATTCTACATCTTTGATTACATGTTCTATATTGAAGGAATTATATTACACAATAATCACTCATATTAGGAATTATGACATTATGGAATTAACTTATTTTCCTAAGTATGGCTTGGAATGTGTTAAGATTCCATCATTGTACATTAGGCTTCTTCTCATAATGGTCCTATGAAGTAGACCTAGAGGGTCACACACTATGCATATCAAAAAACTCAGTTAATTAAAATATTACTATATTTTATATTAAAACATGAATAAATAATATTTCCTTGTATTTTTAATAATTATTCATGTTTTTATGGTCACATATATTTGGACACAATTCATTCGAGATAATATTATATGAGTATGATATTAAATATATACTTTTTTCAATTTAGTGGATATAATATTTACTTATTTATTTGAGAATAATGCGGTGGTATCTATTTATTAAAGAATAGTAATTATTCAAAGATCTATAAATATTATGCCGGAATTTTGGAATGATTTTAAATATCCTATGAGAAATAAAAAATATTTAATATTATTTGAGTATATAATGATTAATTTAATTCTTGATTTAGGAACATTTTATTAAATAATAATAATAACATTATCATAGAAAATGGGTTCCTCAAGTATTAATTAAATAGAAAAGTTCCCTCATACAATTATTTATTTTTTACCACAGTGGTATATATAAACAAAATTATATTATTTTTCAAGGCATCCAATTTATTTTTTATCATGCCACAAAAAATTTGGAGAAACCAACTAATGCGTAAAAGATGTATACATTCTAATAATGATCATAATATCATAGATTGGTTTTCATACACCATACACTGACATTTCTAGAGAGATCATGCAGAATCCAATGGATGTGATTCTTAGGGTGACTAATGACGAAAAAAACAAGCGATATGATCTACCAAGATAGCACCTAGATATTCCTCTGGTGACATTCAGATATTCATGGACCACATGTGGATCACTGATGGAGGGAATATAATATTGATTACTAAAATAAAACAACAATACAACAAAGATCCATTTTATGTGGAACCAATGAATAAATAACTTCACATAAGGTAAATCATTAATTTTATAAATTAATTATAAATAATACGTGATACTCAAGATATCTGAATCACGTGTTTATCTATTTTCAGTATTCTTTGATTCAATTCCCTTTTTCAAAATTTTTATCTCCTTGTAAATATTTTATTAATCATTGATTATGACAAAAATAAAAGTTAGGTGTGTCCTATTAAATTATTCCGATGTGCCTGGAACCAATAATACGCAGGTCTCTCGTGGGATTATGGACAATGGATGTAACACCCCAACCCCAGAAGCCTAGAGTCAGTGCAGTATTACGTATCATTGGCATGATCGCAAAAGATATAGTCTCAAAAGAACAATTAGTTTAGTATCCTTGGAAGTACTAGATACATTCATAAGGTTTACATTACATCATAAAATTGAAAACTACAACAAAATTGTTTCCATAGACAACACTACGATCCCTTAGACTATCCATGTAGGTCAGACATAATATACTTCTTCGCGTCCTCGGAAAAATAAATCACAGAAAGTGGTGAGCTCAAATGCTCAGTAAGGATAAAAATATAGCGGAAACATTCATAAATAAGCATAAACATTTAAGGAAATGTATAAGACTAAAACAAAATCCTTTTAAACATGAACTTCAGCATAATATTGCAAAGATAAAATCAAATAATTCCATTTACATATTCAAATGGATATTATACTAGTCGAATAATCATATACAATATCAATAGACACTTTCATAATGATGGAATGAATAATGACAGACTTTCATAACCATATAGTCAAAGCCTTGCGCCAAAGCTACAAATAAGCTTTTGTTAAGGCCTTGTGCCAAAACACTGGCTTGTCTCATGATACCTACTGATGCATCTAAGATCTATATCTGGCTCTACCCTTCACTTACTATATCCAATTAATTCCTCATATAAAATTGATGGAACATAATTTGAACATTCGTATTAAAACTAGCATACGAAATGTCAATATTTTAACAAAAACCCATAAATGGTATAAACATAGCACATCCACAGTCAAACTTAACTAATTCAATACAATATATATGATTTTATTATAATATATAAACCTCAATAGAGAATGATTAATGATATTTACAAAGATGAAAATAATCATCAAAACTATTTAAGGGAAATATCCCCCTTTTTCCTGAAAACATTTTAAAATCTCACTATTTATCAAGAAGCCGTTTAAAATAGATTTTTGAATCAACGTGTCCCATACAACATTGAAACATTTAAAAGGAATTTTAATTTTAAAACATTAATTTCCATATAAATAAATACTTAAACCCATTTTTAAAACATGGACATTAATGAGAAAGAATTCGAATAATAAATCCTTAAAACATTTCATAATTATATTTTAGTTAGAGTTCCTAACCAAAAGAGAGACACTTGAATAAAAATAATTGAGGTAATAAGAACTTTATAATATCATGGGAATAAATGGATTCATGATATTCTATGTCAAAGTACATTATATAAACCATATAAAAGTGAATTGGTTTATAACAACAAAGATGTCTCAATAGAATGTAAATTGAGATTAAATCTCTTATAAAGACTATATTGTTAGGTTAAGGATAAATTAATGACATAATTATGTGTGAAAAATATAAATACACTAAATATTATTGGATATTCAGTGTAAATATATCAGAGGATATTCACACATATTCCTATAAAAACAACACCAATGAATCAGAAGTTTAACACAATAAATGGAGATTGAGTTAAAATTACTCTTATCATGTTCATATCGATGAAATTAAAATTTATCAATGTTGTGATTATGTGTATAAAAAGTATATCCACATAAAGGGGAGTGGAAATTACTACACAAATAATAAATAGTGATTCCGCACATAATCCTGGAGTAAAATAATCAATGAAGTGTGCGTAAAGCTGAATGAGTGGAAGTTGAAATTTGAAATTCCCTAACAAATTTGGTAGCTTACGAAACATACATTCCATGAAAGATGGATCATAAAATTAATATGTAATTAATCCTAAATTAATGTATATTACAAAATGTATATAATCATTGGGCAGTATATTCACCACACCCAAGGAAATAGTGGTAGTATGACATGACTCTCATAGAAATAGGAAGTGATATGAAAACCCTTACTTCATTGTAATCAATCACATCATTTGGAAAAAAGTTAATAAAAAACATATGAATCACATAATACCATGAATATAAAGATAATAATGATAATATATATATATCAAATGATAGTACATAATACACCACATTTAATAAATAAGTGGCGAACAATGGAAATCTCACTAAATTAAAAGTGAGATAAGAAACGCCTTACATTGTACTTTTCCTTGGTCGAGGGTAGGATAATCTCCTGTATAATGGTGAAATAATTGTAATTAAATTATACAAAAATAATATATATTAATATGATTTCATATATGATATTTTAATATTTATTTGTTAATAATATTTTAGTATTATCGTCGTTTCAGGTGTTAACTGATTCATTTTCCTTCATATGATTTGTTTCCAAAGTATTGTTTGTTATGAATAGGATGTATCTTATTAATATTCAGAATCTTATTAAGTCTTTAAACATTATTTTTAATCATCTAATGAAAATTAGTCTTGAATGGATTACGATGGAGAATGAATCTCATCATGTTCGTGGAGACGGTAATCTGTACATACGCACGAGCGACAGTATCATTATTTTGATATTGAAATAATATATAATTGAATGGTATATCATATATAAATAATAATTATCATGTTATAATTATTATTAACATCAAATACACATCATTATTTTACCCGTCCATATAATAATGTATTGAATAACAATTACACAACGACGTGGAGACGGTAAGCCTTACGTACGCATTTATGGTGACATGTCATTCAAAGGATGGATAAAATAATGAATATGGTTGTACCATATATATAATAAATCACATTATATAGATGATAATGGAGTTATTAGTTCATAATTGAATCAATAAGAAAGATGAAGTGGAAGAAGAAAGGAACTTGAAAGAGGTGATGAAATAATTGCCTCTTTTTCGGGTTTCTCCTTTTGATTTGATTTAAAGGTCTCCATAGGTCGGCTTTTGGACTAAAGGAATTAAAATAGGATGAAGGTAGGATATTTTAGAGGGTATTTGGGTAGGGTTTGTCCGAGCCAAATGGATTTGACGGTGTGAATTTAATGGAATGGAAAGTAACCTTTTATAATAGGGGTAAGGGGCACCATAGGAAAAGCTAGAAATATTAATTTATAATAAAATCAATTTCGTTTTCTAATGGCTCTAAAATGAAATATTTAAAGGCTTGGGTGGGATGGGTCGAAAACCACTCAACCAAGAGGTTTTATCCCAGTTTTGGTAACTATATTAACTTCATCTTTTATATTTAACTCTTAGTTAAATTGTTTGACATTTACCACATCTCTTTGTATTTTTATATTATATACGTAATAAACATTCAATGAACTTCCAGGTGAACCTCAAGTGGTTCATTAATGACATATATAATTTTATTTATGACCTTTTGACGAACCTTATATTTTTAGGAATAGAATATCATTTAATAATATAATATTTGTTCTAATTACTCTTACGTCAATTTTGACACTATTTGGTATTTTGTTTTTGCTAAACTCATAGCTGCATTATTAATTCGAATAAAATTCATCTAAACAACACTAAAATGCCATATTAACCAATAAAATTAGTGTAATTCATAAAAATTCTCAAATTAAATTTATTTGGATATTTATAATATCAATAATTTTAAGATTTCATTAATTAGATAATTACTAAATCATCATTGTTTCATAAACAAATTTAATAATTTAATGTCTTAAAATTATAAATAAAATACCATTATATAGGAAATATTTTTATATTTCTAATGAATATTTATAGTCAAATTTATCGTATTTATAACCCTATATTAAAAATGTTTTATTTATTAAACTTTAATTTTATCTCTTATAACTCTTTTTTAAATAAAATAACAATAAATATCCTAATCTAATCCAAGTAGACCTAAAGTATCATATATTATTCCTAAGGTTGTTTCTGGTAGAATTAAAGTTATCCAATAGAATTGGGACATGTGTTAGTGTAACACCCCAAGATTTCATAGTGTGTTATTTCTTCAAAATAATTCAATAACTTTCACTACACGCAACACCAAGTTCAATCGCACCATGACTTACCAAACAAGCCGTTCAAGAGTTTATGAATAGTATTAACTAAATTTTAAACTCTATATAATCCTTATAATTTTATAATCCATATTATGAGTTTCTTAGACATAATGTAAGAACAAATTCATTTTCAGTATTGCACTTTTATCAACTTTTAATAGTGAACCCTTTTTAAATAAAATTTTTTAAACTTTTTGACTAAATGGGGAAGTTAAAAATTTAAAATGAAACATCTCAAGCTTCAACGGTACGCTTTCCCTTGAATAATACAGTAGCGTGTGTTGTACGCAACTTCGAGTTCTAACACACACCACAACAAATCAAACTAGTAGTTATGAATAGTAATACATACTTTTTGAAATTATATATATATTATATTTCAAAATGGACTTCATTTTTGGATTCGGAATATCAAATTTAGCCTAGGGTGAAATTTTGGAACTTTTCGGATAACTTTAATATTATGATGAATAGTGAAAATTAATAAAATTTAATTAAAAACAACTTTTTTAATCAAAATAATTAATATTGATAAATTATGAATTTGAGTGGTTTTAAAGTATATTTATAATATATTTTTACCATTTAATACAATTTTGGTCATTGGACATAATTTTACAATTAAACCAGACATAAATAACTGTCAATCTTTTGATAGTTATTATCTCTTAAAAACATGCTTTTTTGTTTTAACAACGGGAATTAATTTTAAATTAATTTCTGCCAATTCTGTGTTTTGAATTTGGAAAAATGGATTCCATATTTGTAATCAGGATGTTTGAATTGTGTAAATAGGTAACTTTTATTTTTTAGACATTTTGAATAATTACTGCGGTAAATATTTTATTTACCATGGGTAAGTGTGAATCTGGTAAATAAGGGTTAAAAAATAATATTATAATAATACTAAATTAGCCTAAAACATGTCCTAGCCTTATTGGTTGATACATGGTCGACCATAGTCATCTTTGGGTCGATTTTGGGACCCCATGGAGCCACTTGTAGGTGATAGGGACACTTAATTTTAATTGAGTTAAAATAAGTACAAAAATGACATAATCATATATCTTCTAGAAAAATAATTTTTACGTAGGGTTATATATGTTGGATTTTCGACTATAAATATTCATTAGAAATCTAAAAGGATTTCCTAAATAATTATATTTTATTTATAATTTTTAGAATTTTAAATAATTTAATTTATTTATGACACAATGATGATGCAGTAATTACCATAATAGTGAAAAATTAAAATAATTGATATTATAAATACACAAATAAATAAAATTTGAGACTTTTTATGAATCACACTAATTTTCTAAGTTAATATGACATGTTTGGAATGATTTAATTAAATATTTTCGTGGTAATAATTCTGTTATGAGTTTCAAAAAAATCAACAATTGAATAGTGTCAAAATTGACATAAAAGAGTTTTTAAAACAAATATTATATTATTAATTGATATTAAATTCCTAAAAATCTAAGATTCTTCCAAGAGACTTATATCATGATATGTTCATCATTAATGGACCACTTGGGGGTCTCTTGGATGAATATAGTATGTTTATTAACTATATATTATAAAAATACATAGTGACATGGTAAAAGTGAAACTAATTAACTTAGAGTTAATACTTAAAGATAAGTTTAATATAAGTACCCAAACCTGTCTAAATTCTATTGGTTGAGTTGTTTTCAACCCATACCCACCTTAAAAATTAAATAATCAACTTTGGATCCATTAGAAACTGAATATGAATTTATTATAAATTAATATTTCTAGCTTTTCCAAAGGTGCCCCTCACCCCTCTTATAAAAGGACACTCCTTCTCATTTCTTCACACCTTAAAATCCTTTTGGTTCGGACAAAATCTTCCCAAATACTCTCCCAACTTCCCTCACTACAACCTAGAGGCCTTAGTTTGATCAGAAATCCAACCTATGGAGCCCTTTTGATCAAATCAAAAGGAAGAACCCGAAGAAGAGGAGGTTAACCTACCCCAACCATGGAAAAGTACAAGGTAAGGGTTATTTCACAATCTCTTCATTATCCAAGGTTGTTTATACGTAATAATCTACTGGGATCTCTTTATCATACACATCCATGTTTCTTCGAAATGTATTTCAAAACATTTTTACTATTTACAAAGAATATGGGTTAAAGTCATTTATACCCTTATGTGTTTTTAAAGGAATCTTTCCGTCGTTTTCCAAAAAAGGAACTTTTTACCTTTCGACAAATTTAAGGTATTAATGTTTTTTTAACTTATATGGAGGGTGCGTCTATTTACTGCTGTTATAGAATTGTCAAAGCTTCCCTTACAATATTAAAAGAATTTTTTCAATGTAAATGTTTTATTTTATAATTATGTGACTTTTAAATGATTTCAAAATGAATATTTTAAGAATTTTTGAAATGTACTATTTATCAAGATCAGAATTTTAATTTTTTTAAAGATTTATCTTTCTAAATATTTTTAATTAATGTCAATGTTTTCAAAATTATTTTAAGGATTTATTTATATGGACATGAAGGTTTTGAAATGATATTTCTTTTAAAAAGTTTCAAAGTGGTATGTGACACTTTGATTAAAAAATCTCTTTTAAATTACTTCCTTTATAAATGTGTGACTTTTCAATGATTTCGAGAAAAGAGGTATTTCTCTCAAATAGTTTTGATTTCATTTATTTAAACATCCTTTGATAGATTTTAAGCTTATTTGAAGTTGATTTATAATGATACAAAACTTCTATATTATATTGAAGGTTTTGTGATATGTTTGACTGTGGATGTGCTATTTTTATACCATTCATGGTTTATGGTGAAAATAATTACATTTCGTATGCTAGTTTTAATATGAATGTTTATGTTATGTTTAAACCTTTTCATATGGGAATTCATTGGACTTAATATGTGACGGGTGGAGCCCACTATAGCTCCTAGATGCCTCGGTAGGTCTCATGAGACAAACTAGTGTCTTGGCACAAGGCCTTGGCAAAATCTTATTTGTAGTCTTGCCACGAGGCCTTGGCTATGTGGTTATGATAGTCTGGAATTATGCATTCCATCATTATGAAAGTGGTTATTGATATTGCATGTGATTATTCGATTAGTAGAATATCCATGTTAATAAGTAAATGGAATTATTTCATTTTACTTTTTCCATACTATGTTGAAGTTCAATTTTAAAAGGCTTTTGTTTTAGTTATACATTGTCTTAAATGTTTATGCTTATTTTTGAAAGTATCTGCTATATTGTTATCCTTACTGGGCATTTGAGCTCACCCCTTTTCTATGTTTTATTTTTCCCAGGATGTGAAGAAGTAAGTTATGAATGGCCTGCAGGGATAGTATGTGGGGATATGAGTGTGGAATATGGAGACTATGTTGTTGTAGTATTTTTTCACTTTATGATGTAATACTTTATGAATATATCTAGTGTTTCCAAGGATAAAAAACCAATCAGTCTTTCGATATTTGATATTTCTTGTGATCATGCCAATGTAATGTAATAATGCACCGATTCTAGGTAACTGGGGTCGGGGCGTTACAGTTGGAATCATAGGAAGTTTAGTACAAACCTTGGAAGCTAGATTTAGGTAAACTTTGATTAGATCACATAGACCTAAGATGGACCTTGAGGATTAGTATATAAGAACTTCCTAAAATTTTTGTATTGTAGATATTTTGTGTGTTTTTTGAGCAATACATCCCTGTCTGGATATGAGCAGGTAGAGGCGGATCTGACACAGATGTACCTAGGGGTAAAACATGAAAACACTGCTTTGAGATAGTCTCGAACGGGAACTGGTGCACGACAACGGGCCTTGCTGCACTCTTGGTTACGACACTCCCGGTGGATATGCATAGGATAATTCTCATCTTCTTTACAAACCATTATGAAGGGTTTATGAGTATATACCTCCTCTAAGGAGACATTTTTATGATTATGGATTATATCCATAAACTATTTAATTTATGTTATGTGTTTTACAAGGTTGGGATTAGGTATTGTTATTCATAAACTAATATAGTGTATTCCATTGTTTAGAAATGGCGCCCAGTAGAAGGAATGAGAACTCCAGCAATGCACATGATACAAAGAGAAAGAAGGATCATGTATTTCATGGTCTTAAGCCAGAATTTATAAGAGAAATAGTCTCTCATATATTATCATCATATGAAGAAATTATATCATGTGTTGATAAGATAAGTAAAGAGTTTATTTATTCCTATGGATTTGAAGGGAAGCAAGAGAAGAAAATGATGGAAGAGAGAATGATGGATAAAAGGAAGAGGGAAAATAAGAATTTTCCCATATGTGATAAATGTGGAAAGAAACACCCTGGAACTTGCCTGAAAGGAATGGGAGTTTGTTATAAGTGTGGAGGAAAAGGGCACAAAATACATGACTGTAAGTGTAATAAAATGGTTTCAAATGTACAATGCTTCATTTGTAAGGAGTTTGGACACTATGCGAGCCTATGTCTTAGTCATCAGACTACGCCACAAATGATGCTATTGGATAATAATCAAGTTATGATACTACCACAGATGAAGAGAAATGATTAGAGTTCTTGTGTTGATTATGCCATTTGAGTGTTGTATCAACAATGTACTTTTTATAATAATTATGGAGTATATAAGGATTGTACTGCAGTACTATTTTATTATGGACTTGAGATTGTGTAGAACAAAGAAAAGTGACTCAATAGCAGGTCAAATTTTTTAAAAATATATGGTTGAGAGAAAGATAAACTATAATATGGTTCTGATATAGAGGTAGTGATTTTAGAATAATACATGATTGTTTTGGATAAATTATATTGGATATTCTTGACTACCTTGAAAATGATTAATGATTTGTATATTCCATCATTGTAGGGGTTTACAACATTTTTGGATTGAATGAGTATATCTATTATTCTATAAGGATTAAGGGATCAGGAATGTAATCAATAATGTTTTATGATAAATTAGGATGTTGCAGTGTTTTAAAAGAATACATGATGAAGGTGATCACATGTTATTACGTGGCAAAAAAAAGATCTTCATTGTGTTTACCTTCCTTATAAATTTTGGACTGAAGTATTTTGGATAGTTCTAGTTTGGATTATTTTGGATTGCCATAAAAGGACAACCTGGAGGTCAGGCGGCAACCCGTCGTGTCCGGAAAGGCCGCGAGACTTGATCCCACAACTGATGGGCGACAAGGGTGTATCACCTACCACTGACCCACGTGATGTCTGGGGTTAAATAATGTAGTTTTTTTAAAATATCTGGTAGATGAATTATAAATTTGTTTTTTTGGAACCCTATACGAATATGATAAATAGAATATATTTTTTTCATTCTATTATCTTTTAGAATGAAAGATGACTTTGTGGTAGAAATTAGTTAAAGGATGGAACTCTACTTGTCACGAATATATTTTTCTTCTTCTCTTATTCTATGAAGAAATTAATTCTTATACTTTATTTAAGGAATCCTAAAACCAAAAATGTGTTATCCTAATACCCTATGTTTTGTTGAACCGATGGTATTTCAAATCATCATAGATTGATGAATTTAAGGACCTCAATTTTACACTTGTTTGTGATTGATGACCTCAATCACTATCTATAAATATTTTCGTTTTTCCAACAATTATATGCCTCTAATTTCCACCAATGTTCTCCTAATAGAGATAATAATTTGGTGGTGACCCTTTTATTTATCTTTTCCTCATATTAAGACTAAATTTTAGTAACCTAATTTCCGATGTGGGTTTTCCCACAAAGATATTTTCAATTTTCAACTTTTTATTTTCGAAGAACAATTTCAAATTGCGAGGATGCAATTTATTGAAGGAGGGGAGAATGTAACACCCCAAGATTTCATAGTGTGTTATTTCTTCAAAATAATTCAATAACTTTCACTACACGCAACACCAAGTTCAATCGCACCATGACTTACCAAACAAGCCGTTCAAAAGAGGTTATGAATAGTATTAACTAAATTTTAAACTTTATATAATCCTTATAATTTTTGAATCCATATTATGAGTTTATTAGACATAATGTAAGAAAAAATTCATTTTCAGTATTGCACTTTTATCAAATTTTAATAGTGAACCCTTTTTAAATAAAACATTTTAAACTTTTTGACAAAATGGGGCTGTCAAAAATTTAAAATGAAACATCTCAAGCTTCCACGGTACGCTTTCCTTTGAATAATACAGTAGCGTGTGTTATACGCAACTTCGAGTTCTAACACACACCACAACCAATCAAACTAGCCGTTATGAATAGTAATACCTACTTTTTGAAATTATATATATTTAATATTTCAAAATGGACTTCATTTTTGGATTCAGAATATCAAATTTAGCCTAGGGTGAAATTTTTGAACTTTTCGGATAACTTTAATATTTTGATGAATAGTGAAAATTAATATATTTTAATTAAAAACAACTTTTTTAATCAAAATAATTAATATTGATAAAGTATGAATTTGAGTGGTTTTAAAGTATATTTATAATATATTTTTACCATTTAATACAATTTTTGTCATTGTACATAATTTTACAATTAAACCAGACATAAACAAGTGTCAATCTTTTGATAGTTATTATCTCTTAAAAACACGCTTTTTTGTTTTAACAACAGGAAATAATTTTAAATTAATTTCTACCACTTCTGTGTTTTGAATATGGAAAAATGGATTCCATATTTGGAATCAGGATGTTCAAATTGTGTAAATAGGTAACTTTTATTTTTTAGACATTTTGAATAATTACTGCGATAAATATTTTATTTACCATGGTTAAGGGTAAATCCGGTAAATAAGGGTTAAAAAATAATATTATAATAATACTAAATTACCATAAAACGTGTCCTTGACTTATTGGTTGATTCATGTTCGACCATAGGCATCTTTGGATCTATTTTGGGACCCCATGGAGCCACTTTTAGGTGATAGGGACACTTAATTTTAATTAAGTTAAAATAAGTACAAAAATGACATAATCATATATATTTTAGAAAAACAATTTTTACATAGGGTTATATATGTTGGATTTTAGACTATAAATATTCATTAGAAAGATAAAACTATTTACTAAATAATGATATTTTATTTATAATTTTTATAATTTAAATAATTTAATTTATTTATGACACAATGATGATGCAGTAATTACCATAATAGTGAAAAATTAAAATAATTGATATTATAAATACACAAATAAATATAATTTGAGACTTTTTAGGCATTAAACTAATTTTATAAGTTAATATGACATGTTAGGAATTATTTAATTAAATGTTTTTGAAGTAATCATTCTTTTATGAGTTTCAAAAAAATCAACTATTGAATAGTGTCAAAATTGACATAAAAGAGTTTTTAAAACAAATATTATATTATTAATTGATAATAAATTCCTAAAAATCTAAGGTTCGGCCAAGAGACTTATATCATGATAGGTTCATCATTAGTGGACCACATGGGGGTCTCTTGGATGTATATAGTAAGTTTATTAACTATATATTATAAAAATACAAAGTGACATGGTAAAAGTGAAACTAATTAACATAGAGTTAATACTTAAAGATAAGGTTAATATAAGTACCCAAACCTGTCTAAATTTTATTGGTTGAGTTTTTTTCGACCCATACCCACCTTAAAATTTAAATAATAAACTTTGGAGCCATTAGAAACCGAATATGAATTTATTATAAATTAATATTTCTAGGTTTTCCAAAGGTGACCCTCACCCCTCTTATAAAAGGGCACTCCTCCTTCTCATTTCTTCAAACCTTCAAAGCCTTTTGGATCGGCCAAAATCTGCCCAAATAATCTCCCAACTTCCCTCACTACAACTTAGAGGCCTTAGTTTGATGAGAACGCCAACCTAAGGAGCCCTTTTGATAAAATCAAAAGGAAGAACCCGAAGAAGAGAAGGTTAACCTACCCCAACCAAGGAAAAGTACAAGGTGAGGGTTATTTCACAAACTCTTCATTATCTGAGGTTGTTTATACGTAATAATCTACTGGGATCTCTTTATCATCCACATAAATGTTTCTTTGAAATGTATTTCAAAACATTTTTACTATTTACGATGAATATGGGTTAAAGTCATTTATACCCTTATCTGTTTTTAAAGGAATCTTTCCGTCGTTTTCCAAACAAGGAACTTTTTACCTTTCAACAAATTTAAGGTAAGAATGTTTTTTTAACTTATAAGGCAGGTGCGGCTATTTACCGCCATTATAGAATCGTCAAAGCTTCCCTTACAAGCTTATAAAAATATTTTCAAAGTAAATGTTTTATTTTATAATTATGTGACTTTTAAATGATTTCAAAATGAATATTTTAAGAATTTTTGAAAGTTACTATTTATCAAGATCATAATTTTAAATGTTTTAAAGATTTATCTTTCTAAATATTTTTAATTAATGTCCATGTTTTCAAAATGATTTTAAGGATTTATTTATATGGACATGAAGGTTTTTAAATGATATTTCTTTCCAAAAGTTTCAAAGTGGTAGGTGACACTTTGATTAAAAAATCTCATTTAAATTACTTCCTTTATTAATGTGTGACTTTTCAATGATTTTGAGAAAAGAGATATTTCTCTCAAATAGTTTTGATTTCATCTATGTAAACATCCTTTGATGGATTTTAAGCTTATTTGAAGTTGATTTATTATGATACAAAACTTCTATATTATATTGAAGGTTTTGTGATATGTTTGACTGTGGATGTGCTATTTTTATACCATTCATGGTTTATGGTGAAAATATTGACATTTCGTATGCTAGTTTTAATACGAATGTTTATGTTATGTTTAAACCTTTTCATATGGGAATGCATTGGACTTAATATGTGACGGGTGGAGACCACTATAGCTCCTCGATGCATCGGTAGGTCTCATGAGACAAACTAGTGTCTTGGCACAAGGCCTTGGAAAAATATTATTTGTAGTCTTGGCACGAGGCCTTGGATATGTGGTTATGATACTCTGGCATTATGCATTCCATCATTATGAAAGTAGTTATTGATATTGCATGTGATTATTCGATTAGTATAATATCCATGTTAATAAGTAAATGGAATTATTTCATTTTACTTTTTCCATAGTATGTTGAAGTTCAAGTTTAAAAGGCTTTTGTTTTAGTTATACATTGCATTAATTGTTTATGCTTATTTTTGAAAGTTTCTGCTATATTGTTATCCCTATTTGGCATTTGAGCTCACCCCTTTTCTATGTTTTATTTTTCCCAGGATGTGAAGAAGTAGGTTATGAATGACATGCAGGGATAGTATGTGGGGATATGAGTGTGGAATATGGAGACTATGTTGTTGTAGTATTTTTCCACTTTATGATGTAATACTTTATGAATATATCTAGTGTTTCCAAAGCTACTAAACCAATCGGAGTTTCGATATTTGATATTTCTTGTGATCATGCCAATGTAATGTAATAATGCACCGACTCTGGGTAACTGGGGTCGGGGCGTTACAGTTAGGGTAACAACAATATCATTTTACCCTTAATTATCCTATTTACTTTTAACCGTGGTAAATAAAATTAAACAGTTACTATTCATCAAAAAATATTTTAATCTTATTGAACCAAATATTACTTACTGATATCAACCGTGTCTATTGTATTCTTGAAATTCAACTCACTAAAGTGGTAAAATTATGTCTTATGTAACTTATCAAATGCTCCTAGGAGGTGGGTAAAAGATGGTAAAAAGTTTAATAAAATTTTTATATATCTAAAATTATTAGAAACTGACTGCAATGAATTACATTGAACTTATATAGGTACTATGTATCTATTTTTAACTAAAATAAAATTAAATAAAATAAATAATTATTTAAATAAAAATTTAATTTTAAACAACATAGTGTTTTTCACTATTCAAAAAAAATTGAATGTTTTCAGAAAAATATGAAAAATTCACCCTATGCTAATTTCCGTATTTTGAATAAAAAATGAAGTCCATTTTGAAAGACAAAATTTATAAAATTTCAAAAAGATGGTTTTACTGATCATAATGGCTAGTTTGATTGGTTGTGATGTGTTAGGATCTCGAAGATGCGTACAACGCAGGCTATTGCATTATTCAAAGGGAAATGTACCGTGGAAGCTTGGGGTGTAACATTTTCCCCCTTTTGGAAATTTCATCCTCGAAATTATTATAATTATTCTTGGGAACATAATTGAAAGTCCCACATAAGAAAAAGATCCAATAAAACTATCACTTTAAAAGAAAGAGGAGTACAAAGGCCACCTGAGATAACTCATACTAGGATTCCATGTAGGAAAACATGGATTTGGAAGATAAACAAAGTGTCACGTTCTGATGAAGAGGGATAGAAAAGATGATCTGGAGAAAGTTAACAACAAGAAAACCACAAACTTGTGATGGGACAAATAGTCATTATTTTCCAAGTAGGAAAAGTAAACAGACAACATTTTTTTGTTTTGTTTAAAGTTACATTTCATAATGATGAGGAATTTATTTATGAGATTTACTAAGAACATAATGAGATATACTTAAATTTTATTTATAGTTTCATTCATTAATAAATTTCTACCACTAACTCATTTTTTTCAAACGAAGAGTATTTAAGATGACTTGGTCACACCAGAAGAGCTAGAATCAACATCAAAAGAATAACAAGATCCAAAAAGGATAAACTATATATTTACCTTGTCTTTAAAGATTAATAAAAACCAAAACGGTTAGTACAAGATCAGATCATCCCCCAATAGGACATTACTTTATAGAAAGACACAGTAATCATAATTTCTAAAATTAAACCAATAATACCCCACATTTAAATTAATACCATTCAATAAAAAAATTCCCTTAAAATCCTTCAATATAATCAAAACTAATATTGAAACCCAAAACATAGAAGAATTTGGTTATGTAGTCTTCCACATTTAATTTTATCTCCAAATGATATCGACTACTCTTAAAGTCACATACATAAAATTAATTAACCTAATCCCATATTCACTATTATAGCTTAATCATTTCCATAAATAACTCAAATCACTATAAATCCACAATAAAAACATAGGTAAAAATCCACCATTACTCCACAAATGAAATCCCATAGTATTCTATTTTCTTTAGGCATATAGTTTTGCCAATCGAGCAAACTTCTTCCAAAATAACATTTATTACTTAATCACCATATCATTTTCCTATACTATACGTATTCATTTTATAAGACATAAGATCCAAAATCAACTTATTATTTATTAATAAAATTACTTAACTAAAAAAAATTAGTCACACTAACCAGGGACTTCACGTATTCCAGTGGTAGGAGATAAATCTCAATCGCACACTAGTTATGGATTCGATTCCCACAGCTTTTTTTGACACGAAGGGTTGTCACACGGTCTGTGTGTTGTCATTTTTCAAAAAATAATATTTATAACATTACCAAAATGAGATAAATTCCTCAAAATAACCATAACATAATTTAACAACAAATGTTATCTCATACCTTGCATTTTCTTCCCAAAATATAATAACTTGTAATTTCCTCAAACCCAATGAACATATAAAACCAAATGGTTATTTATAACTATATCAACAATAGAAAAGATAATTCTTCCTCAAATATAAATTTCACCTGACAAATTGCACGGCTAAAAATACAAGAGATAATTATTCCAATGTAATCCCTTCAACATGGAGCACTAATAATTTTAAACATTTCTCCAACCATTTATTTCCACATAGCTTCTTCATTGACCAAAAAATATCCTATAGAATATGGAATTCACTCGGGTAATGGCCAGATCCCCTACATTGACGAAAAATGACTATAAATGGATTCTTGGGACCATTTTAATTTTCTTCCAATGTACTCTTCATTTTTCCTCAGAAATTCTATACATTATGTCCTTCTTTCCCACACATAAAGCATTTCATTGATCCATTGAGAAACTTTCCTGGGTGTCTCCTTCCAGATTTCCTGCATGATGGAAGTTGAGGATTATTTCCTCCATGGTCTCCACTGATGGAGCTCTTTTCATTCATCACCTTTCTCTTCTTTGTTGAGTATGGGATTTGGTTAATATATATGTTGTTGAACATATTTTTGGAAAAATTATTTGGCAGGAACAGAATGTCTTTTACACCTATCAACATTCCATTTTTTCTCATTTTTACCACCATTCCAACCTTTTATGTCATGCTCAATGTTACCATGACTTCCTTGGAACTTATCCATTGACTAAAAATAGAAATAATTCTGTGAGTAACAGTATTCATAAAATCATTTAGATAATATCGTGGCACCATATTTTCAATTTTAAACACATTAGGATTAACCAAGGTCATTTATTCTCATATTATATTAAAATCCTTTAAATTTGTTTGTAATGAAAATGTAAATTATCTTAAGTGTATCCCCCAGGAGTGTCGTAACAAAGAGCGCAGTAAGGCCCATTTTCATGCACCATTTCCCGTTCGAGTCTAGCTCAAAGCTATGTTTTCTGGTTTTACCCCTAGGTACATCTGTTCCAGAGCCGCCTCTACCTGATCGTATCTAAACAAGGATGTATTGATTTTTAAACTCACAAAATCTCTACAATACCAAAATTTTAGGAAGTTATTCTATAATAATCCTCAAAGTATATCTTCAGTCTATGTGATTTAATCAGAGTTTATTTAAATCTAGTTACCAAGTTTTCTACTAAACTTTTTATGATACCAACTGTAACACCCGAACCCCAGAAACCCAGATTTGGTGCATTATTATGTATCATTTTCATGATAAAAAACTATCAAGTCTCTAAAGTCCGATTAGTTTAGTTTCCTTGTAATTACTAGATATATTAATAAGGTTAACATTATAACATAAAATGGAAAACTACAACAACATTGTTTCCATAGACAACACTGAGATCCCATAGACTATCCCTATAGGCCAGTCATCATATATTTTTTTTCATCCTTAGAAGAATAAAAAATAGAAAGGGGTGAGCTCAGATGATCAATATAGAAAACAATATTGCAGAAACTATCATAAATAATTATAAACATTTAAGGAGATGTATAAGACTAAAACAAAAGCATTTTAAACCTGAACATCAGCATAATATGGAAAAGATAAAATCAAATAATCCCATTTACTTATTCACATGTATATTATAGTAGTAAAATAATCACATGAAATATCAATAGCCACTTTCATAATGATGGAATGAAAAATTCCAAACATTCATAACCACATATTCAAGGCATTGTGCCAAGACTACAAATAAGATTTTTGTACAGGACTTGTGTCGAGACACTAGTTTTTCTCGTGAGACCAACTGATGAATAGAGGAGCTATAGTGGCCTTTACCTATCAATTACTATGTTCAATTCATTCTTCATATAAAAAGGATGAAACATAATTTTAACATTCATATTAAAACTAGCATACAAATTTTCAATATTTACACCACAAAATATGAATGTTATAAAAATAGCACATATACAGTCAAACATAAATCATTCAATACAATATGGAATATTTTATTATAATATATCAATCTCAATTGATAATAATGAATGATATTTAAATACATGAAAATAATCATCAGAACTATTTAAGAGAAATATCACCTTTTTTCATGAAAACATTTAAAAGTCTCACTATTTATCATGAAGCCGTTTAAAATATATTTTTGAATCAATGTTACCGATACCAATATGAAAGTTTTAAGTGGAATTTTAATTTTAAAACTTTTATTTCCATATAAATAAATCCTTAAAACCATTTTTAAAACATGGATATTAATGAGAATGATTTAAAATAATAAATCCTTAAAACCATTTTTAAAACATGGATATTAATGAGAATGATTTAAAATAATAAATCCTTAAAACATTTTAAAATGATATTTTACTTAGAGTTCCTAACCGAAAGAGAGACACTTGAATAAAAATAATTGAGGTAATAAAAACTTTATAATATCATGGGAATAAAGGGATTCATGACATAATATGTCAAATTACATTATATACACCATATAAATTTGAAGTGGCATATAACAAGAAAGAAGTCTCAATGGAATGTAAATTGAGATGAAATCCATTATAAAGACTGTATCCTTAGATTAAGGATAAATAAGCGACATAATTATGTTTGAAAAATATAAATACATTCAATATTATTGGATATTCATTGTAAATAAACCAGAGTACATTCACACATATTCTTGTAAAAACAACACCAATGAATTGTATGTTTAACTCAATAAATAGATATTGAGTTAAAATTACTCTTATCATGTTTATATCGATGGCTTGAGAATTTATCAATGGAGTGATTATGTGTATCGAAATTATATCCAGATAAAGGAGAGTTGAAATTACAACAAAAATAATAAATAGTGATTCCACACATAATCCTGGAGTAAAATAATCATTGAAGTATGCGTAAAGCCGAATGAGTGGAAATTGAAATATAAAATTCCCTTACAAATTTGGTATCTTCTGAAACATAAATCCCATGAAATATAAGTCATAAAATGGATATTTAATTACTAATAAATTAATGTATATTACACAAATAATACAATCATTGGGAAGTACATACCCCACACAAAAGGAAATAGTGGCAGTATGACATGAATCTCACGAAAAAATGAACAGAGATGAAAACCCATACTTCATTGTAATCAATCGAGTCATATGGAAAAAAGTTAATTACAACCAAATAAATAACATAATACTATTAATATAAATAGAGTCATGATAATATATATATCAAATGACCTTACACAATACACCCCATTTAATAAATAAGTGGCGAATAATGGAATTCTCACGAAAATAAAATTGAGATAAGAAACCCCCTACTTTGTACTTTTCCTTGGTCGAGGATATGTTAAACACCTGTATAATGGTAAAATAATGGTTATTAAGTTATACAAGAATAATATACATTAATATGATATCATATATGTTCTTTTAATATTTCTTTGTTAATAATATTTTTGTATTATCGTCATTTCAGGTGTTAACTGGTTCATTTTATTTTATATGATTAATTTCATAAGTAGTATTTGTTATCAATAGGATGTATCATTTTAATATTAAGAATTATATTAAGTCTTTAAAAATTATTTTTAGACATCTAATGAAAATTAGTCTTGAATGGATTACGATGGGGAATGAATATCATCTTGTTCGTGGAGACGGTAATCCATACGTATGCACAAGCGACAATATCATTCTTTTGATATTGAAATAATATATAATTGAATGTTATATCATATTTAAAAAATCATTATAATTTTATATTTTTAATTTACATCAATTACACATCATTATTATACCCATACAAATAATAATGTATTGAATAACAATTGCACCACAACGTGGGGAGGTAAGCTGTACGTACGCACGTATGGTGACATGTCATTCAATGGATGGATAGAATAGGGAATATTGTTGTAAAATATTTATAATAACATCATAGTATATATTAGATAGAGGAGTAATAATTTTAGAATGGAATCAACAATTATAGAGGATGTGGAAGAAGAATGGATCTTGAAAGAGGTGATGAAATATTTACCACTTCTATGGGTTCTTCCATTTGATTTGATCAAAAGGGCTCCATAGGATGGATTTATGACAAAAGGAAGGCCTCTAAGATGAGGGGAGGACAGTTGAGAGGGTATTTGTGTAGGTTTTGGCCAAGACAAATGACTTTGAAGGTGTGAATTAGAGAGAAGGGGAAGTACCCTTTTATAAGAGGGGTGAGGGGCACCTTAGGAAAAGATAAAATATTTTTTTATAATAAAATCATTTTCAGTTTTTAATGGCTCCAAAATGAATTATTTAAAAGCTAAAGTGGGGATGGGTCTAAATCACTCAACCAATAGGTTTTAGACAAGTTTGTGTCACTATATTAACTTTATCTTTTAGATTTAACTCTTAGTTAAATAGTTTGACATTTACCATGTCTCTTTTTATTTTATATTATACGGTTAATAAACTTACTATGAACATCCATGATAACCTCAAGTGGTTAATTAATGAAATATATAATATTATTTAAGACCTTTGGCCAAAACATAATTTTTTATGAATTGAATACCAATTAATAATATAACATTTTTTTAAAAACTATTTTATGTCAATTTTGACACTATTTGTTATTTTGTTTTTTCTAAATTCATAACAGCATTATTACTTCGAAAACAATTCATCGAACCAACTCTAACATGTCATATTAACCTATAAAAGAAGTGTAATTCATATATAGTCTCAAATTATATTTATTTTTTTATTTGTAATATCAATTATTTTAATAGACTATTAATTATGTAATTACTGCATCATCATTGTGTCATAACCGAATTTAATTATTTAATGTCTAAAAATTATAAATAAAATAAAATTATGTAAGAAACAACTTTAGATTTATAATTAATACTTATAGTCAAATTTTTCTTATTTATAACCCTATATTAAAAATTATTTAGTTGTTAATCTTTGATTTTAACTCTTTTAAATCTTCTTTAAATAAAATAATAATAAATGTCCTAATCTAATACAAGTGGGCCTAAAATTTCATATTTTATTCCTAAGGATTATTTTAGTCTAATTACACTTATAAAATAGAATTAGGAAATGTGTTTTGGTAATAACAATATCATTTTACCCTTAATTACCCTATTTACTTTATATCGTGGCAAATAAAAGTAAAAATTTACTATTCACAAAAAATATTTCCATCTTATTGAACCACATTTTATTTTCTGAAATCAACTGTGCCTCTTGGATTTTTGAAATTAAACTCACATAAGAGTTAAAATTATGTTTTATGTAAATTTTCATATTCTCCTAGGAGGTGGGTAAAAGATGGCAAAAAGTTCAATAAAATTTTTATATATCTAAAATTATTAGAAACTAACTCTAATGAATTATATTTAACATATATAGGTATTATGTATCTATTTTGACTTAAAATAAATTTAAATATATTAAATAATTATTTAAATAAAAAGTCGGTTGTAAACAATAACTTAGTGTTTTTCACTATTCATCAAAAAATGAATATTTCCAAAAAAATGCCAAAAATTCACCCTAAGCTAATTTTGGTATTCCGAATCTAAAAATTTAGTCCATTTTGAAAGATAAAATTTATAAAATTTCAAAAATTGGGTATTACTAATCATAATGGCTAGTTTTATTAGTCGTGATGTGTTAAAATCTCGAAGTTACGTACAACGCAAGCTATTGCATTATTCAATGGGAAACGTACCGTGGAAGCATGGGGTGTTACAATGTATGTTCAAATCTTGTTTGGTGATGTCTATATTGGTGGGACCAAACCATATGTTTTTATTTATTGCTGATCATGTTATTCAATGTGGGTTATAAAATATCCACATTGTCTTGTTTGCCAATGTTTTTTATCCCATCACATGATACCATGCTATTGTAAATGCACCAATCTCCATCCTCTTCACATTCCACATGCTAGATGTATTTCCGATTGGGCCTAGTGTAATCAGTTAAGAATAGATAAAAAAGTAATCCCACTTTTGAAAAACCTAACAGATGACCATGATAGAGCCTCCCCATACTACCACAACTATAAACAATACTCCATATTTTTATTTTGATGTCACTACTTCAACAATTAACTCCAAAATCCATGTCAGATTGATCGCACCACCCAAAAAAATATATTAAAAAATTGAATCTCCATATATCTCCACCAGTTCCACCATAGATACACTAATTCCATTGAGATTCTGTTTTATTTATCCCAATTTATATGATATTTATATTAATATAATCTCTTTGGTAATCATGTTGTTACCATTACCCTTTAAGAAATTACTATATGTACGCTCCTCTATCTGACATGAGTTATAATGAAGATTCCCCAATTTCACCACATTTATGGAGAATGTTTTGGAAATGAGAAGGTATAGTGGAACAGTAACATAAAATCATTTCATGAACATAAAAGAGACACTATTAATGTCACCAAGACATACAAAGCATATGTCCTAATGTAGGTAAGGGAATATTGAATAGTGGATCTTACCATCAAATATTTATTTTGAAATTAATTCTAAATCGAACAATTTATTAGTATTAAATTTCAAAAATGGGAATTTTTAAATTTATAAAAATTTGAAACTCATGAGTTGAATGTATGAAATATAAAATTTCATGATAAAAGGGAAATAATATTAAATGAATCCATTAATTGTGGGAGTTCAATTATTTCCACTTGATCCACCTCCACTACATGATATGTTCCATCCTCCATGAAAAATGAAAATAAAATAATCTCTCCCTATTTTTTTTAGGGAAATGGTGTTTAATCCAATAATTTGATGTTTTTTGATATATTTATATTATAGGCTCTGTTCTATAAGTTAAATTTTTAAAAGTTCAAACTAGGATTTGTCTGGGTTTTGAAATTTGAACCAAAATTATAACAATCTTAGGTAAACAACCCTCCAATGAAAATATATAAAGTTAGATTTCCAATCTTTGGATCAATTTTGGAGTTATTGTACTTTATATTATTTTTCACCTAATTTTAAAATTATATATTATAAAATATTAAATATTTATCCAGATGTCACAAATCCAATGAAATAAAACTACCAATAAAAAAACTCTAATAAATATAAATAATATTTAAATTGCATAATAAGAAATTTTAGCTGGTTACATCCCTCCAATATCGATGATTTTCATTTGGAAATGTTATAATTTATCAAATATTCTATGACACTAAGATCACATATGATATTTATGTTTTCACAAGATCTCCTGAATATTCCATGCTTCCTAAAGATGTAGAAAAATGGTATAAATCATCACAAATGGGATTTTTCTTATTGGTCCTTTATCCCAATATAGAAATTCATAAATGTTTTTTCATCATTGATCTATATCTCTCCCTAGGTAATAATGTTTGTTGGTCCATGAAAATACCATCTCATCCAAAACATATAGGGAACATTGTGAATTAAATATAACTATCGGAGCAACCCTAGGTGATACGAAACCCCACATACCATATATTGAATCTAGAATGGCTCAATGGACCATGGGGACATAATAATTGCAACATCAAAATTAGTCAAACATCATAAAGGAATGAGATTACGAAAAATATGGTTTCAATCCTTAAACTCCAAAGGGTTATATTTCTTGTCCATATAGAACATCTGACATCTTTGATCTATCCTAATTTACACCTAAAAAAGCTTCACCATCTCCATCAATAATAAAATGATATCTACACATATAAGTGATAAATCACTTCTCCCCTTCTAGTATACAAGATACCTAAAAGGTCTCATGAATTGGAAAATATAAAGGGACATGTTGTTAGTGTATTATAAGATATTACTATATGAAATTTATTATAATTATTAGTTGTCTTCCAAAATCGTCTTGAAATAGAGAACAGAAGTGTAAAATATTCCTTTGAGATCCTAAATAGTCCGATAATTCTAATCATCTATATGGGGATGAAATATTGTATGAAATAGCAACTACGCCTCGAAAACATCAAAGAGTCTCATCTACATCCTTGATATGAATTTACGATATTGATTAGAAATGATAATCGAGGGAACTGTATATATTCATATTATCTATTCCATGTATAGAGGTAAAGACATCTCAACTAAAATATTCCCTCAAAAAAGGAGGATGTGAAATGACATTGTTAACAGATTTAAAATCCCCAAAACTAAAACATTACACTTCATTAAATTTTGATGTCCTATGATGATATCCCTCAATATCCCATCCGACAACTACAGTTTAACCTCAAGAGTAGAACTCATTATAACAAGAACCAGGTTCACTTGCATCACTAATTGGCTACTGAGTCACTTAGGAATAATCCCTAAAACAATACAATTAATTCCAAAAAACTAATACTAACTCTTGAGTTCATTGAAAGTCTATTTAAAACTAAATTATACCACCAAAAGAGATGTGTTTAACTACATCAATACCTCCTCAGGCAACTGAATAGGAACCTTGATCCACCCCTATTAGAGGATGGAAATATCCCCATCATTATTGATCCCTTCTTTTGTATCACATGATAGTATATAGTCACATAAGATCCAATAATAACTCTCTCCATTATTGAATTCCCATCACATAGTGATTGAGTTTGAGGCTTAGTAAAATAAATTAATGGTATGGAAAATATCCATCTTCTAATGAAATCAATTTCATAAAGGCTAGATGCATCATTATATAACACTCCTCTAATGCCTCCTTTTCAAGTTTCATAAAATAAATTTACATTACAAATCGACTACCATTTTTTATTATTATGAGTATGCACATTATCAAAATCATAATCCTTATAAAACTAAATCAATAAACTATTTCATTAATAAATATTAGTGTCGAAGAAAATATACCAATGACACTTATGAACTATATAAATTTAAAATGAATCACCAAGAAGGAAATGCATCCATTTATTTAAGGAAAAACAAATATTATATGATCTAGGTCATGGGATAAATATTTATAGTCATGAGTTGTAATATTTCTGAACCCATATGAAATATTTATCCCCCATGAAATTAGCACAAAATGATGATTTTTCTTACTTGAATCATTTAACATCATATACTCAATTACATCCTATTGAAATCACAGAACTGGTGCACAAGCAAAAATCCATTTTATAAATTTTAAAGTCTTATAACATTGATAAAACTTAAAAAATTGATTCCCATATAGGGTAATGGATGAAAATGGTCTCAAGATCCTAGAAGATTGCATGAAAAAGTTTCATTAACATCCCATTTAAAAATCATAATTTTTTTATTTTTAGTTTGTTATTATTAAATTATATCATAAAAAAATATGAGTAATAGTGTACTTATTACAATTTTATTATATTTTTAATATATGAAATTTATTTTATATAAGACTTTATATTTTTATTTTAGTAATGAAATTTATTTTGAGTGTTAAAATGATTAGCCCATACATCAAAATTTCTTCCTTTTCCTTGTGAATTTTGTTATGTATGTAGAATTAATACATAATTCTTATTGAAGTTGATAGGAATGATTTTCACGTACTTATATAAGAATAATCCAATAGATGAAACTCTGATATATGAAAAAAATGTGGACTGATAGACTATGTATGAATAACATATTAAATTTCCTAGTGTTGTAAGAGTAATAATTATCTATAAAATAATAACATAGGGATAATTGGTTAAAAATAAGACTAAAATAAATATATTGAATTCCATGTATGATTGTATCACTATTTTAATCATCTAAATATGAATAAACCATGTTTTGTGTAAGAATAATCCCATTAATAAATTTTCCACCTATGTTTAGTAACAACAGCATATGGTTTTCAATTATACAATCTCATAAAAACTGGTTGGAACATATTATTAGATCCCAGACATTAATGAATATACGAATCTACATAGATTACATGAAAACTCTTAATAATGAATTGTGATTTTGGATTATCTTACAAAACCAAATCCAAAAATCGTCTAATATTAAGGACACATAGAATGAGAACATTGAGTTTAGAGGATGTTAGTTCTAGGCCCTATAACTAATTGATATGCCACTTTAATTTTTATGAAAAGGTATGGTGTTTTATGTTAACCATGTGTATTAATCTACGCATTTCAGGTTGATAATGATTCTATAACGAGACATCTTCTCTAGGGGAATAAGAATTCAATGATTCTATCTCATGAAAATAGTAGTTTATTTCATTTTATAATATTCCATTAATTTAATTTCTATCTCTATAATGGTATTTTACCATGTAAACTCATCAATTATGGGATAATAGAGTAATAACACATTTATTTGTTGATTGAGGGAGTAATGAAGTATTTTTTTATTCAAATTTCAATATTTATTATATATATAATTTACTTTCTATCTGTCTATTTAAATGGTCAATAATTGTAAAAATGAGGGTTCATTAATAATTACCCTTTATATGTGATGTATTATATTTTTCTTCAAAATTTATTTTGGTTCCATTCTTCCCTGCTCTTGTTTATCCAATATACGAATGATTTTGGCATATTATTGGTGACTTGTTCAAGATTATATTCATTTTTAGGGGAATTGTGATACATACATGGATGAATTATCAATATCATAGTAGAATATGTTTATCTCATGAGTTTTTAATTTAATTATTCATTGACTTACTCAATCAAGAAATGATTTCTGCTACTCCATAATAGAGGAAGCATAATTGGTTTACTGATATATGTAGTGTTTTATGTCCAAAATATTAAATTAGGTGGGTTGAGTAGGGGTAAGATATTAAATACAATAATCCGAGGATAATTAACATAAAAAACGATAAAAAAATTTATGTCCAAAATTCTAAAACTCTATAACCTTGGAATCCCATTAATATTTTAATAGTCACATAATTCATAATTTTTTTATTTCATTTTCATTTTCATCAATCATTAAATCATTATATGTATATTTCATGATTCAGTTAGATAAAATAAAAAAAATAATACAATAAATTATGATAGTGGGTTAATGATTGGTCAGAAATCAACCTCTAAAGACAACAAGTGGTTAGCTCTCTATCCACATTTCAAATAAAATGTACATTTATTTTAACTCCAATATCCCTTTTAATACCACAAGTTAAATTTGGAAATTGTTTTTGGGAGTTTATGTTGTTGGTATACAAATATTTCACCATTTCTAAATAATTTTTTATTTTTTCCTTCCCCTATGACTCTTATATTTTATTTTTTTATTTTAAAAATAAACTATATATAAATATAATTATATCATAAACACTAAAATATATGTTGGATGGGAACACATCTATAGTTATTGAAATTTTAATAATTCTATCGTCCATCAAACCAATGTATCTTCATGTGAAGGATCGTGGATTATTTTTAAAGCATTGTAATGTTAATAGATGTAAAATGTAGTGTATTATCATAGATATGATGGGTAATTAAGTCAAAAATTGTAGTACAATCCACCAAATCATCGACCATAACCATCCCAAAAAACATATGAACATAAATCTGTGGACTTTCCCTAAAACACTTAGAGGGAATAAAATGTATGATTCATAATTAATGAAATTAAAGGGTATAATGATAGTAATAATAGTGTTGTTTCTATTTTCTATGAACTAGGTAGATTTTTCTTACTAGAAACTCAAAAGGAGGAAAAAAATTTAAAATTTGTTATTAAAGAGTTTTAGAAGAAATTTGAAGATCACTCAATACTTATTCCTAAATGGGGATTCCCGAAAACATTGAATTTTGAAAATGCATTTCCCATAGATATATTGGAAGAAGATTACTATGATGTTGAACATTTTTATTCTTGTATTATAAAATGTAAATTATTTAACGCTCATATGTGTTTTAATTTTCTAGGATCAACTAAAATAATTCTTTCAATGGATAGTGATGAATATTCCACACTGATTTAATTTTTTTATATGTTCATTTGAAGACAAACTACCTAAAACAATCATGTTAGACACAAATTATTATAAGGCGTAATTATTACACACTCTGTTTTTATAAGAAATATTAGTAATTAAATAAGAGTATAAATACCAATCCAACATATCAAAGAATAGAAGTAAATGGAATGAAGGAATAGAGACTCAATATTGATATGGATATTTATTTCAAATCATATTTAACTAAATGGAGTAAAAGATTAAAACCTAGTTCAAAGGCTAAAAAACTGATAATGAATTTGAATCTTATTCAAAAATATTTT
The DNA here is from genome assembly GCA_963277665.1 of Viscum album. NCBI lineage: Eukaryota > Viridiplantae > Streptophyta > Magnoliopsida > Santalales > Viscaceae > Viscum > Viscum album. The sequence goes on along the minus strand of OY728121.1, from coordinate 1,535,229,736 downwards.
CCATTTTTATAAGAATGTAAGAAATTTATGTATAAGGTTAATTCTATTTAGAGAAGAATATAATAACCTCTTTAGATGGAAATTCAAATATCAAGCATCACAATAAATTTGTTCCACTAAAAATGAAAAATGATTTCAAAAAATCATGAAAATTTTAAAAAAATAGTTCTATTTGATGTATACAAGAATGAGGTAGAGTTTAGCATGAATAGAACCCCTATCAAACACATAAAATCCAATTTTTTACCAATTTCAAGAACTTATATTGAGGGAAAATATTATTTAATTAAAAAAAATATTCAAAAACTAAATTTTAATTTTTATACCTAGGGCAACATAGTTTATCAAATATAAAAATTAGAACAATTTTCCAGATAATTTTCACAACATATATCATTTTGTACATGATTTTTCATGATTTATTATACAAGCTGATAATTATCATAGATCATGAAATTAACATGATTATCATTCAATATATTAGTAAATATTTTTTTTAATATGTTGTTAATTTTCATGTTGAAAACCAAATACCATGGTTGTATACTTAATGATCTAGCTATGAAATAGGTTAATGGGTCTTCCCAATCCTCATTGGTTAGTGACTAGAAATAGAAAACATACATGATCTTATATGGAACAATTTTTCTAAGAATAGCAGAATATAAGGATACAAATTAGAAAAATCACACTCCAAAATGGATAAAGTGCTAGAATAAATTAGTAAGAAAATAGTAACTCACCAAGTACACTCCATTTATCAAGATAAATGCTTATATATACCATATAATAAGAAAATAACATATTCCTTTATCACCACCTTCAACCTCATTCCCACTAATCAATAATATCCACCACCAAAAAGTGGACCTTTTCCTTTTCCTTTTCCTAGAATAGGCATAAAATAAAAAAATTTCTTGAGGGTAGAGGTGTGGTGTGATATAAAAAACCAAGTAGGGACTGACCATGTGTTCCTTACAAAATTCCATATCAATAAAAATATTATTTTATAAATATATATAGGTGATGTCAGGGAAAATAATTTAAATATTTAAAAAGATCACAATTTTAAATCAATTAATGACAAATATATCAAAAGTCGTGTAAATGAACATTTTATATAAAATAATTTTTTAAAAAAATTTTACATGACTAAAAAATAACTATAATAAATGGCATGCATAATGAATAAATGTAAAGTGGAGATCAATACTAAAAAGATTTGTAGTGTATCAGTTTCATGTAATAGGACCATCAAACATCTCTTATAGCTATAAGGCTCTAGAAATGTGTTCACACTCAAAAAAACACCACATTAAGGGATCCACATTTGGAAATAAGTATAAAACGCATTAATGCAGAATTTAAGTGAATCTTGATAGAAGTAAATTTATCAGTGTATCCATCATAAATCATGTATTAGGTAGTTAAAGTGTTAACATTATTTTTATTGTTACCGACTAACTACATAGTCTTACATGTTCTCTAATAATAAAACAATAATTTATTAGAATATAAAATCAACACCCCATGATGGGTTCCATTTTTTTAATTTCAATGATTGAAAAAAATCATCTTCTAAAATCTAATTGCATAAAAATCCTGTTTCAACAGGAACATTTTCATTTCATAACCGTTACATGGTTTTAATTAATTTCACACCATTTCATAATCACCATTCAATTTAAGTAATTTTATAACGTATAAACATCCTTAAATTTTGATAAAATAGTGTTTTGAATAAATCCATAAATTTTCTCAATTCCACATTAAAATTCAATTCCATTGAATTCGGGGTTTCACCATCAATTACAATCTAATATAAAAAACACACATCAATCATTTCAAATATAGGACTTGAAATTCTTTACAAAATAATTTATTTATAATGAACTATTAGTGGGATTAAATTCAATGGTTTTTTTTTTGGAACCACCTAACATTAATCACATGGTGAGAGATAACACCTACAATGTAATTTCAAATGTCCAAAAAGTTGATGGAGATCAATAAAGACAACATAAAATTATAAACCATAAAAATGAATATACATATCAATTAAAAGATAATATATCAAAATATAATGGAATTGTGTAGATAATATCAATTTAAACCCCATGAGTGAAAATATACTAAACCAATGGAGACCAAACGAGATAATTTTTTTTCTATCCACTAATAGAAGGGGTTTGAGGACGCAAAACTACTTCATGAGTGCCTTAAAGACCAATAAAACCAATTGGAGCTGATTTCAGTATAGTTATGGGTTATGAAAGGAGTTTATTGATTAAAATATTAATTTTATAAAAATTATAAAACAAGATGCCTCATTTGAGGAAGGGGTAACAATGTAAGTAATATCTATTTATGCACACCATGTTCCCTCATTTAGATTCTATATTGGATGAACTTCTTGGACACATGGTTACATTACCCATGATAAACCCACTATTTTAACCCCCATGGTCTGGGGATATATCTCACATACTAAGAAAACTATGAACCCCTTCAAATGGCTATAATAAATTCAAACAGTTACCTGGGGAAATTTTCATGGTTTTCCATGATTGAGATCCAAACACACACTACCCATTAAGGCACAAATGGTGTAAAAATTACACCCAAGACAACCCAAAATGATCCACAAATAAAATAAAAGAAAACATTGGTCATGGAGAACATTTATTAAGGTAATGAGATGTTACATCCTCACACCCATAAAAACGTTATCTCTCTAGAACTCATGTTAATGGGATTCCTTAACAAATAGATGTGGTTACTGCTCTCTCATTAGTTACATAACCTCCCATATATCATTTTAATTATAATCACAATTCCTTAGTATATAGTGGCTTGTTTTCATCCTCCCACAATGTACCTTTGTCTCAAAACCATCAATCCTAACATGATCTTTATACATGGATAAAATTGGCTCAACATCAAGGTCTTTCCAACAAAAATAATGATATGGGTGAAAAATATTATTTCAATGCTATGAAATAAGATAAATAATGAGGATACAAGACATAAATGATGGGTTTTATAAATGGGTAGCCACATTTTAAATATCTTTTATAATTTCAAAATCACTTGCACACCACGGAAAAATATTTCCTTGTTTCCAAAGAAGAAAGTGACCCAACTGCAGTGAAACAATAAAGTACACAAGGTTTCCAACTAATAACTCCCTCAATAATTGACGATGATTGACAAAGGAAATGTAACGCCCCGACCCCAGTTGCCCAGAGTCGGTGCATTACTTCGTAACATTGGCATGATCACAAGAAAGATCAAATCTCGAAAGACCGATTGGTTTAGTAGCCTTGGAAACACTAGATATATTCATAAGTTTTACATTACATCATAAAATGAAAAACTACTACAACAACATAATGTTTCCACAATCCACACTATTAACCCCTCATAAAATCCCTGCAGGTCATTCATAACTTACTTCTTCACATCCTGGGAAAAATAAAACATAGAAAAGGGGTGAGCTCAAATGCCCAGTAAGGATAACAATATAGCAGAAACTTTCATAAATAAGAATAAACATTTAAGGCAATGTATAACTAAAAAAAAGCCTTTTAAATATGAACTTTCAACATGGTATGGCATAAATAAAATGAAATAATGCCATTTACTTATTCACATGGATATTCTACTAATCGAATAATCACATGCAAAAATCAATAACCACTTTCATAATGTTGGAATGCATAATGCCAGACTATCATAACCACATAGCCAAGGCCTCGTGCCAAGACTACAAATAAGATTTTGTCAAGGCCTTGTTCCAAGACACTAGTTTGTCTCATGAGACCTACCGATGCATCGAGGACCTATAGCGGGCTCCACCCGTCACTTATTAAGTCCAATGCATTCCCATATGAAAAGGTTTAAACATAACATAAACATTCGTATTAAAACTAGCATACGAAATGTCAATAATTTCACCATAAACTATGAATGGTATAAAAATAGCACATCCATAGTCAAACATATCACAAAACCTTCAATACAATATAGAAGTTTTGTATCATAATAAATCAACTTCAAATAATCTTAAAATCCATCAAAGGATGTTGACATAGATGAAATCAAAATTCTTTTTAAAGAAATATCTCTTTTCATTTTGAAACCATTTAAGATCCATATAAAATAAAACATTTTCTTTGAAAATATTCTTATAAGCTTGTAAGGAAATCTTTGAAGATTTTATAACGGCGTAAAATAACCGCACCCGCCGTATAAGTTAAAAAAAACATTCTTACCTCAATTCTGTCGAAAAGGTTAAAAAGGACCTTGTTTTGAAAACGACGGAAAGATTCCTTTATAAACCTCTTATAAAAGTCAAAAAGGGTATAAATGACTTTAATCCATATTCTAGTAAATAGTAAAAATGTTTTGAAATACATTTTTAAGAAACATGGATGTGGATGATAAAGAGATCCCAGTAGATTATTACATATAAACAACCTCGGATAATGAAGAGATTGTGAAATAACCCTTACCTTGTACTTTTCCTTTGTTGGGGTAGGTTAACCTCCTGTATAATGGTGAAATAATTGTTATTAAATTATACAAGAATCATATATATTAATATGATATCATATATGATCTTTTAACATTGATTTATTAATAATATCTTAGAATTATCATCGTTTCGGGTGTTAACTTACTCATTTTCTTTTATATGTTTTGTTACATAAGCCATGTTTGTTGTATCTTATTCATATCCAGAATGATATCAAGTCCTTAAACATCATTTTTAAATTATAAAATGATAATTATACTTGAATGGATACGATGGAGAATGAATCTCATCGCGTTCGTGGAGACGGTAGTCCGTACGTACGCACGAGCGACAATATCATTCTTTTGATATTAAAATAATATATAAATGAATGGTATATCATATATAAAGAATCATTAACATGTTATATTTATTATTTACATGAGTTACACATCATTATTATACCCATCCAAATAATATTATATTGAATAACAATTACACCACGACGTGGAGACGGTAAGCCGTACGTACGCACGTATGGTGACATGTTATTCAAAGGGTGGATATAATACTGAATATGGTTGTACCATACTTATAATAACATCACAGTATATGTGAGATACTGGAGTTATTATTTTAGAATGGTAAGAACAAAGGAAGAAGAAGTGGAAGAAGAAATGAACTTAGAAAAGGGTGGTGAAATCATTACCTCTTCTTCGGGTTCTTCCTTTTGATTTGATCAAAAGGGCTCCTTAGGTTGGCTTTCTGATCAAACTAAGGCCTCTAGGTTGTATTTAGGGATGTTGGGAGAGTATTTGGGCAGAGTTTGGCCGAACCAAAAGGCTTTGAAGGTGTGAAGAAATGAGAAGGAGGAGTGCCCTTTTATAAGAGGGGTGAGGGGCACCTTTGGAAAAGCTAGAAATATTAATTTATAATAAATTCATATTCGGTTTCTAAAGGCTCCAAAGTTGAATATTCAAATGATGAGGTGGGGATAGGTCGAAATCAACTCATCCAATAGAATTTAGACAGGTTTGGGTACTTATATTAACCTTATCTTTAAGTATTAACTCTAAGTTAATTAGTTTCACTTTTACAATGTCTCTTTGTATTTTATATATTATGGTTAATAAACTTACTATATACATCCAAGAGACCCCCAAGTGGTCCATTAATGATTAACCTATCATGATATAAGTCTCTTGGCCGAACCTTAGATTTTTAAGAATTTAATATCAATTAATAATATAATATTTGTTTTAAGAATTCTTTTATGTCAATTTTGACACTATTCATTAGTTGATTTTTGTGAAACTCATAACAGATTTATTACTTCGAAAAAAGTCAATTAAATCAATCCTAATATATCATATTATCCTAGAAAATTAGTTTAATTCATTAAAAGTTTCATATTATATTTATTTGGGTATTTATAATATCACTTATTTTAATTTTTCACTATTATAGTAATTACTGCATCATCATTGTGTCATAAATAAAATAACTTATTTAATGTCTAAAAATTATAAATAAAATATCATTATGTAGGAAATCTTTTTATATTTCTAATGAATATTTATAATCGAAAATCCAACATGTATAACTCTATGTAAAAATTGTTCTTCTAAAAGATGTAATCTTATGCCATTTTTATTTTTATTTTAACTTTATTAATATAATGTGTCATTATCACTTACAAGTGGCTCCAAGGGGTCCCCAAATTGACCCAAGGATGCCCATGGTCGGGTATGTGTACACCAATAAGGTTAGGACACGTTTTAGGGTAATTTTGTATTATTATAATATTATTTTTTTAACCCTTATTTACCGGATTTACCCTTAACCATGGTAAATAAAATATTTACCGCAGTAATTATTCAAAATGTCTAAAAATAAAAGTTACCTATTTACATAATTTGGACATCCTGATTCCAAATATGGAATCCATTTTCCTAAATTCAAAACACAGAAGTGGCAGAAATTAATTTAAAATTAATTCCCGCTGTTAAAACAAAAAGCGTGTTTTTAAGAGATAATAACTATCAAAAGATTGACACTTGTTTATGTTCGGTTTAATTGTAAAATTATGTCCAATGACCAACATTATATTAAATGGTAAAAATATATTCTAAATATACTTTAAAACCACTCAAATTCATAATTTATCACTATTACTTATTTTGATTAAAAAAGTTGTTTTTAATTAAAATTTAGTAATTTTTACTATTCATCAAAATATAAAAGTTATCCGAAAAGTACCAAAATTTCACCCTAGGATAATTTCGATATTCCGAATCCAAAAATTAAGTCCATTTTGAAATATAAAATATATATGATTTCAAAAAGTAGGTATCACTATTTACAACGGCTAGTTTAATTAGTTGTGGTGTGTGTTAGAACTCGAGGTTGCGTACAACACACGCTATCGCATTATTAGAAGGGAAACGTACCGTAGAAGCTTGGGGTGTTACATTCTCCCCTCCTTCAAATAATTGCGTCCTCGCAATTTCTAGGGTATTACTGCATAAAAAGACTCGGGTGGTTCTTCATCATAAGTTCCTTGGGTTCCCACGTTTCCTCTTCCATCTTATGATTTCTCCACAAAACTTTTACCAGACGCGTCGTCCGGTTTCTCAGTACTTGTTCTCTTGTATCAAGAATCCTGACGGGCTCTTCACAATAGGAAAGATCGGGTTCCAGTTCTAATTCCTCATAGGTGAGTACATGCGTTGGGTCAGGCATGTATTTCCTCAACAGAGATACGTGGAACACATCGTGAACTTTGGAGAGACTTGGCGGCATTGCCAATCGGTAAGCTACAGCCCCAATTCTTTCTAGAATTTCGAAAGGTCCGATGTACCTGGGACTCAATTTACCTTTCTTACCAAAACGTATGACTCCCTTCCACGGAGATACCTTCAGGAAAACATGATCACCGACTTGAAATTCCAAATCCTTCCTTCGATTATCGGCATAGCTCTTCTGCCTACTTTGAGCTGCTTTAATGTGATTTTGGATTACCTTCACCTTTTCCACCGTTTCCTCCACCAGTTCTGGGCCTACAAGTTTTCTTTCACCAACGTCATCCCAACAGGTTGGTGTACGACATCTCTTTCCGTATAACGCTTCATATGGTGCCATCTGAATACTCGAATGGAAGCTATTGTTATAGGAAAATTCTACTAGTGGTAAATATTGATCCCACATACCCTGAAAATCAAGTGAGCAAGATCTCAACATGTCTTCTAAGGTCTGAATAGTCTGTTCTGATTGTCCGTCTGTCTGAGGGTGGTAAGCAGTGCTCAAATGAAGTTCAGTATCCAGGGATTTCTGAAGACTTTTCCAAAATCTTGAAGTAAAACGGGGATCACGATCAGAAACAATCGATAGGGGTACTCCATGAAGTCTCACAACTTCATTAATGTATAGTCTTGCTAGACGTTCCAGGGGTAGATCTTCTCTTATAGCAAGAAAATGTGCTGACTTGGTAAGACGATCAACAATAACCCATATTGCATCGTTCCTTCTAGGAGTCTTTGGTAGCCCCATGACAAAGTCCATCGTAATATTGTCCCATTTCCACTCCGGTATGGGAAGAGGTTGCATGACTCCTCCAGGCTGTTGCCTTCCAGCTTTCACTTGTTGACAAACCATACATCTTGACACAAAATCAGCAATCTCCCTCTTCATGTTGTCCCACCAAAAATGTTCCTTCAAATCTCTATACATTTTGGTGCTCCCAGGGTGTATAGAGAAATTGGAACTATGAGCATCATCCAGCAATTCCCTTTTTAGATCAGGTATATTGGGAACACAAAGTCTCTTCCCGAATTTCAAAATTCCACCTTCATACGCAAAGTCTCTCAATCTCCCATCATTCACAGCTTTAATCTTCTTTTGGATTTCTTCATGATCAGTCTGAGAACTCTTAATCCTTTCTAGTAAAGATGGTTTGGAAACCATTTGAAAAAGCATTGATGTTTCACCTTCCCTGGTTATTCCCATGTCCATCTTCACTAGATCCATGAAAATTGGATCCCTTTCAATTCTCATCATGTTCAGAACTCCATGGTCTTTTCTGCTCAAAGCATCTGCTACTTTGTTTGCCTTCCCCGGGTGGTAGTGTATCGTGCAATCATAATCCTTGAGTAATTCAAGCCATCTCCTTTGCCTCATGTTGAGTTCTTTTTGTGAGAAAATATACTTCAAACTCTTGTGATCAGTATAAATCTCACATTTTTCACCATAGAGGTAGTGCCTCCATATCTTCAAAGCAAATATCACAGCTGCTAACTCAAGATCATGAGTAGGATAGTTTTGTTCATGAATTTTCATCTGTCGTGATGCATAGGCAATAACTCTATCATTCTGCATAAGGACACAGCCAAGTCCTTTCTTCGATGCATCACTATAAATAACGAACCCATCATTCCCCGATGGTAGAGTCAATATAGGAGCATTGACTAATCTTCTCTTCAGTTCTTCGAAACATTCTTCACACTCTTTTGTCCAAACAAATTTAACCCCTTTACGTGTGAGCTTCGTTAATGGGTTAGCCAATCGGGCAAAATTCTGGACGAAACGTCGATAATAACCTGCCAAACCAATAAAACTACGTACCTCAGTTATACTCGTAGGTGCTGGCCATTCTTGGATTTCCTTGGTCTTAGAAGGATCAACAGAGATTCCATCTTTAGAGACAATATGGCCAAGAAAAGAAATCTCCTGAAGCCAGAATTCACACTTGCTAAACTTTCCATATAATTCATGCCTCCTCAGAGTCTTCAAGATAATGCTCAAGTGATTTTCATGATCTTTGTAGGTTTTGGAGTATACCAAGATATCATCAATAAATACCACCACAAATTCATCGAGATACTCCTTGAAAACTCTATTCATCAGATCCATGAATACAGAGGGTGCATTAGTCAATCCAAACGGCATTACAGTAAACTCGTAATGCCCGTACCTGGTTCGAAATGCTGTCTTCGGAATGTCTTCCTTCTTCACACACAACTGATGGTATCCAGATCGAAGGTCAATCTTTGAAAAGTATTGAGCTCCATGCAGTTGGTCAAATAAATCATCAATACGAGGTAGGGGATACTTGTTCTTTATCGTTATAGCATTGATCTCCCTGTAGTCGATACATAACCTCATAGATCCATCTTTCTTTTTAACAAAAAGAACAGGGGCTCCCCATGGAGAAACACTAGGGCGAATAAATCCCTTATTACTCAATTCCTCTAGTTGTTTCTTTAGTTCGACTAGCTCTACAGTGGCCATTCTATAAGGGGTCTTCGATATAGGCCTTGATCCAGGAATTAAATCAATGGAAAACTCTACTTCTCGTTCTGGAGGATGTCCAGGTAAATCTTCCGGAAATACATCTACAAACTCTTTCACAACAGGTACATCCTCTATTTGAACATTCCTTTCCTCACCGACAGTTATTTCATTCTCTTCCTCCCCAATAATTGAATTAAGTTGAGCTGTTGGGGGTGGATCTAAATAAGAATTAGGTGGTGACGATTCTGCTCTAAAAATAAGGTGCTCCTTATCATTATCATCAAGAATCGTAACCTCTTTCTTCTTACAATAAATCTTCGCATCATAGTCCGAAAGCCAGTCCATACCGAGGATTATATCAAACTCAATCATAGGTATGACGATGAAATCAGCAGATAAAGAAAATTTATGTGCTCTAATGGGGACTGATTCACAAAACTTTGTTGCAACGATACTTCCCTTAGGAGTTTTAACTGACAACTCCCTTATTAAATCAAATTGGAAATATCTAATTTTCTTAGAAAACTGGGAAGATATGAAACAATGCGATGATCCAGAATCAAATAATGCATTTGCTAAACTTGAGGAAACCATTAAATTACCTGCCACCACATCTTTTGGAGCTTCTACCTCTGCAGTAGTGATAGCATAAGCCTGGCCTTGATCCCTTGGCCTTTTCTGAGGTAAGTTCTCCTGACGCTTAGGATATGCATTTGCATAATGCCCCATCTCCCTGCAATTGTAGCATTGAACGTTGGTAGCTTCCTTCATCCCCTTGCAATCATGAGCTTGGTGGCCTTTTTCACCACACTTGTAACAGACTCCCATTCCCTTCAGGCAAGCACCGGGGTGTTTCTTCCCGCACTTACCACAAGATGGATATTCAACCTTTCCCTTCTTCCCCTTATTTCCATTCCCAGATTGATCAGCAGGTCTCTTCTTCTCTTGCTTTGCTTTAAATTCATAAGACTTAGAGAATTCCTTTTCGGTCTTGATAGCACATGAGACAATGTCTTCGTACGATGAAAAGGATTGTGAGACTAATGCTCGACGGAGAAATGGTTTTAACCCATCAAAGAAACGATCAATCTTACTTCTTGGGTTGCGAATATAATCACCAGCGTACCTCGCTAACCTTGTAAAGTTAGCCTCATACTTTGTGACATTATCATCCTCCTTTTGTCTCAGACTCAGAAATTGCCTTTCCATATCTGCTCGATGGTCGCGAGGAAAGTATTTTTCTAAAAACAGATCTTTGAACTCCCTCCATTCCATGTTTGATACTTCATCATCTTCCTTCATGTTTTGAATCAATGACCACCATTGATCAGCATCTCCAGTGAGGCGGTAAACTGCCATGATAACTTTTTCCCTTTCACTGCTCCCCAAAGCCTGAAATATTTTCTCTAGGGAAAATATCCATTGCTCAGCTACTAAGGGATTTGTACTCCCATTGAACGTTGGTGGTTGTTGTCTCATGAATCGATCTAACATTGATCCTCCACGCTGCGGATCAGGGTGCTCCATACGGGTAAGGTTATTATTCATAACCTGAGTAAGTTGTCCCAGTACGGTGATTAGCTGATCGGCACCAGTTGCATCACCAGCCCCACTATAATTATCTTGAGCAGGAGGGAAATCCCTACATGGAGTGCGTGCATTGATACGGTTTCCATTTCTTCCACTAGGCGCCATTTCTAAAAAATGGCATAAACTAGATCAGTTTATGCATCAAAATACATAATCCCATACTTATAAAACACTAAATATAAATTGAACTATCTATGGATATAATCCATAATCATAAATATGTTTTCTTTGAGGAATTATATACTCATAAACCCTTCATAATGATTTGTAAAGAAAGTGAGAGTTATCCTAAGCATATCCCCCGGGAGTGTCGTAACCAAGAGTGCAGCAAGGCCCGTTGTCGTGCACCAGTTCCCGTTCGAGTCTAGCTCAAAGCGGTGTTTTCAGGTTTTACCCCTAGGTACATCTGTGCCAGAGCCGCCTCTACCTGCTCGTATCCAGACAGGGATGTATTGCTCGGAAAACTCACAAAGTCTCTACAATACCAAAATTCTAGGAAGTTCTTCTATACTAATCCTCAAAGTTCATCTTAGGTCTATGTGCTCTAATCAGAGTTTATCTAAATCTAGCTTCCAAGGTTTGTACTAAACTTCCTCTGATACCAACTGTAACGCCCCGACCCCAGTTGCCCAGAGTCGGTGCATTACTTCGTAACATTGGCATGATCACAAGAAAGATCAAATCTCGAAAGACCGATTGGTTTAGTAGCCTTGGAAACACTAGATATATTCATAAGTTTTACATTACATCATAAAATGAAAAACTACTACAACAACATAATGTTTCCACAATCCACACTATTAACCCCTCATAAAATCCCTGCAGGTCATTCATAACTTACTTCTTCACATCCTGGGAAAAATAAAACATAGAAAAGGGGTGAGCTCAAATGCCCAGTAAGGATAACAATATAGCAGAAACTTTCATAAATAAGAATAAACATTTAAGGCAATGTATAACTAAAACAAAAGCCTTTTAAATATGAACTTTCAACATGGTATGGCATAAATAAAATGAAATAATGCCATTTACTTATTCACATGGATATTCTACTAATCGAATAATCACATGCAAAAATCAATAACCACTTTCATAATGTTGGAATGCATAATGCCAGACTATCATAACCACATAGCCAAGGCCTCGTGCCAAGACTACAAATAAGATTTTGTCAAGGCCTTGTGCCAAGACACTAGTTTGTCTCATGAGACCTACCGATGCATCGAGGAGCTATAGCGGGCTCCACCCGTCACTTATTAAGTCCAATGCATTCCCATATGAAAAGGTTTAAACATAACATAAACATTCGTATTAAAACTAGCATACGAAATGTCAATAATTTCACCATAAACTATGAATGGTATAAAAATAGCACATCCATAGTCAAACATATCACAAAACCTTCAATACAATATAGAAGTTTTGTATCATAATAAATCAACTTCAAATAATCTTAAAATCCATCAAAGGATGTTGACATAGATGAAATCAAAATTCTTTTTAAAGAAATATCTCTTTTCATTTTGAAACCATTTAAGATCCACATAAAATAAAACATTTTCTTTCAAAATATTCTTATAAGCTTGTAAGGAAATCTTTGAAGATTTTATAACGGCGTAAAATAACCGCACCCGCCGTATAAGTTAAAAAAACATTCTTACCTCAATTCTGTCGAAAAGGTTAAAAAGGACCTTGTTTTGAAAACGACGGAAAGATTCCTTTATAAACCTCTTATAAAAGTCAAAAAGGGTATAAATGACTTTAATCCATATTCTAGTAAATAGTAAAAATGTTTTGAAATACATTTTTAAGAAACATGGATGTGGATGATAAAGAGATCCCAGTAGATTATTACATATAAACAACCTCGGATAATGAAGAGATTGTGAAATAACCCTTACCTTGTACTTTTCCTTTGTTGGGGTAGGTTAACCTCCTGTATAATGGTGAAATAATTGTTTTTAAATTATACAAGAATCATATATATTAATATGATATCATATATGATCTTTTAACATTGATTTATTAATAATATCTTAGAATTATCATCGTTTCGGGTGTTAACTTACTCATTTTCTTTTATATGTTTTGTTACATAAGCCATGTTTGTTGTATCTTATTCATATCCAGAATGATATCAAGTCCTTAAACATCATTTTTAAATTATAAAATGATAATTATACTTGAATGGATACGATGGAGAATGAATCTCATCGCGTTCGTGGAGACGGTAGTCCGTACGTACGCACGAGCGACAATATCATTCTTTTGATATTAAAATAATATATAAATGAATGGTATATCATATATACAGAATAATTAACATGTTATATTTATTATTTACATGAGTTACACATCATTATTATACCCATCCAAATAATATTATATTGAATAACAATTACACCACGACGTGGAGACGGTAAGCCGTACGTACGCACGTATGGTGACATGTTATTCAAAGGGTGGATAGAATACTGAATATGGTTGTACCATACTTATAATAACATCACAGTATATGTGAGATACTGGAGTTATTATTTTAGAATGGTAAGAACAAAGGAAGAAGAAGTGGAAGAAGAAATGAACTTAGAAAAGGGTGGTGAAATCATTACCTCTTCTTCGGGTTCTTCCTTTTGATTTGATCAAAAGGGCTCCTTAGGTTGGCTTTCTGATCAAACTAAGGCCTCTAGGTTGTATTGAGGGATGTTGGGAGAGTATTTGGGCAGAGTTTGGCCGAACAAAAAGGCTTTGAAGGTGTGAAGAAATGAGAAGGAGGAGTGCCCTTTTATAAGAGGGGTGAGGGGCACCTTTGGAAAAGCTAGAAATATTAATTTATAATAAATTCATATTCGGTTTCTAAAGGCTCCAAAGTTGAATATTCAAATGATGAGGTGGGGATAGGTCGAAATAAACTCATACAATAGAATTTAGACAGGTTTGGGTACTTATATTAACCTTATCTTTAAGTATTAACTCTAAGTTAATTAGTTTCACTTTTACAATGTCTCTTTGTATTTTATATATTATGGTTAATAAACTTACTATATACATCCAAGAGACCCCCAAGTGGTCCATTAATGATTAACCTATCATGATATAAGTCTCTTGGCCGAACCTTAGATTTTTAGGAATTTAATATCAATTAATAATATAATATTTGTTTTAAGAATTCTTTTATGTCAATTTTGACACTATTCATTAGTTGATTTTTGTGAAACTCATAACAGATTTATTACTTCTAAAAAAGTCAATTAAATCAATCCTAATATATCATATTATCCTATAAAATTAGTTTAATTCATTAAAAGTTTCATATTATATTTATTGGGGTATTTATAATATCACTTATTTTAATTTTTCACTATTATAGTAATTACTGCATCATCATTGTGTCATAAATAAAATAACTTATTTAATGTCTAAAAATTATAAATAAAATATCATTATGTAGGAAATCTTTTTATATTTCTAATGAATATTTATAATCGAAAATCCAACATGTATAACCCTATGTAAAAATTGTTCTTCTAAAAGATGTAATCTTATGCCATTTTTATTTTTATTTTAACTTTATTAATATAATGTGTCATTATCACTTACAAGTGGCTCCAAGGGGTCCCCAAATTGACCCAAGGATGCCCATGGTCGGGTATGTGTACACCAATAAGGTTAGGACGCGTTTTAGGGTAATTTGGTATTATTATAATATTATTTTTTTAACCCTTATTTACCGGATTTACCCTTAACCATGGTAAATAAAATATTTACCGCAGTAGTTATTCAAAATGTCTAAAAATAAAAGTTACCTATTTACATAATTTGGACATCCTGATTCCAAATATGGAATCCATTTTCCTAAATTCAAAACACAAAAGTGGCAGAAATTAATTTAAAATTAATTCCCGCTGTTAAAACAAAAAGCGTGTTTTTAAGAGATAATAACTATCAAAAGATTGACACTTGTTTATGTTCGGTTTAATTGTAAAATTATGTCCAATGACCAACATTATATTAAATGGTAAAAATATATTCTAAATATTCTTTAAAACCACTCAAATTCATAATTTATCACTATTACTTATTTTGATTAAAAAAGTTGTTTTTAATTAAAATTTAGTAATTTTTACTATTCATCAAAATATAAAAGTTATCCGAAAAGTACCAAAATTTCACCCTAGGATAATTTCGATATTCCGAATCCAAAAATGAAGTCCATTTTGAAATATAAAATATATATGATTTCAAAAAGTAGGTATCACTATTTACAATGTCTAGTTTAATTAGTTGTGGTGTGTGTTAGAACTCGAGGTTGCGTACAACACACGCTATCGCATTATTAGAAGGGAAACGTACCGTAGAAGCTTGGGGTGTTACAGGAAAAATGTCATATTTTTTTAATCCATGCTTTGAAAAAACTATAGAATTATTGTTGTTGTTTCTTGTACCCATACCACTCCATCCAAGGAATCTTAATCAATTTCCGATAAAAAATACATTTACATGGAATGACATACATGTATGTTATAGGAGTGATCAAAATTGAAGAATAGTAACTTTTATTATAAAAACAGTCAACTAGGTCTAAATGGATTTCCAAATCTCCACTAAATCTACAAATATATGAAATTTACATTTATTACACAATCTATATTTCTCATTCTATCAAACAACTTGTATATGGGTGATATTCCATTCTCAAAAAGACCAAGGATCTGGTTTTCAACTAGATGACTCTCCAAAGGGATGATGTAAAATAGGGATCCATATGACAGACTATAGTAGATAAAATGCTATAAAATATGGAAATCTTATGGACAAATAGATGTGACAAGTTATCATATTTGGCTGTATCTCAAATGGGTATAAATTGACCCGAATTGGTTGTTTAATCGATAACAACCTATATATAATTGTTCCTCAAGGCATTTAAAAAAACCCAACCCTATTTTCCGTAGATATATAATCCCAATTCCATTTTGGAAGTTAATATCGATAATGAAAATACTATGTTTTTTGTTCCATGTCTTTGAGAATCTGGTAGGCATTATAACGTGAAATATAGTCAGTGATTTATCTTATCATACCATGAAATGATATTTTTCACCACATATCACAAAGAATCATCATTGTTATATGGTGCACCACCCACTTTAAATTATTTCAATCCCCCATTATGGATTATTTAATTAGAAATGGTAAAACAAACCAATTTACAAAAAAAATTATGTTTTCTAATATAATGTACACTCACTAGTGGATTCCCCACCATAAAGAGATTAAGTGATGCTTCAATATTCATTGTTAAGATATTGGTACTAAACAATTCAACCAAGAAGATAATATATCTGTTGAGAAGATGCTAAGAAATAATAGACTTATCTTATCATAATTCAAATTGTTTCTAAGAAAAAAGAGAGATGAATTTCCAATATTATAAGGATTCATTCAGGGTCTATGTCATAATTTTTCTACTAATATAATTTTAAATAACATTTCCATTCTATAAGGTGTAGGATATTTTGAATAAAAATATTGATGGTGCTCCACCCAACACCTCTATTTTTTATTCAAATATTTTTTACAAATTTTAAAACTCTTAAATTTTTGGTCAGAATAAATGGTAAACAATTTTATGAAATGGTAATGTTGTTCAGTTTTAATTGTATAAATCACAACTATGAGTTCGAGATCATGTGTTTGGTTAATATTATCTGGTAAAAATGATTTTTGGATCAATAGGCTACAGTGCGATCAACCAACTTAGGAACATATCCTAAAGTAAATCATGATGTGTTGTAGAAGTCATGATACCCATTCCCAGCCTTTAGAAGATGAAACACTAGTTTAGAAGACCAATTATTTTTTCTATTTATCATGCTAACTCTCATATATTTTCTTTGCACAAGAAAATCGCTCCCTTATGGGTGAGTTCAGTCATTAATGATTCCATCTTGGTGGAGTTTTTGACAATCCTTCATAATACCCCTCTAAGCCCATGAAGACCAATATATAAAAAAAGAATCATGATTTAAAATATTTTATAATATAATTGTCCATCTATGGATCCAATGAGAAGCCATGTTCTTAAACCATTATTCCCAAGAACATCACTTAACATATCCAAAAATATATTTTAAAAAATTTAATATTAATTTTATGATATATCAAAATTTATAAGAAAAATACCCAATTATACAATAATACCCTTTTGTTATGGACTAAAAAAAGTGTTACGAATCAATTAAACCATGGAAAAATCAATGTAATGATGGAATTATTTTTCATAAAATCCATAAAGACAATAGTGGTAATAGTTAATACAAAAGCCATGAAAGGACACCAATAGTTAAAATAACTTCACATAATTTAAGTATTTGGAATTTTATATTCATTAATTATCAATCATTGCTAATGAGAATAATGGTCAATATTCAGGAACATGATTCCCCATTTAAGTGGTAAGAAGGATCATAAGTCCTTGGTAATAGATACTTGATCATTACCATAACATGATTGTGTTTATGCGAATCATAAAAGGGGAGATGTATTCAGTTAGATGACATTATAATGAGAATATGATCCAATTGAGTTGAAAAAATAAATCATTTTAATTATTTATCTAATAGATTGTAAAAATATGTCATTAAATAATTCCACTCTTCTAGTTGAATATTGTATCAAAGAATAGATACTGGTGAATATACATATATTATATCAACAAAGAAAACTTCCACATGTATAGATAATACCACAGAGAGGATATGAGGAAAGGAATCAGGAAACCTGATTAAAACTAGAGTAAAACCCACACCCAAATTTTCTCACTCTATGTCAAATGAAAAAAACTACTATTACCCTACCCAAATTAGATAAAGATAAATAGAATCAACTAAACAAGATCTCAAATTCTTCCTGGGGTATTTGACAAACCCCATATGGTGTAGTAAAGGAGATCCATCAATGATAAAAATACATTTGGGCCTTAATAATTATCATCAAATCATTTAAAAGGATTATGTGAAGAGGTTTCATGTCAAGAACCAATAAATAATTGGTATACTCAATCATAGATAAATCTAAATCATAGTTAGGAAAATGATCAACCTTGTTTCACTTCATTCAAAGCAGAACTGTAATGTACATCACATATAATAAAATATAATTAGTAATATTTATCATGTTTAAAACATGAGTGGATATAAACGAGTTTGTTGAACCAATATAAAATAAGGAAGTCACTAAGGATGAAGCTATTTTGATGGAGCCTCTCACATTCACTAGGCCCACACCTATTTCCTTTAGAGACTCTTCCATAACATGAAGAAGCTTTGTTATAGATTCTTGTAGAGGGGTCCACATGGAACGTGATGCATCTAGTTTCACTAATGTATTTTTAATTATTAGTTAGCTTGTTCCTCTACATGGGGTAGAATAGTAAATGAAAAACACTTGTAGGTGAGCGAAGATACCACATAAACCACAAATCAAGGGTGCCTTAGTAAAAAACCACTTTGATAACAAAATCATTCGGCATTGGAAAAATTTCAAAGGGATTATTCCAAGAAATGTAGGAGGTCTAAATGATTATTTATGCCTTGTTCTACCACAGAAATTATAACACATTATATTACCCTTGAAGGATCCCATTGAATTTCTATTGTGAGAAAAGGGATCACCCATTATCCTAGACATCCCTACATAACCATGCTCACATATCGGCGAATTATCCAATATGTCATCATAATATGTGATCATAGATACAAATACTTGTTATCAAATGTCATTATGAAGACACGTCTCTAATATTGGGGGATTCAGTTTCCCATTACTCCCAATTTGAGGAGAAAACTACACAAGCTCAAAAAAACAATCCACATACTGCAACATTGTATTTTCACTCATCTAGATAATTAGGAACTCCATATACTTTTTCAAGATCATCAAATATGGATTAAAGTGATCATTGAAAAGATCTCTATAGTACATCCACTCTAATATGACATGATTCTTCCCTATCACCATTGACTAAAAACACCACCTACTTGGTCCCTCCATCTTGAAGATAAAACACATTACCATAATAAAATAATGAATTTCAAAGAACTCAAAAATATGCTCAACTTTATACCAATTCTCTACCACATGAGGATCAATAGAGAATTTGAAAGTATATGTATTCTGGTGATAAAGCTATTGAGAAAGATGTTGTGATCCGTTCCTTCATGGTTCCACAACAAGATCCTAAAGTGGAATAGGTTTTAGATCTGACTCGAAATCATGGTTTAAATGCATTGCTATCTCAATATATTCTATTCCACTAGATGATTATCTCATCATGGTTCACTATCATATTTTTTTGAGCCCTATACCAACATATTTATGGAGGCATGATGTTATTGATCATAAATAATAAACACTTTAGGCATAATTATTATTTTAAAGATGAAGGATACATAGATAAGAGAGATATGAATATCAATTCCATCAACTAAAATTTTGTTTTCAGATTTAATAAAACCCAAACAATTCTAGGTTAAATAAAAAAATCAGATCAACACATTCCTGTTGAAACAATTTATAGGCATTTATTTTTCATTATGTATAAATATAATGAGATTTGTAACGTAACTCACACAAAATACCTCTTATGTTCAGTCAGTGCTATCTCAATTCAAAATGGACCTTCCAAATGCACACGGACATCATGGAAGTATGGACAACTCTGTGTTGATTCTAATTTTCCATGAACATGCCATGATACTATAGTACCTAGATATCTGATCCTTCTCTAAAATATCATGTAGCATGTTACCAATCCATAATGGTTGGGGAATACCACCAGATATTATACATGATAAAAGGGGTTACACTTTTTTCCAAAAAAAAGAATATTAAGATACATTAAGGTAAAATCAACTCTCCAAAAATGCAGAAGTCAATAAGAAGAAATGTAAAAACAGCAAAATAGTACATCATGAAATAACTAAAAATATATGTAGATAAAATATAAAATATCAAATGAAACATTTTAATGACTCCTATATATGTCACCTTATATATTATGGGTCCAAAATATCAAGAACATCCACCACCTCAATGTTGAACAATCTATTTTCTCAGTCGTTTCATAAGATAGTCTATAAATCCCTAAATAAAAACGTAGTGACTCATCAAAAAATGTCATAATGATCATAACATTTGTAACAAATAAAATACCATATTAATGAACATGTTATTATAGAAATTTAAATAGAGTAAGTATATAGAAGTAATTTTTATATATTTAATAAAAAATTATTTCTAATAAATTGATGATAAATATATCAAAACATGATTAAATGAAAATTTTATATTATATAAATTATACAAATTATTTTTAAGGATTAAAATAGTTTTATAGTGAATGGATTTCAAAATCAAGTCATGTACAGAAAAACACAGTGCCAACAACCCCTGAGATATGTTAGTTTTTTTAATATGATCATAACCCATCTCATTTGTCAACACTTCTCAAGAAATGATTGGACACAAAAAAAATAATCTATGAGGGGAGACACTATGAGAAATTATTATACAAATTTTTAGGGGAAAACTATAGTAAATATGTCCAAACATGGCTTAGTTAGTGTTTCCATCATATATCTAGTTCTAGGGAGTCAAAGTCATAGAATTAATTTTATAGTAACCTAATCGCTACCTCAGATTAAATGGATTCCAAAAATAATTTAACCAAGAATAGGAAAATCAAATAACCACCCTATAATGGGAAACATTAATTGAATTATATTTTTTAGGAAAATTTATCTTTTCAAAATTCAATTTAGGAAAAATCATTTTTCAAAATGCCATTTTTCATTTCAAAACAAAACCATGGTTATCATAAATTTCATTCCATAAAAATGTATATCAATATAATAAATTTTGTTAATGATAAATATCTACAAAATTTCAATAAATCAGTTTTTCTATAAAACCATCATTTTTCTCAAATCCACCCAATAATTAAACATCTACTAAAATTGGTGGTTTTCATTAATTATATAAAAATCTAAAATTTTACATTCATTTAAAATACATTTTTTAAATCATTCAGAAATTAATTTCAATTAAATTGGGAAATGTAGGTTTTTCATTTATTGGGAAATCCTTATACAACCACCTACCTTAAATTCGATAGTCAAAGATAAAATCTGTGAATTAATTTCTAATGATAAATGAGGTTAAGGTAATAAAGAAAAATAATATAGAATAAAGATACATACATGGACATTAAAAACAATATTTTATATCAAACTCTAACAAATATATATTAATTGATTGAATAAAAACAAATGGAAATTATTTATATACCCATAAGAGATCAGCTGAGATCAACTATCCCTCGATCAAATAAGATAAGAGTTCTAAATAGAAAAAACGAATTCATGAGAGCCTATTAGGATAATAATATATTTTATGGTCAGTTGGATATTTGTTTTGGGTAAAATTGGGGGTCATATGTTTTTAAAATTAATTTTAGGGGATTAAAATACCATATACATATTTTGTTGGAGAGGATTCACAATTAGTAGTAACTATGCACCCTCCAGGGGATTCAATTTTGTTCTAAATAGTTTGGACACAAATTTACATTAAAAATGTTATATATATGATAAAAACCACTATTTGACGTTGAATCGATTGTGGGATAGGATGAAAGGTTTGGAAAAACCATGAGCCACTTTACTATTTCTTAAACATGGTCCCTCGAATTCCTATGGCACACGGCATGATTTTCCTAAATCATTCACCCACCATTCACACCCCCTTAAAGCTCCAAAATCCTAAAAATTCCATTCAACACCTTATAATGGACTCCAACATAAATAAATACAAACAATGTGTCAATAATACCCTATAAAAAATTTATATTATGTTACAATAATATTTTTTTGTTTTTTAAAAATTATTTACAATAGAGAACATATAATCAAGCAAAACAAAAAATAAATAAAAAATGGCCATTACATGAAAAAAAATAGGAAAGGAATTTACCCCACACTTAATTATTAAAATTTTATGATATAAAATCATTAATACTCAATTTTTAAGAAACAATCAACATGAAATATCCCCAAAAAATCATGTAGATTATAAGAGAAGAAATGTAAATGAGAAATCCGAAGAATTTATCATTAGATTTCAAAAAAATCTTATGGTTATTTCAAAAACATTACCTATGGGTTATGAAAATAATAATTAGATTTAAAAAGGTTAAAAAATTAATACAAATGTATTCAGATGAATAATTTAGGGAACATTATGAAATAAGTCTCGAACAAGTAACTTCTCTTCAAAATGGGAACCATTTTAATTCTACTATTCTTATTTCACCATAAAATAAATGGTATTTAAGAAAATGGTGGAGGGAAAAAATAAATTTTATATATGAAATAGAGTGTAAAAATTAAATCACAAAAAGCATTATTATTCACAAAGAAAAAAGTTCATAAACAGTAATTACACTAGGTTGACTCCCATGAAGCACTAAATGAATAAAATCTAGTTACACTAGAATGAGAAATCAAATTTTCATCACAAAATTGTAGTTAAACTCCTTTAAAACATATCAATTTCATAATAAACCCTTTGAAAATTTTCTAGAAGAGGTATTTTTTCATCTCATACTACCTCAACAACCCCATTGAAAATGAATATAAGAATTGTAAAAGTTCTATATCATTGAGATTTAT
Source organism: Viscum album (assembly GCA_963277665.1). Lineage (NCBI taxonomy): Eukaryota > Viridiplantae > Streptophyta > Magnoliopsida > Santalales > Viscaceae > Viscum > Viscum album. The sequence continues at coordinate 1,535,206,609 of OY728121.1, read as the reverse complement.
GGTTCTTAGAAAAATGATTAAGTCAAGAATTAAAAAGTAAAACCATATATATAGCCTTCCAATTCGTTTTTAAATGATGGAATCACAAAAATATTCATCAATCTCTTTATAAATCCGAACATTCTCATATTAATCTCTACAAATTTCATTTAGCTTACTCAAATTTTCAAACCAAACTTATCCCAAAGTCCAAAAATTAAGGTTGAAATACCTAAAAACTAGGTAATACATATGTTATAACTCCAAAGGTAAATTAAAATATTTTATGAACAACAACCTGAATGGACATATACTTTTTTTGGTTTTCAATGTAGATTTTCAGTCCCATAATGATTCTTCAGGATTCATGGACTAATCCATCCAAGCATTAGATATTTTTTTCTCTAAAAATATATTAGGCTCTCTATTTTAAATTTCAACAAATCCAATTGATTTTAGATAAAAATTAGTTCTTGTTTTATAGTTACACAAATAAATATCAATCATATATTTAAAAATGATGTTTCTAAAATTAGTTATATAGTTTATTTGGATTGAATTTTAAATCTCAATCTTGAAAGAAATTTCTCTTAAATGAATCTGATACCCTTTTTTACACAATTGATAGGCAGTTCCAATACCACAACCATATTTGAAACATTTTTCTAATGATATAAAAATATACTCATTATCATGTGATATTAGACATAGTCCTACAATGTATAATCCCTAATAAATAAAAATATAAACCTAAAAAATTCAGTTTTAAGTACACACTTTCTTTTACCCACATATCCTAAACTCTTGCACTTATCACATCTGAAAACTAAACTCCTACCTTTCTTATATATTGAAATACAATAAAATATATCTTGAATAACTTTTAGAAAGTCTATTATATTCTATGATAACCTCCCTAGGGTGATAAATTAAATCTCTCTAAAATGGGGAAAATTTCTTCATCTAGAACACACATACTAAATTTACCATCAATTCAACTATTAAATTGTAAAATATCATTCAAAGGGTAATTATTATGTTCAAAAATTAACTTCACCCTTTGACCATGTTAGAAATATTTTGTGCATAAAACATGCTATTAAAAATGTGCCAACAACTATATACCAATTGTATTTCTATACTGGACTAGTTTCTAACATTTCCTTTTAATAGGGGGAATAAATATATCTAGTTCATGTACCATTAGTACTATATAACATAGGAATGTTATTTAAAATAATATTCCTATAACTCTATTTATCATAAATATAAAAATAAATCTTATATAACAATAGTATTCACCAAATCTGTTTAATTTAATCCCCTTTATTAGATATTCGGTGATTTAATTCCATATGGTCTTTAAATAATATTAATTTAAAACCTAAAATGCAATACCTAATAATCTATATAGAAGAGAAAATATTCAAAAAAACATTTTTATTAGTATTGACGTTTCTTTGATAATTGTCTTGGAAAGTAAAATAATAATAGTCCACATATAATCTAATATCTTTCCATTTTCATAATAATGATTTAGAACCCCAATACTAGAATCATGTATAATATTAAATGGAAATCATATATTTTATTTAGTGAATATTGGTGGAAATGTTAGTCTTTAATTAATAAATATGAATGTTTCCAAGTATTTTTCATCATATGAAATGTTTGTATTATTAATCTATAGTGAAAATAATGGCATTTAAATTATGAAATAGTATTTAATAATCATATGGTAAAAACCCAAATCCCTAAAATGATCTAAACACCCTTATGATTTTTATGAGGTGGAAATTTTTGGATTACATATAACATAGTAGTTTAAACATCAATAACTCTCATGGAGATCATATGGCTAATAATTATACCTTCATGGAGCATAAATTATTATTATTCCAAAATATTAAATATTATGGTCTCTTGAATTTAAACCAAAATGAATTCCATATTTTACTAAAATCACTCAAATAGTTCTCTCAATAATGTAAAAAAATCCACAAACCCCTCATCGATCCTCTGTAATTTATAAATAAATTTACAAAATCAAAATTTTAAATGTGGATAGGTAACTAAACATGCCAAAAAAATTTAATTTTATTATAAAAAAATATACATGTTAAAGTATTTCTTAATGGAATTTAAGGGGCATCAAAAGTTAGTTATAATGAGAGACACCCGTAAAAAAATTTCATTCCTAATAATACTATTAAAAATATTATTGATGAATATTATAATAGATTGGTATTTCCTACGGGATAAATAATGATTTATTTAAAATATACAGAATTCCATTTGGTTTCATTCCTAACATTAGTTTCTCATTATTTTCATTTATGATAATAGTGTATCTGCCATTATTTTTAAATTCATTAAGTGGATAGTACTAGGGACATTCATAAATCTTGTATAATATTACTATATCTATAAATATGATTTAAATGTTTCTAAAAATAACATTAATTCCTTGATTTATTCTCTTTTAAACATTAACGCTTGGATTTTGGAGTGGACAAATAGGAATATAGTTCAAGGATAGTGAATGGATAATGTATTTTATGGATACTATAGACCAAATAAATACATTTTTTTATTTTTTCAAGATAAGGAAAAAAAGTTCCTCCCTATATTCATTATATTCATTAGAGATAATAACTCGGTCTTGTTGGGTTTAATATAAAATTGTGTATTTGAGGTTTTCTAGGAGTAGTTTTAACACTAATGTAGGTGTTTTTTCACAAGAGGGATGAATCTTAGGATAATGTTTCCCAATATCATCAATGTGTTTCTTGGTTTGATATTCAAAAATATACACTTTTTTATTTTATATAATTTTCATTAAGTATACATATTTATTTATCCAATTCTATTAATATGACTCTGATAAATGATTTAATATGTTCTTATACTCTAACAACTCCACTCACTAATAGTTATAACCAAATGTAGGTTCAAAATAATTAATAATCATATGAAACTCTTCTTATTGGTTTCAAAATTTAAAAGTTACCTACACTATAAAACATTGATATCATCTCTTATTGTGGATAATAAGGCCCAACCAATGTTAATAGGGACTTGATGGTAAAAATCCATGTTTAAAAGATTAAATTTTAAAAGTAAAAATATATCACCTACTCTAGAAAAAATTACATTGACTCTCCCTGTGGGATGCGTGAAAGATCTATTAAGGGAGTTGGATTAAAACCCAATGAATATTGACCATTAAAATAGTTTAATGTTATATGATTGATATGAGGCACAATGTCGTTAAGATATTTCGATCGAAAAATATTACCTATGATATAGTTATTGACAAAACCTCCAAAATTTTAATATTTTGGATAGATTTTCCTTTGAATGACAACACATATAAATTCAATATGGTTAGATTATTCAATATTTTATATTTTTATTATTTAATATAATAATATTTGGATAATGAATATATGATATAAGAAAAATTAGTTATTGTATTTAAGTAAAATTCTCATTGAAAATGGTTGAAGGCCGAAAGAACTGGAGAAGTTCTATTTTGTTTTTTATTTAAATTTTTACGGAATCAGATGAAAGGGGTATAGTTTATTAAAATGAAATGAATTTACCAGTTATATTCCTAAATATTATCATCCACTTTCTCTTATTATTCATCTATTATTCATATTTCTTTCATGTGGAAAAAATGATATTTCTTTAATTTTAACGGTTGATTCCCCAATTTTGAGATCAGGTTTGTAATGTTTTTGACATTAAATTCCACAAAGTTCTATAGTTTTTACTATCCAAGTGTTATTGTGGTATTCATATCTAATTTTCATACCCCTATTATTCCCCAATATCATGAAATTTTATTTAGGTTTCATTTCAGTTGAGTTAAGAAGTTTATCTATATCTATAAAATTCATGTTTATTTGAAACTGCAAAAATTGATGATTGTGGTTAGGATTTATAGAATGTTTTTCATCCTTATTATAACTACGTTGAACCATTTTTATATAAATACCCTTTTGAGGGTCAAATATACTTTACATATGGTCTATTATAGTAATAATTCTTCCTTAAAGATTACCATGGGAAATGGATTACTGAACAAATTTTTTGTTTCAATATTTTTGTCTTATATTATTTTTTTAAACATGTGTTTTTGTTTTTTAATTAATTATTTGTTGTTTTTATGAGGTTCCATCCATGAATAAATTTTTTTTAGAAATTATTATCTATATATTTCATCCTAGGACCATTTATAAAAATCAAAATATTTATTTACTTTTTGGATGGAACAAATAAATTAATGGAAATGTTTTCAATGTTCCTAATCCTAAAAAGTGAGGAGAATTTTTACCTTGGGGTTTGGTTCTTCATTATATAGCCCATTCATTAAACACATTTTTTTAAATTATAGTCTAATATATATTTTATTTTATCCTTTATTCCATCTAATTTAGAATTTTTATATTTAACTAAAATAGAATTATTTTTTCCTCTATGAAAATATATTAATATATAATTTTATTTTAGTGAATTTTAGGAAATGTTATAAAAACTGTTTCACAAGTACTCGTTAGTTATTTAAAAGAAATTTCCAACAACTAGGTAATTAGTAATATTTTGAGAATAAGAGGAAATAAAATTATTAAAGACATAGATTAGGACATAGGAATAGAACTCATGGTGAGGAAAGTACCAATGAAAATCATGAATTGGACCCAATACTCATGAAATTATTATAAACTCTTTTGATAGAATATATTGATCTAGTTCCTTATTTCTACCTTTAATAATATTTTGTAAAATTTCACAAAAAATTAGAAATATTACCATTCCAAAGTATTAAAGATATTTCCATCTAATCCCATAATATAGTATTTGGAATTCCCTTTGTGATAAATTTGAAACTCCCTTATCCTTAGTTCATCTTTAGTGATCCCTTATAGTGGTAACTGTTACACTATATTGTAAATTATTATAATGAAGTAAAATGAGTCTTCATTAGATAAGCTGTAAAGACCCGTAAAAATTCAAGGGAATTTTTTTTCTTAATTTTCTTAAGAATGTTACAAGAGCGCGGTTTCAGACGGCACCTGATTCCGAGACCCGGAGTGCCCGGAATTAATTTCCGAAGTTTGGCTCGGGTACGTTCAGTGAACGAACAAGCGGGAATTCCTAACTTTTGATCCAGTGCTCGGAATTGAAATCTGAGGGCACCGATGAACTCGCAGCGCCGATATTTGCTTAAAGAGACCTTTTCGGGAGTTGCGTTTGTTGCGGGTTGAAAGTTAATTTTGGGGTTTTTAGTTTGAGTTAAATAAAATTTGTGTAGAACAAATTTTATTATAACTTGATAAAACCTACCAAAGGGGGATGGAAGTGGGACCCACACCTACTTAACCTCCCTTGGGAGGATTAAGTGTGGTGGGACCCACATGAACCCCTAATCCTTTCAAATTCTCCCAACTCCCTTAACGCCTCATTTATTGACTTGAGTTACTTATTTAATTATGGGAGTTAATCCTTTTGAATTTCAAACTTTTGAAATTCTATTGTGTTATGTAATAATAAAATAAGTTTTTGTCTTATTTTATTTTGGGTTATTTGTTTGTCTTCTTGAGAGGTGGAGAGCTCTTCTTCTTCTTCAACTCTGACGAAGAACTCGAAGAACGTTCATCTTGACGAAGAACGCTCAAGCTCCGACGAAGAACGCCGCACCTCCATTCATCGTTTACCGTGTCAACGAAGGGGACGCCACTTCTTCCTCGGACAACCTTTGTCGGCGTACAAGTTTCGCCAACGACGTGTCTCTTCGAACACATCCATTCGTCATCGAATTTGACGAACGGCTACTGCGACGCCCGACCTCCGCGACGTCGTCTTCCGCGGAACGTTCACAATCTTCGAACCTTATACCCGAGGTGGGGGTTGTTGATTTCTTTTTGGTTTCCTTATTTTTATTCTTGATCGTGAATAGCAAGTCTAACGTGTGGCTTGAATTATTTAAGTTGCGTTATTATTTTAACGTGAGGGGGCCGGACCGCACGAACACGGCCGAACCCCCCTCCATCGTTCTTGTTTATTCTTGCGGGTGGAAGCAAGTGGCGTGGTGACGTCGCACCACGCGGATGATCGTGCAAATATTTTACGCGGCGCCGTCGCGCTACGATGAGGTAGAATCTTCAAGAACGTGACGCCGTCGCGCCGCGTTGAATGGAATCAAGGCACGGCGATGGGGCGCGGTGCCGTCGCACCGCGCCGGATGACGAACGCCGCGGCCGGTTCCGGGCCGCGGCGGGACGAGGAGACCGCGGCCGGTTCCGGGCCGCGGCGGAAGAGAAGACCGGCGGCCTGGCCGCCGGCGTCGGAAGCCGAAGGGGGGACCGGAATTTCCGGTCCCGTTGGAGAAAACCGGCCGGCCAGCTGGCCGGACGGAAGGCATTAAACCGGGGGAATTAATCCCCCGGCCAGCATGTAAAACCCCCCTCTTTAAGAGGGGGGTGGTTCCATGAAAGGGGGGGGGGGGCAGCAGCCCCCCGGTTCTCTTTATTAAACCGGCCCCCACGTGGGGGCCGTTGGTTGCAAAGGCGCGGCACAAAGGCCGCGCCGCTTCAATCAGCGGGGGCTTAGCCCCCGCGTGCGGCCCCTCGCGGCGCCAGGCCGCCGCGGCCCGCCGCGCCGCCACGCCGCCAGGCCGCCGCGCCGCCCCAGGGGGGGGGGGGTCGGGCCGGGTCGGCCCGGACCCGGACCCCCCCTTTCGAACCAGAATCGGTTTTTGGGCCATATCTTGAGCCTCGGACCTCCGAATGACGAACCGTCTACGGAAACGCGATCCTTGGATCGAGACGGTCGTTTTGGTATATTGCACTCAAGGTTTCGGTTTACTTTGAGTTCGGCCGGGTTGGTTCGTTCACGAAACCAACCGGGCCTTCGGAGCGGAAACGCTCATATCTTGAGCTACGGACGTCCGATTGACGTGCCGTCAGCTGTGTTGTGTCCCTCTTAGTGAGGCAAATCTTTTGGCATACTCCGCCTGAGGTTTGGACGCAGGTGGAGTACGGTCGGGTTGGTTTTTCCTTAAAAACCAACCGGGCCCCGGAGACGAAAATGCCAATAACTCTCAGACCGGGCGTCCGATCGACGCGCCGTCTGTTGCGTTGAGTTCCTATTGACGATACGGAACTTTTGGATACATCAACTCTGGTCTTCGTGACAGTTGATGTATCAGCCTCTCGGCTCGTGGAGCGGACCCTCCGAACGAGCTTGCTATGTGCGGGAACCCTAGTGCTGGCTGCGACTGTTCTACTGCTACGACTACTACTGCTACTGTGACTGCGACGACGACAGTACAGAGATCCTGTGTGGATTCAACGACGACGACTACAACACTCAGCGATCCTACGTGGATCAGTGCTACAGGTCCTGTGTGGGCCCGATCCTGTGTGGGTCTCTGCGCTCAGCGGTCCTGTGTAAACCAGCGCCTACAGGTCCTGTGTGGGCCCGATCCTGTGTGGGTCTTTGCGGGGGTTAGTTACCTATCGATCCTTCGTGGGTTCGACGACTTAGATGGATCAGTGATCATCTTTATCGTCCTTGAAGAAGTATACCTGTGTGAGCTAAATCCTATTGCTTTCCTGTGTGGATTGTGTTGTGCAATCCTGTGTGGATTACGTTTTGCTTTCCTGTGTGGAATACGTTTACTTTCCTGTGTGGACTGAGTTGTACTTGGGCTCGGAGGTTAGAGCGTATTTTAATTGATGACTTAGGTATATGTATGGGCATATACCTAAGCAGTGTCGGTTAATACTTCGTGATTGTTACTTTTCTTCGTGGTTTATCCTTTGTGGATTTGAGAGACCTTCAGGGGTCTCGGGGTCCCTACTGAGTAGCTTATACTCACCCCTGCACGGGCTTTGCCCGCACTACGTTGTGTTGGTTGCAGACGACGGACAGCGTTGACCTTAGCTGAGGCTTGCAGAGCGGGACGGTACCCGGAGGTGGACCACTGGGCGGGACGTGCACGGAGCGGACGGCGGGACCCGTGGAGCAGAGGAGCTATCTGTACCCACCCTTCAGGTGGGATTTCCAATGGACAGCTCGGTGTATCGGCTTTTACTTTTCAGTTGCTGTTTTCCCTTTCGAGTTGTACTTTACTTTCAGTTTGGGTTTGTATTCTGGCCCATTTACCTTTCCGCACTTTCAGTCGTACTCTGCTTTGTTTAGTGTTTACTTTCCACTTGTTTACTCTGTGGTGTGTGTTTACTTTTCAAAGGCAATGCCTTCCCTTTTTACCGGGATTTACGCCTTGGTGCTAGTCGCCAGCCCCTGGCCTATGGAAGGCGGGCTTGGGGTAGTCACGGCACGGACCCCGAGGGCGGGTCGTGACAAATTGGTATCAGAGGAGTTCGGTTCTACCGCGAACTCTGATCTTTTCTATGTGAAGCAATAATGTTTAGCGTATTGAGTGTGGATATCAGTCCAGGGAGTCCAGTGTTGGTGCGGCGGCCGACGTATCCGTACACCAGGACCCTGACTTCTGATTTCCGACTTAATGCACGAAAACATTGATTGCGTGTGTGTTTCAAATTTTTCTTTGTGATTACTTATATCAGCTCACCAGGTATACTATTCTGACAGTGGCGCACCTGTTTCCTTTTCAGGATGGCCCCACGACGGCAGCCAGCTAGGGTTCCGAGAGTCGAGCGAGACGACAGCCCACCGAGCGACGAGGCCTCGGTGCAGGGCCCTTTTCTAGTAGTGGCACCGGCAGTAGCTTTACCCGCCGATTCCCCGATGCTTCCAGCAGCAGCCGCTGACGATGCACGTCGCCTCAGCGCACTGCATGAGTTTCAGCGCCAGCGACCGCCCAGGTTTCGCGGGGAGACGGATCCCCAGGCAGCAGAGGACTGGCTGGAGGCAGTGGTTCGAGTGTTTAGGCTAGTGAGGACACCAGCAGACCTCATGGTGATCCTCGCTGCGAGCCTACTACACGCAGCAGCAGGACGATGGTGGAGCTTGATGCTCCAGGTGCACGATGAGGCATCTCTACTTTGGACGGACTTTGAGAGCCTCTTCCGCTCGGAGTTCGTCGCAGCCACCCTTCGTGCGGTGCGTATCCAGGAGCTTCTACAGCTACGGCAGGGCAGCATGACGGTCGCTCAGTACTCGGCGAGATTTACCGATCTCTCGCGCTACTCGACCGACATGGTACTGCACCCATTCTTCCGGGCCCGGACCTTCGAGCAGGGTTTGAGACACGAGATCAGGGCATCGCTGATCTCCCTCAGCATACCGACTCAGACAGGAGTACTGGAGCGGGCCCTTCTGATCGAGAGCTTCCTTGCTGAGTCTACACCAGCACAGCGACCCACCGCAGGGCGGCACGTGGCAGAGTCATCTGCAGCAGGCAGTCGACGGATGACTCAGGGGTCCAGACAGACCAGACCTTCGGGCAGACGACCTCAGGATACTGGCTCAGCAGTGCGGGGTACACAGCGCGGGGCCAGTCTTCCGATAGGCAGACAATGCTACTCGTGCGGCGGGCAGGGCCACATGGCTCGTGACTGCCCGACCCGCCGTGCCGAGGAGCAGTAGACGGTTGAGGGACCACCGAGGTATAGGCAGAGGGTCGATCGTGGCGGTCCGCATAGAGGAGGCGGACGAGGCAGAGGAGCTGGACGAGTAGCTGGTGGTGGCCGACGCTTTGAGGCTCTGCCACCACCACCACCAGGAGGTCCACCCCGACCACAGGGAGCTGGCGGGCAGCGACAGGCACAGCTCCAGGCAGCAGAGGCCTATGACCACGGCGCACCCGAGATGATTCGAGGTACTATCTGTGTCTATTCCACCCTTGCTGCAGTTCTTATAGACACAGGAGCGAGTCATTCTTTCATAGCCACTGCCCTTGTTCAGAGCTCGGAGATTCCGACAGAGCTGTTGGCTCGATCCTTACGGCTAGAGACTCCTACGGGAGCTGACTCGACGATTACGCATTGGTGCCGGCAGTGTCAGCTCACTCTAGGAGGCGAGAGCTTCGGCTGGGATCTTCTTGTAGCAGCGTCGAGGCCTTACGACGTCATCTTGGGCATGGATTGGCTATCTACGGTCCATGCACAGATTGACTATTTTAGGCGCAAGGTGCGATGTGTACGCACCGACGGGAGCAGGTTCACCTTCACCGGTGAGAAGGGAGCCTTTTCAGCACAAGATGGACTTCCGCGGAGGAGAGGACAGCCCATCACTCATCAGTTGGCTAGCCTCATCCTTGGAGCAGTTGACGTGCGGAGTCCTGGTTTTCCTACAGTGGTGGATCAGTTTGCGGACGTTTTTCCTGACGACGTTCCAGGGCTACCTCCTCGCAGAGAGGTAGACTTTTATATTGACTTGTACCCCGGGACAGCCCCGATATCCACTCCAGCATATCGGATGGCCCCCGCCGAGCTTCGAGAGCAACGGGTATAGTTGTAGGACTTGCAGGGCAAGGGATCCATCCGACCCAGTGTTTCACCCTGGGCTTCCCCGATATTGTTCGCCAAGAAGGCGGACGGGAGCTTGCGACTTTGTGTTGACTATCGTCGCCTGAACCAGGTGACAGTTAGGAACAAGTATCCGCTACCGAGGATTGATGACCTCTTTGATCAGCTCAAGGGAGCACGGTGGTTCTCGAAGATAGACCTCAGGTCAGGCTATCATCAGCTCAGAGTCAGAGACGAGGATGTGCAGAAGACGGCCTTCAGATGTCGGTATGGCCACTATGAGTTCTTGGTTATGCCTTTCGGTGTAACCAATGCTCCAGCAGTGTTCATGGCTCTCATGAACAGGATCTTTCAGCCATACCTCGATCGGTTTGTCGTGGTCTTCATCGACGACATTCTGATTTACTCTACGATAGAGGAGGAGCACGCCTATCACTTGCGAGTTGTTCTTGACACACTCCGAGAGCACCAGCTTTATGGTAAGCTCTCGAAGTGCTAGTTCTGGATACGTGAGGTCCACTTTTTGGGACACGTTATCTCTGAGGCGGGAGTTGCAGTGGATCTCGCGAAGATTGAGGCTGTGTTAGCATGGGAGCCACCCAGGAGCGTGACTGAGGTTCGGAGTTTCTTGGGAATAGCTGGATACTATCGGAGATTCGTTCCAGACTTCTCTAGAGTTGCGGCATCACTCATAGCTTTGACGAAGAAGGGGAAACCCTTCGTATGGACAGACAGATGTCAGCAGAGCTTCCAGGAGCTGAGGCAGAGATTGACTAGCGCACCTATCTTGAGGTTGCCTGAGGAGGGAGTAGGGTACGTAGTCTACTGCGATGCATCAGGGACCGGACTTGGATGTGTTCTGATGCAGGAGCGGGCCGTGATCGCCTATGGATCACGTCAGTTGAGGCCGCATGAGCAGAACTACGCTACCCATGACCTGGAGTTAGCAGCAGTGGTCATCGCTCTGAAGACATGGCGACACTATCTGATGGGCGAGCGCTTTACAGTCTTTTCCGATCATCAGAGTCTCAGGTATATCTTCTTACAGAAGGACCTGAACCTGAGACAGCGGCGATGGCTCGAGTTCCTACAGGACTATGACTTTGAGATAGTCTATACTCCTGGTAAGGGGAACGTAGTAGCCGATGCCCTCAGCAGGAGGACGGGCATTCAGCTACTTGAGGAGGCGACGGAGCTGCTAGCCTCTTTGCAGGTATCCTTCGTGGATAGAGATGGAGCAGCCTTTCTTCAGTCTCTCACAGTCACTCCTCCACTACTGCAGCGGGTCAGAGAGGCACAGCGTGAGGACGCTGACTGTGAGACACGGCGTGCACAGATATCCTCGGGACAGGCACCCGATGGTTTCTCCCTTGGAGCAGAGCACGACATCCTTTTCAGAGGACGTACCATGGTACCAGTCGCTTTGCGAGAGGAAGTGCTGAGGGAGTTTCACACTTCTCCTTTAGCGGTACATCCTGGAGTGGCGAAGATGTACAAGGACCTCAGACGACAGCACTGGTGGCCGGGCATGAAGAAGGCTGTAGCAGAGTTCGTTTCTCGATGCCTCACCTGTCAGCAGGTGAAGGCAGAGCATCAGGTACCAGCAGGCTTAGTACAGCCCTTGGAGGTTCCGGAGTGGAAGTGGGACGGCATATCTATGGAATTCGTGACTGGACTTCCACGCACTTCCAGAGGTCACGACTCCATCTGGGTGATTGTTGACCGACTCACCAAGTCGGCACACTTCTTACCCATCAGAGAGCAGGGCTCAGTAGAGAGCTTGGGACGTCTCTACGTTCAGGAGATTGTGCGGCTCCACGGCGTGCCATCATCTATCGTCTCCGATCGAGATGCCCGCTTTACTTCCCGGCTTTGGAAGGGGTTGCAGGAGGCGTTCGGGACGCAGCTACGTCTTAGCACAGCTTTTCACCCTCAGACGGATGGTCAGACGGAGAGGACCATTCAGACTCTCGAAGACATGCTCTGCGCATGTGTCCTCGACTTTGGTCGTAGCTGGGAGGACCACCTACCCTTGGTGGAGTTCGCGTACAACAACAGCTACCACTCCACTATCGGGATGGCACCGTACGAGGCGTTGTACGGCTGACCATGTAGATCTCCTTTGTGCTGGACAGACCCTGGGGAGTCAGCACTGGTAGGACCGGGGATGGTCCAGGCCACGACAGAGAAGGTCCAGGTCATCCAGGAGCGGATGAGGACAGCTCAGAGCCGGCAGAAGTCATACGCTGACAGGAGGCGGAGGCCACTGGAGTTCGAGGATGGCGACCACGTCTTCTTGTAGGTCTCACCTCGACGTGGTATTCGGAGATTTGGCCGAGGCGGCAAGTTATCTCCGCGCTTCATCGGACCTTTCCAGATTCTCAGCAGGATTGGTGAGGTGGCTTATCGCCTGGCTCTACCACCTCAGTTGCACCGGGTGCACGACGTCTTCCACGTATCTCAGCTGAGGAAATACGTGCACGACCCGACGCACATCATTGACCATGGGGAGCTTGACGTTGACGATGGGGCGACTTTTACGGAGGTCCCGGTGGAGATATAGGATCGACAGGAGCGGGTCCTGCGTGGGCGATCGATTCCTCTTGTGCGCATCAGATGGCAGCACGGGAATCTCCATGAGAGCACATGGGAGCGGGAGGCTCAGATGCGTGCTCAGTACCCTCATTTGTTTCCCTAGTTTTTGATGTATCTTTACGGGGACGTAAAGCCCTGAGGTGGGAGTAATGTAAAGACCCGTAAAAATTCAAGGGAATTTTTTTTCTTAATTTTCTTAAGAATGTTACAAGAGCGCGGTTTCAGACGGAACCTGATTCCGAGACCCGGAGTGCCCGGAATTAATTTCCGAAGTTTGGCTCGGGTACGTTCAGTGAACGAACGAGCGGGAATTCCTAACTTTTGATCCGGTGCTCGGAATTGAAATCCGAGGGCACCGATGAACTCGCAGCGCCGATATTCGCTTAAAGAGACCTTTTCGGGAGTTGCGTTTGTTGCGGGTTGAAAGTTAATTTTGGTGTTTTTAGTTTGAGTTAAATAAAATTTGTGTAGAACAAATTTTATTATAACTTGATAAAACCTACCAAAGGGGGTTGGAAGTGGAACCCACACCCACTTAACCTCCCTTGGGAGGATTAAGTGTGGTGGGACCCACACGAACCCCTAATCCTTTCAAATTCTCCCAACTCCCTTAACGCCTCATTTATTGACTTGAGTTACTTATTTAATTATGGGAGTTAATCCTTTTGAATTTCAAACTTTTGAAATTCTATTGTGTTATGTAATAATAAAATAAGTTGTTGTCTTATTTTATTTTGGGTTATTTGTTTGTCTTCTTGAGAGGTGGAGAGCTCTTCTTCTTCTTCAACTCTGACGAAGAACTCGAAGAACGTTCATCTTGACGAAGAACGCTCAAGCTCCGACGAAGAACGCCGCACCTCCATTCTTCGTTTACCGTGTCAACGAAGGGGACGCCACTTCTTCCTCGGACAACCTTCGTCGGCGTACAAGTTTCGCCAACGACGTGTCTCTTCGAACACATCCCTTCGTCATCGAATTTGACGAACGACTACCGCGACTCCCGACCTCCGCGACGTCGTCTTCCGCGGAACGTTCACAATCTTCGAACCTTATACCCGAGGTAGGGGTTGTTGATTTCTTTTTGGTTTCCTTATTTTTATTCTTGATCGTGAATAGCAAGTCTAACGTGTGGCTTGAATTATTTACGTTACGTTATTATTTTAACGTGAGGGGGTCGGACCGCACGAACACGGCCGAACCCCCCTCCATCGTTCTTGTTTATTCTTGCGGGTGGAAGCAAGTGGCGTGGTGTCGTCGCACCACGCGGATGATCGTGCAAATATTTTACGCGCTGCGTTGAATGGAATCAAGGCACGGCGAAGGGGCGCGGTGCCGTTGCACCGCGCCGGATGACGAACGCCGCGGCCGGTTCCGGGCCGCGGCGGGACGAGGAAACTGCGGCCGGTTCCGGGCCGCGGCGGAAGAGAAGACCGGTGGCCGGGCCGCCGGCGTTGGAAGCCGAAGGGGGGACCGGAATTTCCGGTCCCGTTGGAGAAAACCGGCCGGCCAGCTGGCCGGCCGGAAGGCATTAAACCGGGGGAATTAATCCCCCGGCCAGCATGTAAAACCCCCCACTTTAAGAGGGGGGCGGTTCCATGAAAGGGGGGGGGGCAGCAGCCCCCCGGTTCTCTTTATTAAATCGGCCCCCACGTGGGGGCCGTTGGTTGCAAAGGCGCGGCACAAAGGCCGCGCCGCTTCAATCAGCGGGGGCTTAGCCCCCGCGTGCGGCCCCTCGCGGCGCCATGCCGCCGCGCCGCCGCCAGCCGCCGCGCCGCCGCCGGCCGCCGCCGCCGGCCCCCGCGCCGCCCCAGGGGGGGGGGGGGGGTCGGGCCGGGTCGGGCCGGACCCGGACCCCCCCGTTTCGAACCAGAATCGGTTTAGGACCATATCTTGAGCCTCGGACCTCCGAATGACCAACCGTCTACGGCAACGCGATCCTTGGATCGAGACGGTCGTTTCGGTATATCACACTCAATGTTTCGGTTTAATTTGAGTTCGGCCGGGTTGGTTCGTTCACGAAACCAACCAGGCCTTCGGAGCGGAAACGCTCATATCTTGAGCTACGGACGTCCGATTGACGTGCCGTCAGCTGTGTTGTGTCCCTCTTAGTGAGGCGAATCTTTTGGCATACTCCGCCCGAGGTTTGGACGCAGGTGGAGTATGGTCGGGTTGGTTTTTCCTTAAAACCCAACCGGGCCCCGGAGACGAAAATGCCAATAACTCTCAGACCGGGCGTCCGATCGACGCGCCGTCTGTTGCGTTGAGTTCCTGTTGACGATACGGAACGTTTGGATACATCAACTCTGGTCTTTGTGACAGTTGATGTATCAGCCTCTCGGCTCGTGGAGCGGACCCTCCGAACGAGCTTGCTATGTGCGGGAACCCTAGTGCTGGCTGCGACTGTTCTACTGCTACGACTACTACTGCTACTGTGACTGCGACGACGACAGTACAGAGATCCTGTGTGGATTCGACGACGACGACTACAGCACTCAGCGATCCTACGTGGATCAGTGCTATAGGTCCTGTGTGGGCCCGATCCTGTGTGGGTCTTTGCGGGGGTTAGTTACCTATCGATCCTTCGTGGGTCCGACGACTTAGATGGATCAGTGATCATCTTTATCGTCCTTGAAGAAGTATACATGTGTGAGCTAAATCCTATTGCTTTCCTATGTGGATTGTGTTGTGCAATCCTATGTGGATTACGTTTTGCTTTCCTGTGTGGAATACGTTTACTTTCCTGTGTGGACTGAGTTGTACTTGGGCTCGGAGGTTAGAGCGTATTTGAATTGATGACTTAGGTATATGTATGGGCATATACCTAAGCAGTGTCGGTTAATACTTCGTGATTGTTACTTTTCTTCGTGGCTTATCCTTTGTGGATTTGAGAGACCTTCAGGGGTCTCGGGGTCCCTACTGAGTAGCTTATACATACCCCTGCACGGGCTTTGCCCGCACTACGTTGTGTTGGTTGCAGACGACGGACAGCGTTGACCTTAGCTGAGGCTTGCAGAGCGGGATGGTACCCAGAGGTGGACCACTGGGCGGGACGTGCACGGAGCGGACGGCGGGACCCGTGGAGCAGAGGAGCTATCTGTACCCACCCTTCAGGTGGGATTTCCAGTGGACAGCTCGGTGTAGCGGCTTTTACTTTTCAGTTGCTGTTTTCCCTTTCGAGTTGTACTTTACTTTCAGTTTGGGTTTGTATTCTGGCCCATTTACCTTTCCGCACTTTCAGTCGTACTCTGCTTTGTTTAGTGTTTACTTTCCGCTTGTTTACTCTGTGGTGTGTGTTTACTTTTCAAAGGCAATGCCTTCCCTTTTTACCGGGATTTACGCCTTGGTGCTAGTCGCCAGCCCCTGGCCTATGGAAGGCGGGCTTGGGGTAGTCACGGCACGGACCCCGAGGGCGGGTCGTGACATAAGCCATTAGATATTGGAAAAAGTGAAATATACAATTTGTTATGATTATAGATCCAGAAAATAGGTGAAACCCTAAAAGAAGAATAACTGATATCCACTTGGGGTAGTTTATATTCCCTCATCTGAGGCCATTTATTTTCATTTAGAATGAGTTTATATTGAAAATATTACCCATTATTAACTAGACTCTATACCATAGTTTTTCCATTAGATTAGTTTTTATTTTTTATGTCTTATATATATATCTATATATTTTATTTATGAACGGTTCTAAACTATCAAATTATAATATATTAGAAATATAAAAACATTAAAAATACTCATATACATAGTTTCATAATATAAAAAAATATTTTTATCTAAAATATGATTTTTCCAAAACAGTTTTATGTTTTATATATGTTATTTTATTTGATGATTTTTTTATTTATTTTTAAACATGATGAATGAAGGAACTTCATATAAATGATACTAAATCACATGATTCCTTATTATTAAAAGACCTTATTTTATTATTTATAGATTGGTAAGACAGTAAAATAGTGATTAATATGTTTTCAAACCCAGAGGGAAGAGTAAAATTGATTGTCTAGATTAGGAATATAAAGCTCACAATTAAGGGATAATTGATAATACTAGCATCAAAAACAATCAAAAAGTATAAATACCTGAGAGAAACAACATATCACATAGGGAAATGGTGATTATCTAAATACAATCAATCATAATCATTAGAGAAAATTTTGTTTGGATGATCAAAATATAACTCTCTATTTATTTTAAAAGATAATATTTTGACCATAACCCATAAAATAATTGTCCTTATTAACTATTTGTCATTGTTGTAGTGTAAAATAAAACTATTACTCATTTTTTATTCCATCAAGTAAAAATTATGATGGATGAACCTTAGTTGAATTTTGATTTACTTTATTTGATCAGTTTCATTTTGATTCATGTATCATTAATTATTAGATTATTTACTTAAATTTAAATAAAATAATGAAAAATATTTCATATTATTTGTAAATTAAAATGACAAAAATAAATTCAAGGAAAACATTATTTCCCTAATGAAAAAATTTATCCAATAATCTTTTATTTCAAAATAAACCAGACTAAAATCACAATTTCATTTTCATTGGTAGTGAAATAAGGAAAATGAGATGATGAAACCCCCATATTAATCTATATATAAATGGATTACTTTAACAATGTTTTCATCTATGCTCTGAACCCATGATCCCACATCATAAAAAAACATTCTCCTAAACAAAAATTCTACCTCAGGTTTATTTTCTTTTCCCCCTTTTGAAAAAAATGCCCACACACCAATATTATGTGTCCTAAATTTGTAATACGCATCACCAATATAGTTTATACATCTGTTATTCATTAGAAATTTGGCACTTTATAGAGATTAAAATCATCTACAAATTATTTCATTTCAATCCTGAGTATAAAATTAAATGACGACAACTATTTTCCTTTTTAGTCAAATATGACCATATTTGCAGCATAAAATGTTTTTTAACCATGATCCAAAGTAATTTTATTATTATTAATTTATTTGACCATATCCAGTTCTTGTCAATATCATAGACTCATTAGCCTTCCAACTTTTAGATCCTTTCAAATTGATCAACATCAATGATTAAATCCTTTCATGTCACTTGATTGGCATTTTTGAACAGAAAATTAGAACAAATAGGTGGTGTGAACCAACCTTCACACACCTAGATGATACCATTGGGAAATTTCTTCCCACAATAATATTATATAGAGACATAAAACTCAATAAACATCTAGGAGACATAAAAATTTCATTCTCTATCCTACATCTTATTCGGTGTTACACTTCTATGATATAGTCCCACCTCTGTTCTCCACGAGATAACATCCCTTTTAGAAACCATAGTGATACTAGTGTGTTGAATCCAATATGATCTCCATCCATTATCTCACATATAGGCAAACAAATGATATGAAGTTATCACGACTTGTTTCCAATATTCTAGTTATCCATACAATCTCAATTAACCACAACATAAGTCATCTTCTCAGGATCTATAGATCCCTCCTATATGTGATTTCATTAGCTTCAATCGAAATCCTTGGTTCCAATATCATTTTAAAAAATTATAATTTTTTTTATTAATTTTCTGTTTCACTAGTTGTTCTCATAATATCCTTCAATCCAATGTAACCAAATTTCTCCAAAACCCACCATCAATCATCATATCAATTCCCAGACCACGATCTACCGTCGATTTCATTTTATAGTCTATGTTCCACCATAATTATTTGATATCTAGGGTATAGAAGAATGAAATCACCCAATATATAAATGGATGTTTCACAATAGAATAAAATTTCATGCTCAATGTGTATGGAACAATAGCATTGCCTCCATGTCTATATGCATAAAACATTAAATGGGTTAATATAAGTGGAATTAAAGGGAATATGGTATGAATAGCTAGCAAGGAAAAATATTCTTCACAAGGTAGAATAATTAGAAATCATGGTAGAAAAACTCTATAGTCACATATTACCAGATTCACCCAATCACATTGAAGAATTACATAAATTCAAAAATACAAAAATCAAATTCCAAAATAATTTAAAAAAAATGTAATGAATTTCATATATTTTAAATCCATAAAAACATAATTTCTATGTTCGTAAAAAAATAATAAAAAATTGAATGAAAATTCATTCTGTAAAAATAGTTTATCCAATCAATCAATAAATTTGGAAATTAAAATTCATCAAAAATATTAACAATTTCCAAAATCTAATTTCTCCAAATACAAAAATGAAAAACATTCTTATTATATATGAAAATAATAAAAAGAACATTACGAAATTTATGAATGAAAAATAATATATTGATAATGATATTCATATAATATTATTTTCAACATTGTGTATAGATATATTTATTAGTTCCACTTTTAATGTATACATTTTTAATTAAAGCATTGATATTTGTCAAAAAATGTAATTGAAAAAAATAATAATAATAAAGAGACTCATCATATGTCATGCTCGATGTTGAACAACAATCTGTTAAAGTGTTGCAACATTATATTCCCAATAGTTCACTACACACAATATGGAATCCTTCAAAACCACTTTAATATAGTTTCTATAGTAATATTAGACAACCTTGTGCATTGCTCCTCCAAAACCATGATGATATCATCCCAAATTAACTACAATAAATCCATTATGAATCTGATTTCCTCTTGATAATCTCACCCATGGACATATAAAAGAAACAATAGTCTATTAATCACCTC
This sequence comes from Viscum album, assembly GCA_963277665.1. Classification (NCBI taxonomy): domain Eukaryota; kingdom Viridiplantae; phylum Streptophyta; class Magnoliopsida; order Santalales; family Viscaceae; genus Viscum; species Viscum album. The sequence continues at coordinate 1,535,186,844 of OY728121.1, read as the reverse complement.
CAAAACCATTATATACATTCCATTAAATTTCATATTCAATCATCAGAAACAACATATCATTCCTCTTCCATTTTTCAAAATTATCCCATTTTACTACATTAGAAATCCATTCCCAGGTACTAACCCCATACCAACAATATACATATAATTTTTATCAATAACATGATCCCAACATCCCATGGTATACACACATACCCTATTAATCCATATTTCCACAAAATGACAACATTCTTAAAACACACTTTTTTCCAGAAAAATGCCATGAAAACAATAATTAGGGGTGTAAAAACAATTATTTGATCTCCAAAACACCTGTTATTTTCTCCTAGAACATTTAATAATAAATTATGGACAATTATATATCCCATTAAGTTATTAAACTATCAAAAAAATCATAAAATATAACCAATATTAATCATATGTAAAACACCATAACTTTTCATAAAAACCAATCAAACATTCACTCTCCTCCCACCAATATGGATGGACCCACTTAATAAACATATCAATGGTTATTATTCTTTCACCCATATTAATCACTACTTAATAAAAAAATTTATACAATCATTTATAGAAAAATCACAAAAAATAGACCATGCATCTCATATTCATAACCGACTATTGTTGTAATGTCCCGTAATTTTTGAATAAATCTTGTTTCCTAATTTTGTGTGTTGTTTTATTTTATTTTTATACTCAACAAAAATGTTTCATTTGATAACATGAGTATAATTAAAATGAGACCGTTGGGTTTTGACTATTATATGACCATTGGTCAATACGACCACTGTAAACTAAACGTTTCAATTATTTTCTCTAAATACAAGTAATCTTGGTTAATTAATATAGAAAGAAGATTCGATGGCCTCACCCAGTAGTCTTGGACCGATCGAAGTCCATCTAATAGAACTTGGGAAGGAGGTAGCACCATTGGGATTTGCTCTGGACCACACCCAATCTGAACTTTATCGTGTGAAGCTAGAACGAGATCTCCTTTGCAAGAAGTTCAAACTGATAGAAATTACTACTCGTGCGTTGTTGGCCGAGCCTCCCTTGGATTCTCTCACCTTAGCACACCTCACACTTAAGTCCTATGCTGGTGTGATAAGGGGCTATGTAAGGAGACCGTAACTGCCTTGTGTAATCCTTTATTTTAAATAAAAATTTTGATTTCTTCTTATAATGAAGTTTATGAATTTTCAAATGTCCGGATAAACATAGTATGCATAATTTTGATGAATTTTAGAAAAAGGACATTTTAAAAATGTTTAGGTAAACCTTAAATAATTAAAAATGTGTAATGATTTTCAAAAAATGATCTCCTACAATTATGTTCAGTAAAAAATTTAGAGTCTAATAAGATTAACATAATATCTGATGAATAGTAAATTATGAATAGTGATTTTATGCTTATGATTAGTAATGTGACCAAATATATTATTAATCTCTTTTAAAAAAAGTATTAAAATAAGCTAGGCACTTTGATTAAGTAATGTGATTCAATAAAATGGTTAAATAAATATTTCATAAATTATTATACAAGTATTAGATTTTTCGGATGAATAGTGTTTTTTAATTACAAATTTAATTAAAAATATTTAGAAAATTATTTTTATAAAATGGACTTCATTTTTGAACTCAGAGCATCGATATTATGTTAAGGTAATTTTTGGGGATTTTTCTGAAAAAATGAATTTTCGATGAATAGTTTTTTTTAATTAAAAATATTAAGGAAATTATTTTTATAAAATGGATTTCATTTTTGAAATCAGAGAATTTATATTTGGTTAAGGTGAAATTTTGGGATTATTCTGAGAAAGTTGAATTTTTTATGAATAGTGAAAATATAGTTTTTAAGTTACGGGTGTTTAATGACATCATTAAATGATGTATTAAGTATGTAATAAATATGTTCGACTTATGAATAGTAAGATAAGGTATGAGGTGTCCCAATTGGCCAATACCATGGGAAAATACTATGGGCAAGCCCATGGTTTTGCCAAAACCACTAATGAGGTGTCCCTTGGCCATTAATGCCTTGTCCCTTCACTTTCCCTATAAATACCAAGCCATCCTCTCATCCATTCGACTCCCCACTCTCCTCCAATGATGTTCTGGTCTCACTACCTCCCAAGGAGTCCTCTCAAGGTGCCCCCAAGCCCTCAAGGTCCCAACCATTGAGTTTTAAGAGTTACGTTTTAAGGTAAGGGATCCGACCTCTCTCTCTCTTTTCAAGAAATCTCTTTTATGTAATTTCTCTTATGCTGCATGTTCTTATGTTAAATGATGTTCTTTAATACTCCTATTACTTCCCTTTTCATGTTCATATAATGATACATCTCCTATTTCTCTCATTATTTCATTTTATGAAGTTTTAAGTGGCGCCGTTAGGCTGCCGAAATTTTTGTAACGGATTCTTTCTCCCTTCTCATTTTTCAAGATCTATTTTCATGAAAAGTATTTGAAGTTCCTTTTTATTATGTTTGGGTATGATCTATAAATCTATCATACTGATCTTTTATGTTCATATGATGAGATACCCTATTTTATCTCTTCAATTCAGTATTTTGAAGTTTTAAGTGGCGTCGTTAGGCTGCCGAATTTTTTAAGGGATTCTTTCACCCTTCTCGTTTTCAAGATCTATTTTCTTGTTAAGTCTTTAAAGTTCCTTTTTATTATGTTGGGGTATGATCTCAAAATATATCATACTTATAGTTTTTTTCATATTATGAGAGACCCTATTTGATCTCATCAATTCATTTTTGTTGAAGTTTAAGTGACGCTGTTAGGCTGCCGAATTTCTAAGGGGTTCTTTCACCCTTCTCGTTTTCAAGATCTATTTTCATGTCAAGACATTCAAGTTACTTTTTATTATGTTGGGGTATGATATCTATATATATCATACTGATCATTTATGTTCATATGATGAGAGACCCTATTTGATCTCTTCAATCCATTTTAGGAAGTTTTAAGTGACGCCGTTAGGCTACCGAATTCTCATAAGAGAAATATTATTTTTGTCTTCCTTTCAAGTTTTTCGTTTCATATGGTATGTCTTTAAAATTTCATTACCATGTTATTAAATACTATATATTATGTTCCCCTACTATTTTATGTATCATTTTTGAGTGGGTGACCCATGTCCCCTATCTTTTCAATGTTTTCTAAAACCATGTATCGTAGACGTTATGCTTCATAGTTTTCGTCTCAAAATGCCTCCCTCTTTATCTCAAAATTTTTTTATGTCATTAAGTGAATACTCAAAGATCTTATTTCTACAGGTTTATTCACATATATATCAAAATGTTCTCTTTTAAATTATGGGATTTACATACATGAAACCCTCTTTCCCTTTCTGTGGGTTTAAAGTGACACAATGATCATGTCTTTAAAGCAATTTTTAAAACGTTATGATTATGAAATGAAACCCATTTATTTTATTCTATGTGGGTTGTTTATGAAATTATTGATGATGATATATGTGGCTCACATAATAATGAAGACATGTCAACGGTGCACCCAGATAGCGCTCCAATGCATTGGGTAAAGACTTAATCTCTAGAGATGACTTTTTAGACTGATACCTTGGTGAATAACCTTGGTAATTTTTAATGACACCTTGGGGATGGACCTTGGTGAAAAAAAATGATTGTCAATATTGAATGTTGCATCCACATATTCAAGTTATGAAAAATTCTATTTTTATTATGATATATCTCATGATTTTTTTCTCATGCCTTAAAGTTCTTTTTCATGACATAGTTGATGTATCGCAAGTTCACATGTTAAATGTTTCTCTTGTTTCCCTTACTGGGCCTTCTTCTCACCTTCTCTTTTGATGTATGTCCCCAAGTTATGAGATGCAGTAATGAACCTAGGATAAACATGAGGAGAATCCTTTCAAGTGTTTAGGAAGAATGTTTTATGTTTTCATGTTTTAAGTTCCTGGTTTCCAAGACACTAATCCTTAAAGATCCTCGGTTTTGTAAAATGTAATGAAAGTTTATGTGATAAAAAGGCGGGATGCTATAGTTGGTATCAATGGATGGTTTAGTTATTTATGGAAATTAGGATATGAAAACTCTAGGAAGAACCCTATAGAGAAGTTTAAATATAGGAAATCTTCATGGTATTTTGGTGAGTATTGAGTAAGGGGTTGCCAAGAAAATACATCCCTGTCTAGATACGAGTAGGTAGAGGTGGATCTGGCATAGATGTACATAGGGGTAAAACCCGAAAACACCGCTTTGAGCTAGACTCGAACAGGAACTGGTACACGACAACGGGCCTTGCTTCACTCTTGGTTACGACACTCCCGGGGGATATTCTTTGGTAAATTCATAAGCTTAGTATGAACCATTGTTAAAGGAACAAAGATAAAATAAAATAAATATTCACATAAGAATATATGATCATGGATAACCTAGATGGGAACCTAGGGGATCACAAGTTAGGGTATAATTTTCTTCTACAAGTTATCCTTATATGATTTCAGTTACTTTTCATGATTATTGGCTAAGTACTTAAGCCCCTAATTATGCTTTCTCTTCTTAGTTAATGGTGGTAAATGGAGGAACATGTCCCAACAACCAATATGATAGGAAATTTCGACGATTTCCATATTAATATGACAGGGATGATTAGGGGATTAAAAGATGATTATTATTTTTGAGGACGTTCACTATTTTGGGGACCCTATATGATCGAGGTAAATAGATTACTACGGTATTTCCATTGAGGAGTAAGGTTGACTTATATTTTGAATAATCGATGAATTTAAGGTGGACTTATAGTAATTTAGGTTACTTATGGGAATGATTAACCTATCTTGAGTAAAATATATTTAGGTTAGCTACTTTTTTTATAAGATGTTAGGAGTGGTTTATGTTGTTTGGAGATGAACAATGATGTTTATTTTGGAAGACTATGTTATCAAATCCTTCTTGTATTTGGGTTTCAATCTTAGTTTGGTTTATTTTGAGGAATTTTAAGGACCGTTATTTATGGAATGGTCTATGATGAACTTTGGGTAGTACCATGGAACTTTGAAGATTTAAAAGTAGTTTCCATTCCTATGGGATTATTTCTTTTTGAAGAGTTGTTTTACCTTAACCTTTCTGTTTTTGGGATAATGTTTAAAGATATAAGAAATAGATAGTTAATCTTTTGTGGATTATGTGATTCTATAGAAGATGATTCTTGTGCTTTTTATGAGACCAAGTGTTTTTGAACTCTCATCATTTAAAGAAAAGATTTTTGTTGGTAGGGACATATTAAAGGATGAAACTCTACTTGAAGGTAGGTATATTTTCTTATGTTTTGGTTCTATGTAGTAAATTAATTCCTCAAAATTATGAAAAGGAACGTAAACAAAAACTTTGTTGGTTTACGTTTCCTACTAGGTAATCAAATACCGTTTGCACACATCGTCTCTCCCTTATAACGTGACCCTTGGTTTTTTTCCTCCATGTCCATGTTTTCCTACATGGGATCCTAGTATGGGTTAACTCAGCTGACCTTTGTACTTCCCTTTCTTTCTTTTAAAGTAATAGTTTTACTGACTCCTTTTCTGATGTGGAGCTTTCAATAAAATTTCAAAACCCAATATTGAAAATTGTGAGGACGCAATTTCTTAAGGGGGGAAGATTGTAACGACCCAGAATTTTTGAATAAATCTTGTTTCCAAATTGTTTGTGTTGTTTTATTTTATTTTTATACTCAACAAAAATGTTTCATTTGATAACATGAGTATAATTAAAATGAGACTGTTGGGTTTTGACTGTTATATGACCATTGGTCAATAGGACCGCTGTAAACTAAACGTTTCGATTATTTTCTCTAAATACAAGTAATCTTGGTTAATTAATATAGAAAGAAGATTTGATGGCCTCACCCAGTAGTCTTGGACCGATCGAATCCCATCTAACAGAACTTTGGAAGGAGGTAGCACCACTAGGCTTTGCTCTGGACCAAACCCAAGCTGAACTTCATCGTGTGAAGCTAGAATGGGACCACCTTCACGAAAAGATCAAACTGATAGAAATTACTACTCGTGCGATGTTGGTCGAGCCTCCCTCGGATTCTCTCACCTTATCACACATCACACTTAGGTCCTATGCTGGTGTGATAAGGGGCTATGTAAGGAGACCGTAACTGCCTGGTGTAATCCTTTGCTTTAAATAAAAATTTTGATTTTTTCTTATGATGAAGTTTATGAATTTTCAAATGTCTGGATAAACATAGTATGCATAATTTTGATGAATTTTAGAAAAGGGATATTTTAAAAATGTTTAGGTAAACCCTAAATAATTAAAAATGTGTAATTATTTTCAAAAAATAATCTTATACAATTATGTTCAGTGCAAAATTCAGAGTCTAATAAGATCAACATAATTTTTGATGAATAGAAAATTGTGAATAGTGATTTTATGCTTAGGATTAGTAATGTGACTAAATGGATTAGTAATCTCACTTAAAAAAGTATTAAAATAAGCTAGGCACTTTGATTAAGTAATACGATTCAATAAAATGGTTAAATAACGATTTCATAAATTATTATTCAAGTATTAGTTTTTTCGGATGAATAGTGTTTTTAATTAAAAATTTAATTAAGAATATTTAGAAAATTATTTTTATAAAATGGACTTCATTTTTGAACTCAGAGCATCGATATTATGTTAAGGTAATTTTTGGGGAGTTTTCTGAAAAAAATGAATTTTCGATGAATAGTGTTTTTTAATTTAAAATTTAATTAAAAATATTTATAAAAATATTTTTATAAAATGGATGTCATTTTTGAAATAAAAGCATTGATATTTGGTTAAGGTGAAATTTTGGGATTATTCTGAGAAACTTGAATTTTCGATGAATAGTGAAAATACAGTTTTTAAGTTTCGGGTGTTTAATGACATCATTAAATGATGTATTAAGTATGTAATCAATATGGTAGACTTATAAATAGTAATATAAGGTATGAGGTGTCCCAAGTGGCCAATACCATGGGAAAATACCATGGGCAAGCCCATGGTTTTTCCAAAACCACTAATGAGGTGTCCCTTGGCCATTAATGCGTTGTCCCCTCACATTCCCTATAAATACCAAGCCATCCTATCATCCATTCGACTACCCAATCTCCCCCAACGATGTTCTGGTATCATTACCTCCCAAGGAGTCCTCCCAAGGGGCCCCCAAGCCCTCAAGGTCCCAACCTTTGAGTTTTAAGAGTTACGTTTTAAGGTAAGGGATCCGACCTCTCTCTCTCTTTTCAAGAAATCTCTTTTATGTAATTTCTTTTATGCTCAATGTTCATATGTTAAATGATGTTCTTTTATACTCATCTTACTTCCATTTTCATGTTCATATAATGAGAGATCTCTTATTTCTCTCATTATTTCATTTTATGAAGTTTTAAGTGGCGCCGGTAGGCTGCCGAAATTTTTGTAATGGATTCTTTCTCCCTTCTCATTTTTCAAGATCTATTTTCATGTAAAGTATTTCGAGTTCCTTTTTATTATGTTGGGGTATGATATCTAAATATATCATACTGATCATTTATGTTCATTTGATGAGAGACCCTATTTGATCTCTTCAATTCAGTATTTTTATGTTTTAAGTGGCGTTGTTAGGCTGCCGAATTTTTTAAGGGATTCTTTCACCCTTCTCTTTTTCAAGATCTATTTTCTTGTCAATTATTTCAATTTCCTTTTTATTATGATGGGGTATGATCTCTAAATATATCATACTGATCCTTTTTTCATATTACGAGAGACCCTATTTGATCTCATAAATTCATTTTTGTTGAAGTTTAAGTGACGCCGTTAGGCTGCCGAATTTCTAAGGGGTTCTTTCACCCTTCTCGTTTTCAAGATATACTTTCATGTCAAGACATTCAAGTTCCTTTTTATTATGTTGGGGTATGATATCTATATATATCATACTGATCATTTATGTTCATATGATTAGAGACCCTATTTGATCTTTTCAATCCATTTTTGGATGTTTTAAGTGACACCGTTAGGCTACTGAATTCTCATAAGAGAAATCTTATTTTTGTCTTCCTTTCATGTTTTTCGTTTCATAAGGTATGTCTTTCAAATTTCATTACCATGTTCTTAAATACTATATATTATGTTCCCCTACTGTTTTATGTATCATTGTTTAGTGGGTGACCCATGTCCCCTCTCTTTTAAATGTTTTCTAAAACCATGTATCGTAGACGTTATGCTGCATAGTATTCGTCTCAAAATGCCTCCCTCTTTATCTCAAAATTATTTTATGTTATTAGGTGAATACTCAAAAATCTTATTTCTACAGGGGTATTCACATATATATATAAAATTTCTCTTTTTAAATTCTGGTATTTACATACATGAAACCCTCTTTCCCTTTCCGTGGGTTTAAAGTGACACAAAGATCATGTCTTTAAAGCAGTTTTTAAAACGTTATGATTATGAAATGAAAACCATTTATTTTATGCTATGTGGGTTGTTTAAGAAATTATTGATAATGATATATGTGGCTCACATGATAATAAAGACATGTCATTGGTGCGCCCAGATAGCGCTCCAATGCATTGGGTAAAGACTTAATCTCTAGAGATGACTTTTTAGACTGATACCTTGGTGAATAACCTTGGTAATTTTTAATGAAACCTTGGGGATGGACCTTGGTGAAACGAAATGATTGTCAATATTGAATGTTCCAGCCACATATTCAAGTTATGAAAAATGTTATTTTTATTATGATATATCTCATGATTTCTTTCTCATTCCTTAATGTTCTTTTTCATGACATAGTTGATGTATCGCAAGTTCACATGTTAAATGTTTCTCTTGTTTCCCTTACTGGGCCTTCTGCTCACCCTTTCTTTTGATGTATGTCCCCAGGTTATGAGATGCAGTAATGAACCTAGGATGAACATGAGGAGAATCCTTTCAAGTGTTTAAGAAGAATTTTTTATGTTTTCATGTTTTAAGTTCCTGGTTTCCAAGATACTAAACCTTAAAGATCCTTGGTTTTGTAAAAGGTAATGAAAGATTATGTGATAAAAAGGAGAGATGCTATAATTGTAGTCTTGTATCTCTAATAAAATATTCAAAAATCACCTTAATATCTTTACAATAAACAAGAAGCACTCTTTGTGCTTTCCTATATAAAAACATATGGAATTACACCTGTATAAAGGCCTAGTGAAAAAAAATTCATTTGAGAATCATCTTCCAAAAAAATATGTCTGGTCATACTCTACCCATCCATGACCAAATATTTTTTTATAAATTCCCACTACCAAATGAAAAGGAACATATGGAACTAGAATATCTTGGAAAGAAACTCATCCTACCATTCTAACACACAAAAAAACAAATATCCCCTTATGAATATTTTTTTAATAGGTAAAGCACCCAAAATGAGTTTTTATACCCTCTATTTGGGATTAAACTAATCATAGAAACAAATTACCAAACCAAAAATACATCCTGAATAACCTACTAATTCCCTTTGATCATAGAGATATCAACTTCTTGAATTAACACACCATGGTATTCCAAGAATGTCCTAAAATTTAGAACTATAAGATCTTCATAAGATGACATCCCATGAATTAATCACCATAAATTTAATTTTTAAATTTCCATGGACCATCTATATAGATTTCAACATATTAGATATATAGTTAAACTATGTATATATTTTGGGTAAAAAATTAAACTACTGAAGCATCAATCATAAAAAAATATATTTTAAAATAGATAAGATTAGAAATGAGATAACAATAATGTGTGTCTTGTTTGATGAATCTATTAAAGACTATGAAAAAACTATTCATAGAGAAAAAAATTACTAATCATCTTAAATAATAAAAATTCTGATTAATGAATTTATAAAAAAATATAAAAAATCATGAATTGGAATCCCATAACCCCTGTCACATGAAAATATAATAGAATTTGTGTTCATGAATAACATATTCAAGTTCCATATCATTATTTTAAAGATTCCTATTTATTACTATCAATTACTAAATATTAATAAAAATCATGATCAAGGCTCTAATACAATTTTAAAATTCCCTAAAGCGGATTTCCTGAATGAAACCCTTGCATGAGTGCCACAATAATTTAGGTGTGGCTCCTCATATGATCTGGGTTTTACACCATTGGAAGGATTCGACAAATTTATTTATGATATTATATTCTTGACATAATATAAATATATAATTATATATAACCAAAAAAATTATAAATCCATATATTAGAGTATGCATTTCATGAATTTTATCCCAATCAATCCATCATAAAATTAACATTCTCCATGTCATGAAAAATGTCCAATGAAATGATATAAGACATATTAATCATATATCTCCCACCAGTTTAAAACCATTTTTAGAGACTATCCAATATTAAAATATACAAGAGGATCCACTAAAATCATTTATCCTCATATAAACACAACTACAATCCGAGTCAGGGTGCAATAACCCAATTAACCATGAGTCCTATGATCATATGTAGGTTTGATAGTTGAGATCTCAACATTAACAAGGCTTCCCATTTTGGGTATGTGAAATATCTCACATTAGGGTATCACTAAGGGAACCTCATGTAAACCATCATATATATTTTATTCACATATAAAATATTATTTTAAAAAGAAACAAAAACATGCAAGAAACCATGTTAGGTTGTCATTTGATTACCAGGACAACAGAACATTGGAATACACCATATTATTCATGTGTAAATAATATGACATTTATTGTCCAATTAAATATGGAATCCAACAAAAAAATGTATAACACAGATATTCATGGGAATATGAAAACTAATTATAGAAAATGAATCACATATCAAAATTAAAAAATATCGAAAATCTATAAAAGAGAATTCCAAACATATCCAACCCCATGAATTTAGAGTTCCTAGGTATCATCTCTCTTATTTGGATATACCCCACACTTGAATATGACTGGAATATTAGTATTGTATCATACACACCCTTATTCCCAAGTCACATGCAAGAACCCATCCTAAACTAACTCATCATCATCAATACAACATATTTAATGGGAATAATATATTTGGAACCAAAAAAGAATACCTTCCACTTGAGTTAAAACATCCCCCTTGGGCACGAACCATGGATAATATAAAATATCAAATTTCACACTATAGTGAGAATATTCCGGAAAATATAAAAAACACCAAAACTATATCTTTTCTCTCTCTCATATATATATATATATATATATATTAAAAACGTGGCTACTGATCAACCTCACCATTAAAATCATTCAACAAAAACTATAGTTACAAAACCCACATAATGATATCCAGCAACATAACATACAAAAACTAAATTTGCAACTCATAGGTCATACTGGGATACCTAACTCATTATTCCCCCATCATGCCATGATTTATAGTAGTGTGACTGATGAAAACAAATATCAAATATGATTCAAAATTTATGTCCACACATTGACTAACAAAAACACTAATCAAGTTTACAAATAGTCATGTTCATTACTCAATTCAGTTCCATCGAAGAATAATTTAAATAAACATTACATGACTCATATTTTCATCTTATTGTTGAAGGATCTTTATACTCGATGGATCCCATTGTAATAATTAACCATCTCAAAGGTCTACTAAGAATACACTTTAGCGGTTAATAATATCCCCCACAACCAAAAAAAAGATATACTTATCATGTAAAACAACTCAACATAGATATGTAACCCCATTCCCAATATCCTAAACCCCTCACACATTGAGATGAAATGTTTTGAGGTCATTCACATAGCCATTCTAAAATAATTCACAAGACTAATCCTATGCTAGAATATTCCTCAAGGGTTAGCCACTTTGGATCCCATAAATATACTCACTGTAGTTTATCCTAGTTCAGCCTCAATTTATTATAATATCCAACACCACATCATGGTCTTTGATTACATTCATGACATACTAGACATTGGAAGATTAGTTTCCATGAGTCTCTCAGGAATCCAAATGATGTGTGGAGAACTAAAAACTTGACTAAAATGCTTAATTTTTCCACAACTAGAACATTTAGGCTAAGATATCCCTATTTTCTGAATTACCATTCTAGAAACCTAAATTCCCATGATCATACAGGAAATGAACATATATAAATGAATCTTATTATAAATTAAATGGATATCCTACCCTATTAATAATGATTCTTGGTATACTTCATGCTCCATATTTCTATAAACTCATGGACCAAATATCAACATACATTTTTCCATTATCGTAAATCCCATGGAATATAAATTTAACCATAAAAAATTGAATTTAATCAAGAAAGATAAAAATAACATTTTGTTAACACTATAAAGTAATATCGCCATCCCATGCCACAAACACCACATCCAATAGAGATAGAAATTTCATTGGAAGACCCCCAACAAATTTCCAATAAAAATTCCCATCAACCAATACCAAATTCCCTCATAAATTTAAATCTTTTTAGTTTAAACCCTTAAAAACATTCTGGAAAATAAACCCCCATTAAAATAAATATGGAAATTGTTATTACATTAAATCTATGAACCCTATGCCAACTGTATTAAGTGTTACCTTTTTTCAAATATAACTCTACCATGAATTTATGGATTCAGTAACAAATACCAATATAAAATAATAAAACATGAATGATGACCATGTGGTATAAGATTAATAATAGAGGTAAAAGAGTATATATATCCACCATAATGAAATAATCCCGACTAAACCATGATCCTAGTGAGATCCATTCAGTAGACCGTGGGAGGATATTCCAATCCAATTGACTCTCACAAGTGGTTTTCCTAACAATATAAGGGAGTGTAATTAACATTTATTTCTTCCCCTTCATATAATATCATCTGAATCTATTCTATGTATCATTCTATGGCCACCTGGTGCGTGGTGGAAGACTAAGGGTTCCTGGATGCTATGGGTCTCATCCAGTACCTAGTGTAACAAATCCAAATATCTGGTAGGTCATATTATTAACAAATCAGTCTTGAAACCTCTATTAACCCTTCTCTACAACCCATAAAATCTTCCCAAAAAATGAGTAAGAAAAACTCATATATTGAAGTCTCAATTTTAAAAATCCACATCTTCTCAAGTCAAAATTAAAATTGTCACTGAATTTATTGACCCTCAATCTTATGTATTATTATATTTACCAACATTTATTAACAAGTTTGATAAGGTTTTCTTCAATATGAATTTTTTTGTCTTCAATTTTTACACTAACTTAGTGATAATTATTTTATTGTCTTCAATTACCATTAATATAATGATGTTCAATGATTATATCCTTGTAAAATAATATCATTTTTCAATTTACAATAACCAATGTAAAAAATAAATTCTTCATCTAAAATATTATATAATATTATTTTCCAATTTTTTAATTTTCTCCTCTCATATATCTACACTTTCTTGTGGGTATTTATTTATCTCTAAGGCATTTATAAATTTTTAACAACTTTTAGTAAAAAGTTTAATGAAAATTTTGATAATTTATTGAATATATATATGTATATATATAAATTCATAAATTCAAATTTAATATAATTATATTTTTGATGAATTATTGTTGTTATAAGTTAATATAAGAAAAATAATATTAAAACCAAATCCCTCATTAAATATGTTGATTCATAATAAATTCCGTTATGAAGTAATTCCATCTTCACCACTACTACATACATTATTAGATATAGAAACGAAAAAATACATTTCATTTTATCCTTACATTATGGTGTGATACCATGTAATATTTTTCTAGTGATTAAATTCCCACATTATAGTACTAAATCCATGGCACAATATACCCCAGGTATCATTAAATATGATCTTATGTAAATTATAACTAACCATTTTGGTATAAAACACATATAATTTTCAACTTCATAATAATATAAATGTTAATCCATAAATAATTCGGTTATAAATAACAATGTAGACCTGATATATATTACCAAATTTATTATAAACTATTATAAAATATAATATAAAGTATTTTTATTAGTCTTTTTTCATTGAAAATTCAATATGTCTTCCACTAAATGACACATTATTTCTAGATATAATCATCACATAGAGTTTTTGATAAATTTTTGGATTCTTATAAGATATTGTTTAGTGGTTGGGCATGAATATTCCATACATATCATGGTGTAGAGTGAAAAACATAGTGGTTACTATATTTTATGGAAATGGATGGAGTGGTGGATGGTGTTCTTAGGACCCATAAATGGAACATGAAAATGTGGATGAAATAAGGTTTATATAATAAAAAATTTAATTTAATGCATAAATTATTTTAATTTGAAATGAATAAAAAATCATCATTCATATGAATGTCCACTGGAAAACAGTGATCCAAGCAATATTCATTTTTGGGTTTTATATCAATTAGAATAAGTCCAATTGAAATTTTATTTTTTGGTCTGAGACATTAATTTTTTATTCCTTTTTTAAAATAGTTTCTACTAAAAAATATTGAATCGTGAAATAATTATAGAGTACGCATTTGTGGAATCACTTGTGATCAATCAATATGGCTAATTGAAATGGTATTTTATATGGTTGAAAGATTTTTTATAGTAAGGTTTACTGTAGGTATTATTGAACACATAAAAAGAATTTTAAGGGATATAATTATTTGTTAATGATGTAAAAAAATATTATAATATTAATATATAAGAACTACATAGGATATATTTGATGGGAAATATAGATTTTTTGGTTATCCATCATCGATTCAATGTTTATCAATTCTCAAAATAACTAGCCTTGGGGTCACACATATAATGGGGGAATGAATTATAGTTAAAATATATATTTCAAAGTATCTATCAATTTGGTTGTATTATAAGATACAATTTATTGTCCATTGAATAAAATAGGGAAGACATTTTTTGATTAATTTTCTTGTTACAATCATGGTGGAAATAAGATCATAAATATAGGGAATAAGAATATTATATGTTGTTGTTAGATATATTTATGTGTCTAAAAAATGGGAAAAGATATTAATCGATTCATCATAGAAAAAACAATATGTTAAATTTAATATACTGTATACATGTAAAAATTGAAGGAGTAGATCATGGATTATTCACACCAAATTTTATTGGATATTTAACACATTTAAGGATGAGTAAATTTATAACCCAAAATTATTGTAATTACTAATCTTCTTTCGTGGATAAACAATATATAACTTATGGGAGAAATTATAATATATTATGTGGGAGAGTAGTGAGTTATCTATAATTGTGGGGTTGAAAACGTATATGGTTAGGTAGAATATGTTGAATTGTTTACTAACCTGTAATATAATTTGTAGAGCTTTCTGGATCAACACATCACCAACTGTATTCTCCTTGGATGTACCCTTGTATAGGTAAAGAATGTAATTTTTTATATCATTATTTTATATATTATTTCATCTATATTTCATAGTGGGGTTAAGTGTGAATTTTGATAAAAAATAATGTTTTTTTGTAGAAAGGGTTGATAAAAATCTACATACCAGGATTCACCACCCCCTTTTAGCATATCTTCCTTACATATGACTAATAAGTTTTATTAGAGTATTATGTTCAATTTGATATAGTTTTTTATATTATAATCCATATAATTATTTTTCA
Organism: Viscum album; assembly: GCA_963277665.1. Lineage (NCBI taxonomy): Eukaryota > Viridiplantae > Streptophyta > Magnoliopsida > Santalales > Viscaceae > Viscum > Viscum album. Next base: position 1,535,171,162 of record OY728121.1, on the reverse strand, counting down.
ATCTCTAATTAAATTTAATCATTGATTGAAACCATTTAAAAAATTGAATAATTTGTTTCAAAACTACATCCAATCATTAGGAATGGATAGTTATACAAAATTCAATCATAGATGTTTAATCAACCTGGAATGAGAAGATATATCTAAAAATTCCGATAAGGATATTAATGATAATGAAAATATAATTAATGCATCATTGGGAGAATTTTCTTATACAATCTAAATAAATGTGATGTTATGTAAATCCGCAAATGCCAAGTGCAGATAGCCTCTAAAAATCTATGATAGGGACTCAAAGGTACCAGAAGATAGATTTATTGTTCTATGGAATAAACATTATGACTTGATGATGAAATTTAATGAACCTATTTATGTATTCATTGATCATGTTAAAGAAATTATAGAGAAAATCAGGGACACTAAGTAACCATTGGCAATATCAAAATCTTGATGTGATTTGAAAAATATTTCAACCATGATTATACCTACAGTTTTCTATTCTCTCGGAGAAGATTCCAATGATGTTTATGTTTTTTATCCTCTATAGAACACATATTTCATAGGTAAATTGGAATAATAATAATTATTCTGTGGAAACAATTGAAATGATTATATTTTGAATTTAAGGTTTTTAGGGTGAATATGGAATTGCATTGTCACAATGAAAAATAAAATTATGAATTTATCCCATTCAATTTAAAAAAAAATTATTATAATGGTAAAATGAATGTTTAATGAGAATAAAAAACCTATATAATTATGTTTTGGGATGGTTCTGAATAATACAATAAATTTCCAATAAATTTTATAGAAAATAATTTTTTTTATGAAATCATATATGGATATTAATGAAGAGAATATTACACATGATAAATTATTCAAAATAGATATCATTTAATCTTAAGAGGTGATAGGTTGGTATAAATATATGTCTAATATATTACAGTACAACAATTTGTTAGTCTACTAATCACTTATAATGTATAATAATTTTCCAAATAAATTCTTTCTAATCATGATTCTTATATATGGGAATTTTAGGATATTTATTAATATTTTTTAATGACTTTGATTGTGTATTTAATATTTTATTTATTTATTTTAAATTTTTTTTAATTATTTTAGTACATATATTCTTGAATAAAAGCACACATTTGAAAAGGAATATTTTTTTTGGAAGAAACCCATAATCCATAGAAATTGTAAAATCTATTATATTTTTTCATATCCTGAAGAAATATTATTATTTATTAAATTTTTCTATTTTTGAAAAAATAAATGACTTCCTTCAGTAATTCAATTCTATAAAAAATTATTAAAATGTTATGTATGATATATATTTATCATATAAAAGATTCTTGATATATTGGATTTATTTTTTTTATAAATTTTATATCTATTTAATATCAACATAATGATTAGAATAAAATGTGATTAAATAAATAAAATATAATATTATGTGATATCTCCACATATATTTATATATGATATATATTACATTAATATTATATTGGAATAAAAAAGTAATATTGATATATCTATGTATGTGTAATGAAATATACAAACGTAACACATCGACTTTTTATGAACTAGTTTTATTTTGAATAAATTTAAATTTCCATTTATATAATAAAATAAAATTAGAAAAAGATTAAATTTTCATTCAATAAGTACTTGGTGTATGTTACATGAAATACTAGTTTCACATAAGTTACATGCAACACTAACTTGGCATATGATGCCCACAATTATTAGTTGGTGAACGATACCCGGAACACCAAGTTTCTACAAAAAATCTCTTCCTATTTTTAAAATTATTTAAAAAAGATAATTATAATGTATCCATTAAACATAGAATTATGAATAGTAATAACTACATTTCAATTATTTTTTATGAATGTTTTAAAAAATAAATCATTTTGATAATAAGATATTTGTTTTTTTGGAAAGTCCTTATATGTTTAAAATTAATATTTTCTCAAATAAATCTCTTTGAATGCCCTTATAATAAAATTAATTTTATACCTAATTAGAAATATAATTTTATAAAATAAACATAATTGTTTAATTTTGAATGTAGAAATTATCATTGGGTGAAGTTTTGAGATTTTTTTGAGAAACTTCATTTAAATACGAATAATGAAAAATACAGGTTTTTATTTCAAATGTTCTTTCTTAATTTAATTTTTTTGTAAGTATAAAATATATAGTAATTTGAATTAAAAGTTGAATTAATTAATATTTTTATCATTTCATCCAATTTTCATCATTTGATCCACATTAATGATAAAATTATACATAAAAACATATCAAACTATTGATCCTTTTTACTATACATACCCACAGGGTCATCCCTATATGAGATTAATTTTAAATAAATTTCTACCACTTATGTAATTAGAATTTGGAATTATAGATTCCAAACAACTGAGAGACAAGTATAAAACCCATTTTATGTCTATATTTCTCCCATAAACCTTTTATTATTGTGTTTGGTTGGTTTGTTATGAATTTTTCTAGGTATGAACTTGTACACACCTAAATAGTTACCTGAAATTCTATGTGAGTCATTTACCTTCCCTATAAAAGGACACTACCTCTACTCATTCCTCACACCTCTCAAACCATTTATGTTCCCCCAATATCTACCCAATTATCCTCCCAAAAATCAACCCTTAGACCTTGAAGCCTCCATTTGGGAAGCAATATACTTAAGAATTCCTTTTGGAATAAACCAAAAGGAGTTTCCTGATAAAGGTGTATAATCTTTTCTCATGATCCTTCAATTTATTTTACTTATTCACCCCCTACACACTCTTTATTACATTATCGGATTAATTCACCAGTATCATTCATAAATTAGGAATTTTTAATGAATATTATGAGACAAAAACATACAAACACCAAATTTTATAGGATGTTGAACATACAGTTTCTATGTACGACCAACTACTGCCTCATCAAACGATGATTGTTCATTTTTTCAATTCCACCAATCATGGTGGGAATTATGATGGAAACTCAATTTATATATGTATTATATTATATTTCATATTTATTTAATCTTATTTATTCCTTTTACAACACTCATCTCATTACTATCCATTTCGTGTTAGTACAATAATCTGCTTTGACAATGTGTGGACAACCGCTCTCTCAAAGCAATGTGATCTGTTCACAAACTATATAGAATGTATTAAGGATGAGTTTAGTTAAATTATACGATATATATAATTTAGATATGATATTTGAATAATTATATATATATATATATATTTCATTTACAGAATTTATTTCAGTATGACTATAAAAACAAAAAAAATACATTCATGAGTACGTAAAGCTTACCATATCCATGAAGAGTGTAATCCATTATATAATTAATTATGATATAGACTATTCTAATATACATATAATATATAAACCTGATATTTATATCATGTTATAAATTTATAAAACATGGTATAAATATATGTGTCAATGACATAACAAATTAAGACACATGTGAAGAAAAATGAAAATATTATCAAAAGGGAATCCTTAATATTGGATAGATAACAAGAAGGTAATATAAGGTCATATTAAAACAATATATGGTATTATTTATAAGACTATTATAATGAAAATGATTAATATTTACTTATAGTTATTATACCCTTATCTTGTACGAGTATTGAGAGATTCAAGACAGAAGGTAATGGGATTCCATCTCACTTTTAATTTCTATGAGATTCATTTTTTGATCACTAATATTTTCTAATTTTTTTTTCTAAATGTCATTTATAAATAATTTACCATCTATGATAACATTCAATGGGTTTAATAATTCCTTTATGGGGAAGATATTGAATTTTTTAATTCATACTATTTCTCTTAATGGATTTCGTATTGATTTCATGATGTTTATGTAGCCCAAATCTCATTCACAGGTTGTACACATTTCAAACCCGCTTCTTTTTACGGGTTATGTTTATGATGAAAAGATTATGAAAACTCTCTATTTCCATTGTTTATGATAGGTTTACGTGTTTATGATACCAATTTAACTTCATGGGTTATGGTGTGTTTATTTATGATCTTATGGATCATTTTTGAATGATATAATTATAAGAAAGTTGGGACCGAGATCTCTCTCCAACCCATTAGGTACTGATTTATATCTTATGAGATAGACAGAGCAGGAACTAGGGTTTACTCAGTTCATTAATATATGGATTAAGAGAGGGTTCACTCAAATTAGTAATGCAGGACTGGAATGGGGATTCACCTAGTTTAGTAAATGAATTTTTCAACTTAAATGGTCTTGTATGTGATTCCTTGGAAACTATGGAAATCATATTATATACTTATGTTCTTGCCATAATTCTATGTTTTATTCATATATTATGCTTTCATGGATTATTGTATTTATTTCATTATGAATCATGTATTATGATATGCGAATCTTTATGTCATGTTTTCTATTATGATGTTTGATATACTGGTTAGGATCGTATATCTCCATGATCATGTTCTCCAACACTTATTGTCATGATTATGCGTACATGTCTCCCGTTATTACCCTTTCTAATCATTTTTATTCAACCCTTTTAATGTTTTCTTTCCTACGATATAAAGAAATGCATTATATTTGATTCGTATAGGAAGGTTGTTAGACATGAAGATCATATTGGGAGATTTTGTAGCTCATTAATGTACTACAGTTTATGTTTCTATATTTCTAAATGCACTTGAATAGTACAGGCTTCTTGCATCTATGTGTGTAATGTTTACTATTTTATAAAAACATTAATGATAATTTTTTAAAAGTTTAGGTCACTATAGATGGTATCATAGTAAATTTTAAGGTAACAATTGAAAACTAGGATGAGAATCCAATGGTTAGAACCTTAAGGATATGTCTACGGATATATATAGGGTTGAGTCAAAGTATAGAAAACTTCCATCGAATTATAGTGAAGGATAGAGTGATTGGATTTCTAGAAATACATCCCTATAGAGAAACAACATGAGGATGTTTATATGGAATAGATTCACCTAGGGGTAACAACACTTACAAGATGTTCTGGGCTTGACACGGGGTAATTTGGAACACAAAAATGGGATTTGCGGTAAACCTGGTTTGACCCTCCTAGAGAATATTCATTGAGAATTAAAAAGTACTTCATGAACCATTATTATGGATTTAAATATAAATTGGATATGAATAACCTAGGATAAACCTATGGGGTTATTTAATAAATAAGATTTCATATGTTATTCATCCAATAAGTTAGTTTTCAGGAATATGTGGTTCCACATTTGGATAACTATTTATTACGTTATGAATTTGGTTGTAGTCAATGGTTGGAACACGAATGGACCATAGTAATGAAAATTATGACTGTTAATGCAAGGATGTTTATCCTGAGAAACTTAATTATATGTGATCTAGAATGAAAAATATTATTGCCATGCTCTGTCAAATTTCTCAAGCGATGAATCATGGCGGACATCCAAATGCGAAAAGGATGGAACAAAATTATACTCAACCTTTCACGAGGAAACATCCACCTTCACTGAGAGTGTTTTATTATCTATATGTTTCTAAACAATGGATTGGTATAACATAAAATATATTATCCATTATTTGGTGTTCAAAGAATGAGAAATTCATTTTGGATGTTTATCAGTTATAAGGAGAAGAAGATCAGTGATGGACTCGAATCAAGAATTCAGGTAAACATAATGAGATTGAATCCATGGATTGTGAAAATTTCATGAAATTATTTTTCAATAAGTAATTTTCTCTAATTTTTCGTAAAAGGATATAGAATATGTTCCTTGAGATATTGAAAAGGGTTGAAATGTCTATTGGAACCTACAAAGAAAACGTCATGAGGCTTGCGACGTACCCTTTTGGAATTATCAACCAACCTGAATGTAATGTTGATAGGTTTGTTGGGAGATTAATGAATAGTCGCAGAAGGGTGGTTTCCCTAAGAGACTTTAGATGCTATAGAGAGATTGTTCATTGTGAAATCATATTTGAAATTGAGGTTATTGTCACGTATCAATATCATTGGTTTTTCAAGAATACGAGGATGGAGTTTAATGCAATCTCTAAGTACCATGGATAAAAGAAGAAGAACATTCCAAACTGATCTATGTGTGGGATGAATCATGGGAGGAATTTACATAGGGAGTCAAAAAAATCTTTTAAGTGTGGAAGGGAAGGCCCTTAGGCCCTTGACTGCTGAGGTGACGGTATGAAGATAGCTCAAAATCATAATGGATAAAATGACACAGAAATTGCACCTCCCATGATTTAGTGCTACAAGTGTAAGTAAAATTGGGATTATGCCAACCACTACCAAAACCCAAGGGTTATTGATTATGATTGATTTGAGAAACCTCTTAATCTAAGGGATAATGGGATATCTAATTAAATTGATGTTTCATATGATTGGTGAAATAACGAAAGGATAAAAGGTACACATACAATCCACTCTAGAACTGCTAATGTCAAATATTATTCTAGATATACCCAATCTTTCATATCTAATGAATTTTATAATTGTGTTATGATTACTCTAAAAAATAGATGTGTAATTAATAGTGCATATCCCTAATTGTATGATGATTCCATCCCAAGTCTATGATTCCTCTCTGGTTTTGTTTGTGGGATTTTACATCCTACAAATATTTTCATTCTTCCTCTAGATGAATTTTATGTAAACTTAGGCATGGATTTACATTATCTACATAAATAACACATTAATTTTCATGGAATTTATTCTACGTTCGATATTTCAAACCCTCATATGATCATCAATCAATGTGATGATATATATGAACTCTCTATAGGGATTACATCTTGTGTTTCTGTATTAATTACAATTCAAAAGGGGTCTCAAATGGATGCGGATAAGATTTCCATAGATGATATTCCTTTTGTTAGGGATGTTGTGGTTGTGTTTTTAGAAGTGATTTATAGTCTTCCACTAAAATGTGAAGTTGATTTCTTGATAGAACTTATACCTGGTTCCACAGGAATTTTAAAGAATTGTTATTGAATGGCCCTGATTCAGTTGCAAGAATTAATATAGAAACTCAAAGAAAACATTGATAAGGGAATCATTCATCCATGTGTGTCACCTTTGGGTGAATCTATTATTTTTGTTAAAAAATAATGATGGTTTTAATTCCAATCTACATTAATTTTATTGAGTTGAACAAGATAACAATCATCTGCCCCATATTGATGATTGATTAATCATCTATGTAGAGATTATTCATTTTATATGATTGCCTATCATTATGGATATCATTAATTGAGGGTCATGAAATAGGATATAACAACTAAATAATTCCATATATGTTATGGTCACTATAAATATATAGTTATGCCTTTTAGTCTTACCAATTTCCCTACTGTATTCATGGATTTAATTAATATAGTCTTTAGAGATTACATGTACTAGTTTGTTGTAGTCTTTATAGATGGTATTCCTATATTTTAAAAGAGGAATTAATAGAATTAAGATAACATGAGAACTATATTGAAGGCCCTATGGAAGGATAAGTTATATAAAAAAATTAGAAAGTGTATGTTTTGGCTACAAATGGATTCATTTTTGGGTCACATAATCTCAATAGATGGTATTTCAGAAGATTAATCTATGATATAGGCTATTGAAAGTTAGCCTTGACAGACCACAGTGACTGAGATCCATAGATTTTTTTGGACTAGCTGTATAATATAAATGGTTTGAGGAAAAGTTCTCATGAATATCTAATACATTGACCATGATTACTTGGAAGGGTGTTAAGTTCCTCTTGTTAGATGAATGTGAGGAAAATTTCGATGATGTGGTGAAAAGGTTGGTCAGTTCACTTCTTCCTACATTACCCTATAGTGGAGAATGATTATTATATTATAGTGACTCACACAAGATGGGATTGGGATGTTTCTAAAGGAAAATAACTTGGTAATAGCCTATGTCTCATGACGGTTAAAGATTCATTATAAAAATTACCTAACTTGTGATTTCGAGTTAGTAGTGGTAATTTTCGTATTAAAGATATAGAGGAATTATCTATATGGGGAGAAGTGTTAAATATATACCAATCATACTAAAATGAAATATAAATTCACACAGAAGGAGTTGAACATGCACCAGAGAATTTGGTATGAGCTGATAAAGGATTATTATTGCTGAATACGTTACCATCGTTTGATAGATAACAAGGTGGATTAAGATTTTGAGTAAAAATGATCATGCTAAATTATTTATGATGAGGGTCACAAAAGATCCAATATTTCCATATCTGAAAATGATGTATCTATTAATCTTGAAATAAGGGGATGATATAATCTTTCTCCAATGAATATGTAACCCCTTATCCAGGTGATGATTAATGAGGTGAAAAAGGTAGATAGATAGCTAAAAAATAAGGCCAGAAATGTTCTTGAGTTTAGTTATGATTAATATGGGATGAAAAGTTTCTAGAACCATATATGGGTTCCTTCCATTATTTATTTTACTAAGTATCTATTAAAGGAAGCGCATTATTCTTCATTCTATATTCATCATGGAAGTAAAATGATGCATATGGATTTAAAAGAATACATCTTGTGGGATGACATGAAGAGATATATCATGGAGTTTGTATCTATGTGTTTCATATTCTAGCAAGTTAAGGATGAATGATTTTTTAATGGGATGTTTCATTGATTATAAATACTATAATGGAAATGGGAGAACATCACTATTGATTTTCTCATTTGACTACCCAAAAGCACTAGAGGTATTATTGATATATGGGTGGTGTTTTATTGCATTACTAAGTAATCACACTTCATTTACATTAGATAAGATTTCTCTTTTGTCCATATTTCGCGAATATACATTTAAAAGGTGAAAAGGTTTCATAGAGTACAACATTTTATTGTATGAGATCAGGATCCAAGGTTTACCTCAGAATTCAAGCATAGTCTGCAGAAATCACTAGATACCGAATTTAGATTCATCACTACATATCATCCTCAAGTAGATGGCTAGTATAAAAGAACTATTGAAACCCTAGATGATATGTTGAGATTTTGTTATCTGGATTTCAATGGTTTATGGGATCAACACCTTACTATAGTTCTATTTTCATGCAACAATAGGAATCACTAAAGAATTTAGATGGGCTCATATGAATGCCTTTATGGGAAGAAATGTAGATCTTCAATATATTGGGATGTGGTTTTAAAAATAATGCTATTAGGAACTAATATTGCTGAAGAAATGGTCTAGAAGGATATAACCATACAACATCATATCAAAGAAGATCAAAATTGGTAAGAACTTTATTCAGATAACCCTACACATGATATAAAATTTGAAGTTGGTCTAAATGTGTTTCTAAGAATCCCACCCTTAAATAATGTTATAAGATTTAGGAAGAAAAGGAAACTATTCCCTGTGTATATTGATTACTATTAGATTCTAGATACTATTGGGATGGTAGATTATTTCTTGGAACTTCTTCCAAATCTCCCTCAAGTAAATGACATGATCCATGTTTCTATTTTGATTAAGTGCATACTAGACCCTTCATATGCATATAACACAGAGGACATACCACTGGAGATAGATCATTCTTATGTGGAACAACCTCTTGAAATTCAGCACTGATCAGAGAAAGTTCTATGAAACAATACAACTCACCTAGTCAATGATTTTTTAATAAATCACCAATAATATGAAGAATTGTGGGAATATAAGGATCCAATGAAGTATAATTATCATTATTTTTTCTCGACTGAGTGATTAATTTTGAGGGAAAATTTTATTTTAAGGGGGTATAATATAACACAAGGAGTTTTGGTGGACATGTTTTTTTAAAATAAAGTTAAACTTTCTTTTATCTATTATAATACAATAAGTAAATTATTATTTTTCTTGAAAAAAAATTTGAATATGTTATATGGAACACCGAATTGGTGTACATTACATGCAACACTGAATTGGAAAACAATTCTTGCAACACTGAGTTGGTATACGATACATGCGACATTGAGTTTCTTCGAATAATCTTTTTTTATTGTTCCAATTATAAAAAAATTATAACAAAAACATAAAAAATAGTAATATGTAAAGTAATAAATATTTTTAAAATATTTTTTTATAATTTTTTAATATAAACAAATAATATTGACAATAAAATAAAGTATTTTGGGAAAATTATTTTTTGTTTAAAAATTCAGTTTTCTTATATAATTTGATTTTGAGTCCCTTATAAAATAATTAATTTTTAGACACATTTAGAAATTAAATTTGATAAAATATTACCCTTTTATTACTTTTGAATTTATAAATTATCTTATGATGAATGTTTTTGATTTTTCTGACAGACTTCTTTTTTAGATGAATGTTTAACAATACTTGTTTTTAATTCCAAACATCTTTTTAATATGATTTTTTTAATTTTAAAATATATTATAATTTTATTTAAATGTTTAATTATATAATATTTTTATCATGTAATAAAATTCTAGTTATTAGATCGAGTTTCAGATTTAAATTGGACATAAAATGATAGAAAACTTTGGATTATCTTTCATATAAAAAGACAGAGTGTTATCCCTACTTCATGATTAATTTCAAATTAATTCATGTCCATTATGTTATTTGAATTTTGAAAAATTTATTCCATATATGGAATAAAAATAATTTATAATATTTAATTAGGTCAAATTCTTTTTTATCAATATATATTAGTGAAGTCGATTAAAATTAATTGCATCAGTTAATAGACAAATTTAGTCAATAAATTACTAAACATTATATATAAGACCCAAGATGACCTATACATGTATAAAAAAATCATTTGATTCCAATATTTCTCCCATAAACCATCCATTATTGAGATGGGTTTTTTTGTTATTTCTTTTTTTATTTAATAACTTGTGCACACCTAACTTGCTACTAGTAATTCCCAATGAGTCCTTTTCCTTCCATAAAAAAGGCTACCACTTCTACCCATTCCTCATAACTATAAAACTTTTTATTTTTACCCATAATATGATTATGTAGCCTCTAAAAATCCTCCCATCGAATTTGAATCCTTTCATGTATCATCAAGCATCTCAATGAACCCTTTGGGTATAAACCAAAAGGTGTTACCCGATCAAGAGGTAACGTCTTCTCTCAAGATCCTTCCAATTATTTTCCATCTTCACCCCCTAAAATATCATTATTACATTATTCTATGACAAAAATGTATCCTGGATATACAAGTATGTTTTTATGAAATGGGTAAAACCTAAAATTACAAACCCCTCCAACTAATGGATGTTGAACATACTGTTTCTATGTATGAGGATATAATGCCTCACGAAATTACGATTGTTATTTTCTCCATTACCACCAATATTGGTGTCCATAATTATGGAATAGATATTAATATTTGTCATATATTATAGTTAATATTTATTTAAGATTCATTCTTACTTTTACAACACACATCTATTTACATTCATGTTGGTGTTAATATGATAATCTCGTTTGAGGAAGTGTGGTCTACCTCACCCTCAAAGCGATTTGTTTCACTCAAACACCACAAAGAATGTGTTAAGGATGGGTTTTTTGAACTTATATAACATTTATTATATAATTATTCTACTATAATTTATATATTTATATATACATTAGATTTATAAGCATTCATTAAATACGATAATAAAAATGTAAAACCGCATTTCTGCGCATGTATGACTTACAGTCTCCATGAACGATATATTAAATTACATAGTTAATTATGATATAGATTAATATAAAATAAAAATAATGGATATACTTGATATTTCTATCATTTTTTACATTCTGAAATTATAGTATAAGTATAAGGATCAATGATATAACAAATTAAGACACATGTGAAGAATAAAGTGAATATTATCCAAAGTGAAACCTTAACATAGTATCGTTAAAAAGCATGTAATATAAGGTCATAATAAAATCATATGTGTTATTATATATAAATATATTATTATGTAAGAAAGTTATAATAAAATAATTATTATTATATCGAAATCCTGTAGGAGTATGGAGAGAGTCTAGAAACAGGGTAAGGGGATTTCATCTCACTTTTAATTTCCTAGAGATTCAAGTTAGGATCACTACTATTTCCTTTTATATGGTGTATGTACAACCCATTTTTGAATTATATGTACCCTATAGTTACTTTTATTATATTCACAAACCCATTCTATTATAATTTATTAATGGGGTTTAACATTTAGATGTTACAAAATCGGTAAAACAGTTTTGTCTCAAACTTGCTACTTTGTGACTCATGTTCTTTTTATGCACTTAAAAATTATTTGAGGTGTATATAATTACAATTTAATTGTTATTTAAATAATATAATTCATTTCCTGATATCTTAAGATTCATTTAACTTCTTTTCTTACATGGAGAATATGGTTCCAATTCACCATGTTATAACAGTTTATTGAGACATTCTACTCATTTATTAGAGATAGTTTTGGCTTATGATTACATTAATGAAATATTAAGATCTATAACTAAAGAATGTTCATGATATTCCTTATCATGAGTTTATTGAGGATACACTCATATTTTGTATAGTTTTTTAAACTCTACAGTAATGAAGATAATGTTTTTAGAAAAATATAACCATATATCTCTTTGGTCGAAAATGTATTGTATTAATAAAATGTTTCCAAATTGTTTTTCAAAATATCCTTGATGAAAATTCTCTTTAAAAAAATTTATTTTAAAAATATTTTATTGTTTTAAAAGCATCCATTAACATTTTTCAAAGATATTTTCAATGAAAAGAGTTTTCTTAAAGTTTTAGGTTGTAAATATATGTTTTCGAAAAAGAAATGATATTTTACTCTATAAAGGTTTGAAAAAGTTCTTTCCAAAAAATTTCACATCTATAATATCATCGATTGATGTTACTCAGGACATTGTGGATAAATTATTCAATTTTTTCATCCATATTATTTATATGAATGGATTTTTTTTTGGCATGAATTTTATGATGAATATTTCACTTTCATGGGTTACATGAATTTGAAAACTGCATCATTTCATGAGTTATGTTTATTATAAAATGATTATGAAACCTATATCTTTACATAGGTTATGATATGTTAGAATATTTATGATAAACATTTTATTTCATGGGTAAAGATATGATTATTTATGGTCTTGTGTAACATGTAAAAATGACTTCATTATGTGATGGGAGATACATATATCATTCCCCAATTCATTGGGTATAGATTTATATATCATGATATAGCAATGGTTAAAATGAGGGTCTGCTCTGTTAAGTAATGTATGACCGGAATGAGGGACCACTTAGTTTATTAATACAGGGCTAGAATGTGGGTTCACCTAGTTTGTTAAAGGACTATTTCCACTATGATGGTCTTGGAAATTATGCCTTGGATACTATGTAAATCATATTATATTCTTATGTGTCTCATAATTCCATGTTTTATTCCTATTCTATGCATTCAGGGATTATGCTATTTATTTCATTATGATTCATGTCTTAGGAACTGCCAATCATTATGTCGTGATATATTTTATAATATTTAATATAAAGGGTATGATATTTTTTTATCTATGATCCGGTTATCATACCATTATGCTCATGATTACACTTAAATTACTCCCTTGTTTACCCATAATGAGCATTTGAGCTCACCCAATTTTATGTTTCCTTCCCCAGGATAAAGATAAATGTATTTTTTTATGAGTCTAAGAAGGATTCTAGTTAGGGATAACCTATAGGGAGACAATGTAGCTCATTAATGTACCATTGTTTATGTATCCATGTTTCCAAAGGCACTATACTAGTATGGCCATCCAACGTCTGTTTGTGCAATGTTTTCTATTTTTCCCAAAATTAATGTAATGTTAATTTTTGACAACAACTGGTTTCTATAACATATATAAAATATTAATCCTTATATATAAATATTTGATATGTACATATTATATTAGGGTCTTTAATAATATATATATTGAAGGTGTATATATCTATGTTTGGTCAATTGTAATTAAATTTCTATTTCTTTTTATTTTCTTGATTTTTCACACTTTCTTTTATAATTGCTGATTTGAGATAGTGGATAAATATTTTAAGAATGAGACTAAAAAAAGTATTTCAGAATATAATTTATTTTCTTGGTTTTTCAAATAATTGTGAAAACCCATGAAAAATGATCGGAATACAAATAATGATGCCTATATTGGGTGCTTTTTTATGAGAAAAATGGATGTAAATTGTATCCCCAAACTAATATAAAATAAATTTTTAATTACTAGTTTAATTTATTAATTGTCATTGTACATATGAATAATAAATTTATATAATAAATTATTAAACAAGAAGGATTTTTTTATGTTTTTGGGAATTTTGGAACTTAATTCACCACCATCTTGAGTAATTATACAATAGTTCATTGAAAATATTTGGTTTAAAAGTGATATATTTAGATATCTATACTTTTCTCTTAAAGTTAAAATATTTATCTTTAGTTTCTATGATAGATAATCTATAAAATTTTATTTCCGTGAATAATACTTTTTTATTTAAGTGGAATCAATTATAGTTTCTATAAATATTTAATTAATAACTATTTGATGAATTGTTCATTAATTTTTTACATAAAATTTTTTAAGTATTATGAAATTTATACTGATGAAAAAGTGTTTTGGAGTTCGGAATAAGTGGATGTTTTTTATTTTTCTAATGATAATGAATTATATAATTTATATATAATGATCATATAGTCTCAATAATTTTTTTCAATGTCATATATCTCATGGTATTTAGGAAATTATCAATGTTTCATATGAAGTAACTAATGTGGATCAAAAAATAATTTATAATAATATGAAGAAATATTTTGATGTTTTAGGATGTTTGAATGGAAAATTATTACTTAAATAATTATAAGACATATGAAAATAGTGTGAAATTATTTTTATTTTTTAACAATTGTAAAGAAAAATTAGATATGTCCTTGAATTCTATTAGTGTTCTATATGCTGAAAATAGCAGAATCTTTTGTACAATACCATTGACATTTGTTATATAGTTTAAAATGAGAAATTTAACTGGAACACTAATTATGTATTTAGTTTATACATTAGATAAATTATATAATAATAAGATTTAAATGTTATGAAATCCAAGTTTCAATTTCTATAAATCAAATGATGATAAAATGGTCAAAACAATATTTTGGGTCCTATGATGAGGGAACATATAATATTTAAAATTAAAAAGATGATATTTCCCCACTGGATATAGTATTTAATAATTTTTAAAATAGAAGAGATGGTTTGTTGAATTCCTAAAATTTATTTAGAATAAATTATTTTAAAAAAAAATAGAAATGTGATCATATAAATGAAAGAAACAAGGGCATATTGCACTTGAATTTTGTAAATATCGAGATAAGTTGAAGTATGAAATGAAGATTCATAGAAAATATTAGATGAAAAACAATTTTAAAATGAAAATAAATTATACTTATATTGATTTTAAGGATTAATGTTATTATTCTCATTCAGAATCTAATTCTATGAAATAAAGAAAGAAAGAATATATGTTATTTTTTGATTATATTGAAGAGGTAAAATCCATCGGATCTCCCCCATCTGAATCAGAAAATAATTCATTGGTTGAATATAATCAGGAAATTTATTTTCATGAATAGATACATGTGACATTAAAATCATAAAATAATTCACTAAATAAATCAACTGATTAGGTTATTTTTTAAAAATATGTTATTTCTTATATTTTCGAAATCAAATTTTAAACATAGATTTATATTATTTTCCCCCCAGGTTATTAGAATTAATTAATTATTCAGTGAAGTTTAATTTTTTGAATTTCTATGACAGTATATTTTATATGGAGGATAATTAACGTAACAATTAATCATCGTAATAAAAATAGAAATTATTGTAATCGATATAATAGAAACAATATTAAAATAAAAATCAATTATTTTATTTATTTTTACCATTTCCAAAAAGGGAGAGCATGTAAACTTTTACATTTTATCACTTTTGTGTTGATGTAAATTTTAATAATGATTTTTTCTTTAATATATCCCAGTTATATATTTTAATTTATTCAAACATTTCAAATAAATTAATTATTTTTCTATCTTGAAAGTTTGCAGATTGTTATCAATGTTGGTTACTCAAGTCTTTAGTTACTGACATTAAAGGAACTAAATGTCTATAAGTTCAATAAAATAAATTTTCATGATATTTTTTGGGAATTTGAAATTATAAAAATAGGATAAATTTAATATGGATAGTGGCAACTCAATACAATTATTTCAAAACCTCTAAAAATATTATTCATTATCAAGGATTTATTGGGGTCATGTCACTATTTGTGTCAAATCCTTGTAAAATATTATTTTAGTTTGATCTATTAAAAATATAGATTAATTCCTCACCAAAATTTTTATATATAATGAGGGTATAAAACAAAACATGATATGTATTTGTAAACATTATGATAATGATTAGTCATTGAATTTCTTAAATGATGAATGTTCTATTTTAATGATTGATTTCTTATGTTTAAATATTAAAGATGTAAAAATTATTATAAATTTATAATTGATATATTCTCTATATATAATATAATACAATTTAATGAAAAAATAATTAATTTTTTTATAATATAAAACATGGGCATTATAATAATTTTTAATGGATAAGGATGTTTATAATGAATTTTTTTGTTTTTCCTTATAAAATGTTTGATAAAATAGAAATTGTGTTGTATTCTAAATAATAATAAGAAATTAATTTAAATTAATCGATGTATTTTATTCCAAAAATCTTTAAAATCCATTCAACAAGTGTTTTTTTGACCATATATATTGGAAATCCTATGTGATAATTTTTTTTGGTTGATCCATTTTCTTTAATTAAATTGGTTTTATTTTTTCATTATAAAAATCAAATCAATCATAGTATACATAAATTTATTCAAAATTCTCCAGAATATAAGGAAATCCAATTATTATGTTTATAATAAGTTTGAAAATTCATAATTTTAACGTAATAATTAAAATTAAAAATTTCCAATTAAATAAAATAATATAAAATAATCTATCTAAAAGAACCTTGATAGAAATGAGTTATTGAATGAAAAAATGACTTTTAATAAATTTTAAAGTATTAATTTATGTATATATAATATTGTTACAAATTGTTTGGATGGTGTTGTTAACATATCATTCAATGTAAAAAATAGAGTTCTAATGTTACCAATTTTAATGTAAATAATATTCTAGTTATTGAAAAATTAAAATTTTATTCTTTAATGTTCTTTGTTAATGTATTTTATCAAGACCACAGATGATAATCAAATTATATTTTCTTTGAAGGATGATTGAGGAATATTATTTAATTATTCTATTAATTTTAAAGAATATAGAGTTACCAAAAATAATCATGGATTGTTAATGAATCAATTCATGTGATTTTTGATGAAAGTAATCTCATTGATCAAAATAATTCTAACTTTGATTATCATGTCGATTCTATTAATTACCAGATACTTTTTACTAATATTAGTAGTAATAAGGATTATGATGGGGAACATGTTCATGTGAAAAAATTTCTTCAAAGGTATGAAAATAATAATCCATATAGTGTGTGGTCTAAATATAGTAGAACCTTTAGACACCATTATATAATAACTATTATTGGTGGTTTCAATGATGTTGTTATGAGATATAATATGTTTTGGGAATATTACTTAATAATTTATTTAGATATCATATATTTAATATAAACCAAAATAAGATTCCATAGTTAAATAATGGTGGGGTCTATCCATTCATGGAAAGTAAAAAAGAAATCAAGAGGAATAATGTTTATAAATTAGTTAACTGAACATATGAATATCATATGATAGGTATTTAATTGTTTTATATAAATAAGAAATATTATTTATGTATGTTTCGGTCAGAGTGGATACTCAAGAGGTGGGTGAATTGAGTTCCAATTAAAATTTATTTTAAACACATTTTGGATTAAAATCCCCCAAATTAAAATCGCCCAGTTAATTAAGGTAGTATATATATAAGTGATTTATTGTTCAACAGGTTTTTCAAAGGTTGATTACTCCCTAGTTGAATCAGTATGAGTACTAATTCAACTTTTTAAATAACTTTACTAAACGAATCACATATACACACTAACCAGAACTGACTATTAGAGTGAAGGTAAAAATAGATTTCTGTCTTTGAAAATATAAGTAGTGGATAAATGTAAAACAGAGTAATTGAATGTTTAACACAACACTTTAAACAAGAGGTTCTGTCTTAATCCAAGACCTAAACCTCTCAACTATGTGAGCACCTGCCACCATGCAGTTATATTTAAAGAATGATACACAGGATAGAACAGGCTTTACAACTGTTTTCAAACTGTCCAGGTTTGGAAATCTCTACCACAGTTATACTTGGGAAAATAAACTACCAAGCCACACTAGGCTTCTTCCATAGATATGCATGGGAAACAAATGTAAAGAGAGTTTGATATGGGTATTTGTAGTATCCCTCAGTTCAAGAACAAGAGTCAGTGTGTGTATGACATACTCAATGCAGACAAATGTAAAATACATAAACACAGTAGAGCTAAAGATATTATCAATATTATTAGAATGCTCTGTGTGTTGGAAGATCAGCTCTGGACTCCTTGAAATGAACGAAATGAAGTCTTGGTCCTTCTCTGGATGTTTCCTCCAATATAGCGTGTGGAAACTTCCAGGTTTTGACTTCTATATGTAGAGATGATATGCTTCTTGGGTTATAAGATATTTTTAGCACACCACCACATCCTTGAAAAATGTTCTTTCAACAGATTGTTTGGTAGCTCCAGGATCTTCATAATGAGTGCTCGAGTGCTCTTATTCTTACTTCTTATTTCAGGTACAGTATGTGTATCTCTTATGTGTGTAAATTCAATATACTCAATATCTTCTTCTTTGATTTATATCTCTACTCATATGTATATATACACTTTTCTAGCTCACCTTTTTCTCATTTGGTTCAGGAGGGGCCAACAAGAGAAATGTTTCAACCACGTGTGGTCTTTCTCATACCTCATACTATCTCCTGATATGCCTGCAAATATCATTAAATAATTTCAGGTGCTTTAATTTGTGTATACATGACCATTATGATAGTATTAACAACATTAGAAAACTAAAGAATAGGTTTTCATTAGACTGGTAGCAGATACATGTCACACTGTAAACTTCAATTGTAGTCTATTTAACTGTGGACTTAATCGGTAGGCTCACAGTAGAACATTAACTGTATGCTTCAGTTAGTAAGCTTGATCAGCTATAGAATTCAACAGTAAGCTTCTAATGGTAGCTCTTGTAACATCAAACTACTTCAACATTGACCTTTCTAGCGGTAGACTAACTCAACATGTAATTTCATTAACGACGGAGTATGTCCATCAGTAACTTCTACTAGTAGTAGACTTTGAACAACATTTGACTACATCGATAGTAGGAGTTTTCTAGCGGTATCCTTCTACTAATGGTAGACATGTCCAAAGGTAGTCTTAAACTTTTAAGATCTTAATATAAGACTTAATAAAGAGTCTGACAGTGGGCTCCTAACAGAATCCTTATGACAGTAGTGACCTATAACGGTGACTCTTTGTTTGTATACATTGATAAGCAGATCAACGGTAGACTTTTGACAGTGACCATGTACTGGTTTCTTCCAACAGGGACTTTAGATCTTCAACTTTGATCTTTTATCAACAATGATCTATAACAGTGACCTAGAACATAAGGCTCTTACCAGTATCCTTTTAACAATGAACTTATAATTAGAGAAATGTGAAATGTTCGCTAATGAAACAAAGTCATGAGAATAAAAATATAAATTTTTCAGGATAAATATTATTAATACAGATTAAAAAATAATTATCAAGTGACTGAATATATCAAGATCAACATTTAAACATTATTTGGGATTATCAAGACAGGTGAGTCCAACAATCGCTCCCTTTTTGATAATCACAAATTATGCAAGTATGTATTAATTATAGGTATCACAGATACACATATAATGCAGTTATGAAAAGTGACCTTAGTTTAGTTGTTGTAATTTATCAAGTATCAGATATTAATAATAATGTAAAACTAGAGAAGGAGGTCCATTAGAGGGTAACAAAATCACAGCATTGGTATCATTTACATTTCTCCCCCTTTGTGATTAGAAAACAGAAACACAAATAGAGAAAATAGATAAATCATGTATTAATGGAAGTACATTAGATGACCCAAAAAGAATAAATAGTCCCTATAAAAAGACATAAAAAAACTCTACCAACATCATCTGTAGGCAAGTTGTCTTTCCCTTTAATAGAAAAAGATGGAGGATGAGCTGGTGGATCAGCAGGTTTATGAATTGATGTAGGAATGACTGGAGGGGTAGCAACAGAAGCTCATGAGGGTCGGTAGTGGGTATCTCCCTGAGGTATCAGTGGAGCAAGGCTTCTGATGGCCTCATCATGAGACATCATGGAATAACTACTGGGTCTAGATTCATGGAAGGTATGAGGTATTATGACAGGGGTACAATCGACATGGAGAAATGGTAAAAGAAGGTTTCTAAAGTCCATAATAATGCTTTCTCCTCTTTCCATGGCCTATATGAAATCATCCTTGTTCTACATAAATTTCTCAATGTCTCGAGTCAATTGGCCCAGCTAAGTGAATTGTTCCTTGAAGGCCCTCACGATTGGTGGAATCGTGAGGTTTTCCAACAGAAGTATGAAATGAAAATGCATCTGATTCTTGGAGTAAATCCTTTTATAATAGAAATCAATATATTCCTTTATACACTTCTGGTCCTGGGAAGCCTCTCTCATGAAGTCACTAACTACCTTCTAAACTTATTTGGTAGTGGAGATAATCTGAGTCACAGAATGAGGATCAGGTGCACTGACACTAAGAATCTTTACTAACTTTTCAGTCACCACTACCCTAAAAGCTCACAAGTCCACAAGTGGTGCAATGGAGGTGAAGTAGAGGCAGATTCAATAATAGGTTTTATAGAGAAAGAACTTGTTTCCTTAAACGACATGCTCAACTCACTGATGAGCTTCTTCACATCTTCATCCTGGCCCTTCACATGAGCTTTCATGGATTAGTTAAAACTTTCAAACAATGCAACCATCTGTTTCACCACACTTTTGATGTAGTTAATGTCTTTGACTGTTTGGCCCTTAGAAGCCATAAGAGCAGTCAAGATTACCACTAACTTTCTTAGAAGTTCCATATACTGAGACACATCCTTGAGTTGATTCTGGAAGTGATATATATCTTTGGATAAACTGGCTTGAATGGAAGATTAAACTTTATCCATCTCTGAGACAATCATCACTGGAATTAATCCCATTGCCTTTTCCATTTCAGATGCCCTGTTATCAAACATCTGGTGCAGATCGGGTTTTAGTTTTTCCAGATCATACATTGATAAAAGGTTCTTAAGAATGGGAACCACTGGAGGTACTGTGACCGGTTATAAAATAGTAGGTACATGATGTCTTTTTCTTGACATATCACAATCTGAATCATCATAATCCAGCCCATGTTCTAGGTATTCAGGGTCTTCTGACCATTCTTCAAAGTCATGAAGAAAATATACAAAACCAAAATGCCCCCCCCCCCCCCTCACTTGTAGCTCTCTCTTTATTATTCTCCTATACTTTTTCTATTCTAGGTAACTCCACAACCTCCTCTTCAAATTTAGCAGATTCAACATCTGTCTTCTCTGTTGGTTCACCAGTGGGGTGAGTCACAGCCTCCACTGAGCCATCAACGACTATTATTTCAATGGTATTAGGTGCCACTCTTGCTTCTTTGATAGACACTGTGTTGTCTTTATTCCTTATCAGAGGGCTTAAATTGAGCTCCTCTTCTTCATTGTCCTTATCATCAGCTTCAGCAACATAATCCTCCTTTCCTTCATCCTTATCACTTCCTTCCTTTTCCTAATGAGCAGAATGGTCTCGCTCAGTAGCCTCATCCTTTTCAGAGGTGTCTCTAAATATATTCTGAGATACTTATTCTTCTTCAGTGGTCTCGGTATCACTGTCCCTTAGAACAGTCTCTCTTCTTTGAACTTCTTTTGGAGGACTAGCTGCTCCAAAAGCTACTGTCCTGATAGAATGATCAGGTAAATCAGGATCACTCCCCTCATCAATGGTGTTGTCTTGCCTTTTAGGTTCCACAGCTCCATCAACATCCTCCTCATCATCTCAATAACCCGGTTCTGGCTCAAAAGGCTTCAGTCCTGGATCTCTCTTGTCCTTTGGCCTAGATGGGTGGGTAGTAGGGTCAAAATTTTCATAAACCTTTCCTTCATCATTCACCCATGCCTTCTTCTAGGGATTCAAGCTAATTTTCATGAATCTGGAAATAACCTTGGAGATAAAAACACTGTTCTTAGCCACTATCATCTCTTCTTTATTTCCAGCCACACCCTTTACCTTTATCATTACTGAGATTATCTTGTCATGGAATAGGGCATTGGACTTTGAGCATACATTAGTAATATCCACCAATTGTTCCATTAGTAACCTACATAGGTTAATATTCTTTGCATTCTTCAGTATGTACATTAGGAATATGTCCTGATACTTCAGCACTGAAAAATCCCCTCTCCTAGGACTAATCACATGTCGAATGAACTTAATAAATAGCATTTCTTCTCCATTCATCTCAGCTGAAATTATCTTCCTTGATTTTCCATTTCCTATCAGCTCTTCCAGAGCTTTTTCATACTCAAAAACATCACTGTCTGGAGGAGCCACTCTAGAATTGTATGCATACACTCCTTCATGAGGAACTCTTAAGCAGTCATCCCACTCAGCAGACGAGAAACTGACTTCGTTGCCATTAACTCGAGATACCATCCTATACACATCATCATCCTCTTTGAACATCATATATTTATTAAATTCCTTCACATGATTCGGTTATTACAGTCCATTGTTATTGGAAAAGAATTTGGTCCATCCTTGGACATCTAGTGATTCCAACACTAATGACTTGCTCAACATCAGCCATTCTTCACCCAACTCCTTCTCAGCCAAAATTTCCCTCTTTGTCAGATGCGGGATGACAGATCCATTCGGGGTACTACTGGTGCCACTGGACTCATCTCGAGTCCTCTTTGGCATCGTCACATACTCATTACCATTCGGGGGTCTCTTGGTTCTGGCCATAGAGATTGAAGGAGGTTCGAGGGTTAAAATGAAGAGTTAGGGTTTAGGGATTTTGAGAGCAAGGTTCAAGATTGAGAGAGGAAGGTGGATTGAGATATGTTCATAGCCTTTAGTTTTATCATTTAGGGATTAAATAAATGTAAAATATAAATGATGAATATGAATAAAAATGGTTCGGATTCCCGTGTAAAATAAAATCAAACATCGAGGTACCCAACCATGAGGTACACCAGTGAGGTTCAAGAGTGAGGTCCAACGGTGAGGTCAAACAGTGAGTTCCAACGGTGAGGTCCAACGGTGAGGTCCAGTGGTGAGGTCTAACAGTGAGGTCCAATGGTGAGGTCCAACAGTGAGGTCCAAAGGTGAGGTCTAACAGTGAGGTCCAACGGTGAGGTGTATTAGTGAGGTCCAACAGTGAGGTGTATTAGTGAGGTACAATAGTGAGGTGTATCAGTGTGGTCCTATACTGAAATTAATCATTCCGAACTCATGTTTTATATAATTTAACCTCTCATAATTCAATGGAATTGGGTATATATCATCCAATTGATGTTTAGTGCAAATTAATTCAAGAGTGATATCACCCTTTTGATAACGATCCTTCAAAATGTGATGTCTCACATCAATATGCTTTGTCCTAGCATGAGATACTGGATTTTTGGAAATGTTAATATCACTTGTATTGTCACACTTTATAGATACATGTTTGAATTGATATCCATAGTCTAGTAAAGTGTGATTCATCCAAATAATTTGAGCACATCAACTACTAGAAGCTATGTATTCAACTTCGGCAGTGGATAATGCAATAGAATTCTTATTCTCACTACACCAAGATACTAGTGACTTCCCTAAAATGTGTCATGTCTCAAAGGTGCTTTTTCTATCTAACTTGAAACCAGAAAAATTAGCATCAGAATAACTCAACAAATCAAATGATTGTCCTTTTGGATAAAATAATACTATGATGGGAGTATGTTTGAGATATTTAAAAATCCTTTAACAGTATTTAAATGAGATTATTTTGGATTGTCTTGAAAGTGAACACACATACATACACTAAACATAATTTCAAGTATACTAGCTATAAGATAGTGTATACTCCCTATCATACCACTGTAGTTGGTTTGATCCACTAGTTCTCCCGCTTCATCAGCATCCAACTTACAAGTGTAACTCATAGGTGTGTCATTGCCTTTACTACCATCCAATGAAAAACGTTTTAAAATATCCTTAATATATTTACTTTGTCTCAAAACAGTGCCATTTTTATTTTGAAAGATCTGAAATCCAAGGAAAAAATTTGAGTTCCCCCATTAAACTCATTTTGAACTCATTTTCCATCATTTTTGAAAAACCAATACATAACGAATTTTCATAAGATCCAAAAATAATATCATCCACATAAAATTGCACTATCAAAACATCTTTAGAAATCCACTTAATGAAAATAGTAGGATCAGCTATCCCTTTGGTAAAACTATTTGAAATAAGAAAGGAGTTGAGCCTATCATACCATGCTCTTGGAGCTTTTTTTAATCCATATAAAGATTTAGAGAGTTTAAAAACGTGATTTGAAAATGGGGATTTGTAAAACCCGGGGGTTCTTCAACAAACACATCCTCAACTATATACCCATTTAGAAAATAACTTTTAGCATCCATTTGATAGAGTTTAAAATTTAGATGAGCTGCATATGCAAGTAGTATCCTAATGGCTTTTAATCTTGCTACAGGTGCAAAGGTCTTCTCATAGTCTATTCCTTCCTCTTGGTTGTATCCTTATGCAACTAACCTAGACTTATTTCTGATAGTATTTCCAGACTCAGCAACATTGTTCCTAAACACCCATTTAGTTCTTATTGTTATTGTGTCCTTACGTCTTTCAACTAATTCACAGACTTTTTTTCTTTCGAAATGATTTAATTCTTCTTTCATAACCACTACCCAAAATTCATCATTGATAGCATCATTAATATTATTGGGTTCAAGCTGTGAAAGAAAAGATTGATGTTCAACCTGGTTTCATATCGAAGCTCTAGTTTGTGATCCTCTATTTAAATCGCCTACAACAACATCTGGAAGATGATTCAACAGAGTCCTAATGCCTCTTAGAAGGATTGAACTAGATTCCTCATTGTTTTCTGTTAGATCAGAATTGCAGGTGCAGATTCTAGAAAATTCCCAGAACTGATACTTTTACAGGGGATTCACTATCCTTATCATTAAGTTTCAGATTTGACATATCATCCCCTAGATGTTCAAGAGATTTTTTAGGCTCATGTGGATCAGTCTCATAAAATTTGACATGAACTGATTCATCCACACTTTTGGTTTTCTTATTGAATACTCTATAGGATTTACTTGAGATAGAATAACTTAAAAAAATTCCTTCATCACTTTTGGGAGAAAATTTGTCAAGATTATCTTTAGTATTTAGAATAAAGACTTTTCAAACAAAAACTCTAAAGTAATTAACCATAGGCTTCCAATTGTTCCAATGTTCATAAGGGATCTTTTTTAGAACATGTATAATTAAAAATCTATTTATAATATAACAAGTTGTACTTATAAATTTAGCCCAAAAATAAATAGGTAAATCATACTCATTGAGCATTTTTTTAGAAATTTCTTGAAGGGCCTTATTTATCCTTTCTATAACACTATTTTGTTGAGGAGTCATAGGGATAGATAAATTGTGACTATAGCCCTTGTGTGAGCAGTAAGATTCAAAATCATGATTTTCAAACTCACAGACATGATCACTTCTCAGGGTCCTGATTCTAAGTCCACTATGATTTTCCACAGACTTGGAATATTTGACAAAATATGGACAATCATCACTTTTGTGAGCTATATTGTATACCCAAGTATACCTAGAAAACTCATCTACAAGAACATAAACAGAGTGCTTACCATTTCGACTTGAAACTCTTTATGGTCCAAACAAATCCATGTGAACCAACTCAAGTGGTTGAGATGTTTAAACTTCTTTCTTGGGTTTCAAAGAAAATTTGTGTTGTTTTGCCTTTTAACAGAAATTACACACTTTACCAAGTGGGAATTCTAATTTAGGTTTGTCTCTAACTAAAGTTTTCTTAGACAGCTTCCTAAGTGAGTGTAGATTTCAGTTCCTAACCTTATTTTACATAACCAAGACTCTTTATGAAAATCATTTAAGCAGGAAGCATTGTATTAGGCTAAGGAATTTAGATCAACAACATATACATTCTCATTTCTACATGAAGTGAAAACTAAATCGTTATTTGAATTAAAAACAATGCATGAATGTTTTATAAATTTTAAATTAAATCCATAATCACATAAATGAGATATGCTAAGTGAATTTTACATTAATATATCAAATAAATGTTCTTTAGAAATTAATATTGTATTAGGTTTACTAATCTGGCCTAAGACGACAATTTTTCCTTTTGCATTCTCACCAAAGGTGACATGCCCCCCATCAACTTTAATTAGACTCTTGAAGCAAGAATAGTCTGTTGTCATATGTCTTGAACATCCACTGTTAAAGTACCATAGAGTATTACAGGATGTCTTTAAACAACTTCCTTACAAAAAAGACTAAACATTGGGTAATTTTGGTACCCAGATCTTCTTGGGTCCAGAAAGGATAAACACTAAAACATTGGGAACCCACATTTTCTTTATAGGTTTTATAAAATAAACAAACATATTTTGAGACATAAATACTTTGTTAAGTCCTTTAAAAAAAATTTCTTGAAATATGTTCTAGAACTAGCAGTGAATTGTCCAGATTTTGGAAAAAATTGGTTTTGCTAATTAGTCTCTATCTGGGCTGATATCCTAGACCAGTTGTATATTTAGGAGAAATATGTTTTCCTAGAAACTGTGTCACGGTATCCCTAACAGTAGTGAACTTCTCAAGATCATTTCTTAATTTTTTATTAGATAATTTTAACTCTTTATTTTCTTTTAGCAGCTTAGAATATTTCACTTTTTCTATATCCAGATTTGATTTTTAATTTGGATTTACAGCCTCATGTCTTTTTAATGACTTATATTTGTCCTTCAGTTCATTAAAAGTATACTCAATAATTTTAAAATATTCAAATAATTTTATTTAGTCATATCTTAATCATTATGAGATTCACATTTATTCCCATAATAATTAGTATTATGCACATGGGAAATAATTTTTACCTCATATGTCTCTTTCGTAAAACATAGATTGGCATGTTTATTTTTTTCGGAATCTGAAGCATCAGATTCACTTGAATTATCCGCTGAAGCACTGCAAGATTCTTTCATATCCTTTTAATAACTTTTTCCCTTATCCTCATATTTTCCCTTGAATTTTAACTTGGGGCAGTCAGATTTCACATGACCTTTTCGTTTTCATTAATAGCATACTATTTCAATTGTGTTCTCATTCCACTTCCTATCATTCTTCCATTATCCTTTATGATCATACTTTCCTTTTAAATTTGACTTCCTAATGAATTTATTCTTTCTATAGAACCTTTTGAATCTTCTAGTGATTTGTGCCATCTCTTCATCATTGTTTATGTTTGACTCTTCACTTGTAGAAATTTCTACAGGTAGATGAACTTTTTCATTGTCTTTGATTTTTGATGCAGAAGTCCTGAATGCTACTGACTTCTTTCTTGGTTCTTCTTCTATTCCTTGATTCACCTTATTCTCTTCTTCATAAATCATTATTTTTTCATTTATCTCTTTTAAAAGTAGATTGCTGATGTCACATGATTCTCAGATTGATACAGATGTGCCTCTCCATCTATCAGGTAGGCATCTAAGTAGCCTCATGATTTAGTCTTTGTTGTCGACTGGTTTCCCAAGAAGATTCATGGAGTTTACTATCTCCTTGAACCAGAGATACATTTACAAGATAGATTCATCAGTATTCATCTTAAAATTATCTTATTTAATAGTATAGGTATTTAATCTCATTTCTTTAACATTGGTTGTTCGTTCATGAGAAACAGCCAATGTATCCCAAATTTCATAAGAAGTCTTACAGGAAGATATTCTATGGAATTATTCATCACCCAAAGCATAGTATAAGGAATTAATTAAATTAAAATTATTATTATAAGTAGTTTCAGTTACTTGAGACCATGTATCCCTAGAAGTAGCAGGTAAGGCATGGTGTTCTTCAATTGTGTCCCAGATTTCAGGTCCTAAGCTTTCAAGATACATTTTCATTTTAAATTTCCACTGACCATAATTATTGCCATTAATGATAGGTGGTCTGTTGTAGCAGCACCCTCAACACGGTTATCCATAAAAAATCAAGAGTATAAAGAACTGAAAATTTAGATATAACAGAAATTTTGAGATCTTGAAGATACAACTAAAATCATAGTTAAAAATAAATTGAATGGATTGAATTTTTTTTGATGGTATGAACAGAGAAATCCTATGATAACAAATGTTGGTCAGAGTGGATACTCAAGAGGGGGGTGAATTGAGTTCCAATTAATATTTCTGTTAAAAAAATTTAGGATAAAAATCCCCCAAATTAAAATAGCCCAGTTAATTAAGGCTGTAGAGATATATGTGATTTATTGTTCAATAGGTTTCTCAAAGGTTGATTACTCCTCAATTGAATCAGTATGAGTACTAATTCAACTTTTGAAATAAGTTTTATAAACGAATCACATATACACACTAACCACAAATAACAATCAGAGTGAATGTAAAAATAGATTTCTATCTTTGAAAATATAAACAGCGGATAAATGTTAAATATAGTAATTGAAAGATGAACAGAACAATTTAAACAAGTGGTTCAGTATTAATCCAAGACCTAATCCTCTCCACTTGGTGATCACCTACCACCACGAAGTTATATTTAAATAATGATACATAGCTTGTATTGGGCTTTACAACAGTTTTGAAACAATCCAAGTTTGTAAATCTCTACCACAGTTATACGTTGGAAAATAAACTACCAAGCCACACTGGGATTCATCCACAGTTATGTGTGGGAAACAAATGTAAAGAGAGTTTGATATTGTGATTTTCAGTATACCTCAGTTCATGCACAAGACTCAGTGTGTGTATGACATACACACTGCTAAAAAATGTAAAATACTTAAACATAGTAGATATAAATATATTAGGAATAAGTTTAGAATGCTATGTGGGTTAGCAGATAAGCTCTGGACTCCTTGAAATGAAGGAAATGAAGTATTGGTCCCTCCATGAATGTTTCCTCCAAAAACAAGTGTGGCATCTTCCAGGTTATGACTTCCAAATTTATAGATGATCAGATTATTGGGTTAGAATCTCTTTGTAGCACACCACCATAGCCTTCAAAGATGTTCTTTAAACAGATCGTTTGGAATCTACAGGAACTTCAAAATTAGTGCTTGAGTTCTCTTAATCTTTATTCTTATTTCAGGTATAGTATGTGTCTCTCTTATGTGTTTATATTCAATATACTCAATATCTTCTTATTTGATTTCAGTCTCTACTCATATATATATATATACACTTTTCCATCTCAGCTTTTTCTCATTTGGTTCAGCAGGGGCCAAAAAGAGAAATGTTTCAACCACGTGTGGTCTTTCCCGTACCTCATACTATCTTTTGATATGCCTACAAATATAATTTAATAATGTCAAGTGAATTAATTTTTCCCAACATGACTATTTTGGTAGTATTAATAAAATTGGTAAGGTAAAGAATAGGTTTTCATTAGACTGGTAGCTGATGCATGTCACTAGGTAAACTTCAACGGTAGGCTCTTCAACTATAGACTTCATCGGTAGGCTCACAATAGACCTTTAATTGTAGGCTTCATTCAGTAAGCATGATCATTGGTAGAATTCAACAGTATGCTTCTAACAGTAGCTCTTGTAATAACAGACTAGTTCAACAGTGTCCTTTTCAGCGGTAGACTAACTCAACAGGTAATTTCATTAATGGTGGAGTTTGTCCATCAGTAGACTTCTACTAGAAGTAAACATTAAACAATAGTGTACAACATCGACAGTAGGAGTTTTCAAGCGGTATACTTCAACTAATGGTAGACATTTCCAATGGTATAATTCAACTATTAAGATCTTAACAGAAGACTACAGAAAGAGTCAGACAGTGGACTCCTAACAGAAGCCTTGTCACAGCAGTGTCCAGTAACGGTGACTCTTTCTCTGTAAACTTTGATACGCAGATCAACGGTAGACTAGTGATAGTGACCTTGTACTCGTAGCTTCCAACAGTGACTGTAGATCTTCAACGGTGATCTTTTAGCAACAGTGAACTATTACAGTGACCTTGAACAGAAGGCTCGTACCAGTAGCCCTTTAACAGTGAACTTTTACTTAGAGAAATGTAAATTGTAACCTAATGCAACAAAGTCATGAGAGTAAAAAATATAAATTATTCAGGATAAATAATATGAATACACATGATGACGCTCCTTTCATCACAAAATATAAAAATTGGAAAAGGGGATTATCTTAACTCAATGTGATTCAACCTTTGGACAAATTTCAGAAATTGGGAAAGGAAGTAATAAGAAGAATGTTGCACAAGGGTCGTGCAAGTGTTACGATGGTCGCGTAAGTAAACTTGCACGCCACAATGGTCGTGCAAGTCTACTTGCGTGCCCAAAATAATAACCGCCTAGGGTCTTCTCCAGCCTATAAATAGACCCTGTGGGCCCCCCATTTAGAGGAGGGATTTTTCTAGAAACTCATATTTGAGCTCTCGGCGCCCTAGTCTTTCCTCAAAGCTTCTGAAACACTTCTAAAGTAATTTCATACCTTGAACGGAAGATCTATAGATGGGGAGGAAGGCCTAAGTGTTGAAACTCATCAACACTTGTGCGCCTGAGTGGCCATCCCTTAAGGGAAATGACCACACTTGAGCGCCGCCTTACTCCTTCATTAGAACTTGCGTGCCACTCTTCTGGAAGAACCTCAGCAGTATTCTAAAGGCTTTAACCAAGTGTCTCTAAAGTATTTCCTTATTGGTTACCCATCACACAAGTACCCATGTGTCGCACAGGTATACTTGTGCCACCAGGACTTGCGCGCCCACACATTACCTGCACGCCTGTCAGGACATGCGCGCCTCTGCCTTTTTGGGTTCCCTTCTTGTCTGTTTCACCCCTCTTAAGACATTCCACCTCTCCTATTCAATATTCAATCTTCAAGACACTCTTAAAATCCATTTATGGCATGATTTCTTGATTTTTCTTCCTTATCTGAAAGGAATTCTGTGGAATATCTCTCAAAACCTAGTGATTTACACATCTTTATGTCACTAAAGATTGAGATTTCATTAATTCAACCTCACCCTTTAAGATGAGAGAACTAAATTGTTTGGGCCTCCTTTTCAGTAATAAGCCACAGTCATAATCCTCATTAACCTGGGCCTCCTTTTCAAGAATAATCCCCAGTCATAATTCCCTTAACCTAGGCCTCCTCTTTAGGAGTAAGCCTGAGTCTCAAATACAGGCCTCCTTTTCAGGAGTAAGCCCCAGTCATAATTCCCATAACCTGGGCCTCCTCTTCAGGAGTAATCCCTAGTATCAAAAATGGGACTCTTTTTCAGGTGTAAGTCCAAATCATAATTCTCAAATTTGGGCATCCTCTTTAGGATTAAGCCCCAGTCTCCTAGTTTGAGCATCCTCCTCAAGAGTAAGCACCAATTCTTAAAGTTCCCAAATCTGGGCATCCTCCTTAGGATTAATCCCCAAACCTTAATTACCTTAACCTGTGCCTCCTTTTCAGGAGTAATCCCTAGTCTCAAATATGGGCATCCTCTTCAGGAGTACGCCCCAAGTCCCTTAATTTTTTCATGTCTCTTAACCTGCACCTCCTTTTCAGGAGTAAGCCCCGGTCTTAATTTCTCTTAACCAGTCCTAATTTCCCTTTGATCTGGGATTAATTCCTAGGAGTAAAACCCAATCATAAGTCATCTCCTAATTTGGGACTCCTTTTCAGGAGTAAGCCCCATGTTAGCGTATTCAAATATCCATGAAACACATATACCTTTATGGACCATGTTCCTGGATTTATTCCCTGATATAAATCCTAATATTCATTTATCTGGGCAGTAATACATACCTAAGCCCCAAATTATTTCTTATGATTGCATATTTCATGGCACAATTGTCTGGTTTTTACCAATACTTCTTGTTTCTCACACCGAGGATGACCCACATGAGCTTATAGTGTAAAAGTAATGATGGAATCCTTATTTGAGAAATCAAACATAAACATCATACCCCCTTACTCGAACTACATAGGTTCTGATTCCTTTTCTAAAAAAGGATATGTAGGTAGCCCATTTGCAGGTTCAATCCCAACTATCAAATAATCTATGTCCTTCTGAATGACAATAAACTTCAAGGTCCCCACTGAGTGGCTTTAAAACCAGCATGGTCATCATAATGACCAAGAGACTTCTATATAAATGTGTTGAAGGATACCATTGACCAAGAATCTCTAATAAATACAGATGATTCTCTGTCGATGAAGAACCTCGAATACATATAAAAGATTCTCTAAATTTCCTACATATTTAATCATTGATTATCAGATCTGAAAGAAATCTCATTTTATACTTGGTAATGTAATAAGGACTCACAAACATAACTTAAATATATAAAGAGAGTCCCGGATTAGACAATAATTCCCCTAAAAAAGGTGTGATGATACCGACCTCCCATACTCTCGACCAATGCAAATTCCTAAGCCTCATTAGTCCACAAACTAATGAGAACCTACCTTTGTAAAGTAGGTCCAAATGGATATGGAATCATTGGATGTTTCCGGTTCTACGAACAAACCCGTTAGAAACCGATCAGAATGTTTGAACCTCCCATCAAGGAGGCCATTCCCAAATTCTAATAGAATCAAAAAATGGTGAACCCGACGTGAATCCTTAACCAAGTTAAAATGTTGTTTTACCTATTTGTTAGGCCCCTATTTAAAAATCAATGATAGGGCCATCAAAATCAATCATTTACATATGTTCTCATCCAAAAGATGTATTGGATGAATTTATCTTGATTACGTCTGTTATATCAAACAAGCACTCTTTTCCAAAATCTTCTGCATTTCTAGTATGGCTGCTCTCAAGTTCACACCTGTGAATATCGCTGCTGCAAATGCCACTACTGCTACTCCTAATAGATCTTTGTCCGCTCTGAGGATGACATCACCTACTCAACGTCTTCAATGATGGGTATCAAACGCGATGGTTAAGGAGTACCGTCAACACGGTACCATCCCAACTCTGGAGGCTGCCCGAAAAACCCTCCAACTGAATGACTCACACCGGTTGTCCGGACAACGACGACCCGTGATCAAGAAGCAGGCGGTTCTAACTACCATCTCCAACCGTTTCAGGTCGTTATCCCCAGAAAGAAATCACCATTCGCTCCCTTATTTCGGGGAGGTGAATAAGTAGGTCCCTCGGGGCCTTAATTCAAGCAGACAAGAGTCCATCCTGAGGGCTCCCACCAACAATCGTTGCGAGACTCGTGCGGCATTGCACCCTCAACATGATGAGGGTACCGACACCAGGCGTTCGGCTCAGGTTCCTCGAACCCGAGCAGGCAAGACGAATCACCAGAGGCGAAATACGGTTAACAGTGAGCCGGTTCTCATCTATGCCATCTCCGGAGAAGTCCACCAACCTAACTTTCTAGCAAGCAATGAGCATGCACACACACCTTCCCGTTTTAATTCCGCTATCCAGAAGACTCATCTGGCCAATCACGCCAATCCCGTCAGGCAATTCTGGTAGAGTACTAAAGGTAGGAACATAAACCTATTTATACATCATCATCTAGTCAGAAGACTCATCTGACTACATATGATGGATCTCGTCAACTACGTTCGGTGAAGTGCAATCAGCAGGCACATACACCTGCTAGTACTTATCAAGCCTACCAACAGTCTCTCTTGGTAGCATTCTGAGAAGTTAGTCGGAATGCCCCGACAACAAACAGGAGGTAGACTCAACTCTCTGCCCCCAAACTTGAGTTCTGTTAAGATTCACTGACAGGAAAAGGAGGACAGGAGAAGGCACATACACCTACTCCAATCCCGGAATGGACGTATATCCCCGTTCCGACAGTTGAAGTCACCAAGCATATTCTATCAATGGTGAAAGAGAAAATGAAAATCCCTGCTCATATTATAGGATGCCTTCCAGGATATTATAATAGCTTCAGCAGCATCTAAGGGAAAGACACATAAATCTATCCCTACCAGTGGAGTGACACATAAACAATTCACTCTGGAACAGACACACACATCTATTCCAGTCCAAGAGGGTTGTGGGGAATACTCCCCCATATCATACGGACAACCAAGTCAGGCACATACACCTGACTTGAGTGGAGATCGTCAGCCAAACCTGGCCATCTTTCCTGATCTGGCATATACACTTGCTCAGAGTAGCCACTTTTGTCAACAAGTGGTTTCCAATGCGATTAACAAGGCATCTAAGAAAAAGAC
Organism: Viscum album; assembly: GCA_963277665.1. NCBI lineage: Eukaryota > Viridiplantae > Streptophyta > Magnoliopsida > Santalales > Viscaceae > Viscum > Viscum album. Next base: position 1,535,136,356 of record OY728121.1, on the reverse strand, counting down.
CTGCCCAGCACAGTCAGGAGATCAAGATCCAATATGTAACAAGGCCTTACTCAATGCTGGAGTTCATGATGCCCTCAGACAATTATATGTTGGAATCCAAGATTCTAATCCCTCATTTCCCAATAGTGGGAACATTAATTCTAAAGGTCTTCAATAGAAACTTCCTCATGAAGGCTTGCTTCATGACAATTCGGTCGATTTCGAAGATTCATCTTCAGATGAGAGCCACAAGAACCCTCTATGTGGTCAGAAGACCATGGAGCAAGATATCTCATCTTTTGCTGTAACCCATTATGGTGGTCCTCCCCATGATGATGAATTTCGCTACGAAAGTCCTCTCCGCAGTAGTGATGCACATTGCCCGGAAAATGCTCCAGTGGACAATGTAGTGCTGAGAAAGACCTCTTATCTTGAGGCACATGCAAATGAAAAACCAGTCATGTCTGATTCTTCATCGCTAGTAGGTGAAATGCTTTCTCAATATGAACATATCCCAGGGTGTAGGTCATTCTCCGAGCCACCCCTATGTCATTCATCTTCTAGTTTAATCAGTGATTTCTCTACCAATCCTATTGAATCCAATAAAGCCACAAAGAAGGACCAACTCTGGTCAAAACAGGTAGAAGAATCATCATCAAATGACAAAGAGGAAATGCTGAACATGAGAAAATAACTGGCGAATGGTGAAGTGCCAGTTATGTTTTGGCCTCTGGATGATTCTCAGTGTGACATTCCAGAAATGACGACAGAAGATGGAATTCATGATATTCATCTCAACATATGGAAAAATCTTTGTCAGCTGAAAAAGAATGTATTATCTTATGATGAATATGAAAATAATTTTAGGATAATAGAAGGGTTACAACGCCAAATTGACTTGGAATATCTATCAGTCTCTCAGTATACGAATGATGAAAAGAAGCAGAGAGACCTTCAGCATTCATGCCTTGGCGTACTAAGAAAATTTCGTCAGTTAATTTCCAATACCCCATCTGGTATTTGTGTCAGAGGATGGGGTGTTCATGGAGCACTGCATTTCACGGTGCTCTCCAGTTAGCAAAGCCCACCGAAAATGGTCTCATGCAATGTTATTGCCCATGGTCGACCACAGTCAATGGGCTTTGTTTGTAATCAAAATATTTCCCAAGAATATACCTCAACAGGTTACTCTCAAAATCAAGAATATAGAGAACAAGTTGTTGAATTACTCCTGCATCAAGAAATCGAGAATATTTAACAGGCCTCTCGTATGGAGAAAGCACATCATTAAGTGACAGAAGTGTCAGAAATTATCCAACGGTCTTTTGAACCAGTTGATAAATGTGGATACAGATTAATGCATCCAGCTAATTTCCAGACTAAGGTTTGAAAGATCAGGAGGGCTTTTAAGAATGTCACAGACATAGCATGTCAATAGCCACCCCAACTCGCCAGACTGGGGACTCTTTTAAATCAACCCTCAGAATCAACAAATAGGATTCGAGGAGTTGAGTGGGAACAATAGGAACAGCCCCAGTCCACCAAACTGGGTACTTTTTCAAATCATCAATCACCTCCTCATAGAAATTCGGTCTTTTATCTATTGGGAAAGAAGCCTCAAGAGGAACAAAAATCCAAATTATCAAGAGATTCCCTCTAAATTACGGTTCTTCAAGAAGTTTCGGAGGGATCAAATCAACAAGAGGCATTGTCTAATCAAAGACATGAAAGAAGAAAATATCACAGAAATGATGATATAAGGTATGCGATGCATTATGCATCAATCAATTTCATCAATGTCGTTTTTTCTGATCCACCAGATGAGGCTCACCCATGGGACTCAGATAAAGAGGTTCCTGCTCAAGAATATGTTAGCACCGACACAAATTAAGAAGGTGTGCATACACGAAATCAAAGGGTTACTCAGAACCTAGGTAATCCTTCATGTAACCCACTTCCACCTCTCCAAAAAGGATCCAAAAAAGGGAGGGGAATGAATCAGGTTATAGATCCTTCCTTTGGAGAAGGCTAATCGCTCTCACTAGAGAAAAGGTTTACACAACAGGAGGAATAAATGAAGGAAATAAGGAGGTTGAATGCAGAAATACTTTAGGGTAGTCTTCTTTTTAAGCGTGATGGAGTCAGTTAGCCAAGGGAATTTGTTGTATCTACTGAGATGGGTCAAGAATATCCTCCTCTATCAGTACACCCTCACAGGTCTAATCCTATGGGTCAAGTGGAACAACAGGTGGCAGTGCTACTATCTGTTGCAGCACCAACTACCACATCTGTCCAAGCTCCAGTAATTTCACCTACCCAAGTCCAAGTTCAACTAGATGTTTCTCAAAAGTTAATAACTACCATTGAGTCATTAACATCTCGGTTAGAAACTATGGAAGGGAAGCGTGCGCAGGTTCAACCGGAAAAGAAAGCTTAACCTGGATGGGTAGATTCAATCACTCCCCCATCAAATTTTGGGAATACTATATTCCCTATTTTCAATGGATTAGGAGATCCTGAACAGCATTTGACGCATTACATATCTTGTTGCGATCCAATGATGGGAACTCCGGAGCAGCAAGAAGTAGTGAAACTCAGATGCTTCGTGCGAACCATGTAAGGACCGACTTTTTTATGGTATACAAGCTTGAAATCCCGGTCAGTTACCGGATGGGAAGATCTCCGTCCATGATTTCTTCTTCAATTATGTTCAACTTTTCCAAAGACAACAGTTTTTTATCTTAAAAACTATAAGAAAAGGGAGAATGAAAGAGTCTCTGATTTAATTTCTCACTGGAAGGGGTTAATATATTCCCTAAGCCTATCACTCCCTCAAGAGGAACTGTTGCCAATCTGTGTGGAAAATCTGCGTGACGAATTACACAAGTCGTTGATCCCTGTGAAATACAAAGGGGGGTTTCGAGACCTTACTTCAATTTCTCCGGAGATTGAAGATTCCCTTATACAGGCTAAGGCTAAATCTCGTGTAATTCCATCAGCTCCAGGAAGGAGAATGGGTAAAGCAGAAACTGCTACAATTATGCTTAAACAAGAACATGTACATATTTCAACTTCAAAACCTTCATCTTCTCTAAGGGCTCCACCTCCTGAGCGCCAACAAAAAAGGCCTTTTTGTCCAGATGATCAAAGAGATCAAAGATGAAAACAATTTGAGGATCTGAAGAGAAAAACATAATCTTTCCGAAATGAACAAGTTCTTGGTTACTTCATTTTGGCTTTGGAAAATAATCTGTTTCAATTACCATGGCAAAGAGTCCAAACAAGGAAGGAGATGAATACCATCCCAATTATTTCCCTTTTCATCAAATGTTGGGGCATCCCATCCAGGAGTGTTTTGTCTTCAAAGACCGCCTGCAAAAGATGGTCGACTCGGGACAAGTCAAACTGAAAGGTTCTTCAGCTCAGGTAGCATGTGTTACTGCTACAATTCTAGAGGTGGAAGGCGAATGGAAAGAAGTCAAAAGCAAAAATGCATAGAAGTTTGATGATTGGATGGTTTGAAATACAATCAACCGAACTCATGCTATTTTTAGAACACAATTAAAGAAATAGATTGTGTCTTCTATAATGAATGTTGCAGGAAAACCCACTTCTTCAGAGGGAAAGTCCTCAAAGAAACGACATGATTCAACAAAATAAAACGAATCAGAAGAAGATGAGTATGTGTCAAAGCCTAAGTTGTATTTGACTCTGGAAGACTTCAAGCCATCTAATTCAATGCCACTGGCACCGCCCCACCAAACAGAATAGCCTAAACTATCTAATCAGGCAGAGTCTTCCTTAGATGAAGATTTAATCTTCGGTTCTGTTAATATGATTCAATTAATGGATCCATATGCCAGTCGTAGTTTCCAGTTTGATGATACTGAATTCCCTATATCAAACAGGGGAATAAGAGGAAGTTACAGAGGCTCAGGATACAGTGGAAGACGTGGATCTTTCAGAAGCCACTATTCCAATTCTACCCCTGCTAGAACTTTGTACGCAGCAGAAACTCGTGGTAGATCCCTTCAGCGAGCTCAGCAAGAACAAGCAAGTTCTTCTACCAATAGAAAATTCAATCTGGACACAATTATTTTGGATGATCGGTTGACGGTTCCATCTTCTTTCTATCAGCAAGTAAATGGATCTAATCAGTTTAATCTTCCAAAACCGGGAATATTGCCAACTCTTATCCCAATACAAGATGCATCAACTTCGAAAGCATCTGCTTCCAAGGTACCAACTAAACCACATATTCCTGTTGGGAAACGCAGACCTTTGGATCAAAAGTATGATGTATTGAAACACTTGGCCCATGTACCAGCCAGGTTATCAATTCTGGATTCTCTGAATCTTTCAGAAGATATTTGGGAAGCACTCATCGAGGCTTTGTCGTGTCCTCGAGAGTTTGAAACTGAAATTGTTGCAGCTGAAGTCTATCACATAGAGAATAATCTTGCAGAATTCCATGCAATAATATCTTTTAATGATTAAGATGAAGATGTTGTTTTGCATGGTCATATTATACCTTTGTACTTATCTGTCAAGGTCAATGGTGTAGACGTTTGAAAAGAATTCATTGACAATGGTTCATGAGTCAACCTCATGCCCATTCGTACACTTCATCGATTGGGCCTCACGGAATCTGATTTATCTCCTTCTACCATGATGTTACAAGGATATGATAAAAATGAACAAGAACCACTGGGTGAAGATACACTCAGAACTCAGTTTGGAGATCTTGTATCCAATTCGGATTTCATGTTTGTTGATCAAGACTCATCTTTCAACATCGTGCTTGGAAGACCATGGCTACATCAACATGCGGTTATCCCTTGATCATACCATCAATGTCTCAAATATTGTTTCGATGTTCATGTTGGGAAATTTTATGGGGATAAGGCCCTGTTCAAGACATGTGAGTCTCAATACATTGTGGCGGAATTCTATCACATGAAGGGAAGGGAGAAATCCGCAATAAAAGAGATTACCAAAGTTAACGCTCCATATGGTTTGGAGAAAATTCTAGTAAATCCATTTACACATGTGAGTATAGATTATGTGTTTCCAATTGTCAAATTGACAAGATCGACCCAAATTAAAATAATCTTATGGAAAGATCCATAATGTCAATTATGGAAATCGAGCCTAACAACATGGGAGAAATTGGTAACCCACCAAGCAGTGATGAAAGTATAAATGGTGACGTCTTCATTTCATCTGCTGAAATCCCACAAGTCTATACTTCACCAATTAGGTTAGAAGAAGTTATAGAAACATCAGAGATGAACAATTATGTCAATTCTCAATCCATCATTTCCACTTTATTACCCAAAGAAGACCCTTCATCATCAATCAGGTTGGAAATGGAAGATTCTTCTTCAAGATGTGTAAATTTTGACATCTCTTCTGATCATGAAAATTCTGCTTTATCATCTAATATTCAAGTAGAAATGGAAGAAATAACAAATGATGAAGAAGAAGAAAAATATCTCAGAGATGCTCCTCCAAAATTTGAAGAGGGTATCTCTACCACTGTGGATGAACTCAGAGAAATAAATCTGGGTACAAAAGGAGATCCACGCCCCACTTTAATCAGTGCGGCCATGACTCGTGAAGAGAAAGAGATGTATATTTCCTTTCTAAAGAAAAATAGAGATATATCTTCTTGGAACTATACAGAAATGCCCGGGATTGATCCTGTTGTTGCTACTCATGATTTGGGTTTTCCAGAAGAACATTGCGGATTTAAGCAAGCCGCGAGAAGAACACACCCAACTTATGCTTCAAAAATTGAAGCTGAAGTGGATAATCTTATCAAAGCTAACTTCATCAGAGAAGTTCAATATCCCAATTGGTTGGCTAATATTGTCCCTGTAAAGAAGAAGAACGAACAAATTAGAGTTTTCATTGATTTCAAAGATCTATATCGGCATTGTCCTAAGGATGATTTCCCAGTTCCGATTACAGAACTTTTAATTGATTCAATAGCAGGCTTTGAAGGAATTTCCTTCATCGATGGATATTCCGGATATAATAAGATCCGAATGGCCCCAGAAGACGAGGAATCTATAGCTTTTAGATCCCCTCAGGTTATGTTTTTCTACCGGGTAATTCCCTTTGGCTTAAAGAATGCAGGTGCAACATATCAGTGTGACGTGCATCGTATCTTCAAACCCTTCTTAGGGAAGCTTGTTGAATGCTATGTAGAAGGTTTGGTGGTTAAATAAAAACAACATTCTAATCACTTGGCTGATTTGGAAGTCACATTCTGTAAGCTTCGACAACATAATTTGAAGACGAACCCCTTAAAATGTTCTTTTGGGGTAACCTCAAGAAAATTTCTTGGCTTTTTTGTACGCCATCATGGTATTGAAGTCGATCCTAAGAAGACCAAGTCAATCCTTGGTATGTCACCTCCTCAAAATTTGAATGAATTAAGAGGAATTTAAGGAAAATTTGCCTATATTCGGCGTTTCATCGCCAATTTGGAAGGCAAAAGTTTATCGTTCACCAAATTGATGAAGAAGGGTGTAACACCCCAAGATTTCATAGTGTGTTATTTCTTCAAAATGATTTAATAACATGCACTACACGCAACACCGAGTTCAATTGCACCATGACTTACCAAAAAAAAAGCCATTAAAAGAGGTCATGAATAGTATTAACTAAATTTTAAACTTTATAATTTTAGAATCCATATTAAGAGTTTCTTAGTCATAATGCAAGAACAGATTCATTTTCAGTATTGCACTTTTATCAACTTTTGATAGTGAAACCTTTTTAAATACAATATTTTAAACTTTTTGACTAAATGGAGACATCAAAAAATTTAAAATGAAACATCCCAAGCTTCCACGGTACGCTTTCCTTTGAATAAAACAGTAGCGTGTGTTGTACGCAACGTCGAGTTTTAACACACACCACAACAGATCAAACTAGCCGTTATGAATAGTAATACCTAAATTTTGAAATTATATATATTTTATATTTTGAAATGGACTTCATTTTTGGATTCGGAATATCGAATTTAGCCTAAGGTGAAATTTTGGTACTTTTCGGATAACTTTCATATTTTGATGAATAGTGAAAATCACTAAATTTTAATTAAAAACAACTTTTTTAATCAAAATAATTAATAGTGATAAATTATGAATTTGAGTGGTTTTAAAGTATATTTAGAATATATTTTTACAATTTAATATAATGTTGGTCATTGGACATAATTTTACAATTAAACCGAACATAAACAAGCGTCAATCTTTTGATAGTTATTATCTCTTAAAAAACACGCTTTTTGTTTTGACAGCGGGAATTAATTTTAAATTAATTTCTGCCACTTCTGTGTTTTGAATTTAGGAAAATGGATTCCATATTTGGAATCAGGATGTTCAAATTTTGTAAATAGGTAACTTTTATTTTTAGACATTTTGAATAATTACTGCGGTAAATATTTTATTTACCATGGTAAAGGGTAAATCCGGTAAATAAGGGTTAAAAAAAATAATATTATAATAATACTAAATTACCCTAAAACGTGTCTTAACCCTATTGGTTGATACATGGTCGACCATGGGCATATTTGTGTCTATTTTGGGACCCCATGGATCTACTTGTAAGTGATAATGACACTTTATTTTAATTAAGTCAAAATGAATACAAAAATGACACAAGCATATATCTTTTAGCAAAACAATTGTTACATAGGGTTATATAAGTTGGATTTTAGATTATAAATATTCATTAGAAAGATAAAAAGCTTTCCTACATAATTATATTTTATTTATAATTTTTAGAAATTAAATAAGTTATTTTATTTATGACACAAAGATGATGCAGTAATTACTATAATAGTGAAAAATTAAAATAATTGATATTATAAATACCCAAAAAAAATATAATATGAAACTTTTAATGAATTAAACTAATTTTCTAGGATAATATGATATATTAGGATTGATTTAAATGACTTTGTTCGAAGTAATCAATCTGTTATGAGTTTCACAAAAATCAACTATTGAATAGTGTCAAAATTGACATAAAAGAGTTTTTAAAACAAATATTATATTATTAATTGATATTAAATTTTTAAAAATCTACGGTTCGGCCAAGAGACTTATATAATGATAGGATCATCATTAATGGACCACTTGGGGGTCTCTTGTATGTATATGGTAAGTCTATTAACCATATAATATAAAAATACAAAGAGACATTGTAAAAGTGAAACTAATTAACTTAGAGTTAATACTTAAAGATAAGGTTAATATAAGTACCCAAACCTGTCTAAATTCTATTGGTTGAGTTGTTTTCGACCTATCCCCACCTTAACCTTTGAATAGTCAATTTTGGAGCCATTAGAAACCGAATATGAATTTAATATAAATTAATATTTCTAGCTTTTCCAAAGGTGCCCCTCACCCCTCTTATAAAAGGGCACTCCTCCTTCTCATTTCTTCACACCTATAAAGCCTTTTGGCTCGGCCAAACTCTTCCCAAATACTCTCCCAACATCCCTCACTACAACCTAGAGGCATTAGTTTGATCATAAATCCAACCTAAGGAGCCCTTTTGATCAAATCAAAAGGAAGAACCCGAAGAAGAGGTAATGATTTCACCACCCTTCTCCAAGTTCATTTCTTCTTCCACTTCTTCTTCCTTTTTTCTTACCATTCTAAAATAATAACTCCAGTATCTCACATATACTGTGATGTTATTATAAATATGGTACAACCATATTCAGTATTCTATCCAACCTTTGAATAACATGTCACCATACGTGCGTACGTACGGCTTACCGTCTCCACGCCGTGGTGTAATTGTTATTCAATATATTATTATTTGGATGGGTATAATAATGATGTGTAACTCATGTAAATAATAAATATAACATGTTAATGATTCTGTATATATGATATACCATCCATTTATATATTATTTTAATATCAAAAGAATGATATTGTCGCTCGTGCGTACGTACGGACTACCGTCTCCACGAACGCGATGAGATTCATTCTCCATCATATCCATTCAAGTATAATTATCATTTGATGATTTAAAAATGATGTTTAAGGACTAGATATCATTCTGTATATGAATAAAATACAACAACCATGGCTTATGTAACAAAACATATAAAAGAAAATGAGTAAGTTAACTCCCGAAACGATGATAATTCTAAGATATTATTAACAAATCAATGTTAAAAGATCATATATGATATCATATTATTATATATGATTCTTGTATAATTTAATAACAACTATTTCACCATTATACAGGAGGTTAACCTACCCCAACCAAGGAAAAGTACAAGGTAAGGGTTATTTCACAATCTCTCCATTATCCGAGGTTGTTTATACGTAATAATCTACTGGGATCTCGTTATCATCCACATCCATGTTTCTTCAAAATGTATTTCAAAACATTTTTAATATTTAAAAGAATATGGGTTAAAGTCATTTATACCCTTGTTTGACTTTTTATAAGAGGTTTATAAGGGAATCTTTCCATCGTTTTCCAAACAAGGTGCTTTTTAACCTTTTCGACAGAATTAAGATAAGAATGTTTTTTTTAACTTATACGGCGGGTGCGGTTATTTTCCGCCATTATAAAATCGTCAAAGCTTACCTTACAAGCTTATAAGAATATTTTCAAGAAAATGTTTTAATTTATATGACTCTTAAATGATTTCAAAAATAGATAGAGATATTTCTCTAAAAAGTGTTTTGATTTCATCTATGTCAACATCCTTCGACGGATTTTACGCTTATTTGAAGTTGATTTATTATAATACAAAACTTCTATATTGTATTGAAGGTTTTGTGATATGTTTGACTGTGGATGTTCTATTTTTATACCATTCATAGTTTATGGTGAAATTATTGACATTTCCTATGCTAGTTTTAATACGAATGTTTTTGTTATGTTTAAACCTTTTCATATGGGAATGCATTGGACTTAATATGTGACGGGTGGAGCCCGCTATAGCTCCTCGATGCATCGGTAGGTCTCATGAGACAAACTAGTGTCTTGGCACAAGGCCTTGACAAAATCTTATTTGTAGTCTTGGCACGAGGCCTTGGCTATGTGGTTATGATAGTCTGGCATTATGCATTCCAACATTATGAAAGTGGTTATTGATTTTTGCATGTGATTATTCGATTAGTAGAATATCCATGTGAATAAGTAAATGGCATTATTTCATTTTATTTATGTCATACCATGTTGAAAGTTCATATTTAAAAGGATTTTGTTTTAGTTATACATTGCCTTAAATGTTTATTCTTATTTATGAAAGTTTCCGCTATATTGTTATCCTTACTGGGCATTTGAGCTCACCCCTTTTCTATGTTTTATTTTTCCCAGGATGTGAAGAAGTAAGTTATGAATGACCTGCAGGGATTTTATGAGGGGATTATAGTGTGGACTGTGGAAACATTATGTTGTTGTAGTATTTTTTCATTTTATGATGTAATGTAAAACTTATGAATATATCTAGTGTTTCCAAGGCTACTAAACCAATCGGTCTTTCGAGATTTGATCTTTCTTGTGATCATGCCAATGTTACGAAGTAATGCACCGACTCTGGGAAGCTGGGGTCGGGGCGTTACAGTTGGTATCAGAGGAAGTTTAGTACAAACCTTGGAAGCTAGATTTAGATAAACTCTGATTAGAGCACGTAGACCTAAGATGAACTTTGAGGATTAGTATAGAAGAACTTCCTAGAATTTTGGTATTGTAGAGATTTTGTGAGTTTTCCGAGCAATACATCCCTGTCTGGATACGAGCAGGTAGAGGCGGCTCTGGCACAGATGTACCTAGGGGTAAAACCCGAAAACACCGCTTTGAGCTAGACTCGAACGGGAACTGGTGCACGACAACGGGCCTTGCTGCACTCTTGGTTACGACACTCCCGGGGGATATGCTTAGGATAACTCTCATTTTCTTTACAAATCATTATGAAGGGTTTATGAGTATATACTTCCTCAAAGAAAACATTCTTATGATTATGGATTATATCCATAAATAGTTCAATTTATGTTAAGTGTTTTATAAGTATGGGATTATGTATTTTGATTCATAAACTGATCTAGTTTATGCCATTGTTTAGAAATGGCGCCCAGTAGAAGGAATGAGAACTCCGGAAATGCACATGATCCAAAGAGAAGGAAGGATCATATCTTTCATGGTCTTAAGCTAGAATTTATAAGAGAAATAGTCTCCCATTATTATCATCATATGAAGAAATAATATCATGTATTTTACTGAGTCCTATGGATTTGAAGGGAAGAAAGAGAAGAAAAGGATAGAAGAGAGAAAGATGGATAAAGGGAAGAGGGAAAAGAAGAATTTTCCCATATGTGGTAACTGTGGAAAGAAACACCCTGGAACTTGCCTGAAAGGAATGAGAGTTTGTTATAAGTGTGGAGGAAAAGGGCACAAAGTACGTGACTGCAAGGGTAAGAAAATGGTTTTAAATGTACAATGCTTCATTTGCAAGGAGTTTGGACACTATGCGAACCTATGTCCCAGTCATCAGACTATGCCGCAAATGATGCTATTGGATAATAATCAAGTTATGATACTACCACAGATGAAGAGGAATGATTAGAGTTATTATGTTGATTATATCAATTGAGTGTTGTATCAACAATGTACTTGTTATAATAATTATGGAGTATATAAGGATTGTACTGCAGTACTATTTCATTAAGGACTTGAGATTGTGTGGAACAAAGAAAAGTGACTCAATAGCAGGATAAATTTTTGAAAAATATATGGTTGAGAGAATGATAAATCATAATATAGTTCTGATACTGAGGTAGTGATTTTGGAATAATATGTGATTGTTTTGGATAAATTATATTGGATATTCTTGACTACCTTGGAACTGATTAATGATTTGTATATTCCATCATTGTTGGGGTTTAAAACATTTTTGGATTAATGAAGTATATCCAGCATTCTATATGGAATAAGGGAGCATGAATGTAATCAATAAGGAATATGGTAATACATGATGAAGGTATTCATATTCTATTTCGGGGTAAAAAGGATCTATATTATGTTTACCTTCCTTATAAATGTTGGACTGTGAGTTTAGACAGAAGTATTTTGGATAGTTCTAGTTTGGATTATTTTGGATTGCCATAAAAGGACAACCCGTAGGTCGGGCGGCAACCCGTCGCGTCCGACAAGGCTGCGAGACTTGAACCCGCAACCGAAGGGCGACAAGGGTGTATCACCTACCACTGTCCCACGATATGTCCTGAATTAAATAATGTAGTTTTTTTTTAAAAGATCTGGTAGATGAATTATAAATTCGTTTATTTTGGAACCCTATATGAATAGTATAAATAGAATTTTTTTTACGAGTGAAAGATGAGTTTGTGGTTGAAATTTATTAATGGATAAAACTCTAATTATAAAGTAAGTATATCTCCTTATGATCTTAGCCAATCTCATAAATAAATTCCTCAATATTAAGAAAAGAAACTTAGAAAAAAAAATGTTTTCCTAGATGGTACCTTAAATCATCACTAATTTATGGCTTTGGGATTGTTGGCCTTTTCATAGCCATGTTCTCTACCACTCTCCATCAGATAATTGATGGTTAGATTTTTCTTCCATATCTTTATTTTCCTACATGGAACCCTAGTATGTGTTATTTTCGGTAATCTTCATACTTTCCACTCTTTATTTTAAATAGAGGCCTCATTAATTCATTTTTCGATGTGGGATTTCAACTAAGATATTTTGAAACGTCAAAAATGTGTTATCCTAATACCCTATGTTTTGTTGAACCGATGGTATTTCAAATCATCATAGATTGATGAATTTAAGGACCTCAATTATACACTTGTTTGTGATTGATGACCTCAATCACTACCTATAAATATTTACGTTTTTCCTCCGATTATATGTCTCTAATTTCCACCAATGTTCTCCTAATCGAGATCATAATTTGGTGGTGACCCTTTGATTTCTCTTTTCCTCATATTAAGACTAAATTTTAGTAACCCAATTTCCGATGTGGGTTTTCCCACAATTATATTTTCTACTTTCAACCTTTTATTTTCGAAGAACAATTTCAAATTGCGAGGACGCAATTTATTGAAGGAGGGGAGAATGTAACACCCCAAGATTTCATAGTGTGTTATTTCTTCAAAATAATTTAATAACTTGCACTACACGCAACACCGAGTTCAATTGCACCATGACTTACCAAAAAAAAAGCCATTAAAAGAGGTCATGAATAGTATTAACTAAATTTTAAACTTTATAATTTTAGAATCCATATTATGAGTTTCTTAGTCATAATGCAAGAACAGATTCATTTTCAGTATTGCACTTTTATCAACTTTTGATAGTGAAACCTTTTTAAATACAATATTTTAAACTTTTTGACTAAATGGAGACATCAAAAAATTTAAAATGAAACATCCCAAGCTTCCACGGTACGCTTTCCTTTGAATAAAACAGTAGCGTGTGTTGTACGCAACGTCGAGTTTTAACACACACCACAACCGATCAAACTAGCCGTTATGAATAGTAATACCTAAATTTTGAAATTATATATATTTTATATTTTGAAATGGACTTCATTTTTGGATTCGGAATATCGAATTTAGCCTAAGGTGAAATTTTGGTACTTTTCGGATAACTTTCATATTTTGATGAATAGTGAAAATCACTAAATTTTAATTAAAAACAACTTTTTTAATCAAAATAATTAATAGTGATAAATTATGAATTTGAGTGGTTTTAAAGTATATTTAGAATATATTTTTACAATTTAATATAATGTTGGTCATTGGACATAATTTTACAATTAAACCGAACATAAACAAGTGTCAATCTTTTGATAGTTATTATCTCTTAAAAAACACGCTTTTTGTTTTGACAGCGGGAATTAATTTTAAATTAATTTCTGCCACTTCTGTGTTTTGAATTTAGGAAAATGGATTCCATATTTGGAATCAGGATGTTCAAATTGTGTAAATAGGTAAATTTTATTTTTAGACATTTTGAATAATTACTGCGGTAAATATTTTATTTACCATGGTAAAGGGTAAATCCGGTAAATAAGGGTTAACAAAATAATATTATAATAATACTAAATTACCCTAAAACGTGTCTTAACCCTATTGGTTGATACATGGTCGACCATGGGCATCTTTTTGTCTATTTTGGGACCCCATGGATCCACTTGTAAGTGAAAATGACACTTTATTTTAATTAAGTCAAAATGAATACAAAAATGACACAAGCATATATCTTTTAGCAAAACAATTGTTACATAGGGTTATATAAGTTGGATTTTAGATTATAAATATTCATTAGAAAGATAAAAAGATTTCCTACATAATTATAGTTTATTTATAATTTTTATAAATTAAATAATTTATTTTATTTATGACACAAAGATGATGCAGTAATTACTATAATAGTGAAAAATTAAAATAATTGATATTATAAATACCCAAAAAAATATAATATGAAACTTTTAATGAATTAAACTAATTTTCTAGGATACTATGATATATTAGGATTGATTTAATTGACTTTTTTCGAAGTAATCAATCTGTTATGAGTTTCACAAAAATCAACTATTGAATAGTGTCAAAATTGACATAAAAGAGTTTTTAAAACAAATATTATATTATTAATTGATATTAAATTTTTAAAAATCTAAGGTTCGGCCAAGAGACTTATATAATGATAGTATCATCATTAATGGACCACTTGGGGGTCTCTTGTATGTATATGGTAAGTCTATTAACCATATAATATAAAAATACAAAGAGACATTGTAAAAGTAAAACTAATTAACTTAGAGTTAATACTTAAAGATAAGGTTAATATAAGTACCCAAACCTGTCTAAATTATATTGGTTGAGTTGTTTTCGACCTATCCCCACCTTAACCTTTGAATAGTCGATTTTGGAGCCATTAGAAACCGAATATGAATTTAATATAAATTAATATTTCTAGCTTTTCCAAAGGTGCCCCTCACCCCTCTTATAAAAGGGCACTCCTCCTTCTCATTTCTTCACACCTCTAAAGCCTTTTGGCTCGGCCAAACTCTGCCCAAATACTCTCCCAACATCCCTCACTACAACCTAGAGGCCTTAGTTTGATCATAAATCCAACCTAAGGAGCTTTTTTGATCAAATCAAAAGGAAGAACCCGAAGAAGAGGTAATGATTTCACCACCCTTCTCCAAGTTCATTTCTTCTTCCACTTCTTCTTCCTTTGTTCTTACCATTCTAAAATAATAACTCCAGTATCTCACATATACTGTGATGTTATTATAAATATGGTACAACCATATTCAGTATTCTATCCAACCTTTGAATAACATGTCACCATACGTGCGTACGTACGGCTTACCGTCTCCACGCCGTGGTGTAATTGTTATTCAATATATTATTATTTGGATGGGTATAATAATGATGTGTAACTCATGTAAATAATAAATATAACATGTTAATGATTCTGTATATATGATATACCATCCATTTATATATTATTTTAATATCAAAAGAATGATATTGTCGCTCGTGCGTACGTACGGACTACCGTCTCCACGAACGCGATGAGATTCATTCTCCATCGTATCCATTCAAGTATAATTATCATTTGATGATTTAAAAATGATGTTTAAGGACTAGATATCATTCTGGATATGAATAAAATACAACAACCATGGCTTATGTAACAAAACATATAAAAGAAAATGAGTAAGTTAACTCCCGAAACGACGATAATTCTAAGATATTATTAACAAATAAATGTTAAAAGATAATATATGATATCATATTATTATATATGATTCTTGTATAATTTAATAACAACTATTTCACCATTATATAGGAGGTTAACCTACCCCAACCAAGTAAAAGTACAAGGTAAGGGTTATTTCACAATCTCTTCATTATCCGAGGTTGTTTATACGTAATAATCTACTAGGATCTCGTTATCATCCACATCCATGTTTCTTCAAAATGTATTTCAAAACATTTTTAATATTTAAAAGAATATGGGTTAAAGTCATTTATACCCTTGTTTGACTTTTTATAAGAGGTTTATAAGGGAATCTTTCCGTCGTTTTCCAAACAAGGTGCTTTTTAACCTTTTCGACAGAATTAAGATAAGAATGTTTTTTTTAACTTATACGGCGGGTGCGGTTATTTTCCGCCATTATAAAATCGTCAAAGCTTCCCTTAAAAGCTTATAAGAATATTTTCAAGAAAATGTTTTAATTTATATGACTCTTAAATGATTTCAAAAATAGAAAGAGATATTTCTCTAAAAAGTGTTTTGATTTCATCTATGTCAACATCCTTCGACGGATTTTAGGCTTATTTGAAGTTGATTTATTATAATACAAAACTTCTATATTGTATTGAAGGTTTTGTGATATGTTTGACTGTGGATGTGCTATTTTTATACCATTCATAGTTTATGGTGAAATTATTGACATTTCCTATGCTAGTTTTAATACGAATGTTTATGTTATGTTTAAACCTTTTCATATGGGAATGCATTGGACTTAATATGTGACGGGTGGAGCCCGCTATAGCTCCTCGATGCATCGGTAGGTCTCATGAGACAAACTAGTGTCTTGGCACAAGGCCTTGACAAAATCTTATTTGTAGTCTTGGCACGAGGCCTTGGCTATGTGGTTATGATAGTCTGGCATTATGCATTCCAACATTATGAAAGTGGTTATTGATTTTTGCATGTGATTATTCGATTAGTAGAATATCCATGTGAATAAGTAAATGGCATTATTTCATTTTATTTATGCCATACCATGTTGAAAGTTCATATTTAAAAGGCTTTTGTTTTAGTTATACATTGCCTTAAATGTTTATTCTTATTTATGAAAGTTTCCGCTATATTGTTATCCTTACTGGGCATTTGAGCTCACCCCTTTTCTATGTTTTATTTTTCCCAGGATGTGAAGAAGTAAGTTATGAATGACCTGCAGGGATTTTATGAGGGGATTATAGTGTGGACTGTGGAAACATTATGTTGTTGTAGTAGTTTTTCCTTTTATGATGTAATGTAAAACTTATGAATATATCTAGTGTTTCCAAGGCTACTAAACCAATCGGTCTTTCGAGATTTGATCTTTCTTGTGATCGTGCCAATGTTACGAAGTAATGCACCGACTCTGGGTAGCTGGGGTCGGGGCGTTACAAAGGGAGTCACTTACCAGTGGACTGAAGAATGTCAAGAAGCATTCGATATTCCCACGAAATACCTCTTGAGTCCACTGGTGCTCATGCCACCTATTGAAGGAAGACCACTTATCCTCTACGTGACAGCTCTAGAGCGATCATTGGGTGCCTTTCTTGCTCAAAAGAATGATGCTGGGAATGAAAATAGCCTCTACTATCTCAGTCGAACTATGCTTGAAGGAGAAGCCCGTTATTCAAGTATTGAGAAGTGCTACCTGGCATTAATCTTTGCAGTTCAGAGGTTGAGACACAACCTGCAACATCACGCGGTCCAATTGGTATCTCGCAATAACCCGCTCAAATTCATTCTTAGTTGTCCAATGCTTATAGGACGTCTGGCAAGGGCGGACATTATTTTGCAGCAATTCGTCATTTAGTATGTGTCTCAAAAGGTGATAAAAGGCCAAGATCTGGCTGATTTCCTGGAAGAACACCCTTTAGTGGAAGACACATCCTCAGATATTGAACTCCCTGATGAGGATGTCTTTTCTATTCAAGAAAGTCCTCAATCACGGGAAATGTATTTTGATGGTGCTTCCAGAAGTCCAACAGGGAGGAAAATGGAAAATCCTAAATTCAACAATGTTGGCTTATGAATTGCGCTCATTTCTCTAGAAAAGGAAGTGTTACCTTATTCTTTCTTATTGTGGGAAGTTGGTACCAATAATGAAGCAGAATACCATTCTATCATCGCAGGCTTGGAATTAGCACTTCAAGAACAAGTGAATCACTTAAAGGTGAAAGGTGATTCAGACCTGGTAATCAAATAGGTCAATGGGGATTATGCCATCAGAAAAGAAGAACTAATCCCTTTGTATGATTACGTCAGAGAGTTAATGGAGGAATTCCATTCAGAACTGACATTTTATTATGTCCCAAGACCAAAAAATGCTCAAGCTGATGCACTGGCTAATATAGCCACAACTCTGGCAGATCCAAATCGGGATGAGACAACCATCAGTATTTCCCACCGTCATGCAATTTCACCTTCTGTTCGAATCAGAATAGAGGAAATTAATGAAATTATTCCCATTCCAGAACCATATGGTCATACTACAGGATTGATGTCACCTATCAGGGAATACCTTCAAAATGGAAAAATTCCACCTGATAGAGCCAAGGAAGAACAAATTCGGCGAAGTGTGGTCAATTTTACTCTTTATGATAGCCCAGATCACCTAGAGAAAATTCTATACAAATGTGGTTTTGATGGAATTCTCTTTAAATTCATTGATGGTGAAGATACAATGGATGTCATGAAAGAAGTGCATGCAGGAGTCTGTGGTGCCCACCAGTCTGGACATAGACTGTCTGATCAGATTCGAACTCTTGGATACTTTTGGCCTTCAATGATACAAGATTGTGTTGGTTTCAAGAAGAAGTGTCATTCATGCTATGTACATGCCAACTTCATTCATCAACCTCGAGATTTTCTTCATACAGCTAAATAATCATGGCCGTTTTCCACATGGGGAATGGATGTGGTGGGACCTTACCCTTCAGCTACGTCCAAGCAGTTTAAGTACATTCTTACTGCTACTGACTTCTTTTCCAAATGGGCAGAGGCAATACCTCTCAAGGAATTTATTTCTAAATGTGTTGTTAGCTTCATCAAGTCTAACATCATTACCACATTTGGTGTCCCTTATACCATATTGACAGATAATGGAACAACTTCTGTTCATCCGAGGTAAAGAAGTTGTATCAAGAATACAACATCAAATCCAACCATTTCTCTCGGTATCATGCAGCGGCCAATGGCCAGATAGAATCTTTCAACAAGACTCTTTCAAATATCTTGCAAAAGATGGTGGATAAAGATAAGAAATCATGGCCTGATAAACTATTTCTTGCTTTATGGGCTTATCGTACTACCACCTGCACTGCAACTCGGTCAACTCCATATTCATTAGTATATGGAACGGAAGCAGTCTTGCCTATTGAAGGTCAACTACCCGTGCTCAGAGTTGCCATTTGTGATCAATCATCTACATATGAACAATCACAAAAGCAATTGAATGAATTGGAACGGTTATATGAGAAAATATTGTGCACTTTGCACCACTTGGAAGTCTATCAGAATCGAATAGCACGATCATTTAACAAAAAAGTTCTTCTTCATTCATTCACTCAGGGAGAATTGGTATTAGTTTTCAGAACTCCAATGATACTAGGAAAGAAACCTCCCAAGCTTGAGCCAAAATGGGAAGGACCTTACTCAATACATAGGGTCTACTCCAATGGAGCTTATTCATTAATCTCGATGGATGGAGAACTCATCTCTACTCCAACCAATGCCATATTTTTTAAGAAGTATTTTGTATAAACACAAAATATATCATCAAAGGTACTGTATGACCTTAAACTACACCACCAATCATCAAGATGTTAAACTGCATCGTCAAAGGTCTAGTATGACCTTAAAATGAAACTAGGTCATGTATGACCTTAATGTACACCAATGGTCCAGTATGACCTTAAACTGCAACTAGGTCCAGTATGACCTTAAACTGCATCATCAACGGTCCATGCATATGGCCCTAAACTATTTGAAAGTCCCTTATGTCCAACAAGACGTTAAACTGTGACGTCCTAACTACATGATGCTAAACTGTATAAAAGTCCCTTACGTCCGGAAGGACGTTAAACTACATAATCATCAAAGGTCCTATATGACCTTAAACTACCCCACCATCTAGAAAGATGTTAAACTGCATCGTCAACGGTCAAGGAATATGACCCTAAACTATTAGCACTTTTTTCCAACATGACGCTAAACAGTGAAAAAGTCCCTAATACGTCCAACATGACGTTAAATGGTCTACTCTTTTTTCCTCACTGCATGACATTAAACTGCACAGTCCCCCTTTTGTCCAACATGACATTAAACTATATTGTCCCCATCATCCTAACTACATGACGCTAAACTGTACAAAAAGTCTGTGATTCATCCTACATGACATTAAACAATACTTTGTCTCTTCTACATGACCCTAAACTATGTAGCACCAATACTCCTAACTGCAAGACATTAAACTGCATAGTCCCTTTATATGTCCTACATGACATTAAATTGTGCATCATTAAGGTTGTGGTTACCTCTTGTTTCTCACACCGAGTATGACTCACATGGGATTAGAGAAAACCTCATCCATAACACTCACTCTGGGCTATTAACCATGTGTATGTCCCAACAACATCATTTTTTAGGTCGTTGTCCCCAAGAAGAACATGAACATTAATTCAATCTTTAACTGAACTACGTGAACTTTGATCCTTGCCTTCCAGGATGGGTATGTAGGAAACCTCCCAAGGTTCAATCCCAAAACCAATCTCTTCACATAATTTCACCTCCATCTCATACAATGTTGATTTGTGAAACCGCCCCTAGAATCAATATCTTTACATTGGTTCACTTTCATCCTTGCTATACGACGTTAAACTATACAACACTTGTTGTCCAGTATGACAATAAACTACAATATTCTTGGACACCCTCACCTAAGAGGGAATCATTATTTACATTGATTTTCAGTCATGTTTCATTTCAAAGACTACGTGCATACATGGAAATACCTGAACCTTTTATCTTGGGTTAAACCATCATTACACTAAAGTCCCCTTTCACCCTTCACATGTGAGAACCAAATCTGTATAGAGGGTATTTCTAGAACTACATGGGCTTGATTATCATCCTAATGGGATATGTAGGAACGTTCGAGTGTCCCTCGAATCCAGCCCCAAGTATTTGGGCCTAACCCCAAATTCCACTTTCAGTCCCTTGGCTGAAAAGACCCAATGAAAACACACACTGTATATTTCTTATATTGGTCCATGTTCTATGACCCTAACCTAAGATCTCTAATCCTTTTGTCCCACACAACATTAAACTGTAGATCAAGAACTACGTATGGCTTCATTCCCATCCTTATGGGATACGTAGTGAAGTCCAACATTTCCATTCAGGACCTAGCCACAACATGATTATGGTTAGCATTGATTTGTATATCTTTTCATACATTGGACAATACCCATATTTATGTGTCATAGTACTAAACTTAAATATTTTCAGAGCTTCATAAACCTTTTCTTCACTTCTAGTCACAAAAATGTAAAATTTCTGAAAGTTCTATTACCTAACTATGCAGCACGTGCCCTTAGGAAGCCTTGTATAAACAGTATACATAACAGACTTGTCAGCCAAAAGATACTATTATTTGACTATGCAGCCAATGCCCTTAGGTGGCCCTGCATAATTCAACCCCCTAACGGGTTTGTTAAATAATGGTAACTTCATTATTGGGAAGAAAGCCTCTTTTTTCCTTATTGGTCTTAAATGACAGTTTGTAGGGATCCGAAAAAATAGCAATCATTAACATATTTGTCCCATATCATTTTTCATGATCAGAAAGTATTCAAGTCTATGGTTTATATTCTCCTTCCCTATGTTTGGATAAGTCCTTCGTAGGAGTGATATCCATCCAGTTCTTCGATAATCTTGTTCAAAAATATCTTCTCCATATTAAAGTACCTCATTCCATACAGAAAACTCTATACTTTGGAAAATTTGAATCTCCATAAACATACACCGGATTTTTAGCACTCATAATGTTAATTTCTGAGAGTTCTTTTTCCTGACTATGCAGCACGTGCCCTTAGGCGGCCTTTCATAAAGAGTCTACATAACAGACTTGTCAGTCAAATGATGTTATTTATTTGACTATGCATCCAATGCCCTTAGGTGGCCCTGCATAATTCAACCCCATAATGGGTTTGTTAAATAATGGTAACTTCATTCTTGGGAACTACTTCTTCTAATGCCTTTTAGCTCTTTTTCATATCATTCCTCAGATTCAAATATTCATAAGTCACAGTTTACATATTTTCCATCATACTTGAGTATGGTAATATGTTTTCAGATAAATTATCAAGGAATTGAGTCAATTTTAATCCATTTCGGTCAAAGCTATTTCTACCTTAAACATTTTCCTTTGTATGTACGACATGCATGACTTTAAACTGCCAGATTTCTTGTTTTTATTTTCACCTCAGAGTCAAATCCTCTTTTTTCTCCGGATCCCACTCTGAGGGGGGACTTTTGTTGATACTACATTCGTCAAAAAATCTAAAAATTGGAAAATGGGATTATCTTAACTCAATGTGATTCATCCTTTGGACAAATATCAAAAATTGGAAAAGGAAGGAATAAGAAGAATGTTGCACAAGGGTAGCGCAAGTGTTACGATGGTCACGCAAGTACACTTGCGCGCCTCAATGGTCGCGCAAGTCCACTTGCACACCCTAAAGAATAACCACCTAGGGTCTTCTCCAGCCTATAAATAGACCCTGTGGGCCCCCAATTTAGAGGAGGAATTTTTCCAGAAACTCAGATTTGAGCTCCCGGCGCCCTAGTCTCTTCTCAAAGCTTCTGAAACACTTCTAAGGTAATTTCATACCTAGAACGGAATATCTAAAGAGGGGGAAGAAGTCCTAAGTGTTGAAACTCATAAACACTTGCACGCCTAAGTGGCCAACCCTTAAGGAAAATGGCCACACTTGCGCGCCGCCTTAATCCTTCATTATAACTTGCGCGCCACTCTTTTAGACGAACCTCAGGATGATTCTAAAGGCTTTAACCAAGAGTCGCTCAAGTATTTCCCTGCTGGTTAACCATCGCGCAAGTACCCATGTGTCTTATAGGTATACCTGCGCGACCAAGACTTGCGCGCCCACGCAGTACCTGCTCGCCTTCTAGGACTTGCATGCCCCTGCCTTTTTGGGTTCCCTTCTTGTCTGTTTCACCCCTCTTAAGCCATTCGACCTCTCATATTCAAGATTCAATCTTCAAGAAACTCTTCAAATCCATTTATGGGATGATTTATTGATTTGACATCCTTATCTGAAATGAATTCTATGGAATATCTCTCAAAACCAAGTGATTTACACATCTTTATGTCACTAAGGATTGAGATTTCATTAATTCAACCTCATCTATTAAGATGAGAGAACTCAATTGTTTGGGCCTCCTTTTCAGGAATAATCCTCAGTCATAATCCTCATTAATCTGGGCCTCCTTTTCAGGAATATTACCCATTCATAATTCCCTTAACATGGGCCTCCTTTTTAGGAGTAATCCCTAGTCTCAAATACGGGCCTCCTTTTCAGGAGTAAGCCCCAGTCAAAATTCCCTTAACCAGGGCCTCCTCTTCAGGAGTAAGCCCCAGTCTCAAATATGGTCCTCTTTTTCATGAGTAAGTCCTAGTCATGATTCTCAAATCTGGGCATCCTCCTTAAGAGTAAGCCCCATTCCCCTAATTTGGGCATCCTCCCCAGGAGTAAGACCAAATTCTTAAAGTTCCCAAATCTGAGAATCCTCTTTAGGAGTAAGCCCCAAACCATAATTCCCTTAACCTGGGCCTCCTTTAATGGATTAATCCCCAGTCTCAAATATGGGCATCCTCTTCAGGAGTAAGCCCCAAGTCCCTTAATTTTTTCAAGTCTCTTAACCTAGGCCTCCTTTTCAAGAGTAAGCCCCAGTCTTAATTTCTCTTAACCAGTCCTAATTTACCTTTTATCTGGGATTCCTTCTCAGGAGTAAAACCCAATCATAAGTCTTATCCTAATTTAGGCCTCCTTTTTAGGAGTAATCCCCAAGTTAGAGTATTCAAATCTACATGAAACACATATACCATTATGGACCCTGTTCCTAGATTTCTTCCCTAAAGTAAATCATAATCATCATTTATATGGGCAGTCATACATACATAAGACCCACATTATTTCTTATGATTGCATATTTCATGGAACAATTGTCTAGTTTTTACCAATACCTCTTGTTTCACACACCGAGCATGACTCACACGAGCTTAGAGTGTAAAAGTAATTATGACATCCTTCGTTGAGCCATCAATCATAAACATCATACTCCCATTCTCGAACTATGTGTCTTCTAATTCCATTTCTAAAAAAGGATATGTAGTTATCCCATCTGCGGGTTCGATCCCAACTCTGAAATAATCTATGTCTTTCTGAATGACAATAAACTTCAAGTTCCCCACTGAGAGGCTTTAAAACGAGCATGGTCGTCATAATGACCAATATACTTCTATTTAAATGTGTTGAAGGATACCATTGACCAAGAATCTCTAATAAATATAGATTATTCTCTATCGATGAAGAACCTTGAATACATATAAAATATTGTCTATATTTCTTACATATTTAATCATTGATTGTCAGATCTGAGGGAAAGATCATTTTATACTTAGTAATGTGATAAGGATTCATGAACATAACTTAAATCTATAAAGAGAGTCCCAGAGTAGAAAATAATTCCCCTCAAAAAGTTGTGATGAGTCCGACCTCCCATCCTCTCGACCAATGCAAATTCCTATGCCTCATCATTCGACAAACTAAAGATCACCTACCATTGGAAAGTAGGTCCAAATGGATGTGGAATCATTGGATGATTCCGGTTCTACAAACAAACCCGTTAGAAACCGATCGGAATGTTTGAACCTCCCATCAAGGAGGTCATCCCCAAATTCCGAGGGAAACAACACATTAAAAAATGATTAGCAAGTGACTTAATATATCATGATCAGTATTTAAACATGATTTGGGATTATCAAAACAGGTGATTCCAACAGTATGGTTACTAAAAATAATGATATCTTGGACTGGAATTCTTATAATAAATAGGAATGAATATTTTGTAATGAAAAAAATTTATTTATAGATTAATTAAAATAAATTAAATTATAAAATCTTATAAATCCCATTGGAATTTTAAACATTTCAATGATTACTTTAAATTTACTTTTCCATATGGTTTACATTGTGAAGAATCTTATTCATAACAACGTTATGGTTTGGTAATATTCCATTATTCAAATTCTAGTTTCAAACCTATCATGGTTTTATAAGTCCTCAAACAAGAACATGGATCATTGTATTATAGATTTTGTTTATATCATTTAACAAATGTATTTGATTTTATATTCTCATATCCTATAGTGTATAAGAAAAAAATTATAGATATTCTACATATTTCATATATATGTTTATAATTCGATTCAGTATGAATGTAATCATGAATTATAGAGTATATTCTCAAAAATAAAAAAAAAATTGTATCATCATCTTGGATGACTCAAATTTCATTCTTGGGTTTCAAAAATTTCAATAATACATTCATAATGTGATAAATTAATTTATTAATATAAAATAATTACTAAAATTGATTCAAATGGATATGGTAAATCCTTTTAAACTCTTATGAATTTAAATAATAATGTACATACAGATTAAGATATGAAACAAGTGGAAAAAAAATATATGATAATTTATATAATATTTTCATATAATACTTATATTTGATTAAAACTATTTTGGGTCATATTTCACGAATTTGGATTCTAAAAAAATATAAAAGTACCCTCTGTTGGTTTATGAAATTATTTTATATTATCTATTGAATTATGTGTATCATTCATTACAATAATAGAACATAGTGGATTTGATTTAATTTTATATTGCTATAATAAATTGTTGAAATCTAAATAAGAAGGGTATCTCCAAAATCCAATAGTTTATGATAAGATTTTTAACGTCTAGGTGTTGTATGATACAAAACTGTATTTCATTACATACCATTAAAGCAGTATATTTCTCAATTAATAGTTACTGTGAACACATGTTTTGGATGAAACACAAATTACTGAAATTTGTATTTAATTTTGAACATATTTTTATAAAATATGATAAAACTATTCCATTAAAAATTTCAAATAAATAGTAATATACTTATTAGGACTACGAACAGGGATAAAATTCTGCATTTATTGAGATATCACGATTAAAAAAAAGTGATATTTCCCTTGAATTTCATATTATTCAACATCGATTGAAGATGATTTCAGTAAAACCCTTTCTCATAATAAAATGTATTTTATTAAAAAATATGTTGGGTTTATTTAGATTTAATGGAGTTGAAATTATTTTCTTTATATTTACAAATTTTTTGTTTTTATGTTTTTATAATGATTATTGTGATCTGTGTTTTTTTGTTAATTATTAAATGTCATGTATTGAATTATTTTCCATATTTATGTGGTTGAATCTATAAAATAAATTAGTACATAATTTTATTATTTTATAAAGGGATTATTTACTGATGTTTCATAATTATTTTTTTAAACATTTTCATTTCTTTTCAGTTATGTGAAATTTTCATGTCATGTTACGACAATACATTATGTTAAATATTTTAACCTTTTTAATTTATATAAATTTAAATATATCCAATTCATCCAATAAAAATTTATCTTTTGATTTCAAAAACTAGTTTTTGAGAATCAAATATTTCAATTTTTCAACTGGAATGATGAAGAAATCATATTTTGGATCATTGAGAATTTTGAAGAACATTATAAAAAATTGTTATGAAACAAGTACATAGATGGGAAATCAATTATTTTCATGTCAATAATTATAACAACATTATTATGAATAATTTGTTTGAGAAATAAATTCAAGATGTAGGTATTTGATTATAAAAACACTACGGCTTATTTTGAAAGAAATTCCCATGAGTTCTATGGTCATGTACGTTTTACGTACTTGAGTACTGATAATTCGTAGATCCATGGTCTTATATATGTAGATTGTATATGGATTTAATTATAGAATTAGATGAATTTCCTTAAAGAAAATTGTAAAATATGATAGCCTATTTCAAGAAAATGATAACATATATTCAAATACCTCTGAGGAACTTATTATTATTTAAGCTTCATCTAATGATATAACTAATATAGTGAATGAATAAATGTTATTTTATGGGTTAAAACAAGGGACAATGTTTGAACCTATTAATGGTATCATAGGTACGGTAGAATTTAGGGATCCTAGAAATAGTGGAATATATTTTTTATTGTGAATATGTTTATTTAATATTAATATATACCCCCATATATTGAAGATAATATAGGTGAAGTAATCTATTCCTTCACACCAATTTAAATTGATGTAATTTCTGTTTTAAAATTATTGAATGCCAAAATAGTTGACTGGAAGAATGATCTAAAATTTATTATAGATGAATTGCAAGAATTCAAATCCATTTGTACTTTAAATTCATATTTTCAGTAATATACGTCAGATATTTTTTTTAATGATTATTTTTATAGGCTCATGGAGGTTCAAAAATATCAATTTGGAATAATAAAATGTATCCAACAAAGTTTTTCTGGTGTTCTATCTTGTTTTTTTATAAAAGAAGATATTAATGAAAAGTTAAATATTTTTTTATTAAATGTTTTATATAATGACGGAAATGATGAATTATTTATATTGTGACTATGTGTTGTTGAATACAATCCAGTAGTTCAAGTAATAATTTTCATATAAGGTTTATCAAGTTAGGATGAATGATCATAGGGATCTAAATGATGTTATTTATTCCACAAATGATTTTTCAATGGTAAATTCTAGCTTCTCAAATCTAATTGAGAGTTATGGGGAAAATCATAGGAAATATTATGATAGAAAATGTATTTAAGTGAATTTGAAGCTCCACTAAAAATAAACATTGAATTATTAATAGATGAACCAAATAAAATTTTTCAGAATCCAAAAAAAATAATTTAATCATAATATAAAACATTTTATAGGAAACCAATTAATTTGGAAGATAATTTATAGAAAAAATGTATAAGGGGAAAATAGAAAATAGTGTGTATAGTTTAATTGACTAAACTTGGTTCAAAAGGTATAGTTGTTTACGCTAAATACCATTATGATCATTTTAAGAAGTTTATTTATAATCATTAAGGATGACGTAAGTTGATTCATGAATTGAACTAAATTAGAGAAAACACTAACAAAGTAAGAATAAATGATACTAGAAATTGGAAAACATTTATGGGCATTTCGTGAGGTTAGAATACTTAGTCAATTTGTATTATTGAAAAAATGAGATTTATATGATTTTATTTATGTGAATAATATAAATATGAAGGTAAGAATAACGAAAAATGAAACATTCCTTAAAATAGATTTCTTACTTTTAGACATTGAATATGTAACATTTTTGGACCACCAATTTCATTCCACGATATTGAAATGGTTCTTATTTATGTTTTTAAAAAACACACATCAATTACCTCTTGATTAAAATATATTACATCTATGCTGATTTATTTTAAAATTACCAAATATGGAATGGACTATGATTTAAAATTTATAGATAAAATAGTATTTAATTATTTTTGAATAATAAAATTAAATCAAATGGTTATATATAAGTATAGTGTTAATCAGGTCAATCGTCAACCAAACTTTAGGCCATTGTAAAAGACATGGAAATGTCAAAAATACCAAAACCCAAATCATATTGATTTATTTATTTTTTAAATTTTATGTTAAATTATATAATTTACTATTTCACTCCTCAATGAATTTAAATTTTAATCATTTATACCAATCATTTATTTCTTCATATTATCTTGATTGTTATACTGTTATATTTTTTTCATTTTTTTGTGCAATAGCTATTTTAAAAAATTTTATAAACCATTGTATTTGATCTCTCAAAAATGTGGATAATATTGAGAGAAAATATTATTTTAAAAAATCATTATTTTTTACTTTTGTTTTCGTTTTTCTAGGAGACTGATATTTAAATTATTCTGTATTAATCCAAGGTGTTTTTTCAAACTCAAATAGGGGGAGAATATTTATAGTTTGATTTAATTAACATAGACTTCTATTACATGTATTGTAGTGATTAATAAAAAAATAATTTTGTTAATAATAAAATTTATTTAAGTAAATTTTAGATTATTTATTTATATTTTTATAATGATTTTTTGTAGAAATATTATTTTAATTTTATGACATTTTTAGTTCAAGAATATTATCAAACAGTAAAAACAAAGGTTTTGGAAGAAAACATAATATTTTTGATGAAAGATATATGTTCTATAAGAAAACAATAAATTATTGAAATTTTTAAAATTCTAAATTCTTATGTATTGAATTAAAATATATATATAATTATATATATATGTATATTAAATTTACACAATTACTCAAAATAACTTATCTAATGGAGTTGCATAAATTTCTTACATATTGGATATATTTGGAATTAAAATATATTATGTATTTAGAACCATATAATCCATGATAAGTGGATTATAAATTTTCTTACATATCATTTTAGGAATTTTGATAATCTTATGTATATGTAGAAATAATTATACATTATGTTTATATAATTTGGAAACAGATTAATTTTATTTTTAATATGTATAAAAATTGTGTATTAATATAATTTTTTATGTATGATATACGTATTTGGGAATAAATTTCATGTCATCAAAGAAATAAAAATTCATAAATTTTTCCTAGGATAGTGAATTATTTCAATTTTAAAGGAGATAATATCTCATCTCATGAGTAGTTATATTTCAATGTATTTTTTATGAAGTTTATGAACAAAAAATAAATATATACTTTTTATTCAAGAAATATGGTGTGAAATATTCATTGGAATATCTACTTTAATAGTGATACTCATGGACTAAATTGAATATACATTTTTTATGATATTATAAATATTTCTTCTCAATAGAACAATATGAAAATAAAGGTAATTAATATTCTAATTACTATGACTTGTGTTTTTTAATATTCTATTTATATAATCGTTATCATACAATATGGTTGGGAAAGAATAAAAATAATGATTTTTGTTATTGTTTATTTTTATAGAAATATAATTCTTTTGAAAAATTAGTTTTACAAAACTGATTTAATAAATGACAAGGAGGATATGTACTCTATAAAAGGAGGATATATTTATCATCGAATGTGTGATACACATTGGATTTATATTTATTATATGTAGAAGAAGTATATGTACTTTGTAAAATTGATTTAGTAAATGACAAGTAACATGTAAATTAATAATTATGTAATTTTATTCAGTTATGAGATATCAGGGAAAATGATATGAATATAAAAACTCAATGAAAAATTAGGTGTTGGTGAAATGGACAATGGGATTTATTTGTAATCCAAAATAAATATAGAAATATAATTATATTTTATTATTGATATCATTTTTCCCAATTTAATTTATTTATTAAAGGACACTATAAATTATTTGAGCAGAGGGATTTTTTAAATTATTGTGATATGATATAACTTAATTCACCCCCTACAAAGTTTTTGTACAAAAATATTTGGAAAAACAAAATCCTCTTAGAATTTTTCCTTGTTTAATTTAATGTAAAACCATACACATACGAAAATAGAGATTGAAATGATATAGAAGTTTGGGTTATTGTTGACCTCAATGTAGACCATGATGTTAAACATTGAGAAAATAAAATCTGGAGGGAAAAAATAGGAAGCCCAAGAGAGTTTTTGTTCATTTAAATGTCAATGTGTAGTAATAATAAAAGTGGAAATCTGATATGGATACCAAAATTAAAAAACCAAAATTTAAAAATCAATAAAAATCAAATAAGGTGATTTATATGAAGCATAAAATCAAAGATAATATTCATATTATAAATAAATTTACTTTTATAGTGAATTTTAATGGTAAATAAAATCATTTAAAGGAAGAATGGTCAAAGAACAAGAGTGTAACATAACCCCTAAATTAAATTGAAA
The DNA here is from genome assembly GCA_963277665.1 of Viscum album. Lineage (NCBI taxonomy): Eukaryota > Viridiplantae > Streptophyta > Magnoliopsida > Santalales > Viscaceae > Viscum > Viscum album. Next base: position 1,535,105,436 of record OY728121.1, on the reverse strand, counting down.
AATTTGATAGTATAGGTTTTACAGAAAGTGATGAAAAATATTAGAAATCCAAGGACTATTTTAAAAATGCGCCCGTAAGGGGCTCTCCTCCTAGGGTTCTCCTCTCGCCGCCGTGAGCTTCATCGCTGGGGAGGGCGGGACGTTCCTCTTCGAGCTCAACAGGTTTTGGTGGAGGCTATTTGCTGTAGTGAACTTAGGCGGCTTCCCGGTCTTCTCTCGTTGAGATTCACTATGGAATTCTACGAGTGTTACTTCAGATTTGGGGGTGTAAGACCGGATCGTCGTCGGCATACTCTTCAGAGCGCTACTGTTTTAGTTCGGCAGCCTGTTTTCGTCCTATGGTGAGTTCCTCATTGTTTGAAGGTCATGATCAAGCATCGGCAGTTTGGTGTTCCTCCTCTTCTCTGGTGAGTGAGTTAGGGTTTTGTTGTGCCTATTGCGGCTGATCTGTTCAGTGGTGGCAGGATCTGCTGGTTTCCTTTTCGGTGTGATTTTGGGGTTTTTGTTTTTCTTCTTCATTTCTTGTTCCTTTGAGGGGTTTCGAACCGCAGTGATTTTTTGTTCATGCATCGTCATGAGAATGGGTTGAATTTGTTCCTCAATGATTCGAGGATGATGTTTTTGAGTATGTGGATGGTTTTCAATTATGGTGATGGTTTTCAGTGATTTCTCTTGATTTTCTGGCTTGCACCGTTGATGTGTTTCCATATATGTGAATGGTTTGAAACTCCGGTGGGTGTGATGATTGTGATCTGTTGATTGCATTCTGGCGATGTCGTTGGATGCTGAAGATCCGTGAAGACAGAGGCAGGTTCAGTTTGTCTCACCGGTGACATGGCCGGAGGTGGCATTGGGATTCACGATGACTCGCAGATCCGAGGTGACATAACAATCTAGTGGTTTCTGTTTTTGAGGTCGGCGCGTGATTCAGGTCGCGTGTCGGGGCTCGTGGCTCAAGATGATGATGGAGGTGGAGAGGAAATTTGAAATTTGAAATTGAAATTGAATGTTTAAGTTTTCATTTTGAGGATCAGTATGGTTACCCATTTTCCTTAAAACGGCTTTGATAAAATAAAAAAAATGATTTGCAGCAATGACTATTTTAAAAGACTTTATTTAATAAAAAAATTATTCTCCTAAATCCCCCATTACAAAAGGGGAATTTGTTTTCGGTGTCACTCAAAATACGTAAATCACTATAACACAATTATTAGAGGAATAAAATGATTCACAATAGATTAGTGACTTTTTTATAAAATGATATGGTGTAAAAAATATGTGTGTTAAATAAATTAGAGGAACATCATGGAATTTTATCAAAGAATATATGAAACCATAAATTTAAAATTTTTGGATTTCATAGAATGTTATAATTTTTTAGTATGGAGACCCAAATATTTGTGTTACTAAAAAAATGGATTATACCAAACAATACTATATATGGAAAATGATAAAGGTAAAGGATTCACCAATGATGATGAAAATGTGATATGTATTTTCACCTTTTTAAGATGAGGATGGTAAAATAAATCTGGATAAGGAACAAGAATACACAACAAAAATGAATTGGAGGAATATTAATGGGTTCATATAGCAGATAGTTCAGAATGAGGATCATTTAGATATTTCATTAAAATTGAAAAATTGCTCTAGAGTAAGGATTATTGTTATTTAATAAACATCTCATATGATGTGAATAAATAATGTTATCAAACGTATCATGAATTAAAATATTGGTATTGTAATACTTATTAACAATAATGGAATATAGTTATTATCTTTAGAAATCAAAATTTAGAGATACTAATGAGTGGTAAATTAATTTCATTCTTATTATAGAACATGACCACACACATCTTATTTTAATTAATTTATTAGACATAATGAATTAAATATATATTACCAAGAAGATTTATATCATCCAAAAAAGAAATGGTTCAATTAGGATGTAAGGGATGTGAAAAAATGGGAATCTCTACCACATATTAGAGAATAAGATATGTTCTTTCTATCATTGGATGATGAGAAATATTTTTTTAATTAATATCTTCTACATTTATGTTAAAAATATATTTATAATCTGGTGGAGGAGAAATGATTTGATGATAACCCTAAATTTTATTGTGGTTTTACTAACATGATAAATACAAGACAAAAGGGAAAGATCAAACATATGTATTAAATGTCAAATGATAAGAATTCAATGTCATAAAATATGTGGTGGACATTGATATTTCGTTTTTTATGTGACTAAAATTGTTTTATGGAAATGGGTGTGGTGTTATTTTCATTGAAAATACGAGTAAAATGAAATAGTAGTAGGTGATCACACAAATATCTGGTGATTTTAATTATGATTACGATTATTAGAGATTGTCAGAGAAGATTATTTTATTGAAAAATGAAAAATGAAGTAAAAAAATGGAACCATTATTACAAAGAACAATTTAGACCATTTTTATGATAATCTATAGATAATGTACCATGTATCATTGAAATGAATTCTACTAAAAAATTTGGTAGTTTAGAGGAGGATCCATATCTATAATAAATAATTATTATGATCAAGGAATGAAAATAATCTGTATGATAGTGGTATAAAAACAAGTTAACATTGATATATATTTAAATCATTGAAAACAATTATTTATTCTCAATAAATAAAACAAAAACATAAAGGGAAAATATTATAGTGATGAAGGAATATATAAGGTTTATTCATCCAATATAAATGTGTATTATTGTATCATAAAATGAATTTTACTAATAATTTATGTCCAATGTGTCATTATGGTGGAAAAAAGAATAAATGTTTACTAAAAAAAAGTGAACATGCCAAATAAATTTGATGTGGAATTGAAGAACTAATTGGGAGAAAAAGTATGTAATTATTATTATAAGGAATATAATTATGGTTATAAGGTTGTGGAAATTTGACACACTACCCAAAATTTAAGAAGTGTGTATAAAATCAATAATGAAAACATAATTTTTCACCGAATTGCTTTAGAAAAACGTTGATTAATGATGTCTGCATAATAATAATCACCACTACCTAAAGTAGATTTTTTTTTTTTTTTAAATTATACTATGTATTTGAGTTTGTTTAATGTGATTCATGTTTATCTTTCAAAAATAATGAATAATTAGACCTAAAAGACATTTTTAAGGCTTTATTAAATGATTTTTATCATAACAATGAGTGTTTTTTGTCGAAATATTAATGTTAATGGAAGGTAAATTCAAAAAATGTAAAAGTTTTTTGTGAAAGGTTGTTTCAATATTTATATAACAATTATGAGTGAGACATTTTATCCAATGGATCTGTTGGATATTATTCCATTATTCATGATTATTGAAGTGAAAATAAGATTCAAGGTTTCTCACATGGATATTAAATTAATATTCCTTATTGAATACATATGTGGAGAGTGTGTTGATAATAAAAATTTTGTTTTCCTCATGATGGTTAAATCAATGTTTTTAGATAATCATCATTATTTTTTGGGTGGATACTGAAATACAATCATGATATTATATTCTTGATGAATATTTGAGGAATCATGAATTTTAGTATCAAGGAGTTCATCATAATGTCATCATCAAGAAGATGGATGATCAAAGGTTTTTGGTGTTGATTAATTTTTATTGTATAATATATGAAATAATGATGGTGTAAATATAAATTTATATTTTATAATTCAAGTGAATAATGTTTCCAATGGAAATTATTTTTGAGTTAGAATTTTCCCTGGGTTTTGGGTTATTTGAAGACAGATTGGAACATTTATGCCTCAATCTAAAATTTCATTTGTGGTATTAATAAAATATGAGAATTTTATAATAATTTAATTACGGTATGAGTTTCTAATAGTGTGATATTCATAAGGGGTGGTGATGAAAAAGAAGTTGATTGTAATAAGTACATGAAAGTCATTTTTATCCTATTATACTAAACTATATGACTAAATATCCCGTCAGTATGATTTTAATCCATATGGTACCATGATTTTTATAGATGATAAAACATTAAAATAGTGAATATTTTACCCTGATATATTAATGGGAGAGTTTATTTTGGTTTTTTGTACAAGGATTGATCATAATATAAGATGATGTTATTGAGAAATGTGGATAGGGTTAGTTTAGTTGTTGGTAGAATGTCATTTTTTGTAGTTCATTCCAAAAAAATGTATCTTATATATATAGTAATAGAATAAAGTAATATTTCATTTCTTTAAGTAGTTCATATTCTTATTAAATCACAAAAAAACATCCATATACAAAAATTATATAGATGAAATGAATTCAAAATGATATACTTCTTGATGTGAGATCTACAATTATATTCCACTATGATAGAATATGTGTTATTAATCAATGAAAATATGTCATCCATAATTCGTGGATAGATCATATAGATATCTATTATATATTTATCTAGGATATGGATTATGAAGGGAAAATTAATTTAGAGTATATATCCATGCACAATCATGTTTCATAAATTATGGGTATGGTTATTTCTGAAGAAATATTTGAGAAGAATTAGTTGGATTTTAGAGGATAATTACCTCCTTCCATTTTTTTAATATAATTGAACCCCTATACCATAAGGTATTTTTCATACCATGATTTACCACCCAAAATATCATCTAAATTTTTTATTCAATTTCATTGAATTAATGGTTTCTTAAAAAATTAGGTAATAGAAAAGCAATATTTACCCCATTGATTAATTTATTGATCTTATAGTAATATATTAAATAAATTTAATAATGTAATATTTAATTTATATGATATTAGGGTATATATTTACAATTGGAGGGGTATAATCATCCAAAACATTCTAGAAAAGTGGGAGATATTGTTCACAGGAGTGAGCTAAATAGATTTATTTTCTTATTAATAGAGGAGATTCTATCCCATGTTAACAAAATGGGAAGAATAATTTCATTTAAATTTGTATAGGGTAGATTACATTAATTTTTTCATTTTTATTATTTAATTTATTAATTTTTTTTGGCACTTATACTCAAAGAATATGGTTAATAGGTTGAATTATTTTGTATTGGAAAGATGTGGTTTTAAAGAGTTTGAGTATTAGGGAAGAACTGTATATAGAACATTCCACATTAACATTATTAATAAATATATTAAAAAAATAATGTGAGCTTTTAGTGAATTATTATAGAACCACTAATAAAAAAATCTTAGGATTCATGTTTTATATTGTATAATGGTCATATAAGATGGGGGGTTTTGTTTACTTTTTGATGGAGGAATCTTAACAAAATCAAAAGGTAGATTTTTATAGAAAATTTAGTTAAAATTGTTTTTATTTATTGAAATTATGTGATTTTTTTACAATAAAATAATAAATATATCTTCTAATCATGAAATGGGGTATTAGATGAATGTTACAAAATGTGAAAGAAATTCGGTTAGACTTTTGGAATGAATATTACATACCTATCATGATATAGTGTAAGAAATATAATTGTGGTGATCAAAAATTGTGTAAATTAATAGAGTGGTAGATAATGTTCTTAATTTATATACATGGAATTAGAATATTTAAATTTCATGTTTATTATTCCTTGGATGAATGCATTTTAATATAAAAATAATTTTTTTTTTGAAATGAGATTTGAAAATTTTACACGATGTTATGAATATTCAATTCTAAAATATTTATACAATAAATTTTAAGGGATGGGTTTGACATAATAGAGATGAATTAAAATAATAATCATATAAATGTACATTAAAATGTAATTTATTCCACAATTTTTAATTGGAGATAATTTTATAAGAAATGGGGATGCTCAAAACAAGTGTGGATCTGGTCCAAGTAGAATTATAATTTTTAATAAAAATGAGGAAGTGGAAATGTATTCAATGTTATGTATGTTATTTTACCATATGGTGTTATAAAAATTATATAAAATGGTAAATAATAAATGGAGTAGGTTGTTTCTAATGGAATATTGTTAATACATTATTAAATGTGTTCCAAGATTTGGTGTAATGAAACTCTAAATTTCAGAGTTTTGGGATTCATCACACTATGTATTTAGGTGAACATTAATACATAATCATTGGTATAATTTACATTCTTAGTTCTTGGAATATGAATTTCTAAAATTAAAAAGAATTGAACTCTTTGAGTTAGGGAGAATAGTGAGTTATCGTTTATTTTGATGGTTACTTATCTAGAGGGTCAATGAAATCAATTTTAATTTGTTTTGAAGAGGTAATGTGCTAGGAATATGTCTGTAAAATATAAATCATCTATTGTATGCTCATTTGGAATACACCTGTGTAGATTAATAGAATAAAAATTTATCACATCAGTGTTTTATCATTTATAATATCCAAATTTCATTATATATGAGAGAGCAATGATATAATATACCAGAGAAAATGATCATCTAAATGGGTAATTTTATAAATTCATCACAAAATTCACCCCATCTAAGGGTATATTCCTATTTTAATGTCAATTTACAAACTAAATAAATATTATTTCAGGATATATTTAATAATGTAATGATTTTATTATAGCTAAAAAATATTTCAAACTCATGTTCATATATTCAAATCAGTTGTAAACAGTTACCAGGACTTCCCATACATTTTTACCATCAAAAAATTTTCAATGATATTTTATATAAAGTAAATATAATTATTAGAGTCCCCATGTTCTAATTTAAAAAATACACACCTGATAAACATATTTTCCCTTAATTTTATAATCTTCATACCAAATTATTAATAACTTATGAAATAAATTTTTTTTAGATTAGTTGAAATTATGGAATAAAAATCACTCATCATTTCATATCTAAAAAAATGTAATATATTAAATTAAGTAAAAAAATTTTATAATATAACACATTGATACCATTTTTTATAAATAGAATATACGTTGATATAAAAGAAATATCTTTTTCACATAAAAAATTATTATCAATATTATTATTCTTATTGATGGAATTTAAAATTATTATCTATTATTTTATGTTAGATAACTATTTATGAGAATGAATAATTATGAAAATTAATTCTAAAATATATCGATGAATGAAGACTCTTATAACTCATTATACTAACCACTATACAATATAAATAATAATTTAATTACAATTCATTCTATAAAAATTTTCATAAATGAATTCTGCTATCATATTTTTGGTATACTCTCCCACATATTTTTTAATAAATTTCTCAAACACATACATAATATAATTTTTTTTTATTTTCACAAAATCATAAGTTAAATATTCTAACATAAAAATTCAAAAATCTTATCTACCTAATGAATTAAATAAATCCAAAATTTTCTTATAACCCTTAATTCATTATCCCTATCGAAAAAAATATTTCATTGATTACATTTACATTATCTACTTATTTGAAAAAAAAATTATGAAATTAATAATTGATATAGGGACATAATTTATATCTCCACCTTGTGATATATTATGCTAAACTCCATTCATCAAAATTAATTTCTAAAATGTATCGTTCTAAATAGATTTTATTAGTACCTTGACCACGTTCTATTTATATGGATAATTATATAATTTCAGGATACCTTATTTCATGTTTTATATTTTAAATTGTCCCATTATTTCATTATTCATAGAACTAGAGTGTTATACATGTTTCATTGAATGGTAAATTCCCCTACTATGATTGAAATTTATGAGAAAAAGAGGCTTCATTGTTATAATGTGGTTTTGTGAATATGTCCTCAATTATATAAATATTTGAAATTAATGAGTAAGAAAAAAATACTTAAAATTTTATATAAATTGATTCACATAATTTTTCCTATTAATGTAAAATATAAAAAAAGTTTTCTCAAATGGATTTAAATTTTCTTTACATGGGCTTCAAATAATAAAAATATCCAACAAAATAGAATCTATATTTCCCAATTGATAACGTTATAATATCTTATACTATGATAGCATGCATTAAATAGTATATTGGATATAATTAAGGATTTTCATTCCTATAATGATAATATATTACCTTGATGTACACTGATATTGAGCATAAAATAAGTCAAAAAATATGATGTATGTCCTTGAAGATATCAATTATGATAAAATTTTAAGAATTATTTTAAAATCAACTATATTTGATTATTTACCTTACAAAAAATGATAAATTTTTATTCTAATTAAAACTATAATTGAAAAAACCTCATAATTTAAAAATCAAAATTTTTTATTAGTTATCAAGAATATTTATTTAGAGAAATAACTAAATGTTTTTCTTCTTGAGAGATTTATGAACCCACTGAATATATAATTTATCTAATCATTTCTATCATAGAAATATTATTTAAATGAATATATAATTAATTATTTACGAATTATATATTTCCTGAATAAATAATATGATTCAAAGAAAAACATGAATGAGTGATCACAGGGAAAACACAATTATATAATGGTTTTTACACTGTAGGTTATATTGATTCATATAGCCTCAAAAATGCCAGTAGCTCTAATTACCGTTATATCATGGATTTATGAAAATATCATAATGGTTTCATTGATATAAATAACTGATAAAACATTATTAAATACAAATTTTTCATTTTGATAAAAATAGATCTCTTATTCAATATATCCACTAGAAATATAAACCCAGCCATCATTGGAAATATCATGAGTCCTCTGTTGTTTATAATTGAAATAAATATTCTTCATAAAAATATCATAATATAATAGAATTTTTTTTTCAAATTCAACCCCTATAACGTTTCCTTTATACGTTAGTCCTTCTTTTAAAATTTCAATTAGACCCATTACATTATCTTTTTTTATAAAAATAATCACCCAATTATCAAAAGACTAATATCTATTTACCTTAAAACAAATATCCTTATGTTATTCTATTTTTTTATAGTTTAACTATTCATCAAACTACTCTTGAATCTAATAATTATCTAATACATAATATATATACTTTATTTTATCTTGAAATATTAAAGATTTATTGGACACTATCCCCTATGATCTCTATATTTGAACAATTTCTTTTTGTTTGCATTGGATATTCTATGTGTATGACTAGTTTTGTAACTACAGATAAACCGATCCAAATATCTCATATTTTATTCAAGAATATGTGAAATCTTCCACATATTTATCTTCACTTAAAAATAAATTTTTTTTGGAAATTCAATTATACATTTTGACTATAATAGAACCTTATTCTTATACCTCTTCCATTATTATTGATATTCTCACATAGGAAAATATTTTTCAAACAACTTCACTTTAGTTTTAAGAATAAAATTTCATTATTACTTACATTAATATATATATCCTCTTCGATATTCTAAATATCAATATAATGTTACATGTACTCTATATATCTCAAATATTCTAATGTTTATTCCTTTCAAGTTATTGATATATAGATATTCAAAAACAATCAATTAGTTCAAACGATATGTCTACTTTTTTAATATCTCAAAAATGAAATTTCAAAATTTTCATTAGTCAAAAAAAAAATTGGAATACAAAATTTTATTAAAATCACATATATCCAACGAAATTTTATATTCTATTTTAAATCCACACTGGCAAGGAAGTATCCATCAATCTTCATTTATTTCATTCTATAAAACATTTTTTATTGGGTATAAAAAACATTGAATTAATGTTAAATGTTATTCCTCTAATGGTTTGATTCAATATTCCAACTAATATACTAATACCTATTATGGGATATATATATAACACTAGATAACGAAATTCAATCCCTACACTACATTTGATTCTCTTAAAACCCATCACTATTGTAAAAATATGTTTAATGCAAATAATATTTTTTATTAGAGCAAAATTGATAATATAAGTGATAATTTACTAATGTAAATTCATAAATTGTTACTTTACATGTCCATATATTCTTTTTTGAATCAACACCAAGGGCTGAATCATTGAATATATCATATATAATGTAAGAAAATAAATTGAACTAAACTAAATTCATTAGTTTTGTATTATGAGTGTATGAAAATATAAAAATCCTTTTTCGCAATTCAACTACATTATATTTCTCTAAAAAATGTAATATCATATATGATGACCAAAATAACATTCCACATTCACGATCAAATAATATTATTTTCATGTATATCAAACCAAAAATAAGTCTCCAATAATTCAATATCCCTTAGTCAACACATATCCATACATCATATTTTTTACCAAGACTACATCCTTATGCCATATCACTTTTTTAATTTCATTATGGATCGTCGAAAAGAAAAGTATATTGTTATTTAAAAATTGAATAAATAATGAGTTATTAGGGTTTGAATTCTTTTCTAATTTTTAGTATCATGTGGGAGTATATATTAATATATTTAATTTTTTGAAGATATTATGGTAATCCATTAACAAATAAACCAAATATTATATCATTATTAAATGAACATATAGTATTTGAAATGTTTTCTCTACTTTAAAAATTGGTTTTAGACACATTATATACAATATTTTATTTGATTTTGGCCATCCAATCTATATAATTTAATTTCTTTTCGTATCAATAGAATAACATAGACTAAAATAATTATTTAATTACAAAATATTAAAACTATAAAAGGATAAAGATTTTCATAAAATGTTAGTTTCATAAATTTGGTACATGTGTTCTATGCTAGAATAATTTTGTTTTGTCAATGGTCATTAATGTTTACTCCATTAATAAAAATGAATTAAAATTTAAAATAAAATTATCAGAACAGTATTTATATACTTTAATCATAAATTGAACTTCACCATTTATTACAGAATTTTAAATTTAAATATACATTTTTTGGTTCTTATACAATTTTTTTATTCTATACAACTCATATGATTTACCATTGAATGATTATTTAAATTATTCTTCTAAACTTGAATATCATTTTAATACAATGATTGTCATATATTCATATTAATATGATCAAAAGTATTTTAATAGTATATAAAAATTCTTATTCCCCACATTTTTATACATAAAAACTATTTTCTCCCTTTTTTAAAATAAATAAATTAAATTGTTTTAAAATTATCTTTATTTTCCAAGACCTTTTACTGATAAAATTTTTGTTTCCTTTAAAATGTATTTATTTCATTGTCTAATGAAAATTATAAATTTATTTATTAGAAAATGAGATGTATAGACAATTAAATTCTATAACCAACAAAAAAAGATCTTCCTCCAAATAATTTCTAGTATTCAATTGTTGTTTGATTCACAGTCCCTAACTTATTTTCATATTTCATTAATTTGGACATAATCACTCTATATTTATTTAATTCAAAATCATTTTAATATAATTTTTTAATATTATTTCCTGGATACTACAATAAATCTTTTATTTATGATCATTAGTAGTCAATAAATATTTTTTATGATCCATAAATGATGAATCACAATCTGTTTATTTATTATAGATCCCAACTTCATCTATTTGGATAAAGGATCCATGTTCACTATTCCAGATAATTGTGTTTCCTTTCATGAGGACCCACTTATTTTTTTATAATTATGTTTATTTTTTCATGGAAATGAATCTTATGAATCACTATTATTATCCTATATTTATAATTTTAGCTTAGTAATATTTTTGAAAAAATAAATAAATACTTTATATTTGAAAAATTGCAATTGATACGTTCGACATAATTTTCATATATCCTTTATGAGGTTCATTTTGTTAAGAGACAATATATTATATAAATTAATCTAAAAATATTAAACTCATATGTATATCTATTCATCTCCCATGACATCATTTTGAATTGTATCATTCAATAGAGCTTTGGAAGAAATTTTTTCTGAAAAAATATTTTAGTCTTGAATGTATTCTCATTAATATTCTCATATATCGTAAAATTAATCTATATTCCACATATTAAAAATTATTTACAATCATGTTTTTTATTTGATTAAATGTTCTTATAAAATATATTTCAATAAATTACAAGTTTCCTTATGAAAACCATTGAATCATCATGAGTTTCTCAAAAACAACATATAATGATCACCATTTGATACAATATATTAAAAATAACGATCCACTCTTTCTCCATCAAGAATAAATATATTTTAATTTTGAAAGACATATATAATTATTTTCATTTATTACTGATACATTACATTAAATTTTTTTATTATCAGGTCCCTAATACCATTTATAGTCCTAATACTGATAAATTTATCAATTATTTTTATGAAATTTAGGAAAATAGAGTGTTTAATACAATATATAAATTATTAGTGTATTACCTATAGTCCATTGACACCAAATTATATTACCCAATAGTATTGAAACTATCTGATTCCATATCTCTCATATCCATAACCAATAATTTTAATTATTGAATCATTATATTCATCAATAAAATACAATTTTCCATAAAACTAATTGGAACACAGTTATTATTTAGTGAATTTGTATTTTCTATATTGGAAAAAATTCAATCAATATTTCTCACATTCCTAATAAAATATACCATTCATCATATACTATTGTGATTTATATTTTGTTTTTACTAGTTTAAGAGATAACATATGATTCATTTATAGGGAATTGAAATAGATAATTCATTTTATAAAATATTTTTTTAGATAATTATTCCACATTAATCATTCAATTACATTAACTTCAATAAATATTAACCTATTAAGGGGAGATTTTCTAAAAAATATATCTCACCAAAATCATTTTTACGTTTATTAATAAAACATGAAATTTTTTCCCTTGGGTGACCTTGAAACGCCTCTTTGAATTTTATTCACTCATTAATTCTAGTTTTAGAAATAGTAAATATATAATATTTAACACATTACCAGTGAATAATCATTGAATTTCCTGAACTCAAATATAAATTTAAAATTAAAACAATGATAATCTACATGGATGATCATCCTCAATAACTACTTTAAATAAAATAAATAGAAAGCATAAAATTACATTGTTAATTTCAAATATGAAATAATCATATTATTGACATTAGTAAAATGAAAATATACTCAATATAGTTTTAAAAGAGACGAATAATGGTTCATTATTTATTGTAGAATCACAATAATTAAGGTAGATGTTTTTATCCTTTAGGAATTAAAAAACAATATTCTATGAAGAAGAATATTATTCTATTCTATTTATTTCATTTCATGGATTGATTGAATTTATTAAATAACATTTAATAATTTTAGGCACATCTAATCCACTACATGACTAAAAAAATTGAAAATATTAAATCATATATAAAACTATTAAAATTCATTAATAAATTTATTTTTTTATTATGTAATTAAAATTATTTAAAAGTAATTAAAATTTAGCATTATAAATATAAACAACTAGTTCAAATAATTTCGAAAAAACAAAACACGTAACAATCTGTTGATATATTTAAATTTATTATGATTTTGAGAATCCAACCATAACGAGTTCATGAAATTTGGATAAAAAAACTTCACTTTTTTGTAAACCCATCCATTATGGAATAATCAAAAAAATATTAACTTTCTTTAAGTAGTTTTATGACAAACGATATTTGAAAATGAAATTACCACTTCGTTGTATCCTCTAATGTGTAAAAAAAATTATTAAGGGTAATGGTGATGTGAAATACCAATAATATTTTTCATCCTATACTAGTTATCAAATCCAATAAATAAAAATATATTTGGAAGCTACTATGTAATGATATTTAGGAAAATTATTTCAATGTTAACCTCAAACAAATAATTTGGTGTTATTAGTTTACTAATTATATTAATTTTAATAATTATCATAAATATCAACAAACAGATATTAATAAATAATAAAAATTCACAAACCATGAAATGCCATTTTTACAATTCCGAGAGTTCTAATTTAGTAGGGTAATTAGTTAATGGTTAATAATTAAATAGATGTGGTTCCTATAGAGAATTATAATTAGAGATTACATATTCATAGAAAATTTAGTATGTTAATTGATTAATTAAGAGAATATATTAGAGCTTGAGGAATGTATGGAAATTTCTTATAAGGAGTTATTGATTTCATGATGATTTTCATCCCATTTGGGGAAACAAAATAATCATAATAGAAGTGTATTCAGATCTCATATGATGATCTTTTAGAAGGGCATTGGAATTTTACCACATACTAGTCTGCCTAGAGCACAATGATATACTAAATATCTTGTGGATGAACATGGAAACTCTAGTGGATAATTATATTTTTATCATTAAATAAAATTTTAAATAAAATTTTGTGTCTAAATTATATTAAGAACATATGTTATTTTATTTAGGCTCCACCAGACATTGAAAATATTATCATTAATAAAAAATTAAAAAAAAACAATTTTATTTGTAACTTAGTTCACTGTTAGGACTTCCATAACATAGGAATTTTTTAATGTTTCTCAAATTATTCTTGTTTGAGGGAAAATCAAGTAATGATAATGGCAGGAGATACTAAATATAAAAAAGATTAAGGTGGACCTTTATATAAAAATAGATATATTAAGTTTTTTCTGTGTGATGTTGTACGCATGCATGGGGGATTTATTTTGTGACAAATAAATTGGTACTAAAATGATTCTAGTGTAACTTATGAACTATGAAGAGTCTCTAAATATATATGAATAAATTTTAGTTTATGGTGAGAAAAATTAGGACCTTCTAATCACTACATCACGTATCGGGTGCATGATAATTATGTAGGATAGCACCATAATTTTGCAATATTCATAAAGTAAATTATGATTAGTTTTTGTTTTCTCTCATGATGGTTATTTATGTGTTTTGTGATTTGGTAGGTCTGATAATGATTATTTTCAATTGACAAATGATTTTTCAATAACAAGGATATAAAATCTATCATGGTCAAGTATCATTTGAAACACCATCAAATGGATATAATGATGATTTGATTGGGTATTTAGTTCCTACTAATCATACTTTGGTTTTGTTTTATTTTTGTGGGACAGTCCAATGGGGTCTAATAGTCAAATGTCAAATTATAATTTTAACTTATAGTTATAGGAGGGAATTAAATGAGAACTCATAGTTATTGATTGTTCTATTTATAATGGAATTTAGTTTTATTACTGAATAAACCTTGGTATGCATAATATAATGACATTGCATAGAATGTTGATTATACTAGTTAAGTTTGGGCTGACATATCTATTATTATTTTTCTTATTTTTTATGCCAAATTCATGGTTTGGTATTAGAAAAAATCTTTTAATCTTTGTAGCCACTAAAAAAGTGATTAACATTGAGTTTCTCAAATAACATGATATTGGGGTCGGTTCATTGAGACCATTATTTGGTTGGAATATTTTATGTGAAGACATAACTAATTGTCCTAGATTAAATAAAATAGTGAGTTATTGTCATATTTTTATCATAAGTTCTAATTTATACCATTATTAGTGGTGGGAAATAACAAAAGTGATATAAAATATCAAATTATTTATTGATCACATTGATGTAGTCCAATCATTTTTTAAGACATCTTTAATCTCTCATGATAATCATTCACATTCAAAATAATTAAGGAATCTAAAAAATCATGTATATATGTTTGATTACATTTTTCACCCATATCGTGATACATAGAAGTAGCATAAATAATGATAGTGTTTTATAAAACATAAATTTTTATTAAGGGGGTTAAAAATATATATTGAGGATTTTATGGGGCCAATAAATGGTTGAAACGATTGGAAACCAAAAGTTTAAAAATAATAAAATTCTATGTTAGGGAGGATATAGAAGAATAAACCTTAAGGTCAGGAGAAATAAACCCTTAGTCACCAATGAATCCATAGAATAGTTTCCCTCTCACCGTGTATTCAATATCATCCTATGATAGGAATTATTATGTTTCTATTAATGATTCAAATAAATGTATGAAAAATGATACTAATAGATTTTATAAGTAAATTGGTTTATTAATGAAGAAATAGATTCTTAATGAATTCAGAAAGGTATATATTGTATTTTTCATATACTTATCCTGATATGTAAATCACTTACCCTCAATTTGGGTGACCATTGTAAACTATTATAGTATTTGTAGGAGAGGAAAAACTCTATTAATTCATTATTAATGAAACTGTCATGGAAAATAACTCCATTGGAGTATTGACCATAAATATTTAATTTATAACATGTATTATGAGGTTACCATTGTACCAAATTATACTAATATGTACTAATATAATTTCACTCCCCATTAGTGGGATTATGTCACCTTACCTTAAAAATATAATTAAAAATACACTTCATAAAAAAGAATTCATAAATCACTAAAATAATCTTTATCTTCAATCATTGGATTCTCAGATGAGATGAAATATTCTTAGAGTCATTATTAATCATCCAGATCGACCAACAACACTCCATAAAGGTTATGGAAATGGATGAGTCCAATAATATGATGAAACCATTCTATTAAATATACATGAGACAAGATTCTAAAAATAATATTGGATGTAGGGAAATTTCATCTGACATGAAATATTGTTATTCAAAAAGAGACACCACTTGCATCCCATGAAAATATGATCCCTCATTATATATATTTAATCCCACAATAGATTATTTAGGATGAAAAATGTACACCATTTCACTTGATTGTGTTATTAATTGGAAATTGTTTATAATGAATTCATCAGATATAAAAATTTTACTTTTCTAGAGATTATGAACTTCATAGGATGGGGCCCTATTATTGTTTATCTAGAATTTCCGAATTGTGTGCATGGATGGGGTTTCTATAATTATTCATGTTTATCATTCCACCCTATATAGATTTGTCAACAATGTGGTCATGTTCATTTTTCATGTGAATTAAATAATAAAATTACATCTTAACATTAGTTAGAGTTATTTAAATCAAGATAGGATACTTTTTATCCTCTCTAAATGTGATATCCAAAATAGTTCATGAGTGTAAATTAAGTGGTTTCCAAAAAAAAATTCCTTTTAAGAAAGAGACATATTTGATACCAATGAACTGAAAATACTTCCCAATGATAGATATAATCTATTCTTGGAGATCAAACTTCATAGGAGAGGCTGTGAAATTTTATTTAAACATGGAATCCTTCCCATCAACATATTTGGATCATGTAATTTGATAAAAACGAATTCCCCAAAATGAAATCCGATCATGTTTATCAAACATGGCCTATAGAGAAATGGTGATATAATTTAAATAAAAACATCATTAATCGATCAGTTTTGGTATACATTTATAGATTTAAAATTGAAAGATATATTATTGATGATCATCCTAATAAATTCATTCATTGTGTTCTCAATATTTTAAACAACACCTTTAGAGTTGTTATCTCTAAAATTATGTGTTTGTGGATCAAAATAAATAAAATAATATACATCTCTAGTATTTTACTAATATAGATTTGGAGTAATTTCTAATTTTTAATATGACTGGTCATTTTACTAATCATGATATAAAAATGGTGAATCTGAATACATTCATTGGACAATAGAGAAATGATACAATTGAAAATAAATCACCCCCTATGAAACGTGAGATCATCTGTAATCTATTTACAAAATATAATTGAGTGAAAATTGGAAATGATCATTATTATTTTAAATATATTAATATGTAAGATATTTTACATACAATAAAGAGACTTTATTTATAGTAATATAAAAATATTTTTTTGTTTTCCATTATAAAAATTTATCTTTTAATATGAATATGAGATATTTGATAAATTGTGTTATCGTAAATTTCATGTATAATTTCAAATGATGCCTGATCCAGATTCATTGATAATGGTTCTATATAGAAGATATTAAGTGTGTAAAAATACTGTAAGATGGATTAGATATCTAGGTAAATGTCATCTTCTTCCTTTCGAGAATAAAAACTCCCACCCACAAGTGAAACAAAATACTATATAGTTGGGTGGAAAAATAAACATAGGCCACAAAACCATTATGAGAGGCCACAAATTCTAATAACTTTTTGTATGAAGCACCACTATATTTTTTCATAATATCATTAAATATAAATCATGATCCTGATGTTAGGACCACATAACTTCCTATTGAGGTCATGAATCATCAATTAAGATATATCTATGGATCGATTGATTCCCCTATTAATCATAATACCAAGATGTTCCTCAAGAATAAGTGATGGAAATTGAGAAGGTATTCTATTACTTGTAATATATTTTGGTTTCCTCTTGGTGTCATTTTATATAAATTTTAGTCAAAGAGTTTCAACGAAACTGGATTCTTCACTTTTACTATGAGGAAAACTGATGCCCCCCCCCCAAGTGGCCTAAGGAAATGAACATCCTTTGAAGAGGTATTGAATTATATCAATAATCATATTATAAAATATCACCATTCATGAAAAAAAGAAGTGTTTAATAAATATTTAGGACCTAATATAGTATCTGGATAAATTATTTTCACAAGTTCCTATATCTCTTCATTTCAAGGAATTTTTCCAAAATAGTTTTAGTATAAAATAAAATTCTAAATGTAATCGAGATACATAATCCAATACCACCATATCATATATTTTCCTCTCTTATATATGAAAATACCACTACAAATCTAAGGAATATGGATACTCATCTCTTCCAATTAATAATTTAAATGAGGATTTCCAAAGATAGTGTTGACATTTGCTGAAAATTCATAGTGATAAGAATAAAAGCTATAAAACTGAGAGCTCCTGCCCCATTCTAGAGATGACACTAACATGATTATAGGTATTAATTTTTCATTTTTTTATTGTTTTTTTTCTTATAACTGGGGTGCGTTTGGGTGGAAATTTTGAGAAAAACGGATAGAGGGCGGTGCATAGTTGGCTCATGGTTTTCCCTAATAGTGTGCCATGGAACAACAAACCATAAAACCCTAGATAGTGGGATATTGATCAAATGGAGTGCATTCTTTCTTATACTTAATCCTATTAGGAGGAACCCTACATTACCACTAGTATAGGAACATGGATATAGATAGAATTTGAGTAAACCATGTGCTCTGACCAAAAACTATTCATACAAGATTTTAATGCCCTCTGTTTATTAAAAAAATCGTTGAATCCTCATATCATACCCCAAACACCCTATATCGGCATATTATCAATTTATATAAATTACAATTCTTCTAAGAGGGATTCCAAACCCTCCTATAATCCATTATCTGTGATTTAAATCCTAAATCAATTATTTTCACCCCTACCAATAAGTTAATCATATCCCACTTGGTTCCCCATTCTAGTTCCTTTCATATCCCCTACTATAAATGAGGTTTCTTCAGTTTTTTACTATATATTGATCTATGATTGTGTATATGTATATCTATAATTGAATATTATTGATTTTCTCAATCTTGAATTTGGGTTATAGATTCAGATCTCGTTCTATGTTATTGGGAACTCACTTTTTAGGGATTTCCATTGGGTGATCATTTTTCAAAGAATTGAGTGTGGTGGTATATAATTAAAATATCACAAGTCTTAATTAAAATTTTATGTATTTAATTATAGAAGTGATTTTAGTGGTTTATAAGTTGAGTTTTGATTGAGTAATTAATTTGTTTAATTAATTAATTAAGTCAAAATTTGAAATTTGGGCTGTTGGAAATACAGGTTACGGTTAATTTTTTTTAATTATTTATGAGGGAATTTTGATTTAAGAATTGAATAATTAATTGTTCAATTAATTATAGGATAGAGGGTTTGTTCAATTAAATGATTAATTGTTGAATTAATAATAGGACAATGAGACTGATGAATTGAATATATAATTATTGAATTTTTTTTAGGATACCAAGATTATTGTGTTGAATAATTAATTGTTGAATTAATTATAGGATAATGATATTTTGAATGGAATAATTAATTTATGAATTAATTATGGGATTATTGGGATAGTAGGTTTTGATTAATTAATGGAAAATTAATTTAAGGAATTGAGGTGATGAGCTAATTGTTGCTTTAGTAACGAAATTGAGATGATTAATCAATTATTGAGTTAAAAAAAAATTAGAGGATTGAATAATTATTGAGTTAATTAATGAATGTTATAGGATTAATAAATTTTTATGGTAATTAGTGAAATAGATATAATTAAATAATTATTGATTAATTTAATGAAATTGAGATGATTAATTTATTTTCTAGTTACTTAATGATTTGGAGATGATTAATTATTTATTTATATAATTAATGGCCATGAGATGATTAAATAATTTTTTAATTAATAAACATAATGCTATTAAAAAATTGAATATTAATAATGGAATTAATATATAAATTTAAATAAAAAATGTTAACATTGAAATTCGGTGATATTACTTCAAATATAGAATATTAATAATGGGATTATAAGAATGTGGTAACATTGAAATTATTGAGTGTCCCCTCATTGAGAACCTCTTTAAGGGAGATGGAAATGGATTTTCAGTGAGAGCATAAATATTAAAATGTGGGAAGATATTTTGGTGTGTAAATTTGATGAATATAATCAATATCAAAGTGTATTTATATTTTAGGTGATGGGGTGGTGAGAGATTATATATATAGTGGATTAAAAGGGTGTTTTATGATTATTTAATTCATTTTTCTATTATTTTGGCTCATGAATGTGAATAATGTTGATTCATTTGACTAAATACAATAAATAATGCATATGAGTTTGGACTAATGGGTTTTCACCTCATAGATACAACATCCATAAATCAATAATTCTTATATTTCGGTTAAATGTTCAATACAAAAAAGTACCACATTTCAATATTCAACAAAAATCAACTATTTTATGAAAATCCAATAATTTCACCCAAACAATTTTTCCAATGTCCAGAATTAATAAATGGACACCATTTTATGAAAATAATTTTCAAATTATTATAATAATAAATATTATTTAAAAGAATCATTTATTATAAAATTACTGATTTAAAAATGACAACTGATTTTATGAAAATCTGAATAATTAATTAAGATCTCATAAAAATATATTATAATTAAAATAAAGAAAAATATTAATTTTTGAAACAATTTTTTGAAGAAAAATATTCTTTTAAATCATTATTTTAATTATAAAATTGTAAATAAATAATTATGTTTCACAAAAATAACAACATTTAAATTTTCATTTTTAAAAAATTTAATTACTTATTCCATGATATAAATATACAATATTTAATTTTATAATATAGCCAAATTTTTTTACACATCCATAGTTGAGGAAACAATTCAAGTCATAATAAGACAATTAATATAATGGAAATAAAAGTAAAAAACGTGATGGTTCACAATTCAATAAAAAAAATATTTCAGAAAAAATCCATAATTTAACTTAAAAAAAATTATGAAATTATTATTTTAAAAATGGAGTTGGTTTTTTAATATAATTTATAAATTTTTCAAAATTTATTATTCAACCATTATTTCATTTAAAAGTTCTAAAATTTCATATTATAAATTATATACTTTTATGCGTTAAATATGATTTATTCTTATTTTAACCCTATCGAACATGTTGATTGAATTTAAAAATATTTTATTAAATATATAATATATAAGTTACAATAATATCATTCATTAATATTGATGAAATTATGATAAAATTCTCTTGGGGTAATCCATATAATTTTTTTTATAAAAACGCATCATTTATGCTCAATAGGTTTTAATTTTCAACTCTAGTTTATTTGTAACTGATAAATTAATTTTATAAAAATAATTTAACAAATATTTTCATTACTTAATTTTTTCTATTTTATTCCCTTCATTCCAATGACTACATCACAATACAAAAAATTAATCATCTTTTTATGCATGGTGTTCTGTATAACATAACCTATCATAGAAGATAAATCTTATAAATGGACATACCTTAAAATCATTAAGTGATACAATTTACGACTATAAAATAAGTAATATGGAGTTCCAAGCCTATTGGTTTTAACTCTCTAATCCTTGCTTTTTTTTTAAACTCTTAGTAATGAGTTTGATAATTTCACTAACATCACTGTAGACTCTTTAATAATTGTAAGTTCGTATAGTGAAATGAATTGATAAACATTCGGGGTCTTGTACATTTGGAGGTAGATTATAATAAACCACTTCATATCATTTTTCATTTTGGGAGATGAATCTTAAGTGCTATATTTCTTTTTTTGGAAGGAATGTATTTATTGAATCTTTCATAAGTAGTATCATTATAAATTTCTTACACAATGGGGCTTTTTTTGTTTAATTTCATAATAAACACACAAAAAAATTATATTCCACTATCATATTACATATATTATTTTATTTGGGAATGTAATATGGTAATTATATTATGGGAGTGCTTTTTTTTAGGATGCAATTTAATTAACCATTTTTGTTGATTAATTCACATGTATTTAATCTTAACTAGAATTATAAGATTTTTTAAGCTTATTTAACGAAATTAAGAAACAATAATGAATCTCTAGAATATTTCCACTAATATGAACTATATCCTTATCCAAATATCTTGACTGACTCTTATTATTCTTAGAATCATACATAGTATGAAATCAGATAGGGTCATTGTAAATATTCAAAGATGATTTATTCTATTGGATCATATATCCCTTGGGTATTTCATTTTCATATATTTTATCTTCCTCATATAATATTATTTCTACATGATGGGATTTAAAATGTTATCATTATTTTATTTATGATCTTGGGCATGTTTTGGTTGTAAAAAAATACTTTCTTAAATTTTAACATTTGAGTAGGTGGAAACTACTGAGGTCTACGAGAATAATTTATTAATTGATAATATTTTTGTGGCTATGATCTAGACTATTAGGTGAGTAACTATGTGGTCCTTGATTCCTTAGTAGAAATTAACCACTCCCATACTAATAGTAACAACTATTTCACTATTGTGGCTTCTGAGTAGGCCTCTACTAGTAGTGATAATACTGGTACTATTTGGGTTTCTTATACTGTGAATATTTTTTATTATAATAAATATAATTAACATCTTGGGCATGAGGTTCTTTATTTCCTTCCATATAGTCCTAGTCCATGCATGGGCCTCTACACCGCACACAATATTGTATCTTTATTGTAGGTGGAAGAGGTTGTGGTGTTATAGTAAGAGGAAATGACTTAAGATTCCATTTCAGAGCTTCAACCTATGATGAAAAGTGATTATTTTCATACACATGATAAATTTCATATTGGGGAGGTTTTCTATCACTTTTATAGAGACTATACTTTTGGGATATTTAATTTAACAGGTATCTTATATATGTAGGTTCTTTTAGTATGCTATCTTCTTTAATGATGACATCTACAATAATTTAGGTGGATTATTGGAATCAATGATTAAAAGTATTTAGTTTTAGCAACACATCGAGTCTGTGACTTACGTAAAAATAGGATAGCTCTAGAAATATTTTGCATGCTTCCCCAGATAATTTTTCATCCACCAAAATGAAAGTTTTATCTCATTACTTAGCTTCCAGGTTTGGATTGGTGGGATTAATTTATCAATAAATTCCATAGCATGATCATCCAATGCCATAATGGACCAGGGAGCTTGACTTATAATCAAACACTAGTCCCCAAAATTGTAGGATAATGGGAATACATGGATTTTGATTGATTCTGATGAAATTTATTGACTAAATTATTTTTCACAGACCTCAAAAAAATAAAAAATGTGTTTTTAGGGGTTTTCTTTTTGAAGTCTTCTAAATTGAAAAATGTTACAGATCATATTAATGAGACATGGTTTTATTTATCATGATTTTACCTCCATAGGTGGGTGAAAAAAATATAGAGAAGAACTACTAAAAGAACAAAAATGTTGTAATACATTATGGTGGGTTTCTATAGCGATGTTCACTTAGAACAAAGCTTAGATAGTGCATATTAGCTGTACTAGGGGTGTGGTGATGAAATATTGTTTCATTCATCTGTAATAGAACATTGACATGAATCCAATTTTATATTGATCAAAGGATCAAAATAATGTTATTATTATGCATATCGTATCCTAGAATAAGTCAGAGGGCCCTAGAACATACACTAAGATAAAATGATGTGAATGAATTTTATAGTCCCCAATAAGAATTATATAAATTGAAAAGGGGAATGAAATAATGAATGGGGTGAATTAGTTAATCCAGGATTCGTACCAAAAATTACTATGGCTAAGAATATTAGTCCCTAAGAAAGATTTGTTTTGCTTTCCCGCAAGTTTTTGTTCAGTATATATTATCATTGATCATGTTAAGATTATATTCCATAGACTAAAATGGCTATAATGGCGTTGAAAAATCATTGTTCAGTGTTCAATAGACAGAGGAACATTAAAGATAAGTAACCTAGCATTAAAAAAACTTTTGGAAAGGATAACACCAGAACACACTGTATTGTTTATATTTACTAAAATACATAGAATGGGAAAAAATATAATTTAGATGAGGTGTTAAGGGTCAATTTTAGGGTATTAGTAAATGATAATCATGATTACATATATATAGGGATAGACCAATGACCTAGGCTATAAGGTGTTGTAATAGGCACCAACTAATTTTGTGCCAACCAATTTGATATACCTAATGTAACAACTAATCATTTTTTCATAGATAGTGGAAAACCTAAGTGCTGGCGGATTTATTTCAATGATGAAGTAATCATAGGATATTTTTCCTAGACTAATCTACTTTAACACTGTCAATGATCATTTCAAATTCATCTCCAATGGGTAGGGTAGTTATAAAAGAAATGAGATTCATAATTGTTCATAACCTAATTAAAACACATATGGTTTAAAATTTTTGATTTAGATATTCATTACATTAAAACCACCCCTAATATCAACCCTAACCCTTATAGGATTATCCACATATGATAGAATTTAACTAAATAAGGAAAAAAGAGCCCAATATTCATGGAATTAAAAATAAGAAACATAAATCATATAAATCATCAATTGAAATAATGATATATAAATTAAATATTATCATTACGAAGGAAAAATTGAAGAACATACTAGAAATTGATATTGAATAACCATTGGAATTGTTTTTAGATTTGGGATTAGAAAAATGGAAATAATGGGTGGCGAAAACAAAATCAGGGAAATGTTATTGATTAAAAAATAAAAACAAATCAATAGAAATAAATTGGAATGTAAATGGGGAAGAAACAAAAAATGAATGGAATAAAAGGGTTTGGGTGAATTTTTTTTCTTTTTAGGGTCACAAGAAATATATAGAGAATGAAAATTACATAACTTGTATATAGTTCTCTTCATGTTAATATATTTGATTGATTCTATATCGAAACATTCTCAATGAGTAGTTGATTTATATGTTTTTAACTTATGATTCTGAAATTCAGTTGAATATAATAGATCTTTATATTCCATGGATTGAATATTTGGAAGCAATTAGGTTTTGAACATTATAGATAACTTACTGAGTCCACATAATGTTTCTCCATTAGGTTTGGAATTGGAGTCTTCATGATGTGTACTCTGGAATCATGTCACGTATATGGCTCTTGCACAATATTTTAGATTCAAGGCCTAGGAATAATCTTACAAGTTTTTTATTTTAGTGGTAAACATGATGTATCTCTGATTCGGGATATGTAATGGGGAATTTTTTGTTTTTTCATCAACTCATTCTATTAGTATTGAGTTCCTAATTAATATGAAAAAAAATTAAAAATAGTGTAATATCAACAAACATATGTATAAAAATTTAAAAATGTATCCAAAAATATGTATGTGAATTCTAAATATCAATAGCCATTTCAAATCAACTCTTCTCAATTTCACACAAATGAAATTAATTTCAATGGACATATAATTAAGAAAAAATATAACATTATAACTTATGGTCTAATACTCTTACCTTAATTTTTTAATCCTTTATATTCATTATATGTCTATTTATTTTCAGAACATTCTCTCCAAATATATTACCATCATTTTTGGAATTCATAAAAATTGATAATATATATTCTTAGTGTTCTACCATTAATGGAAAAATACTCATCTAATATATGAAATATTTTGAAGTGAATAATTTTTAAAATATCAAAGACCATACAATTGAACGAAAATTTTATCAATCAATATAAAGAGTTAATTGAAATAATTAATAAAATATTTTTTAATAAAATACTCATTCATATTTTGATTCTTTATTGATTTTTTACCCACTCATATTCTTATATTGAATATGAGTTTAATTGTATTAGGAATAATTTATTACATCAAGATAAATTATGTATAATAGGGTGGTGGGATATTATCCTTATTATTTTGAGGATGTAGGAAAAAATCCCATACCAATAAAATTATCCTAAAAACTAAGTATAATAATTTTTTAAATACACATTCAACTGTATTTTTTATTAAAAGAACCAAAATTCCTAATGACCTATAACATGCATTCCTTTATAAAATAGTAACAATTCATAGGGGATTTTGTGCAATTTTTTAGCAACAGATTCTTGGATAAATCAATTGAACTCTATTTATTTAACTAAATCTACATTATTTATCCCAAAACATCACTATGATATTCTAATTTCCATTTCATCCATAAAATTTATATACATGTATTTGTAATATTGATATATTCTACCTCGGCATTTCTATAGACACTAGATCAAAATTTTTAATTAACAATCAAAATAAATTTCTTGAAAAGGAAGAATGATCTTAACCATGTCTATTTTTAATCAAAAATATATCTACCCCAATATATATGCTTATAAGACTCTAGATAATTAACATATCTGTCATTTAAACTAACATTACAATTGAATCTTTGAAAAATATTTCTCATTAACTTATTTATTGATAAGATAAGTTCTTTATTTAGAAAAAACTAAAATCATACTCCCAGAAACATAATATATATGGTATCGATCATTCAAGATGAAATATTGTGTAAAATTCCAATAATTAGTCTATATATTATAGATTTTACACCCTTTATTTCCTCACGGTATTCATGATTCATTCTATCCACTATTAACGGTAAAACTGGTTTTCATTATTCGATTATAAATGTTATTAATATTTAAATTTCATATTTAATCTATGAGGTGAATGTGTAACCTTTCTTAAAATAAATCAATAACCCAATATTATTGTATATTTCTCCAACTAGTGAAATTTGAATGTTGGAACATATCATATCTGGAAATCTAGAATTGGAATTTTTTTGAATCCAAATATTATATAATCTAAATAAATAATCACTATGAACTATTCATATTTATAGACTTTCACATATAAGATATTGTCAACCCCTCCACTCATAATCTATATTTTTATAGTTAAATAAACCATAATGTATTCCAAATCATGGTTGTTTTATTTATTCGATTGAATCAATTTTGGAGTTTTTAAAATATTTGAATTTATATCTTAATGAAAAAATCATACGAGTTGGATAATATATAAATCTACATTAAATTATATGTTTAGAAATATTTTCCTAAAAACCATTAGTAAAATTATAAACTTCATTTGAATAGATATTATCAGATGTATTATTATTGATTTAATTATTTCCAATGAAGAAACTGATTCATCAATATAATCTTCTTCAACATGTTCATATCCATTACACACCAACATATCATTATCCATTGATATATCCCAAATAAATAAATATTTTGTCCAAAAACATATCATTTAGTAGTCACATTATGAATTCTAGTTCTATCCATAAGATCCAACAGTTCATTCAAGCCAATCTACTAATAATATCACATCATATATTTCACCCTTGATTTATCCTTTCCATTATTTTAAAATTGTGTTTTATTTACAGATAATAATATTATAGCATTATATATTCTTGTTATTTAATTGGAATTTTTTGTATAATATTTTTCTCCAATAATGCATCATAGGTCAATTCTAGTTCAAATTATTATTTATTTAGTTAAATGTTGACTCACTACATCACCATGTTATTCATATAAATAAACTAAAAAACATTATTAATACAATGATTTTAGATTCCCTTGAATCCTCATTTGTCTCAAATTATTCTTTACCCACATCTTTATGGGGAAATTCTGTAGTATTCTCTTTATCTTCACATACAACCACTTTATATCACTCCCGTAAACTAGTTTTCTATGTTGTTAATTGTGACATTTACATGCCATACTCTTTGGATAGTAGCCTAAAAAAATCCTCCATCCGTTGAATCACTATATTTATCATGACATACCTATTCATTTCAAATGAAAATATTAATTATTAAAACTCTGAGAAGATTATTTGGGGGTCTATGTCCGTGAAACTTATAATTTATGTCTTATAATTTCCAAGACCTAGAAATAATTCATTTTTAGTGTACCTAACATCTTCTATAGCCCCTTCTTAATATTGGGAAGAGTAACCATTTTCAATCAGAAATGTTCTAACAATATAATTTATGATTCAATTAATCTGTTCCATAGCTCTATTGTATAGATTATTCCTTTCTATTAAAAACTAATAAATTATTCCACGTTTCAATAGATAATTTTTGAATTTATGAGATATTTATTTCATTCAATTATGTGACCATAAATTCTACATTACTAATCCAATTTCATTTTCCACACTTATTAAAAATTGATAGATTTTATCCAATTCATTACTTTTACACCAAATAAATATAAGAACACCCATAATTATAAAGTAATAAATAAATAATGTTTTTTAATGTTCAATATATATTCAATCATTGATCATTTGACCACATATATTAATGTGGTAAAGATTCAAAAAAAAATATTTCGTGTTCATTGTATGATATTGGTAGGTTAGTATATATCCAATCAAGTATGAATCTTGAATCATTTCCATATTCCTCTCTAGGGAAGGAATATTAATAATATCATTTCCCTTGATAAATTCTCTATATATTATTGTTGATTTTGAATAAGACTCTATTAATATAAATTATTGTATTCTTATACAATATGAAGACTTGTAGTCTATTTTATATCCACCTGATACACTTTTCTATTTTTTTCAATACATTTTAAGCAAGTTAATTGTATTTCTTTTGATAATAAAGCATTTTATGTTAAATGTTACTCAAATATGGTGTTAAAAAACTAAATTGAACTCGAAAAATTTCTTCATAGGATTTTAACATAAATGTAGTCATAATTATTTAATTAATCTCCATCCATATAGTTATTACTACACCTTTTTATCTTTAGAGATCCATAACATTAAAAAAAAAATTTCTATATCCATTTTCATCTATACATTGACTCAATTAGGGTTTCAAATCATTTGGGATGAAAATACACTATTATGAATCAACTATGTAGAATTATTCATACCCTTTGAGGATTTCTGATGGATTATAAACTTCTAGTTCATCTTAATATACACCACATTATTGTAAAATCATGAATCAGTAGAGATATATTTTAGTATCTTCTCATTTTCAGCAATAAAAGATATCAATTCATATTATTATTCCTATAATGGATGGAGTTTTTTCTAATGTAAATTCAATTTAATTGAATTTCACCCACTATTAATTGTCTTCTATTGAAAAAACATCATCACAATTTACTGTAATCAAATTATTTCTGCTCAATGTTTGGGACATTGGAATTTTTTCTTTGGAATTCATTTAAATTATAATGTGAAGTATTTTTTTAAAATTCTTTTTTCCAACTTCCAATTGATTGAACACCTTTGTTGCATTCCTCATCACCCTGATAAGACATTGAGTGTCCAATGTTTCAATAAATTGGAACTTTAAAAAATTAATATTCTTATTTATTATATATCCCTATATATCATGTAATTTTTTGTTACACTATTATTATTTGTATTTTCCTAATGATTGGGAACTCTCTACTTTCATTTGACGTAATATTTTATTCTGAATTTATATTGTATAATATTATGTTCCAACATGTAATCAATGATTGGTTTTACCAATTTAATTATATCTTTCATAACTGTACACTACCCAAAATCTTCTTTAACATTGTTCAGTGAATTAAAATAACACTCTATATAAAAAATTCCATAATTATATATTCTTTTTTGACTGGTTGATATTTATTTCATACTTAATATTATTTATCAATGATATAAATTACACTTTTATGATTAAATCTTCTTAAATTTTTTCTTAGTGGTATTCTAAATATCATCATTGGTATCATTCTATTACTCAATGTTCTATATATATTTCACTACCTCATATGTTAAATTTTTCACCATGATGAATTTTTTTTTGACATAGTCACGAAAGAAATAATGAGTTTATCTGATAGAACATTACGTAAAAAGAGTTATGAAAATAAAACCTAAGAGGGGAGGGTGTTTGTGAATTGTAGTGATTTGAATTTTATTCTTATTTCATTTTAAATTTTTTATTTTCCTAAAAATTTTAAATACATCAAAAACCTATCATAATAATAAAAAACAAAAATAACCACATTGACAAATTATAGAATCACAGAAACCTATATTTTTACATGGTTCACTTAAAATAGGCAACTTCAAATGAGTATATATCATAGACCTGTTGGTATTACAGTTAATCCCTACTCTATAGGTATATGATTATAATATTTTAGTAAATATAACTATTTATCAAATTTCCCGGGCCAATTTATCTCTTATACACAAAAATTATGATGACTGATTGTGGATAACATTTTTAAACCCATGTGAAAATAATAATTGACATTAATAAACAATAGAACCATAAAAAATATTACATCATTTGAATAGTGTACTATTATACTCATCAAAATATTATTTATATTCATAATAACTATTTATTTCAATTTAAAATATTCATGTGAATTAAATTTAATTACTATTACCTCATTAATTATAAATATTAAATAAAAAACCCATATTCACACAACATTCCTTCATTCATATATCAAATATTCCCTCACATACATAACACAATTATTTTATTATTATTTAAAATAGATTTTAAAATAACCTTGTAATATTGAAATTCTAATTTAAAACTCAATATTCAACCAAATTCCTACTTCATCTACATAATTTCTTTTTATTTTATGGATTACATGTGAATCAAAAAATTATGTAACACAAATTTGGTGTTATTAGGTTTACTAAAACCATAAATCAATTATGATAATATTAATCTATAATTTTAAATAGATTAATAAAAATGTAAATATTCATGTTATGATGTAATTTTTTGTGAGGTGATAGTTTAGTTCCTCCATCATATTACCTTCAATTTTAAGTGCATCAGAGAATTATTGAATTCATTCATGAAGTGACCTTGATATGTGTTTTAGAATATCCCATGATTGATTTTTCATTCCGATGTTTTTTTCATCATTTATATCTATATTGGTGATTCCAAAGTAATCTTGATGTGGTAATTGTATCATAGTGTGAATAAATCATAATTATTCTCAGTCTCTATAAATGTTTCTTTCAAATCCTATTCAAATCTATCAGTGTTCTTAAATAATAAAAATCACTAATATAAATTTATATCTATTTACATTTTGGAGAAAATATAATATTGTGAAAATATTACTTCAAATTTTAAAATTTATCCATCGTTATTTATTATTCATCACATCATAGGACTCTTAGATATCATAGTAAAATTCAATAATTTATCACATTTATGTATTGGATGCATTACATAGTATTCATAATCCTTATAAAACATGACTAATTATAAAAATAAAAATTAAATATCATAACCATTATTTATAGCCTATAATCCTTATTTATCCCACGAAATAATACTTTCCCTAAAGGAATGAATGGTTCTACTAAAAAATAGAATCATATATGGAAATATCTATCAATACCAAATAAACTACAATTCATTTCTCAAAAATAAAATTACATTCAATATATTATTTTTTCTAAAAAAATAAAAAATTAAAAGATTTGGTTTTAATATGATAATTTAACTATTATATTTCTATGAGATGGTGGGTCCTCGTACCATTTCGGTTATAGTCGTAGGCTATCAAATGTTTTAGTGATCTAAGTGATCTGATTTTGGATTTTGATACTAGCTAACTGTTATTGGTGGATGAGTTACTAGAATAGAAATTGTTTCAATTATTTTTCATCTATGTTTGTTTTTATAAATATAATGAAATAATTTTTTGTGCATATAAGGTGATTAATTTATTATGGTGATTGATTTGATGATTGATACATATGAAGAAACCTTAGGTTTTATGGTATATATTATTTCATGAGGGACTAGATAAGTGAAACCCCTCCCAATATTCAGTGGTTTGTATTATTCTGATTGATATATTTATACATTAACTTAAATTTACCTTTGATTGGATATTTTAGAAAAATAAAAAAATTTAGTGATTCATATTAGAGGTAAAAATGTTACACCATGACATCAATTTTTTTTATATACTTTCTATGTCACACACTTCACAATATGGTGGTTTATATTAGAGGTAAAAATTAACTTATTATTCCCATGATTTTTGTTGGTATTGAAAATTTTACACCCTTTATATGATTCAATAGTTTATGTATTATGTCCTCTTTTTTATTCCTAAATATTGAATCAATTTTTTCTTGGTTGGCTATGTAAAGCATATCCTACAATTTTGACGCTACTCTAATTTTGGGTGGGTAATTTTGAATAATATGGTTTATCAATTTATAAATTATTTTTTTCTATTAGTTTTATCTTTTGAAATATCCAAATTAAAAAGGTTATGTTTTCATGGAAGCATGAGTAAAATATGATGACTGAAATTTTTTTAATGTATTACAAGTATTATTTTATTATATACTTTTTTTGTGAATACACATTAAATGTTGTGTCATTTATTATATTTACCATGACTTGTGTAATATTTTTTTATTTTCAAAAACCCTACACATAATCCATGGAATATATAGAGTACTTAAATCTAATAATATGGTTCAAGATGTATTTTTTATTCAACTTTTCAAGCTTGTTTTCAATGGAAAATTTATGTGAATGGGTTTGAGGTAAGGCTCAATCATCCATGTATGGTCTCCAAATTTTAATTTGGTTTCATATTTTATATTATATATTTATCAAATAATTTCATTATCCTCATATTATGGATAAATTTAATTATATATATTTTTTCATCTTGTTCTTGAATTTAGTTCATATTTATTCATATCGACGGTGATATTTTTTTCAATTACTTTTATTTTTGTAATTTGATTTCTCTATCCAATAATTCTAATTTAGAATTTTTACTATTGATTTAATATTATATTGATGGTTTACAGTACCTAAAAATGATTATATACATCTACTTAATGTTTTAAACTGTTGTATTAATGGAAACAATCCTAAGGTACATCTTACTCCAACATGGGGCGATATATCAGGATGGGTGACAAGATAATATTAGATAATTATTTTTTTATTATATCCATTTTATGAAATGCGATATTAAGATTGAATTTTTTTTGAAAATATTATCGAAGCCAAGAATATTCTTCATGATCACCTTTTAAGGTAATTTCCATGTTACCAAGGTTTTGGGATTACAATTATCTATTTTAAATATTATAAATTTTTTTAATATTTGGTTGTAATTATAATGATATTTATATATTGCTTTTTCTTTTATATCATGATGTAATGAAACCTAAATAAATTCATCATATAGGGAATATACATTTATTTGAGATGTTCATGACAACTTATACATTAATAATTCTGTTTCAATGATATATTTATTTGAACATGTTTTTTATAAAATTTTTGATTTCTAAACATTTAAAAAATATAATTTCTTTATGTAAAATATTATTTATAAGATACTTAATATATTTTATTGTAACATATAAAGGTTGTTATTATTAATGTGAACTACTATTGGTAGCCTTATATAAGTCGTTTATTAATTATATTGATAATATATATATATATTAATATAGTGTATTGATAACCCTATAATTGGTAATTTTTGTATTGGATGAATTAGATATTATTTTATAGTGATGACCTATACTAGATATATGATTTATAATATTAATAGGATTCCATGGTCAGTTATATACCCTCAGGTTAGTTGAGTTTGAATGTTCATTTCCATTGAATAATGAAATATACGACTATTGATGATGTGATCCAGGTTTATATCATGGTAATTATATCATGTATCCATGGATTTGTGGTTATTTGGGTGTAATTAGTTATTATTTTTTCTAGTTTTGGCATGAGAATATGCTAAATGAGTGAGTATAATTTTATGTGTCACTTATATACGATATTGTAACATTAGGTGCTTCTCAGAAAACATGATTAATGAATGTCTATTAAGAATATTCGAAACTTATTTGAGTGTGGGAGAAATAAAATTTCAGGTGGAGAGAGTGCATATCCTGAATCAAAATTGAAACTTTATCTTTATAATTTAATTAAAAAAATTAATAAGCATATTATTCATGGTTTTTATCCTTTTTACGATGTTTTTTTGAAAATATTTGGATGATAATCAACCAAAGATAGCGGAGAATGGTAAAATAGTTAAATATCAGGTAGGTGTTCATTTAATTGACACTATATTATAGGATATTGGAATTTTGGATAAGGTTAATACAATAGAGTATGAAATCAAAAATAGATACATCCAACAGTTTCAATAGAAACATTATTGACTTTTTTTTTTACTTTCACCATGATTCTTAGGGAAAATAAATCTTTCTGGTAAATATTCTAATATTTTCCAAAGGTATTATTATATCTAGGTTAATATATGTTTATTTTTTAGTATATAATTTAATAATGAATCCTATAAATAAATTATGTCTCATTATTTAAAAATAAAAAACTAATTCTTACTATGCATCTAATGATATTCCTTCATTTATGATTGATTTTACCTATATATTTTATAAATGAATATGTTTAAAATATTTATAGATCTATAAAATAATGGGAGATTCATGATAAATTATTACATTAAATTAATTATTATATTCAAATTCAGTTAATTTTTCTTGAAGAATGAATTTGAATTGGTACGATACATTGTAATGATTCACAACTACATGTTGTTTGAGTTGGTTCCCTAGAACAATCATCCTTATACATTTTGAGAACTATCATTCATGTTATTGAAATTTAATAAAATACTTATCACAGTATGATTTTTTTTCATATGTTATATAGTATGTTATAATTTCCCAAGAGTATCTCCCCCACTAAATAATCATACTTGTTCCCCGCTATGAAGAGAATCCAAAAGTGTTACGAATTTACTTTTAAATATATGTTTTATAGATAGATAATATTATTTCAGGTAAAAATGATATATGTTATCATGGGTAGAGAATAATAGGACTCTTAGGAACCTTCTCATGGTTTACGCCCATAGTATTATCTTATATGATATTATGAGAATGATACCTTTGAGTAGGACATCCACATTTTTACGTCTCACTGGATGTTGCTATATGTGGAAATGTGTAATTTCCTTTAGAGGTTATTATTATTATTAATGTGTATTATGATTTGTGTACATCGATGTATTATTGAATACCATGATGATAGATTTTCACTATGTGGCAGGATACGTTGGGTGCAACACGAGTAATATTGCATTATTGAATAATGCAATTATGCATTTATACCTTTTGTTCATTAAAAATGTTAATATATCATGAAATTTTATGGAAATGATATATCAAAAATAAATCCATGTCCATGGTGTTATATATTCATGTTCTTCTACAAAAAAATCAAGGAAATAGACATTGAATTCTGAGGTTGATGGCACGTGCATGTAACCTACTCTATTTGAGATATTGTGATAAAGGTATTATATTACATAAAGAGAATGCATATGAGGTATCATGTTGTTAAAAAATTAAAAATATTCCCTATTGGTGTCACAATGTGTTCCTAGATGAAATGCTTGGACTTCAGGTTGCTTCACGTAATGCCTTTGAGAAATAGGCCTAGTTGGTCACACACGTAGTGTATCTAGAATTTCAGTAAAATATATTTATTTATTATTTAAAAAGTGGAAGAAATATTATTATAATATTTATTTTAGTAATTATTCATCTATTCATGATAAAATTTATTCCATCCCAATTTATTCAAGAGAATATAATGTGAGTGAAATATTTATTTAGTATATATATTTTATTTTGTGAATATAGTATTTATTTATTTATTCATAATAATGAATTGATATTTATATAAAAAATAAATAGTCATTTTTCAAGGAGAAGTAAATATTATGGATGAATGGAAGACCATGTTAAATTTTATCGTTGTAAATTATAATAATAAATTATTGTTTTCTTTTATAATATTTAATTATAATTTGAACGTTAATATCCTGTCGAGAAATAATGATATTATTATTATTATCTAACATTGGGGATTTCTGGGATTATATAATTAAATAAGGAAAGTTATTTAATTATATTATTTTGACCCCTAAAATATATACACCCAATTCTATAATGTTATCCTGGAGAGAATTCGGTTGTCTTGGTTGTGAACATCAGATATTGGGAAACCTCTCAGGCCTAGAGGACTTTCCTATCATTGAATTCATCCATGAATATATAAAAATCCACCTGCAAAAGATCATGTAGAATGTATTGGAAGTGCATTTAGATGTGATAAAAGGTAGATGATGGAAGGGATACAATCAACCTTGTTGGCACCTAGAGATTCTTTCGACAACATCTAGAGATTTCTGGAATGTGTGTGGATAACAACTAGTGGAAATATACACTTGGTTTCTACAATGCAACGATGGTGCACCATAGAGCTGTCAATAGATTCATCAATGAAGAAATAATTCCATAAAGACAAGTCTTTATTTTATTAAATTTATTCTATATAATATGGGATGATCCTCTTTGTTGGTTCTGGGGAAATTATGCTTTGTCTATTTCTTTGATTCAATTCCATTGACCACGAGGGTCATCATCACATAAATCTTATATTTGTAATCAATTATGGAAAAAATAAAAGATGTGAACCACACTGTACATTCTTAAATTTCTCCCATAACTTATGTGTGGTTTTATTATGGGCACATAATTATCTAAAACTATTTATAAACTCATTAGTGATTTTTTTCATTTGTAATTTAGTTTTTGAATTTATCTTTAACGGTTATTTTAATATGATTTATGAGAACAACTTCTTCCTCCAATGTTTCTCATAGATGTAATTGAGATGAATATTTTTATCATTAAAATAGAATGGAGGAACCCATACAGAGAAGGAATGGATTCTTGATGGATAACACATGACATCACATCATGTAACGGGAGTTACATACCATGTAGTCATGTACACAGCATCATAATTTATTTGGAAATTAAATCATGATTATAAATTAATTAATAACTTTAAATGCACCACATTTTGACCTGAACATACTAGAACATGGAAAACTAGAGTACATTCTATGTATCCCATTTACATGGCTTGTAGTCCATTTGTATCAAAGAACGGTCATGTATTTTAGTACCTGGCCTACCTAAATAGTGACCATGTAATTCAGATATCACATAGTTGGTAGCCAATTAGACACGTTGTGTACATCAATTTATATGGTATGCTCTACACACTGATTCCCTAGACGTGTACATCATATAGTCAGTGATATCCATACACGCAATGTTCTCAGATGTACATGGAGTGTACTTAAACCAAATTACATAGATTTAAAATTTATTTATTTTATTATGTAAACCTTGATAAATGTTCATGATTGTGGACATTAAATTGATATGACATTACATGTGATGGGTTTTAATATATATATATATATATATATATATATATATATATATATTTAATTTCTTAGGAAATTTCTCTTTAATTTTCAAATCCTCATATCATGTATAAGTCATATTATAGTTCTTACTCTATGTGCATTGAAGTATAACATGTGACAAAAAATCCTATAAATCATTTAATCATTAAGTAGATTCAATATGTCATAAGTACATGATAAGTCATCTATTCTATATGTCATAAATGTAAAAATTATAATATTATAATATATTTTGTGTATATTTGTATTATTATTCAATGTGCTACCTAAATGATAAATTTATGTTTTAATTAATTTTAAAATATTTTATTTAATTTATTTACAATATTTATGGATAATAATATCAAGGAAATTAGGATGCTAATTTAGAAAAAATTGAAAGATTAATTAATGATAATAATTAATTTATTCGACGGTGATTTATATCAAATTAGAATGATTAAGAATTTAATTCTTTTTTATGAAATTCATTATTCAATTAATTCATGAGGATGATCATGATATTGAAAATAATTTTTTTTTTATTAATTTCATTTAATTTGTAATTAAATTAAACTATTGTCTTGTGCACCTTCTCTCCTCTTATTATGCATGGCCGACGTACCCATGCTTTTTTTATGTAAAAACCATTCCCCCCACATGTGTGTGTTTAAGAGGCTTATATAATTGATTGAGTTTGATGGTAGTGGAGGTGGTTCATGTTTTTATATGAGGATAAACCAATCCATGGAGATACATATGTGGATTGTTGGAAAGCTACAACACAAACCACAATTGGTTCATGTGGTTTCCTCCAGGTGCATGGTTTATTTATCAACAACTATTTAAACTAACCATTCTTATATGATTATTGTCATCCAACATTATTATTTTATATCTTTCATTTTTAGGGTTATTCCATAATGGATTTGTTTTCTTGATCACATAATTTAAAGAAATTAATGATCAAGCAAGATAGAACTAAAATTAAATTTCATATGTTTAAATATCATCTTAGATATGGTTAATAACTTATGTAAATACCCTTAATATTAAAAATCATGTTATATAGATAATAAATTGAAATTTATTCATAATAGGATAAAATCCCTCAAAAAAATATTTTCTCAGTATAGAATTCCCCAACTTCAGTTAAAATTGAACAATTGTTCAAAATCCTTGACAAGATAAACGTGAGGAGCTTTCAATTAGCATAGAATTCTACCATGTTTTTTTGGGTTTATTTTGATTTGTTCAGAAAAATTGTTTACAAACAAAGTAGGACATGGTGTAAATAATAGTAAATGGTTGAGGAAATCCATTTAAGGATTTCGGGATTGGGTAGTCCATTTAGCAGATCAAGGAACTCTGAGATAATGCAGTTGAAATTTAGAATGCCTACCAAGATCCATTGAAGTAGTTTGACATACCAATATTGGGGTAAAGAGAATGGGAATATGGTTTATTGTGACTAGAATATCCAAGAAGCAATATATTATTAATCCAATGGTGTGGGATATTTGGTTTTGATAAAATTGTGGGTGACTAATAAATATAATACTTATTTATTTGTCTAAATAGGACAAGATACTCTTAAAAATTATTATTATCTTACTTGTATAATTTGAAAAAAAAATTACCCCAAACATTTCATTGTGATCCATACTTGATAAGGAAACACTATAGGAAAACCGCCTCTTACCGGCGGTTTTTTTCCATATAGCGGCGGTTTAAACCGCCGCTATATGGTTTGGCGGTGGTTTACAGAAACCGCCGCTAAACTTGGCGTCAGCAATCTATTAGCGGCGGTTTTATGTATTTCGCGGCGGTCAAACAAAAGCGTCGTAGTACCTCATTTCGTGGCGGTTTTCGGTAAATTTAGCGGCGGTTTTAAGGGCTATTTAATTAGCGGTGGCTATAATCTTCGCGAAACTCAGGCATGCCAGTCGCCTTCTTAGCGGCGGTTAAAACCGCCGCAATTTCCGACGTGATTTTGCGGCGGTTCTAACCGCCGTTAAACAGTCTTCTGAATACATTTATCGGCGGTTTAAACCGCCGCTAAATGTATAAGTGGTAAAGCATTAGCGGCGGTTAAAACCGCCGCGAAATGATGACCCAGAAAAAAAAATTATTTCTGTTTATACTCCACCACTGCCCTGGAAAACAAACCAAACAACACATACACCATATATATAATAAGGACAAAATTTATGCACCACCTACGCAATATTCATAAACACCCTTTCATTTAATGTTGATGAAAAACTTGATCCAATTCAATAAGAATACCTAAAGCATACAAAATACCTAAAATTATGGATTTAGAATGAAACACAAGATAACATCAAATGAAACAAGAGATTGGGGGTCACATGGATTTATACTTATAGTTTACAGATGATCAAAATTGAAAATATTTGATTCCATAAAAGTATCCCAATGTTCCAAATGATAATTGAAATCCAGTTAAGTAACATGAATACTATTTGAATTGGTAATGTCCAGTTTAGTCTCGAAAGTTATTCTGGTATCCTGAGAACTATAATATATATGTAGTGCGAGAAAAAAAAGATATAATCATCTAGGTCTTAATGAAGTCTTAAATTTTAGGTGAAAATGGTGTGTTAATGTGCTGGCCATCGAATAGAATAAACCATATAACCCCATACATTTCATCTAAATAATCCTTTGTACACCATGGATTACTCATCAAATAATTGATCGAATATTATCATATGGAACTGTGTTCAACAAAAAATTAATGTAACCCCACTATAGATTAGACGTTACTTTTCCACTCTCACAACCTTATATCTAATTAGCAATGCTCCCATCCCATCCAAACAAACCACGTCACATCACATCAAATCCTTCCCATATATAAATGGGTTATCACATCACACAACATCCCAACAGCAGTCACCTAGGCCATCACATCACATCACATACCACCAGTAGACACATAGTCCATCACTTCACAATAAATCATACTTGTAGACAAATACACTACCACCTAACATCTCTTCCCACCCACGGACACATATTCTGTCAAATGGCATCCAAACTAGAACAAGAGTCTTAAGGTATCATGAATTTGATGGACATAATCATTGTCCCCTCCTCCTACTATCAATTACCCCACAATATATCACATAGAAAAACATAACTTATCACTCATAGAAATTGGGTCTAGTAGATCAATTCCCACCGGAAGGCACCATGGACATGACATCGTTTCTATGAATTCTCCAACACCAACATGTGTCACTAATTCTGAATGAAGTGAGATGATGTGTGTGAACCCATTCCTAAATTTCACCACCATCATATTTATTGGTGAAAATACCTAAAACTCTAAACCTTTGAGTAATGGTAATTTTATATAAATTATTCTTGGTGTATAAAATAATAGAAACATCCATGGTATATAGATATCCCACAATACCAAACCTATGTGTCCACATAAACTAAACTTGAGCTTATTAGATCACCACACCATAACACAAATCAATAATCACAACCTATTAAATCACTATTTGAATCACCCAAGACAATCACAACACTATTAACACAATATTCCACTTTCTGCATACATGTTTCACCACCTTTATTTTTTATCCATTACAATTCACATAACACTTTACATTTTCATTTGATTAATTTATAACATATCTATTTCCAATAAATATTTTTTATTTACTAACCTAGATAATTTACATTATCAACATAGTTCATCTCATGGATAACCGAGAAACTGACATATCCACTCCATGCTACAACTAATTCAACTCACAAAACTATCACAACAACACCACACATCCATCATTGTTTCCACACCACATTGCCCAACCCATATCACAAAATCAAATACTCCGTAAAACCATCATGAAACTCTATCACCACATACCAAATCAACGAATCTGCTACAAAAAATATTATTCTACAACCACTACACCACATCCATGACCCCATAACCATGTACCACAACCTCTTCATAGCACATTTCACTACTACCCAAATCACATACATGAAAATTTACCAAAGAATCACATCCCCTTGTACTACACAACCAATCTGGTCAATAACATCACCATACAACTTCCTAAACCATATAGTGAAACACAATAAGATGAATTATCCACAACATCACAGATAACCACTTCAATGAATATTCATGGGAATTATCACATATCATTTTTACTAATCGTGGTTATCCCCACACACAAAAATACATCAATGGGACACCAATTACTATCTAAAAATATATTCCTTTTATTTTTATTTAGAGAGAAATTACATTACAACATTGAAAGTGTCCTCAAAACATTACAACTATATTACAAACAGGGTCCCAATAGTACTTATATTTGGAATTGGATGTAATCATGAATAGATATCTCAAAAACATATAATAATGCAGTAAGGCATGAGAAAATTACCCATTATCATAAATTTATATTTTTCATAAATTATTTTATTATTAAAAAACCCTTAATATTTACTTGAAAGAGAGAAAGAACTTGATTATACCACACATATAATATAGAATATTGAGAATGGGTATCCTCTACCACATGGAAGCAGTCAATTCTAACTCTTCCCTGTAGGATGAAGAAAAATAAACTCAAAAACCACAAATACACATGGAAACCATGCATGAAACTACACCTAAAAAAGGGGTTGTAGAAATGCATGAACATTCACGCACCAAACAAAAATACCACCTCTATATTGGATCTCCAAAATAGGTACATAATGAAAGAAATAAAAAAATAGGATAACACGCCATGGATCACCAAGAGGAATCCACTGTATCCCATGAATCAAATAAAGGATGAAGTGGGATATATTTTTTCCTCAAGACACCTAGTGTTCACTCAGAATGATAGTTGGGTATTATGTATTAAATACTAGAGAAAAAATCTAATAAAACCTCATTTAAAATATTGAACTCGGATAATTCACATTGTGTATCCAATTCATGACATGAATTCCCATATTTCAAAATTCCCATGAATTTCATGTATCCTCAGCCATTTATTATTACACATAATGAATTTGAATATCATGTCCGGAATTAAGTGAGATATTTAGACAAGGGTTTGCATCTAAGTTCTAATAAATTACCATTGATTAGTTCCTGGATTGATTAAGTAAGATATTTAGACAAGGTGATCACACAAAGAGGTCAAGTGACATGATCACATGATTAGGTCTCTTGTATGGTTCTTGTGATGAGGTCATGCAAAGTTGTCTTGCAAAACAAACACACGAGAGATAGGGTTTTGAGAGCTATGGAGCTTCATGTCATCGGTCAAATGACCAGCCTCTCACCCCCTGTTTGGACATGCAACACTCTAATGAGTCAAATTCCCAATGCTGAATTTACAACAGAAACATCAAAGAGCCTATT
This sequence comes from Viscum album, assembly GCA_963277665.1. Classification (NCBI taxonomy): domain Eukaryota; kingdom Viridiplantae; phylum Streptophyta; class Magnoliopsida; order Santalales; family Viscaceae; genus Viscum; species Viscum album. Next base: position 1,535,062,156 of record OY728121.1, on the reverse strand, counting down.
ACCATAGATCATCTAACCAATGAAACAAACACATCATTCTCTTTAACACCTGAGGTTATTGTGATCATTCAAGGTTATCCACTGAAGCTCCTCCAAGGCCAATGGTTTTTTAAAGGTTCCATACACCATACATATTATATATACAAACCAAACATTCCCATATTTGTTCAACACATCAACAATACTACTCATGGTCGGATGATGCATCGTCACCCTCTCCACCTCCATCTCCTGCTACCGCCTGTAAGAAAATTATATTGAAAATTAAATGCTGTTGCATATTTAAAATTAAACATAAAACCAAAAAAAGTTTGCAAACTAAATCATTGTGATTTGTTGTGATTTACCTGCTCACCACCACTCAGTGCACTACCACTAGGGGCATATCTGCTCATCTGCTGAGATAAAGCAGTCAACCCTTTCTTCATAGTGGATATCTGAGCCCCTTGGTCTTGAACTGTGGATCGTAGAGAAGAAATATCCCACTGAGCATCTTCAGGTATGGTCTGACCATAACCAGGAGTAGATGCGGCTAGAATCCCTGATGGCCTGCTAAAGACATCAGATGGTACGGGTCCCAAACCCTTCCCGCGCACTCTACCAGGATGCTCTTTCCCAAGGACTTTAGCAACTAGGTAATCCTGGGTGACTGAGTAGGACTGCCCAGGACTGGCATCCCATAGTTCTTTAATTTTTACCTATAAATCAAATATAAATACATATTAACATAGTAAAAACTGATAATAAGTTAAAAATTTGACTTCATACCCCAACCTCTTTGGTAGGCTCATTAACAAAAGAGCCATCTGATTTTCTGTGAATATCCAACCACAGTTCAGTCCGGGAGGCTTTGTGCCCTAAATTCTATGACTGCATTAAGCAAAGATAAATCAAAAATTCAATATATTAAATAGATAATATTGTATTATAAATATTTAAACTATTTAAAATATTACCAATGACATTCGGCTTCTAGAAAAGCTTTTTGAGCCCGCCGTGTGAGGGATAATTTGTTTCGCCCTATTTGATGCATTCTGTCATGAAAGATCCTGAAATAAATAAAATGAAATTTAACAGTAATGTATCCAATGTCATCTCCTCTTCATATACATGTAATAATTTAAAATGAGGATAATATAATAATATATATTTCAATACCATCCGCTTCTCATCACGATGTCTGTCAACAAAAACTTTCCACTAATCTTTCGGTACCCCACTGGGTAGCTTGTCATACATTTGTTCCAAGGTCAACGAAGTATTGTTGACATCACACCACAATCTCCATTTGAAATATTTCCATTTTTTACTGAGATTTTTCAAAGTCCACTTCCATGCTATCACATCAGCAACAGTGAAGTGGAAGAACATCTGTATACAGAAATTCATTTTGAACATATTAGTAACATAACATTCAATAAAACCATAATGTACTAAAATTACCTTTATTTGAGAATCTAATACTTCATTTTTCCAGTTTGGAGGCATATGTCTCCAATCATCATATGAAATGGGAAGGGAAATGGGCTCCGCTGCCAACTGACCTATAATCTGTCCAAGTAACCCTGTGGCATCATCCGTAGGGACCCCATAAGAATCAAATGGCACGACTAAGTTCCAAAAATCTGAGATTTTTAAGTGTTTCTCCACGGTTTTATTTTTTTCATCTTCAATTAGCAAAGAATTAGTATAAAAAAATGCGATAAATTTATTTAATTAAAATTTATACCTATGACTGTGACCCTCCAGTGTGTCTGGGATGAACTGGAAGGGGTCTATCGCCACCCAACTGATGAGGCACCTATAGGGGGAGTCGACGACTCAGACTCTAATGGGAGGATCTCTGATGGTTTGAGAGATGGTGTAGGGGGAGATGGTGCGGGGGTGTAGGCAGCTGGTGCCTCAGATGTCGTGGGGAGTGACCCAGATGGATCGGTATCCGTCACAGGACTAGAAGAAATAGTATACCGCTTCCTCCTTGGCATTCCTGTCATTTAATCAAATAAAATTAAGTTCAGAATATATATTTCAAAAAAATTATGCAGAAAAAAAATTAAAAATCATAATAGATGCCCAGTACTAACAAACCAAATATATATAACAATGATAACGAATGACTGCAGAAATGAAACAAGTGGTTGCTGCATGAATGAATAATTGCACATAAAATCATTTTTCCCTTCAATAATGTCGGTTTCCTGCTCCATTGCTTCATCCACTTCATTCATCCTTGCAAGACTAATATTTTCAATATCATGTTGGAAAAATAATTCTGCTTCCTGTTGTTGATGACATTCAACTTCAGATGTCAAATCTTATACTTCATCACCCATATCATACAAATCTCTTTGTATTACGTGAGTAACTACACTCCACCCTTCATCCACAACATCATTAACATAATATACCATTTTTTCTTGTGATGCTAAGATATATGGATCATGCATTTCACGGTCACCAACATCCATCAAGCGAGAGAAGTTCACAGAAGTAAATTGAAATGAATCTCTTTTAACACCTCTGATAATATTGACCCATTTGCATTTGAATAAAACAACAGAAAAATGCCTATGGTAGTTTAATTCAATAATATAATGCAGCTTTCCATAGTATTCCACTTCAGCAAATTAAAATATACCACTATTTTGTGTTTTCAAACCCACTTCTCGATCAACTGTACGAAATCTAAAGCCATTCACATTATAAGCGTCGAACTTTCTAACTTACTTTATTGAACCTCTAGCAAGAAACTTCAAATCTTCTGACAAGTCTGCTCGAGTATCAGTATTCATGATCTGAAAAAAGAAATATAATTTAAGAGATTTACAAATTGTATGTGTCAAACAAATATTCTTATTTATTACAATATTTATGAACTTACACGTCGTGCAAACCATTCTACAAGCTCTTTATTCACATATTTCGTTATATCTTTCTCATTTCGTGTTCGGCCTCTCATTCGTCTCTTTGTTTGTATCCTCAACTCTTCAATAAATGGATCTGCAATTTCACTATTCAGAAGCACATATCTATGTGCCTATAATAATTCCAATTCTCTCAGTATCACATTTGAGGTCCTCCCAACTGATCGGCCAATAGCAGGAAATATTTTTGATTTCTGATGCATTTGAGATTGAGTTGATGTGTCGTCAACACGTCCAACTGGATTAATTCTTGTCTCAATATCATCTAAATACCTGGAACAAAAGGTAAGACATTTCTCAGCCAAATACCCTTCAGCAATAGAACCTTTTAGTTGATCATTATTTCTCACGTATGATTTCAAATTCCCAAGATATCTGTGAAATAAAATAATAATATTATGCATTTATTTAAATGTAAAAAATTGTTTACTTAACTAGAAAACATATAAATAAAATACTTCTCAATTGGATACATCCATCGATAATGAACGGGGCCTCCTAATTTAGCTTCTTCAAACAAATGCACAGTTAAATGCATCATGATAATAAAAAACGATGGAGGAAAGATAATCTCCATTGCACAAAGAGTCAATACAAACCTCTCCTGTAGGTTGTCAAGCTGAAATGGATATACAACTTCCTCACATAATTTCCTGAAAAATGTTCAGAATTGGAGTACAATAGCAGTAACTTTTTCAGGTAATAATGTATGCAATGCCAATGGTAGTAACTGCTGTAACAAAATATGTGAATCGTGACTTTTCAATCCATGTAACTTACGATTCATCAAGTCAACACACCTAGAGATGTTAATCGAATACCCATCAGATACCTTCACATTCTTTAAAATTCAAAGGAACGTATCTTTATCCCTATTTTTCATTGCGAAAATGGCCGGAGCATACTTTTCATTATCATCTGTCCAGAGATCGCGTTTTATGTTCATTACTCGTAATTCTTTGCGAGCATTAAGATGATCCTTCGAATTTCCATGCTCATTAAGTAATGTGAAAATCAAATTATCACAGACATTCAACTCAATATGCATCACATAAATATTGTGGCGCAACAAATTAAATTCCCAATACGAAATTTTAAAGAATATACTTTTTTTCTTTCATTGTTGAGTTCTGATTTCACTTGACGATGCACTTCGGACCCGTTTTCCATTATCATTCAAATGATGAACCTTCCCAAATTCTGTTTCAACATTTTCAAACTGTGTCAATATTTCAGAATCGGTTAACAACTTTGGAGGTGGTCTATGATCAATGAAACCATTAAATTTTGATTTGTTCAGCCGGAATCTATGAGATGCATCGAGAAATCTTCGATGGCATAAGAAGCACCATTTTTTACTGTGATGTAGCCGTTTGGGATCAAAATCAAAGTTACAAACAGGACAAGCCAAACCCATATAAGTGTTCCAACCAGATAAATTCCCAAGCCCAGGGAAGTTACTAATGGTCCACAGTAAAGCAGCATGCATTTTGAACATTGTTTTAGAACAAACATCAAATGTCTCAACACCGTTACTCCATAACTCCTGCAATTCTTCAATCAAAGGCTGCAAGTATACATAAATATCATTTCCAGGCATTTGTTTTCCAGGAATAATCATTGAAATGATAAAAGATGATTGTTTCATACACATCCACGGAGGCAGATTGTAAGGGATCAAAACAATTGGCCAAATGCTATAACTTGTACTCAAAGTCTCAAATGGGTTGAATCCATCGGCAGCAAATCCCAATCGAACATTCTTAGGATCAGCTGAGAAATATGGATGTAATGAATCAAATGTCTTCCATGATTGGGAATCTCGTGGATGTCTCATTAAACCATCATTGTTATTATCTACAGAATGCCACTTCATGTGTTCGGCAGTTTTTGATGACATGAATAATCTTTGCAATCGCGGCTTCAAAGGAAAGTAACGCAAAAACTTTGCAGGTTGTTCATTTTTTTCTTATTCATGAAATTACGTTCAGTCAGACTTCCAACATCACCCTTTGACTTCCATCTAGAAGAAGAACATTTCTTTCAATTCTGTCTACTTGAATCCTCTCCCCAATAAAGCATACAATCATTGGGACACACATGTATTTTTATATAATTCAGACCAAGCTTGTTAACAACTTTTTTCATATCATAAAAAGATTCTGGGATTTTTGCTTCAGGAAATGCATCACGAATCAATTCCAATATCATAGACATTTCCTTATTTGTAATTCCACATAGACATTTGATATGGTACAACTTCAGCAGAAATGAAAGCTTTGAATATTTCAAACACCCACTATACAACTCTTAATTTCCATCGTCAACTAAATCATGAAACACATTTTTATCAGTGAAGTTTTCCAGAACATTTGGCTCTACAGAATCAAGTGGAGGATCCAATGATATGTTCCAATCTTGATCTACTTGTGTTACAGTCTCAAAAACATCACTTGTCACATTGCAATTTGTAGCACCCTCTTCTAGTTGTTCTGATATGTTTTGAGGCTGATAGTGGTGTCTTGCAGTGCCAAATGCATCATTTATGAGGTTTTGCATTTCATTTTCCATTGTCGACGAACGTGGGACCTCATTATATGTATTAACATCCATTCTCAATCTTTCTGTATTGTTCGATTCTCCATGCCAATTCCAACACAAATATTGACTAGGGAATTGCTTCAGTATTAAATGTTCATAAACTTCATCTCTCTTCAATAATGTTCTAAATTTACATCTAGGACATGGACATCTTATTCTCCCTTCAATGGATTGATTAGAAATCGCAAAATCTAAAAACTCATTCAAACCCTTAACATACTAAGGTGTGTTCCTCGGTAATGTGATCCAGCTTTTATCCATGTATATCACAATGTGCCTACACAAAATATACGATAGTGTAAGATTTCAGAATCATAATATAATAAAGATGACCAATTGATCATAAAGTATGCATAATATAATAAAGATGATTCATTGATCACATTGACCACTTACTTAGCATGCCCAGAAAAACCAAACAAGTCTGGTCCTTAGGAGACAACGTGAACACCTCATTGAGGAGCAGTAAGAATATCGGGATACACAATTATCATAACACTGTCAATCACACATTTATGTTGCCTCAAACAATTTCTATCCCCACTACATTAATGAGATACATTGGTCCACTCAGATTACTTCCACACCCTCACAAAAAATACTACAACTTTCCTGAACATCTCATGTACTCACATGCTTGGTCATCTCAATTAAATGTTTTATTTTATTTTCCATATCTAGAAATGGGATACCAGTCCGTATTTATAACACTATCGATCACACATTTATGTTTCCTCAAACAACACCCCATTGATGTGTGATCGAAACTGATCATAATGCATTTTAAACCTGAGACATTATGTGATTGTTTAGGCTTGACCTTAGATGTCCTCCAAGAGTAATTATGTTTCTCAATGGTTTCATACACAACCAACCATATCAAAGTCGTATTTCCTATGACAAAGAAGACTATCTGGGTACCAATCCATGTACTGAATATGGTGTGAGGTAAATTAAGTAGGCCACCACTAATGGTTTCTAATGCATAATCTAGTACACGAATATAAAACAAACAATAGTGTGCAGATATATCAAAATTAAGTGTCACTATAAATATAAATCCATGTCACACTCAGGTTTCTTAGGAGGCACATGGCACAATCTCAAACCTTAGAGGTTTCATGTAAACATTGGTAATAATATCCACTTTGAAATGCACCAACATAGAAAAGTAAGTGGAATACACTATAACAATACATTCCCATTTTTATAATGTCAGAAAGTATCAGTTCTTTTCCACATGTAACATTTTAGGATATAACTATAGTTTATATATTTTCTTGAAGGATTCCCACGTAAGATCCTCATGAAATATAGCATGCACAATTGAGTCTCACTATTTCCTTCCCAATCCAACAAGAATATATGTTGACCCCCACCCCTTAGATTCTTTGGGAATCTTTAGAATTTTAAATCTCCTACCAATCTACTCAATCCTCTCCTCATATTTCTAGATTCCATTATCACCATGAAAGACAGGTGGATTCTTGTTAGTAAATTATGAGTCATGATCCACTACTCCTTTTGGGTTTTTAATACCTTCATAACCAAAGTATGAATAGTGAATATTATAACTTCCACTAAAGACGATACCACTAAGGGATTCTCCTATTAAACCCGTCTCACAAATCCATCACTTAGATTCATAAGACCTCTTCTAGTACGGATCGTCTAACAAATACAAGATGAAAACCCCTTTAGTCATGAGAAAATTCCTAAATCATAGAACAACTTCCATAATCCATATTAATGATTTAAAATAATAATAATTTTATGAATTTATGAATTCTATTAATGAAATATAAAACATAAGAAAGGAATAGTTTTTTTTAAATAGACACCAAATCTAGTTTATTCAATCAACCACAAAGGCCAAGTGACAATATTTTCAAAAATAACTAACCACCCATAGTAACTTGAATTCATACATGGAGGTGAGATGTCTAGGAACCATCCCACACATATTAACTAAATTTTAGTGCTACTAAATCTAGTCTACCAATGACACTAAACCAAAACTATGAAGTTTCGTAACATTCCAGGCTCAATATTCCTTTTGATATCAATTTATAATGAACCGACTAGGGAAAACTAGGCAATTCTCCCAAGAGGGTCTTATACATGGAGATGTGTAATAAAGAGACATGAAAGTAGTATCTTGTTTTAGAAAATCAAGTTATGAAACCAAATTAAAATAAAAAATAAAGATAAACATCCATTAGTATAAAAAATTCAATCTAAATAGGAAAAACCATAAAGATAAAATAGATAGTACAATCATCTCCCTATGTGACCATCTATCACCACCAAACCATGTTTATACAAAGATAGTAAACAAAAAGAGAAAATTACAAGTTCTAATATCAAAAATTCAATATCACTATATTTAAAATAAATCCAGTTTACATATATTTTTCATAAAATAAATCAATTTTTTTAAATAATCCTTCGATTTTCATAAAAAACCATATAAAAAAAATCTAGGAATATGTTAAGAATAAAAGAAATAGGGTAGTCATAGAAAAACCCAACCATAGATACACTATAATATAACTGTGTGAGCAAGTAACCATGAAAATACCATCATGTGATAAAAAATAATCAATGAAAAAACCCACCATTTGGGATCCAAACTATGGGTTTACGTTCTAGACATGAAAGAGAATCCCCAATCCAAGATTAAGGTGGATTCAACTAATATAACCTCTAGTGGAATTACACCCAAAAAAGTGTCATAAAACATCTTGTGTAATTACATAAAAAAAGACTGAGAAGTATATTTCCAATGCATCCAAGGACACCTAATGTTCCAAGTTTTTCAAAATCTTTTTAGAAACCATGATCACATATAATAAATCAATTTTAATAATAAATCCTTTCGACTTCAAGCTTGAAAACCCATTTTGAAAACAAATCCACCCTTTAAAGAATTTAGTCAACCACGTTTCGTGAGAAAAACCATTTTTGAAGAAACACCTCTTTAAAAACATGTATATTTTCCATAAAATCCATTTAATTCCATCAATTTCATGAAACAAGCCAAAGAAATTAATAAGAATATAAGGAAATTTTAAATTAGAACCACTTGTACAGATACACCTACCTTATAAACATAATGAACCTAAGATCCTTCGACAACATAAATTGGAAACAAGTAGATATTCCTTAAATATAAAAGGAATGAGGGAAAACCATAATGGATTGATTGATAACACATATTATTTATGAAACCATTGAAACCATATCACACAACACTACCAAACAAAGAAATAACTAAAATTTACCAAAATCAAAGGGGGTCGCGGGGGGAGTCGGGGGGTGCGGGGGTCGCCGGAGGCCGCGGGGGGTGCGGTGGTGTCCGGAGGGAGCGGGTGTCGTCGGGGGTCGAGGGGGGTGTGGGGTTCGCCGGAGGGCGCGGGGGGCGCGGGGGGGGGGGGGGGCGCGGGGGGTGCGGGGGTTGCCGGAGGGCGTGGGTGTCGCTGGAGGGTGCGGGTGTCGCTGGGGCCGGGGGGGATCGGGGAAGAGGGGCGAGGGTTTGTGGGCTTAATGCGATAGGAGTGGGGGAAAGGGTCTCGGTTTTTTTTAAAAAAAAATGGGTTTCGCGGCGGTTTATTAAAAACTGCCGCGAAACCTTTCACGGAAAACGTTTAGCGGTGGTTTTGTGAACCGCCGCCACAAAACCGCCCCTAAACCCTATTTGTGTTGTAGTGAAATTTTTTTCACATGAACAAATTTTCAATGGTGTCAAAGGTGATAACATGGGATACCTTTCTCCTTATACTAATATTATCAATACATATTAAAAAAAGTATTGGAAATGTTTGAGCATAGTTATATAAACATGATGATGAAACAGTTTTATTATGGTTAGTGACACTATTTATGTATTTTGATAATTCGTATTAAAAAATGTTTTGTTACTATTTTTTATTTTTTTTAATTAATGTAATTTTTCTTCTATAAACATAAAATAAACAAAACTAATTTTTTAAGTTTTATCTCATTTGGGTGATTATTGAATGAAGCTAAAATATTATAGCAATTTATATATCACAATTAATCATTAAATATTTGATGATTCGTAATCAAATATAGTTATGTGTGTCCTTTTTATGTTCTTGTAGGGGTGATAAAATTAAATAGATTAATATGTGTATCATAAATGATTTTATGGTATAATAATATCAAAATTTATACTAAAACAATTAAAAAAATTGTTATTATTCAGTAAATAATTGTTTTGTTAGGAAATTATATTAAATTTGTTTCCCATTAATATTTTCATTCATAATTTATATGTTAATTCATTTTGATTCTTTACATTATTTTGGATTTCAGATGATATTCATATTCATGATATACAAAAAAATTACTTAAATGTATATAACTATATGGATGCAATTCTAAAATATTTTAATGGTTTTGAATGCACATAAAATAGAACTAAAGGGACCAATCTAATTAAAAATGAATATTTATTTAAAAAATAAAATCCATACTGTGAATGATAGTGTGAAATTTTAAGAGGTGTAAAATAACTCGGACATAATTTTTGTCATTAATTTTTATTAAAGTACATAATCATTCCAGAGAGAAATGATGTTTTTTGTTCTTATTAGATTGATTGTAATGACATGATGTTTTAATTTATGTTTTCCTTAAATTTAATATAATTTGTTTGATGTCCTTTTCTACATAAAAAGCCAATATAAAATAGAATATCACAATATATATATATTAGAAATATAAAATATGGACCCAAAAACAATTCATTTAAATAGTATGATTGTATATGAGTTATAAATTAAAGAATTATATTAATATATATTTCTATATAATGGTTATTTTATATTTACATCCCTGTTAATGATAGGAAGAGATAAGAAATAAGCGATGGGTGTAGAGGTGATAAAACTTCATGTAAATCCAATAAAAGATTATTATTGATCTTTTATCGATATTTTCTATGTTAAAAAGAAAGATATAATGAATGGAGAAGATATTGTCATAACTCCTTTCTCCCATGAGGTTTCATCAAAATATGTTTTCTCAAACACCAAGCTTAATGTTTTGTCTTCAGATCATTGATTTTATTTAGTGGGTTATTACTCTAAACATAGACCCCTCTAATATTCATCATTATGACACTGGAATTTATATGTTTAATTTGATTTCAACTAGGGTTTATTAAAACCTTGTTTTTGTGAATCTACTTTTTATTTGAAGATGTATTATATATATATGTTGATAAAATGGTACATTATTTTTTACACAATGTATTGTGAATGTAATGAAATGGTAACCATTTAAATGTTATGATATAGTGATTCTTCTTTCCCAAATTTAGATGGGGCATGAAGGGAATCTAAATATCCTTTTTAAACCATATTATTTATTCCCTATTTCTAGGCTTGTTGGAGATACCATAAAAACAAATCTGCTATTTTGATGCATCCAAGGTCCTCAATGGATATGTATTTTTTATATTTAGGATTTTAAGGATCGACCCTCTACTATTTGGAATCAAAATTGAGAATATGGATTCTGGAATAATGTGTTATATGAAAATATTCAAGAGTGTAGTTCTTATTTGTTTAAATTTGATAAAATGTCTTGGTTAGGACCCTTTGGGAATATGGGGAGGCCTTCTTCTAAACCTCTAATTAGAATAAATATCTACATATTGAAGATGATAATGAAAACAATAAAAATTATAATGATAATGTTAAAAACATTCAATCCATGGAACCCTATGGAACTGAAGATATTTTACCACTTTACTAATCATGTAGTAATTTAGCATTTGATCCAATGTATAAAAATTTTAATAACACATCAACTTTGGAGGAGTGTGGTTGATACAATTATTTGGTGGAGTTTATTCGGGATCCCCAACATCCTTCCAAAGACCATGATCATGAGGTTGAATTACATGTTTTGGTTGTGGTGTATGGCACAAAATATAATGGTTATGAGGCTAATGTAATAAATGATGTAGTCATTTAGTGTTTATAATGGTCAATATGCGGAAGAAGAATTTTTCAATCCATGTAAATGTAATGGGAAATACAATGTAATTGATTCAGAATGAATTATCACAACTATTCAATAGAAAAATAATCACTGGAATAGATACATGACCCCATATATTAATGTTGTTACTAGATCCAATGGATTCATATTAAGGAGAAAAATAATGAATATAATCAATGGGATTCTCTTACCTTTAATGTTCCCTATGAATAACCCTTTTGGAACAAGTGATTAAAAAACTCTGTTACTGGTTGCTATAGAAATATATTTATCTATTGACACTTATAGTGGAAATGATTATTCTTTTGAGACAAAGATTAAATATTATCACACACTAAAAAAATTAATTATAAAGAATATATTTTACTATTTTGATAAAAAAATGCATAAATTTGTTTGATAAATATAGGTAAGGTGAGATCACCATAGAGGAATATCTCGAAATCAGGGAGAATATGATCTCAAAATTTTATTTGTATTTTAATAATTTCACAATATCAATTTTATGGATATCCATTTGAAATTATTTCCCATTTAGTTTTATTTAGACTCTTATCAAATTTGGTTTTTTAGTTTGTGAACCATTTCATTTTGATATTTAGAAATTACATTCTTTTGGTTGTGATTTTTGGTGGCCCATTTGGGAATATGGTTTTTATTTTTCTTGGATGGACCTATAGATATTCAATAATATTTAATTTTAAAGATTCAAAAGTTATTTATGTGTCGATAAAGGCATCCAATTTTTCATAACCTATTTTAATTTTTTAGGGAATTATTTTGAATATATTTATGTGCAGATGATGGGGGTTGTTATGTGACCTAACACAGAGATAGGTTGGTGAAGGAGTTGGTAATGGGTTTCTTTTCATTCTCTATACACATTGGATTTGGTGATCTATATTATTAAATAAATTTAATTAGGTCCTCTTATAGAGTTTATATGTGGATGTAATATGGTCATTGGGAACTAAAATGTGTAGGGAAAAATCTTTTTCATGATTGGAGGTAATATATACATTCACACTATATTAATTATGATCATTTGAGGATGAAAATGGGTCACTATAGGGAATTATTTTTCTAGATTTATATTATGGGTATGAGGATTTTGATTATACATTTTATATTAGAATAATATTCTAATATTTTTCTAGAAATATTGATTTCAAGATGAGTAGTGTGATATACCATTTTTTTAATTATCAATTCTTTTATGGTGTTATTTGTTTATAAATATTCTTTTGAAATTTATGAAAAAAAATTAATAAAATATAATTATATTATATGTGAAATTTTATATTTAAAAATATATAATAGGTTTTTAAAATGTGTAATTTTATTTTTTGAACATGAATTATATTTTTAAGAAAGAACAATTATTTTAATTTACACAAACTAATTTAAAACTAAATTTTAACGTTTCTTGAAATTGAATCATATTTAAAATATATTTAGATTCAAATAATTAGTTTCTATTTATTTAATATGGGAAATTTTATTTTTTGTCATAAAGGATTGTATACCTTTTGTAAAAACAAGTAACCATAGTAAAAACTAAAACATTAAATGTGAGAAATATGGTGGTAATGAATTGATTTATTTTTTGAGAATGGTTGTTCAAGGCATATATCATCCTTATATAGACCCATATCCATGTATTATTAGTTTCTTCATAATTTTCATTAGAGTGATTTAGTATTGACAATTTTTTTGGCATTTAAAAAAACATCAATCCCTTTTCACTTATAAAATGGGCTCTCCACTCTTCACTTCCACTAACACCATAACCCTACATAGTTTGTCAAATGATCTACCCAAACTACAACAAAAATTCATAAACACATTAATAGGTCCCTTTATTCCAAAAATACAATCTTTCAATGGTTTAAGCCCCTTTTCAATGGTAATATTCAATGATGTGATATTAAAATCTCTAATCACTCCATTTTTCATTCCTATTTCCTTATCTGAACTTCTTCTACATCTAATTAAATTAGATAATGTTAAAATTTTAAAATTAGTATAATTATTACACTTGTATTTGATTATAACAATTATAAAATACTTAACCAGTGTTCCCACTTCGATTATGAAAAAAACCATTCTTCACGTGTAGTGTAGACTACCGCCTCCATAGTGCAACATGTTTTGATTTTCGCCACCAACATACAAAGAAGATCTTTAAAAATTTTGTAATATATAATTAATATATTTTTAAAGAAAATATAAGAGTCAAAAATGAAAAAACATATAACTCTTTTTAACAATTATATTAAACAGGAAATCATCATCCAAGTGTACTAGTGGACTACAACCTCTATAGATCAATCAATTTTGGTTTTTATTTTCACACTTCAATACATGGATTGTTATGATAATGATTTTAACATATATGTATGATATTTATTAGATTATTATTTTTATATAATGAAAAATTGGACATATTATAAAAAAGTATAATAATTATGTAGCTGTATTAAATTAGATAATCTAAAAGGGTGTTTAAAGAAATAAAATGATATCTAAAAAAATGAAAAATGTTTTTAAAGGTTATGTTCATATTATAGTTATTTATAATTATAATTTATCACACTATAAATATAAAAATAAGTACATTATTATTAATTATAGTGACATAATCATTTAATCATTCCATTTTTACCAATTAAGTATGGTATCATCTTCTTTTAGTTTGTTTTCCCAGCTACATTAACAATGAATAAAATTTATATCATGAATGAAAATGGTAAATAAATTTCTATTAATATAAAATATAAATAAATAAATAATGAGATTTTATTTGGTTCCTTAATGGTAACATACGGAATTTACCGCTTATTTTGTAAAAGACCCCTCATTCTCCAATAATCATAGAAACCTAAACACCCCCAAAATAACTGTTCAGGATCAAGCCCAAAATTCTAATAAATAAAATTATAATAGTATTAATAATTTTGAAACATCAATTGTGAATATTTTTGGATATGTTATTGATTATATATAGAAAATTAATAAATAAGTACACCACTACTATGTAGCTATTTAAAAAATGATCATGATTACTCACACCTGATATTTAATATAAATAGTATGTAAAGAATATACATGTTGAAAATAACATTAAATTATGGTAACATCAATAAAAATGTTTTATAAATGGTTCATTAAGGTATTTAAATTTTTTATACATGATCTTGCAGTACATTTTAACTACTTAGTAATTGATGTATGGGGTTATTTACCATAAATTTAATTTATCATGTCATATATCTTAATGTGAAACATGATTCCATTAATATGGTTTGATTACAATCTAATGAATATAATTTAATATATTGAGGATATTTTTTATAAAATATAATGTAATTCAATTAAATTTAATTTAATTAATAATATTTCTATTTTGACAGGGATGTTTATTAAAATGTTCCTCAAATTATAAGGTTTTCATTACTAATATTGTATTGTAATCTTGTTAATTTATTAAAGATATTTCATATAGGGAATTTATATTATTCTTAAATAAAACTCACAATTTTCAATGGATATTATTTTGGATTTTATATGTACCATCAAAATTTTATTTCTCCATGACTCGTATTTTCTAAAAAGTGTTTCATGTATGTGATATAAACCATTTCTCTTATTCTCGGTTTCTAACCACCATTTTCTATATCCACATTAATTGTATATTTTTTAAATTTTGAATTTTTATGCTTCAATAATTTAATAAGGTCATTTTATAATACATGAACATATATTTAATTTTTTTAACAAATGTTAATGTATTTCAAATGGGCCACATTCATCTAATGATTAAAAGATTTAATTTTAACATGTACAAGAAAAATTATAATTCTACATCCTTAGTGGTTTTTTGTTAATATTTTTATTTAAATTTTATTGTGTTATAGGTAAAACAATTTCCACTATTTTTATAAAATAATTATTCAATATGTTTTCAAAGGGTTATTAATATTTCATAGTTTAAACATTATTTTTTCTATATCATGTAAGATGTTTTTCCACCTATATTACTATCATTTAACAGATTGAATATTTGATAATGGATGGTATTCAAATCATTATATTCACTTAATTTATCTTTATTTATTATTAAATTTCATTTTCTCTTATGAAAATGAATCATCATTTTTTTCATGCCATGTAATTTATGGTTTGTAAAATAAATTTTTTATCCCTTTCCTTATATCTATGAATACCCAATTTTTATTCATTTATTTAAGATTTTTTCCCTCAGTTTCCCTACAAAAAACTGAATGGATAAATACATTTTTTATCTATATTCCCTTTATTTATATGGTCTAAATAAAAGATGATTTCTTGTATTTTGGGAATTCTATTTTTCTAAATGATACATGACTTCATTGGATACCCAAATATTTTCCCATGGAGTTAACATTTAATTTTTATTGATAGAATTATTAATGATCAAATGTGAATCCATTTGAAGTGTATATGTAAATCATATTCATTCCATTGGTTATTTATAATGTCTATATTAAAACCAATTTTCTTTATTATTAGATAATTTAATGATATTTATGTGGAACACGAATGTATAGATTAATGGTGGTTGTGGTCCAATATCACCCTCCAATTCATTATTTAATTATTTATAAAGAATTACAAAAGTATTCTTGAGTACATTTTAGTTTCATGAAATCCATGGAATCGATAGTGTGGTTCTTGGAAGTAATATTTCCTGTTGAAAATGTTTTTATCAATATTTGAAATGTGTTTTAATACTTAATGTTTTCTCATGAAAGTATTACAATATCATGATTCATGTTTATTGACACATGTTACCAAACTATTATAATTTGTTTCTCATATAAGGAAATACTTTATTCCTTCAATTATGATCCATTCATTGTTGGGTGTAAGATTATTATATATAAAGAATTTACCAATCTACAAATCAAATTCTTACTTATGATATTTTTTTCGATGCTTATGTTTATTATGAATATGTAACCAAACATAACCCTTTTTATTTCTTCTATTTCATTAGGTTATTATGATAGGAAAAGTAAGAAGTATATTGAAGTATTTCTTATATTGATAAATTATCTTAGATATAAAAGACTCATTAGGGATAGATTATTTTCATATATAATATTTTTTTCGTTATTAGATAAAATATGGGTTTTTGGTTTTTTTATAAAATTTTCCATACTCAAAACCTAATTTTGTTTTGTTAATTTAATATAATGAATTTTTTTATATCTTTTATGTGGATTAGATGGTCAAATAATTGTGATTTTATAATTTTTATTTCTGCAATGTCAAGTTGACATTGCATATTAGGAATATATCATATTATAGTAAATTAGGATTCAGATATTCCTTCAACTATTGATATGTTTTTTCTGATTAAAATTAAAATGTTTTAGTTTTCCCTTTAGGTCATTTGAGGTATTATTATGGTGATTAGGATAATATATAATTAGTGAAACCATATTAATAACTGAAATATATAGGTTTATATAAGGGATCGGCCTTAAAACATTACATAATCTTGAATTAAACAAATAATTAACATTATGGATCTTATCAAGTTTATAGTTTTAGATAATTATGCCATAACGTATACATGACGACATTAAAAATACATATAGACACATATACTTACTCTCCATTTATTTCACAAAAAAATTCACTTGAAAAAATGAGTCATTTCTATTTCCATGTTTTAGATAGCATAAAATTTCCTTGAACCCATCTTTGACCCTATTACACTTTATGTCCTCTGAAAAAAATTTCAAAAACATGGGATGAGCATAAAAATCTCAGCAAGGGATACACAAAAAAGAAAAACTGTTAGATTTTCAAAATAAAAAGTAAAACATGAGTACCTTATCATAATTAATAAATTTCACCTTTATAAAGTAGTAAATACTCTTCACTAAATAAAATATCATTTCATACCCATTTGTAACCAAAATATTACCATAAAACCCATATAAATAACACATAACATATAAAGGTAACTTTGGAAATAAACATTCTTAAGTGGAATAACCATATGGTCGACTTCCACACATATCACTAAATGGAATAGTCATACTTCCAACTTCCATACCCAATGCATTAGAGGATATAACATAACCACCCATCCTAGTTTATCACAACACCACCCATCATTTGGTTTATCACTTAACCACCCATCAAATGTCCAAGTACAATTATAAAATCATAACCCATAAAATATTAATAACATTTAATTTTAAATCATAAGAAATATTTTCATGATATTGAAATAATAAATCCTTTTCAAAAACAATTTTCAATACCAAAACACTCAAAAATAAATTAAGGTATTTCCTATTTCATTTTAGAAAACATTAAGGATTATAAAGGAAACCAAATTATGATTACAGCGGCAGATAGTTCATTGTCGTTGTAAATGTTAAAAAATTCTATTTTTCATTTAGTAAAATGATTCATAGAAAAAATATTCCCTTTTAATGAAAGTAAAAGTAAAAGGATTTTATTATACACTGTGTAAAAGAAGAAGATATATATTTTCAAAATATGCCTCAATGAAAGAATATTGAGATGAAGTCCCTTACCTTGTGTCCGCCTTGACTTGTTCATTCTATAATATATTGAATAATAAACATAAGTTAATTTCTACTTTCTTAAGAACCTTTCACAAGTTTATTATTCCTTTTATATCACTTATTACCATTTTATAAACATTATATAATCATGTAAGTTAATAAAGGTTGTTTTGTCGATATTTGGAACTTGATTCACAAATGAACACCATATAATTACAAGTTGTCCACGGGGTCAATTGTCCATTATCTTTAGAATGATATTAATGATTTATATATCATATAAATCATATATATACACTATATATATGTTTTTATAATAGTAAATAACATTTTGGAGATAAAAAATTAAAGGCACCGTTCATGGAGACGGTAAGACATACGTACGCATGCATGCTACTTTCATTTCTATTTCGTACTTTAATGGAATTAAAAAATAATGATACGTAGTTTTATTATAATTCTAGTATAATATCATATATTATATCATTAACATTATCCTTTATATGTCCCACATATGTCATTAACGAGCCATATCACTTTGAGGGGGCGGTAGTCTACACTTCCTCAAATGAAATTATTGTGTTTACCCAGAATGGAAACCATAATGGGATGATATAAAAGAAAAATATAGAAGCATAAAGAAAAGATAAACATAATATATATCTTATATAAATATAATGTCATCTTAATGGCCACCATGAGAGGCGGTAGAATATAATCAAAAAATCATCGTTCTGTGAGGCGTTAGTTTTCCATCCACAGAAATAGTATTCTCTTCCCCCATTAAATAGAAGTATGTGTAATTGTAGTTCAAATACTTTATAACAAAATCCTATTATATTTATTATACTAATTTAGTTATAAAATAATTTTATAAAAAAAGTTTAGGGGGTTGGTGAAGTAAAATAAAATAAAAGAAGTTAATAGAAACTGTTACCTTTAATTTGGGTAACTTCCTTTGCATTGAACCAAAAGGACTGCTTGAAGTGCCTTCTGTCTATGGTAATGATTATAAGAGGATGATAGGGATCATGAGAGCTTGTTTGGCCAGGTTTTGGATGAGGCAAGGGGCTTGAGAGGTGTGAGTAATGAGTAAGAAGTGGCTACATTTAATAAGGGGGAGGAGGGGCTCTTTAGGAAAGTGTTTAAATATTATTTTATTGTAAACCTATCATCAGTTTATATAGAATCAAAAATCATTAAAGACATTGATAATATGACTAAAGATCTAAATAAAATCATCCAATAATAATTGGATAGGTTTTGGATATTTTTTTAATATTTATAATTGTATTTATTTAAATCATATATTAATGAGGTAATACTGCTTCATTATTGTGTCAGAAATAATTTAAATTATTTGTATTATAAAAATTAAAAAAATATACCATGATGTAGGAAATATTTCTATCTTTATAAATAATATTTATAGTATAAAAGATAACTTATATCACCCCTTATAAAAATTAATTTACAAAAAGATATTTGTTTGTGTCATTTTAATCATTAATTTATGTTAATTTATCTAAAATGTATTTATCACTCCCAAGTGGATTTATGGGTTCCTAAAATCGACCCAAATATTACCATGGTCATAAATGACTCAATCAATAAGGGTCGGACATGTGTTAAGGTAATTTTATATTATAATATTATTTTTTTACCTTGAATTACCCTATTCACCTTTAACGGCGGAAATAAAAGGCAAAAGTTATTATTCACCCCAAAAAATATTTTCATCTTATTGAAAAAAAATTACATAATAATTACAACCATGTATGTTGGATTTTCTAAAATCAATTCACATAAGCGGTGAAATTTAATTTAAATGAAAAATTCAGTTTTTTTAACTACTACTAAGGGGTGTCAATATTTATCAAAAATTGATGTTTTTCCAAAATACCAAATTCTCAGCCTAAGCTATATTTTCTTTTATTAATTCAAAAATTATGTCTATTTTATCCAATTTAAAAAAAATAAATTTAATTAATTAATTTAAAATTTATTCCCTTTGTCAAAACAAATAGCGTGTTTTTATGAAAGAAAAACTATCAAAATATTTACACTTGTTTATGTCCAATTTCAAAGTGAAATTAATTCCAATAACAAAAATTGGATTGAATGGTAAAAATATATTTTAATTAAACTTTAAAACCAATTAAAAATATAATCATACCATATATATAAATTAGATTAAAATGCACTTTTGAAAAAAAAATACATTATTTTCACTATAAATTAAAAAATGATGTTTACCATAAAAATACCAAAAATTTACCCAAAGTAAATTTTGATGTCCCAAATCTAAATAATAATTTTATTTTGTAAAATATAACATATAAAAATTACCAAACCTATATTTAAATAGGGTTCACCGTCAAAGGGTGGTAAATCGACCTTTTATTACAAATTAAAATATTTGTGCTTAAAATTAGAAGATTCATATTTTAATCCCCTAACATTTATTGGATAAACATGTATAATAATATTGTATTTAATATTATTCATTATCACCAATAAAATGGCATGGAGTTAACTACCATTTAGAAAAATAATATTATATTATTAGTGTGCAACAAAAGATTTCAAAGAAACCTGTTGTAGTGTATCGGGTATACCATCGAACATAGAAACCCCATTAAAGTAATATTAATATTTAATTCACAAAATATTAATAAAAAAGATAATGTATTATTTCTTCATTTACTCAGGATGTTAAATCCTTCCCCCATTTTGGAAATTGTATCCTCGCAATTTTAATCACTTATCAAATAAGTGGGGGTATTTATCTCTCATAGAATTTTCAGATTCCCACTTAGCCTCTTCAACCAAATGGTATTCCATAAAACCATTACATGGTGAATTACGTTATTCCGCAACACTTTCTCTTTATGGTCAAGAATTTGGACTGATTGTTCCTCATAAGAGAGATTCTCTTCCAACTAAACTACCTATGGACTCAAAACATGTGATGGGTTTGGCATATACTTTCTCAACATTGAAACAAGAAAAACATTGTGTACATGGGATAAAAATGGAGTTAAATCCAATCTATATGAAAATGATCCAACTTTCTCCAGTATTACATATAGTTCAATAATCCACTGACTCAATATTTCCTTCTTAACAAAACACATCACACTTTTCCATAGAGAAACTTTGAGAAAGACATGATCACCTACCTAAAAAGATATATCCTTTCTCTGGTTATCTACATAACTTTTCATATTACTCTTTGCAGTTCTCATGTTATTTTGAATCAAATATACCTTTTCTACCATCTCCACTACCCATTCTGGTCCCATCAGACTCATTTCTCCAACATCATCATGAAATGTTGTAGTTCAAAAAAGCATTCCATATAAGGCCTCAAATGTAGCCATCTGTATACTGGAATGAAAACTATTGTTATAAGAAAATTAAAACAATGAACGATGTTGGCCCCAGATTCCCTGGTAATCCAGTGAAAAACAATATAGCTTATCCTCCTAGGTCTAAATTGTTTATTGTGACTGCCCATCTGATTGCATATGAAATGATGTGCTAAAATTTAATTCAGTACCCAACGATTTCTGAAGTCCTTTCCAAAAGTTATAAGTAAACAAGGGATCACGATCAAATAATACGGAGAGGGTAAAACCATTTAACCTAAATATCTATTTAACATACAACTGAGAAATTTTATCTAGAGAAAAAGTATCTCGAATAGAATGGAAATGAACATATATAGTCAACTGATCTGCAATAACCCAAATTTCATTATTTCCTCTAGATGTCATTGGTAATCCCACAATGAATTCCATGGATATATTTTATCATTTACTCTCTCACACTGGTAAATACTGAATCATGCATTTTGTTAACTACCGCTCTACTTTAACTTGATAACAACTCAAACACTTCACAGTAAAATCAGAAATATCTCTTTTCATTACATCCCACCCTTAATACTCTTGAAGATCTCTGTACATCTTAGTACTTCCAGAAAACGGAGAACTATGATCTTCACATAACAATTCATTCTTCAAAAAAAAACTCACAAGTCACACATAATCTTTTCCCAAACCTCAAAAAACAATCATTATCAATGTGAATATCCGGAAAATTATCCTTTTGAACCAAATCTCCCTTTTTCTGCAACTCACTGTATTCTTTCTATGCTTTCTTTATTCTATCTGATAGGGATGATTTCATTGAAACCTTAATCAAAACAGAATAATTTCCTACACCAAAAAATTATATGATAAATTTTATCAAATAAATAACCAAAGGATCTCATTCCAATTGTATCATGGTTAATGAAGCATTTTTTTCGACTCAAAGCATCAGCCACTTTATTTTCCTTTCCTAGATGGAAATGAATCGTGCAATGATAATCCTTGATTAATTCCAACCCACTACTCTAATGCATCAGTATATATTTCAAATTTTAATCCATACAAATGATGCCTCTATATTTTTAATGCAAAAACAATACCAGCTAATTCCAAATCTTGTGTAGGGTAATTTAACTCATGAAATTTTAACTGACATGAAGCGTAAGCATTTACCTAATCATTCTGCATAATGACACATCCATGTCTTTTCGGTGAAGCATCACTATAAATAACAAACTAACCATATCTATAAGCTAGTTCTAAAACTGGATCATTCACCAATATTCTTTTCAATTCCTGAAAACAATCATCAAATTATTTTTGTCCAAATGAGCATAACACCTTTGAGAGTAAACTTAGTCAGTTGGATAGATAACCGTGCAAAATTCTCAACAAACCTCTGTTGATAACCTACTAAACCAAGAGAGATAAGGATCTAAGTAATATTTGTGGGTATTGTCCATTCTTCAACAACTTTTTTTAGCCGGATCAATTATTCTGAAATTTTATGAAACAATGTGACCAATGAAAGAAATTTTCGTTAACCAAAACTCACATTTGTTGAATTTCCCAGAATTTTTCTTTTCTTTTAAGGTTTGAAAGGGAACCCTTAATTTCCTTTCAAGTTCCTCATTAATTTTGGAATAAACCAAAATATCATCAATAAACACAACCACAATCTTATCCAAGAACTCATCGAAAATTCTACTCATAAGATCCATGAAAACAGAAAGTGTATTGGTTAAACCAAAAGGCATAATTAAAAATTTATAATGGCCATATCTAGTACAAAATACAGTCTTCAGAATGTTTTCTTCCATTACATTAAATTAATGGTACCCTGACCTCATATCAATCTACTAAAAATACCGAGCTCCCTAGAGCTGATCAAACAAATCATCGATACGAGGCAAAGGATACATATTCTTAATAGTGATGTTATTCAATGCCCTATAATCTATGAAAAGTCTAAATGAACCATATTTATTTTTAAAAAACAAGAAAATAACACCACATGGTGATGTGCAAGGTTGAATGAAACTTTTATCTAATAACTCTTGAAATTTTTTCATTAACTCTAAAAGTTCAATTTGAACCATTCGATAATGGGGTTTTAAAATTGGCTTAGCATCAGGAACTAAGTCAATAGTAAATTCAACATCCCAATCATGTATAATATGAGTCAATTCATCATGAAAAACATTAAGATATTCATTTATGACTAGAACATAATTTATCTGAACAGTTCAATTATTTTTAAGAATTTGTGCATGGTAACATTCATTTCCATTTTTTACTAGTTTCTCAGGTTCCTAATATGATATCAAAAGTAATGGTTCATTGTTGTATAAAAACTAAAAATATTTCTGAAAAGAAACCTCTATAGATCTGTATTTAATCATAGCATTATAAAAAGAGAACCAATCGACGACTAAAATAACATAAACTCTACCTGATGAAAAATAATAAGGTTTACAGGTAGATTCTTTCCGCACACAAGGACGTGAAGTTTCTTATAATTTCTTTTTTCCTCAAAATTCCATCTAGGTGTTTTTACCATAAGTTCATGATTCATATCTTGAGATGGAATTCCCAATTTACTAGAAAACTTCTCAAAAATGGAAGAATGTTTAGACCCTGAATCAAACAACACATTGATATAAACTGAACAAACAAACAGTGTACCTAATACTACTTCATTTGATGGACCAACATCTCCTGAAGTAGTTTCAATGGATTTTACCACCCCTTTGTACTTATAGTTCAGTTTCGTTCCCTCATTTGAGTTCTTCTCAAGACACTAATTTTCATAATGACCCATTTCATTGCACATAAAACATCTTACCCTTGACTAATAATTTCCTGATTGATCATTTTCCTTACAGTTACGAGAAACATGACCAAACTTACCACACTAGAAGCACATTCCAGACGTTGATAAACATTCTCCAGGGTTCTTTTTATCAAAATTTCACAAGATGGATATTTTTTTCTTACCTCGAGGCTTATTTGGTAAATTCTTTACCTTTTCCATCCAACTGGACCTCTTATTCTGTTGTTTCTCAAATAACACCTGATCATCGGCAAACTCTATTTCCACCCACTCCACACCTCAAAAAAGTATTTCATAACTTTTGAACTCATGAGAGTATAATGCTCTTAGACATCATGGCTTTAGTCTGTTTGGACCATGTTGGATGGAGAAAGAAGTTTAAAGATTTCACATTTGCAGATTGTTGTCTTTTGTTGTCAAAGAAGATAAATCAATTTGCTTTTTAAAAGACTTAAAACCATATGATTATTTGTTGATATGTATTTATAAAATATCATATGTCACGAGACCTTTTTATTCAAGTCTTATGATGGAAATGAGAGAAATGATGATACCATTCATATATAATTTTGATTAGAAGGAATGATGCTGTTGTAAGATTGGATGTTTCAGTACTTCTCATTGTAACTCTGACGATACTAGATCTGGTCTTTCCAAAAATAAATATAATGATAGTGGAATTAATGTTAAAAGAAGAAGAATGGTTATGGGAAGAAGTTAAGAGAGAAAATGACAATGAAATGGACAATCTGGGGGTGGAAGAAAAGCACAGTTTAAGGTGGCACCATTTTCCAGTGTTTCCCAAATTTTAGGGCCTGAAAATCGAGAGTTGAAGATGTGTTTTTTGCAATGGATTCAGCGTGCAAGATTGAATATGGTTTATATTTTTTCATGCTAGGCATGATTCAAGGTCAGAACATCGAAAAATGAAAAAGGCATAGAGTGCGTAGAAATTTAGGAAAGTTGCACACAAAAAGAAAGTGGTGCGCGCAATATTTGAGGGAGGCGCGAAATTTTAGCGGGATGCGCGAAAAAATAAAGTCCGCACGAAATTTCAGTGGGATGCGTGAAAATTCAGCGGGATGTGCGAAAATTAGAGTGGTGCGCTAAATAACGGAAGGAATTTTTCATGCAAAAGGTGTTTTGAGATCAGAATAATGAATATTGGCAAAGGCATGAGGCATGCGAAATATTTGAGCATTGCACGAAATGTGAAGTTGTGTGAATTAATTTTTACATGCATGAAGAGGGTTTTACGCGCGGATTAGTGGTTTTCGCGCCGGGTCAAAAATGCCTATAAATATGGGGTGAACCCTTCTAATTTTTCAATTCTCGACACATAGAAGAAATCCCGAGCTCTGGTGCGCGTAAAATAATATGTTAAGTGAGTTGCGTGAAAAGAAAGGAGTTTGCGTGAAAAGAGGATGATTGTGCAAAAACATTAAAGTTGCACGGAAAAAGATAAGTTTCATGAAAAGAGAAAAGGATGCGTGAAAAAGGGGAGTTGCGCGAAAAAGTTTTTTACGCCAAAATTAAATTTTTCCGCACAAGGTATTGGAAATTCGCACAAGATATTCTAAAGGCTGCGCGAAAAATTTGGGGTCTTCTCACATATTCAGTTGTGCGTATGGGAGTTCTTACCAGCTTCTGGGTAGGAAAGTGAAGATTTGTACTTTAGAGATTACAACTGTTCAATTTTGAAGAAGAACCCAAATACTATAATTCCTTATTTGTGCTAAGAGGGTGAACACGTACTTGCGGATTGTTTTCCAAGTGTTACATGAGTGTAAGGGTATATCCTT
Source organism: Viscum album (assembly GCA_963277665.1). Classification (NCBI taxonomy): domain Eukaryota; kingdom Viridiplantae; phylum Streptophyta; class Magnoliopsida; order Santalales; family Viscaceae; genus Viscum; species Viscum album. The sequence continues at coordinate 1,535,035,996 of OY728121.1, read as the reverse complement.
CTCATTTTATTCCACATCAAATGATTTTTTTCTAGTGGATTGTGTGGTACAATATTATTTCCGTACCATACCAAGGACGTAGCTACACTTGTTGAGTAGTGAACCTTGTAAAACTTGTGTTCCTTTGGTTGTGTGTGTTCAGAAGGGAAGAAACTCTTTAACAGGAGGCGAAGGTTGTTTCAAAAAGGGAAAACATAAAAAAGAAAAAGATATCACTGATTCATCCCCTCCCCCTCTCAGTGATACTTGGATCCTAACTAGGAACTTCACAGTCCTGAGTAAAATCGATTTGTCTTACTATCACGATCTCAGATGGAATTTGGAGCATACTTTTCCAGTCTAGTGAACATTCCTTCCTAAATATCCTCTGAGTCATCCTCCTGCCTCAATTCCAAAAAAAAATTTCCATCCTATGTCGAACCACTTTAGGAAAATATTTCTCAGGGAAAATAGCTTTGAATTCATCTCAAACAAGAGAATCAATCTCTTCACTATCCCTGATATTTTTCACCATCGACCACCACTAATCAGCTTCACCTTCAAAATGGTAAATAGAGATACTCTCCTTTAGATGTTCTGAACAACCCATGCCAATGAAAATTTTCTCCAATGCTTTAATCCACCCTTCAGCTAGCACAGGGTCAAACGATCCTCTATATGATGGGGGATGTTGCCTCATGAAATGTTCCACTACTGACATATTCCTCTATGGTTGATCTGGCTGATCTTGTGCATGGATACCACCACCATTTATAGCCTAAGTCAATAGTTCCATTACTGCAACAATCTTTTCAGTTCCGATTCCGACCATATCAGGTTGCTGATTAGAAGGTCGTCTTCCTCCTGATGTCGTCCTAACATAGCGGCCATGTTTTATCTGTGGAAAACCATTCTGAACACAAAAATATCTTAGTCGAAGCAACATGGTAATTTTTAAATTCTATATCATTTCAATCATAACATAAGCTACAAATAATGTATAGATATTAATTTAACTATCTTCTAAGTCATAAAGTTGTCAAAACTGACCTATGATTCCAAATATAAGGCCCCAACCTTAAAACATTACATAATCATGAATTAAATGAATAATGCACATTGAGGATATTTTCAGGTTTAGAGTTTTAGAGAATTATTTCATAACATATACATGATGACTTGAATAATACATGTAGACACATCTTCTATGTTTCCATTTTTTTCACAAAATAAAAACTCTTGGAAAAAAGAGTCATGTCTAGTTCCATTTTTTAGATAGCATGACATTTCCTTGATCCCATCTGTGACCCTATTCTAGTTTATGTCCTGTGAAAAACATTTCAAAAACATTGGATGATCATAAAAACCTCAGTAAGGGATACACAAAGGATAAAAACTATTAGTTTTTCAAAACAACAAGTAAACCATTAATACTTTTCCATAAGTAACGCATTTCACCTTTATGAAGTAGTAAATAATCTTCACTAAATAAAAGATCATTTCTTACCCTTTTTTAACAAAAATATTACCATAAATCCCATATAAAGAACTCAAAACATATAAAGGTAACTTGGGACATAAACATTCCTAAGTGGAATAACCATACGGTCGACTTCCACACATATCACTAAATGGAATAGCCATGCGAAGAATTTCCATACACAATTCATTGGTGGTTATAATGTTACCACCCATCCTAGATTATCACGAAACCACCCGTCATTTAGTTTATCACGTAACCACCCATCAAATATCCATGTACCATTATAAAATCATAACACATAAATTATTACAAATATAAACATTTCACTAATAACATTTAATTTCCAACGACAAGAAATAATTTCATGATATTGATATAATAAATCTATTTCAAAAACCATTTTCAATAACGAAACACCATAAAACATAATAAGGGATCTCCTTTTCGTTTTAGAAAACATTAAGGATTATACGGGAATCCAAATAACAATTACGGCGGTGGATAGGTCATTTTAACTGCAAATGTTTAAAAAATTCCATTTGACATTTAGTAAAATGATTTTTTGAAAAAAGGTTCCCATTGAATGAAAGTAAAATTCAAAGAGTTTTATTATACACAGTGTAAAAGAAGAAGGTATATATTATCAAAATATTTCTCAATGAATAGAGATTGAGACCAAGTCCCTTACCTCGTGCCCGACTTGAATCATTCATTATTTAATCTCCATAATAATAAACGTAAGTTAATTTATACTTTTCATAGGATCCTTTTTCAAGTTTATCATTCCTTTTATATCACTTATTACCATGTTATAAACATTATGTAATCATGTATGTTAATAATGGTTGTTTTGTTGATATTTTGTACATGAGTCGGAAATGAAAAACATATAATTACAATTTGTCCATGTGGTCAATATTCCATTATATATAGAATGATATTCATGATTTAGATATCATATAAATCATATATATCCAGTATATATATGTATTTATAGCTGTATGTTACATTTTGTTGATAAGAAATGAAATGCACAGTTCATGGAGTCGGTAAGTCGTACGTACGCATGCACAATACATTCATTTCTATTTCTTACTTTAATGGAATTAAAACATAATTATACATAGGCATATTAAAATTCCATTATAATATCATATATAATATCATTAAAACTATCCTTTATATGTCCCACATAAGTCATTAATGAGTCATATCACTTTGAGGGGGCGGTAGTCCACACTTTCTCAAATAAAATTATCGTGTTTACCCATAATGGAAACCATAAAGGTATGATATAAAAGAAAAGTACAGAATCATAAAGAAAAAAATAAAATTATATATATCATATATAAATATATTTTCATTTTAATGTCCACCATTATAGGTAGTAATAGATAATCAAACAATCATCGTTTAATGAGGTGTTAGTTTTCTGTCCACATAAACAGTACGTACATCACCTAATATTGGTAGGTGTGTGTAAGTTTATTTCAAATCCTTCTCATAAAACATCCTATTATATTGAGGATACTGGTGTTGTTATAAAATAAAGTAATAAAAAGATATTAGGGGGTTGGATAAGTAAAATAAATTAAAATAAGTTAAGAGAAACTATTACCTTTAATTAGGGTAACTACATTTTTTATGATACAAAAAGACTTCTTGAAGTTCCTTATGCCTAAGATAAGGCTTCTAGAAGGAGGAGAGGGAAATTTAGGGGTAATTTGGTGAGGGTTTGTATGATCCATGGTGCTTGAGATGAGTGAGGAATGAGTAAAAAGTGACGTATTTTTAGAAGGGGGATGAGGGGCTCTTTATGAATGTGTGAAAATATTATTTTATTATAAACCTATCTTTAGTTTATAAAGATCCAAAACACATTAATGCATAAGATTTGATGACTCATGGTCGAAATAAAATCATCCATAAATAATTGGACAGGTTTTGGATATTGTTTTCATATTTATAATCTTATTTATTTAAATCATTTATTAATGAGGTAAATACTGCATTACAAATCTATCATAAATAATTTATTTTATTTGATGTATAAAAATTATTAAAAAAATACCATAATTTAGGAAATATTTTTATATTTACAATTAATATTAATAGTTGAATGGATAACTTTTATAACACCTTGTAAAAATTTATTTACTAAAAGATATTGGTTTGTGACATTTGTATGATTACTTTATGTTAATTAAGATAAAGTGTCATTATCACTCCCAAGTGGCTCTATGGGGTTCCAAAATCTACACAAAGATACCCATGGTCGTAAATAACTCAAAACATAATCTTAGGACAAGTGTTAAGGTAATTTTTTTTATTATAATATATTCTTTTATCCTTGAATTACCCTATTTACCGTTAACAACGGTAAATAAAAATCCAAAGTTACTATTTACCAAAAATTATTTTCATATTATTGAAAACTATTTTACTTACTAATAACAACCATGTACGTTATATTTTCTAAATTTAATTCACAGAAGTCTTAAAATTTCATTTAAATTAAAAAGTTAGTTTTTTTATCTATTACTATGTGGTTTCAGTATTCATCAAAAATTAATGTTTTTCAAAAAAATACCGAAACATTAGCCTAAGATATATTTGAAATTTTGAATTAAAAAATGATGTCTATTTTTACAAATTCACATCATATAAGTTTCATTAATTAATTTAAAAATAGTTCATGTTCCCAAAACATATAGTGTGTTTTTAAGAAACAATAACTATCGAACGATTGACACTTGTTTATATCCAATTTCAACATGAAATTAATTCCAATGACCAACATTGTATTAAATGGAAAAATTATGTTCTAATTAAACTTTAAAACCAATTAAAAAGATAATATAACCATATAAATATATTATATTAAAAGTCACTTTTGAAAAAAAAATTACAGTATTCTTCACTATTCATTAAAAAATGAACTTTACCAGAAAATTACCAAAAATTTACCCAAAGTAAATTTTGATGTACCAAATCTAAATATTAATTTTATTTTGTCAAATATAACATATAAAAATTACCAAAACTAGATTAAAATATGGTTCACCATCAAAAGGTGTTAAATCGACCTTTTAGTGATTATTAGAGTATTTATGCTTAAAATTAGATTCATTCATATTTTAAGCCTCTAACTTTTATTGGATAAATATGTATAATAATTTTGTAGTTATTTCTATTAAATTAACGCCAATACAATGCCTAGGAGATAAATACCATTTAAAATGATAATATTGAATTATTATTTTGTAACTTACGATTTCCAAGAAACCCATTGTTGCGTATCGGGTACACCATCGAACATAGTTACCCCTTTAATCTAAAATTAATATTTAATTCACAAAATATAAATTAAAAAGATAATTTTTATTATTTCTTTATTTTCCTAGGATGTTACAGTTTAACTATAGGATAACATCCTAATTTTTTTAATGTTAAGGTTTTCTTATTTTTAAGGCTATAACCTCCCTATCTTGATACAATATGTGTGTGTAGGTTGGACATAAATGATACCTTATACAATCAACAAAAAATGCCATGTTTTCTATTAACTCTAGTATTGCATGTCACATAAAAAGAATAAATACACACATATGTTGACACCCCATAAGGTTATACATTGGCCAATCACATTCTTTTTATGTTCCATTTTAAATGAATAAATTCCAAATCATTTTAATGAATAAGGATAAGAATTTTAAGATAAAATAACTTAAAAAATCTTCATATATCTAAAAGTATCAACTGTTGAAATGTAGGTGTAATTAGGGAAGATATGTTATGATTTATTTATCATATATATATATATGATCATTTTAAATGATTTTATTGATAAAAAATTTGGATTTTATTTTTTGGTTCAAAAAATACCATGATAATGAATATATAAAATATATGTTTCTAAAATACACTATTTATTGTTAAAACAAATTGTATCATACTTAAATGGTTTAGAATTATAGTATATTATTATGAGGAATATAAATTTAACTATACTAATATTACATAAGGTAGTGATTTTGATATCATGAAATTAAATTAAATATCGATACTATTATTTATTATCAGTAGTGATTAATATTTATCAATTATATTATTTTTTATTCTTATATTTATGAGTATTATGTGAAATAACAAAAGGCGGTTTTTAGTTCATGAAAAAAAGGTACACAATACATGAAAACATCAAAAAATTATTCTATTCCACTTTAAAGGATTCATCACGATTCATCCTTCTTAAATTTATTTCATATCATAACATGGGGGAATACATAAATTGATGGGGTGAGCATGAGGACCAATAACGTAAAAAAAGAGAAACAATTTATAGGTGATCTTGAAATTTATTGACAAGAAATTATAGAGTATCCTTATGGAATTAAAAAGATGAAATGAGGCATATCAAAAATAAAATAACATGAATAATAACATGTAAATTTGGATACAACATTTATTTTAATCATTCATATGAATATCACCATGGTTTATCACTAAGGTTTCATAATAATTACCATGTTTATTCACAATGTATCATAAGAAAAATCTCCTATAGAAATTAAATTCAATACCCAAGGAATTAGATAACAATATTGGAGAAGAATTCATATGTCTCAATTAATGTGGGAGACAAATTTCATAATAAAAAATTTCATAAATAACATATGGATTATAAAATAAATGGGGTTTATATCAAAATTGTGTCTTTTAAAACAAATGTTCTTAAAGACATGATCTTTATATCAATATTGAACTAAAAAAGGAAAGTGGGGTTCATGTATGTTAATCTCATAATCAAAGATATTATTACAAAATCTTGGTGAATACCCCTTGACAATAAATTTGTTTTTTATTTATAAGAGAAAAGAAGATAATTTATGGAGAAAAAAGAGAAATTTTGACATGAAAATCGTACAACACAATTGGTGAGAAAAATAGTTTTATAAAGGATTAAAAATAGAGGAAAAAGGGTATCCCATTCATTAATTACTCTAAATAATGTAAAGGGATAGAATAAAATTTATAGAATAACATAGTATGTAAATTTCTAGGAAAGTCCACATAAAAAGGGTACTTCAAAGGAAAAAAGAATGTAAGATTTCCATCACTTTGAAGATTGTTCCTAATACATGAGGATATTGAATTTGGGTTCTTGAGGACTACATTGGATAAATCCATGGATTGTAAAAGTATCTTAGGATCGTGGTGGAAGAATTAGGAATTAATTAAACTGTTTAAATGGATGGTTATGTAAAGAAAAAGCGGAGGATTAATTTATTAAATTCCTCTAACAAATATGTAGTGGTAAATTAAACACTATGGGATTTCTATTGGTCTTATCTAATGGTATCGACCAATTGGGACACCAATTATGTTATTTTTTTCCATATAACTCTATAATAATTTTATATTACTTATTATAAAATTATTATTTCAATATACATATCGAAAACACATAATCGTATTTTAACTATTCACTAGAAAAAAATATATTAGAAAATTATCATAATTTCACCCTAACCTAATTTCAACATTATGATTTAAAAAATGATATTTATTTTATTTTAATAATTATATAAGTATGATATATATAATTTTTAATTAAAAAATACTTATTTATTAGAAATTATATCTGATAGAAAATTCATAGTAAAATTTCTAACATATGAAAAAAATAATTTTTTTTATCATTTAAATTTAAAAGAGTGTGTTTTAATATTACTATTTAATTAAAATAATTTTTTTTACTAATTTCTCAATTTATTATAAATTTGTTTTGGATGTTATTATTTATGATAGAAATATCAATTTATTATATTCCATCGTAATACTATTAAGAAAAATTATTATTAAAATGGAAAAGATAGAAACACGATTTTGTTATAAAATGGAATTACACATTATGTAACTAGGGTCACAACACATAACCCATTATTACACAGAAATATTCCCCAAGATTATGGGATGAGATGGTGAGAGACTCATGTGGCAGCTTGACAATCATCAACAAAGTGGTAATCTCCCCTAACTCGAACTTCTCCCATTCGCGATTTCATGCCAGATTCACATGATGAAAGTAGGCACGGTCATGGATAATATATTATCTCATTGATGAATCCTAACACCCATGATATATCATAAGGGGTTAAAATTTAATGACTCCACTTGTTGAGGTCATCATCTCTTCTGTCGGTAATATTTTTCATTTCCAATATTTTACTCATAAATACTAATTATAATGATAAAATTATCACAATGAATATTATTTCCACCTATAATATTGACCGATGTTCATATAATGTTCTAATTACATTGGTCACATGTCAATTTAAACTCGCATAATTTTTAAAATAATACAACACTAATTTCTAGGAAACAAAGATCATTCAAAAATATCAAGTCGTTACATCCCTCCCCTTTACGAAATTGTGTCCCAAAATTTTTAACTGAACCCTAAATTCGATAAAAGGTTGGGGTACTTCATCCCCATTATTTCCTCTAATTCCCACATGGATTCTTCATATTTTTTGTTTCTCTACAACACTTTAATGAGGTGGTTATTAATTTTCCATAGAACATTATCTCTATGTTCCATGATCTCTACTGGTTACTGCTTATAAGGGAGTTCATGTTCCAGTTATAACATTTCCATATTTAGTACATCAGAAAGGTCAGGAATGTACATAATCAAGAAATATAATTGGAAAAAAAATAACATGATCGATATATTGAGTACGTTCAATTTGATAGTCCACTTCTCTTATGAGATCAATGATTCATAGGGGCCAATGTACATGGGGATAAGCTTCCCTTTCATCCAAAAATGAATGATATTTTTCCAAGGTAAAATTTGATCAAAGACTTTTTCTCCAATGTCAATGTCAATTCCCTTTATTGGATCATATTATACTAAATATACACAAGAGGGGGGTGAATTGTGTCTTTTTAGAATTCATCATGAGATCGTGTTCTTCCCTTTAACTACAATCAGATGATTTAATGCAGTGTCAATTTAAATACCAGAGACACACGCTATATAGTGGTTCAGGGAACAGAAGGCCCCTAGTCCACTCCACCAACTCTCTAATCCATGATCTTGGTGATTTTCACTATCTGGTCCTTGTTTTCACAGACCGTTTCATAACTAAGTATAAGCAGTTAACACCTTTTCAATCTATGGCAAAAAAATCCTTCTATTTCACTCAAAGACACTACAAGGCTTAGTACGAGAATACGGTCACTCAAGATTTGAAAGGAAAGATATATGTACTTTTGAAAATACATTCCACTTGTTCTTCACAATTGTAACAGAATGCAATTGATAGTATATGGGTCGTTGTCTTCATAAATAATGATCTTCAAATAAGAGTCGGTATGAGTTGATCCTGTTGTAGTAGATATAGAAATATAATTCAAAACTTCAACAGAAGCAGATTCACAAATTTTCTTTGATGTAGAATAAGTGAATCTTCTTACGTGATTCTTATTCTTCAATAAACAGAGCTTTTTCGTTCTATTGAATTACTAGATCTTTTTTTTAATGATCGATTGATACGGTTCCTAAAAAACATATATATAATAACGATGAGTAGTTCTACAATAAATTTAGATCCAAAAGATTTTCCTTCTGACTCGTGATATTCAAAAATTTGAAATTATAGAGTAGTCGTAACTTCCCTTGAAATTCTACAAGAAAAAATCCTTTTAATTCGATCATTAAATAACTCTAAACTCGTCAAAGACACATTTTAAAATCATCATTTAATCCTTCTTGAAATCAGCATAATAAACAGCTTCCTGACCGTTGCATAATAATATCGACTTTAAACTCTCGGACGCCAAATGTAAGGTTGAGTTTTAAAGTATGCATCCACTAAATGTAACATAGATACTAAACGTATGATTGATGAAGTAGTTTTCAAATATATGGTTTTCAATGTATGGTTGATCAAAAACATAGGGTTGAAAATGTATGGTTGATCACAAACATTGGGTTGGTCATCCATACTTTTTCTCTTCATCTTTCAAACATATTATAAAAGATCCATACTTTTATAATATTTCAATCGAATGGTACTTGATCCATACTTTTCTATGAATGTGTGGTTGTTTACAAAAGTAAGGTTGATGAACCATACATTTGACAAACAAACATAATGTTTAAAACTTACGTACGGTTCTTCTTCTACACTTTTTTAGTAACCCAAACGTAGGGTTACTTACTAATGTAGGGTTCCAATTCCATACTTTTCAGATAACACATAATGTAAATACCGCATTTCATCCTTATGCTACATTTCTCCAAGTATGGTATGAATAGTGATTCCAGAACATGCTAAAGCAGATCCCGAATATGTAGAGAATTAACTATTTTTATAGAACATGCTAAAGAAGATCCAAAATATGTAGAGCATGAACAATGTTTCCAGAACATGCTAATGTGAATACATTAGTAATTAATCGTCATAGTTCAACAACTTAAATATTTTTTCCAGAAATAAAAATATAATAAATAATAAATTCCGGCAATATACTTTACAAATAAAATCATTAGAAAATAAATATGGGTATTTGTGGGCATCAAAATTATCATAAAGATATCGAGTATTTTTCTCAACAAACTCCACATTTAAATAAAAACATTATATATTGTTGAAAACAATATTTTCTCAACAATATCCCCTTTTTTAATGATCACAAAACCCATAAAATAACCAATGAAATTAACGTTAAAAATTAATTAAATATAGTTTTGATTTTTTCAAAGATAAATACACTATTGTTTTTAACTTAATTTATCCCTCTAATTTCTCCGAAAATAAATTGTAAAAAAACAACTAAAAAAATATGAAACTATTAAAATACAATTTTGTGTTTATCCAAATTTCTCCCCCTTTTAGTGATATCAAAAATAATCATAGAATATGGAATAGAAAACATTTAATGTAGCACTGAACATATGTAAATTTTAAATTATTAACCGTTTGTGAATAATTGAATCTGGATAACTGTCATATCGAAACAAGGAAAGTAAAACAAATAATAATAAAAAAATGAATCCAGATTTTCATTATGAACACGGAATAGGTACAATCATGATGAAATCATGAATCAAGGCTTGGTAAGGGTATGAGATAGGGTCTATCTCCTCTGAAATATGGACTTGATTTCTGTCAACTTCGCTCTCATCCTTTTCACCATTCCATCACCAAGCCTAATAATAATATCCCTATTCTCTTGAGTTATATGAATGTCTTCTATGAGCAATACTCTGAAAAACTCATGAAGTCTTTCTTCCTTTTCCATAAAAAATGACTGATTTTCTATGTACTGGCTCAGAACATTTCTAATATTTGTTTCACTTGAGGTCAACTAATCAACCCAATTTTCTGATTATCTAACAAGACTGATAAAGGAGTTGTGATACATTAAAGATCGTGCAATCTGTTATTCATATTTCTCTAGAAAACAGTGATATCTTGAAACCTTCTGATTAAATCTGGTGAATTACCTGATCCACTAGCAGCACTAGTCCCAACAGATGAAAATTATGTCTCCATAAATTCGTTATACTCTAAGAGATCATACTTCTTTACCGTTTCTGATTTTAGCTTGTATACCTCTGTCAACATCTCTTGATTAAAATTTTCAACTTCTTGTCGTGAAACTATACTTCCCTTAAGTCTATGAAATTTCAACTGTTCTATTTCTAAGGCTCTCCTTATAGTAAAATTTTCAAATTCCAAATTAGATACCTTTATGTATGGCTCTTTTACTTCCTTATTCTCTGAAGTAGAGGAACCATATTCTTGCTTCTCATTATCAGTTTCAATGTGATGCTGCAGTACTAAAGGCAGCAAATCTGCATCAGATTTTTCTTTTTTCCTTATCCTTAGCTAGATGATCCAAAAAAATTTCCTCAGAGTCTTTTTCAGACTCTTCCATAGAAAATTCCTCATGAATAACTTCAGTATGAACATCAAAAACATTGTCATCATGAACATCAGCAATCTATTCTTCCATTGGATTTTTTTTAAAATAATATCTTCTTGCATTTCCTGAGGATTGGCCACTTCCTTACCAGGCTCTGCCTCTTTTTCCTATTGAAGTGTAACTACAGCGTTAGCTAAAAATTTAGGTTCAATTTCAGTTAGGACTTGTGGAGTCATTGGAATTTGAGTAGTATCCTCTTCCTATTTCTTCTCAACAACATTTTCTCTGAAAGAACTGTAAGAGAGTAAATCTTGTGTTGTCATTAAAAGGGAAACATGTTCCTCATTAATAGTTATATTTCTTTGAGTCTGAAGTCCCTCTTGACTTCTTTCTTCTTTAGTGTCTTTAGTTTCAAATCTTATTCTTCATGAAGTAGTGTTAACTCTCGATTTAGCATATCCTTCTTTGGATTTAACAGACTGATCTTGAGCACTCTTTGCTTCTTACTCATCTCCGATTGGAAAAAGTTTCCCTATTAATGTTCTCCAGAAATAGCCAATTTTTCTCAGGGTCCCAGTACCAATGGTGTTACTATGATGGTATCTAACTCTGTATTCCACTGGCCTCACCATATCCTTTTGGAACAGAATTTTTGAGATGAATCTACTAAACAGATAAAAATTCATCCTAGCTTCACTTTGACTGTAGTATTGAAGATATCTTATCATGTACCTAAGAAAGTTAATCCTTTTATAACTCATTAATAGAAACATTATATACATATTAGGATACAATATTTTTTCCAACTCAGACATCATCGGTGCAATCCCTGTTTGCACAAATTTTACGAGAATTTTCTGATCTGGCTCAAGGTCCTTTGTGAACATCTGATTTATATGAGTAGAACCAAAAAAATACTTGATATCTTCAAACTTATGCACGTAATCTCTTATATTTTTCAAATCAAAATCAAAAACTCCCTCATGAGGGAAGCTCAGAATCTAACAAATCTCCACAGAGGATATCGAGACATCTCGATCATCTACCTTAGCTACCATAGTATCCTAATCATCTCCCAGACTATATTTTATAGACATAAAGAAATATCAGAGTTCAACATCATACAAAAACTCATACTTCTCACCAATTAAGGTTTGCTCTAGATTTTGAAAAGTGAGATCCTTTTTCAACAGAAGATTTTTTTGATAGAGTCATTCCATGTCTATGACCTTTCCTTACAAAATTTTTATTCTTTCGGAGTGCTGTTTCTTGAGGATGTTAGTCTCAACCTCATCAGTTCTCTTGGTTTTGGAAATTTCTACGAGAAATCTATGATGTTTTGAAAGAGGATTACGGTTTAAAAGGTTTTAATGTTCGAATGGACAAAGAGGGATAAATCTATGTGAGTTTGAAAGGGTTTTTTGTAGAAATGAAATGATTCAAAATTCGAAAGGTTTCTGACTGCCTTGATTCTCGTGTCTTCAATAATTATTCCTTAGACTTTAAAAATTAATAAGGATTTATTGTACGTGGAAAAAAATTATTTTGTTTGAAAAATAAATAACTAATTTATTTTAAAATAGTATTAACATATAGAAACAACATAATAAAATAAAACATTATTTTATAATAAATAAACCTAGCTCCCCCTTAATAAAATAAAACCTTGTAGTGGGAAGTGGTTTAGTAAAAATATCAGCTAATTGAATTTTAGTACTTACAAATTCCAAAGATATATCCTTTTTAAGAACATTATCTCTTAGATAATGATGTATGATATCAATATTCTTAGTCCTAGATTGATTAATAGTATTTTTTTGAAATATTAATTGCACTAGTATTATCACATAAAATATGATTATTATTAAAATTTAGTCCAAAATCGAGAAGAGTGTTTTTCATCCACAACACTTGTGCATAGCAACGACCAGCATAAACATATTCTGCCTCAGTTGTTGACAAGGAAACTGAATGTTATTTCTTACTTGACCATGACACTAAGTATTTCCCTAAAAGTGACAAGTTCCTAATGTTCTTTTTCTATATAATCTACTACTTCCAAAGTCATCATCTAAATATATAATTAAATTAAAATAATATTTATTGGGATAAAGAAGAGATGGAAAAATAGTTCCTTTTAAATATCTAAAAAATCTTTTAATAGCAGTTAAATGAGATTCTTTAGGATTTGATTGAAATCTTGCACAAAGACATACTGAATACATTATATCTGTTCTACTAGTAGTAAGATATAATAAACAACCAATCATATGTCTATATAACTTGTTGTCAACTGATTTTCCTATTTCATCCAAATCAAGTCTTATATTATTACATATAAGAGTTGTATATGTCTTGTTGTTTTCAAGTCCAAATTTATTCAGTAAATGAGTAATGTATTTTCTTTTATTTAAAACATTTCCAAAATCTTTTTGATAAATTTGATATCCTAAAAAAATTTATATCTCCCATAATACTCATTTCAAAATCTTTTTACATTATATTTGAAAACTCGTGACAAAGGGATTTATTAGTTGATCCAAAAATTACATCATCAATATAAATTTTAACCAATAAAATATTAGAATTTAGAGTTTTCTTAAAAAAATCCTAGATCTTCCATTCCAACAGTAAAATTATTTTTCAGTAAAAAAGATCTTAATCGTTCATACCATGCTCTAGGTGCTCGTTTAAGGACATAATGAGCTTTAGTAAGTTTAAAAATAGAATCTGTTTTTGTGAATTTTCAAAACCAATAGGTTTCTCAACATAAAATTCCTCCAATAAATAACCATTTAAAAGGCATACTTAACATCCATCTGAAATAATTTAATGATCATATGAGATGCATAAGATAAAAAGAATCTAATGGCTTCTAATCTAGCAAAAGGCGCAATGGTCACATCATAATCTATTTCTTCTTACTGATTATATCATTTACCTATAATTCATTCTTTTTTTCTAGTTATTATTCCTTGATCATATTGTTTATTTATAAAGACCCATTTGGTTCCAATCACTGGATAATTTTTTGTTCTTTCAACTAATTCCCATAATTCATTTCTTTGAACTAGTTTAATTCTTCTTGCATTGTTATGATCCAGCATTCATTATATAAATATTCTTCTATAGACCTGGGTTCTAATTGGGATATAATGATAGATAATTCTTCAATATTTCCTTTATTACTTCTAGTTTTTATTCCTATGTCAAAGTCACCTATTATAGTTTCTAAAGGGTGATTCTTTGGGGTTTTAGTCTGTCTAGGAAATACACTTGTAAGTTATTCAGTATCATGTTCTTCTTAACTAGACAAAATTTCATTTATTTCTTTTTCAAAATAATTTTTCAAGTTCTCAAGTCTCGTGTCATCATTAGAGTCAGATTCATCCATTTGATATGTCCTTTTCTCAAATGGATCAGATTCATCAAATTTTATTTGATATGTTTCTTCAAAAATTCTCGATTTCTTATTATGGACTCTATAAGATTTGGATGTAGCAGAATATCCTAATAAAATTCCTTCATTAGATTTTCGATCAAACATACCATGATTTTATTTGGTGTTTAAGTTGTAAACTATGCATCCAAAAACTTTAATGTAATTTACTTTAGGATTTCTGTTATTCTAGAATTAAGAAGGTGTATTTTTCAAAATTGGTCTAATTAAAACTATATTCATTATATAGAATGACATGCTTAAAATGTCTTCCCAAAAATGGGTAGGAATACTATATTCATTTTGCATAGTCCTAGCCATTTTCTGAAAAGTCATATTTTTTCTTTCAACAATTCCACTTTCTTGAGGCATTCTTGGTTCATAGAAGGTGTGTTTAATACACATATTTGAGAAAAATGAATTAAATTCCAGATTCTCAAATTATCCACCATGATCACTTCTTAATGAAATTAATCTAAAACCTTTTTCTTTTTTAACAGATTTACAAAAACGTTCAAATAATGTAAAAGTTTCATTTTTAAATTTCATAAAGAAAATCCATGTAAATCTTGAATAGTCATCAACTCAAACATATACATATAATATACCAGCCAAACATGCTACTCTTGAAGGTCCAAACAAATCCATATGGATATGTTCTAGATGTTTAGATTTAGAAATTCTATTAATAGATTTTAAGGATGATTTGTGTTGCATTCCAAGTTGACATGCATAAGAGAATCTGTCACTTTCAAATCTGAGACTAGGAAAATTAAAAACTAATTGTTTCTTAGATAATTTATGTAAAACATATACATTAAAATTTCCATGTCATCTATTCCAGATCCATGATTCATTTATTTTACCAGTTAGTTAGTTTACTTGTTGTTTACATAAGGAATTTAATTCCAAGGTATACACATTGTTAGTTCTATGTGCTCTAAATTTATGCAGTTTAATTTTGAAAACAGAACAACAATTGTTAGAAAAATAAACAACATGACCATCATCACATAGTTGATAGATACTTATAAAATTGTCTTTCAATACTTTTACATAAAGTTATTTATTGATTGAGACAGCTTATGGATCTCTAACCCTTCCAATACCAATGATTTTTCATTTGGAATTGTCAACAAAAGTGACAAGTCCACCATCTGTTTTAGGGAGTGTAGAGAAATTAGATGTGTTTCCACTCATATGCCTTGAGAAGCCACTGTCCATATACCATATATCCATTTATTCTTTTGTAACCAGATCCCTACAATGTAATTTAAACAATTTTCTTTGGTACCCATATTCTGTTGGGTTCAGGGGTGATAGCCAGCAAATATCTAAGAATCGAGAATTTCTTTGATTTTCTAATTATAAATAGTCAAATAAATTATTTTTTACAAAAGATTTCTTAATATCACTTATTTTGGGGTATTCTTAAGAAACAGTTTTTAGAAATATGTCCCCTTCTTCCACAGAAATTACAATTTAATCTTTTTTTAGATGGAATAAAATAATTTTTGTAAAGCTTAGGTTTTTCACCTTTATTGCCAATTCCAAATCATTCATTTTTAATGAAATGTATCCCAAGAATTTCATTTATAGTATTTTCTCCTTTATAAAAAACAAGGTCTTCATTTTTATTAGTTTCTACTTTAGTTTACATTTTTTTTATCTTTGATTCATAATCTGTATTGTTAGTGTTAATTGAGTTAAACTTTTCAGTTAACTCTTTTTATTGTTTCATCGTTGTATCTCTTTCATCAGAAACAACCTTATGATTGTTCATTAAATAATTATGCTTCTTAAATAGAGAATCATGTTTTTCATCAATCATATTCCAGTAGGATGCATCTTTTTTATTAGATTAAATAGATTCAGAACTAGAGTTAGAAGAGTAGTAAGATAGTCCCTCGTTTGTTTCTGCCATAAAACACATGTTAGCTTTCAGATTTTATTCTTCCTTCTCTAAGTCTGATTCAGAAGTGCTACTAGATTCCTCAAATACTCTCCATGTATATTTCATTGATTTATTTTCCTTATTCTCATTATCATTTATTTTGAAGACTCTCTGTTTCTTGTCTTTTTATAGCTGAGGACAATTAGGTCTAATGTGCCCCATTTTTTTGCACTCATAACTTCTGACATATTTGTCATCCGTTTTGAAGGATTTTCATAATCTCTTTTTATTTCTATATAATTTAGTGAATTTTTTGGCTAGTTGAGCCAGTTACACATTAGAATTTGATAAATCAGAACATTCTGATTCACTTTTACACTTTTCTTCATCTTTTTGTTTTTTCTCTGTGATGACACTTTCAAGGCAGTTCCATCTCTCTTGACAAACACATTATGCTCATTTTCTTCATCTTGCATCTCAAAATCATAGATCATTATTGTTCCAATAATATCTCTCATGGTTAATTCATTGGCAGGTGTCAACTGTCTGATTGCAGTAGAGACTCCATTCCATCTTGTTGGCAGTACTCTCAGTACTTCTAAATCTTGATCAGCTTGTTTAATGGGATCTCCCAAGGCGGTTATGTTATTGACAATATCTGTCAATATTCCATTCATTTTAGTAACACTTTAACCTTAAACTATTTTTAAAGTATCAAATTTAAGCATAGTAGTAGCATATCTCATTTCCCTGCTATTGTTAGTTCCATCATAAGCAACGGAAATAGTTTTCCACATCTCATATGCTATCGGGATTTGAGATACTCTATTAAATTCATCAGGTACTAGACCACATATAATTGAATTCATTTCCTTCAAGTTCATATAATATTCTGCTTCAGTAGCTGCACTCCATGTTTCAGGTTTTTTTGGTGTTTTATATGGAGTCAGAATCTTAGAATATACTCTGTATCCATGGTTTTTCAGATATATAATCATTTGCGACATCCAACATCCATAGATTTCTCTATTGAAGTATGGTTCTCTGACTATAGACATTCCCTCTCTTGTATCAGTCATCTTGCTATGTGTACAATCACTTTTAGCTTGTTAAGGATTTATCAGAAAGCTCAACCTTTGATAACAATTTTTGGATCGGATTATACTAAATATACATAAGAGGGGGGGAATTGTGTCTTTTCGGAATTCTTCGTGAGATCGAGTTCTACCCTTTAACTTCAATCGTATGAATTAATGCAGCAAAAATTTAAATAGCACAGACACAAAATATACAGTGTTTCAAGGAACAGAAGGCCTCTAGTCCACTCCACCAATGCTATACTCCATGAGCTTGGTGATTTTCATTATCTGGTCCTCGTTTCCACAGACCGTTTCAGAACTGAGTATAGGCAGTTGACAACTTTACAATCTAAGGAAAAACAAAACCTTCTGGTTAACTCACAGATCTTACATAGCTTAGTAAGAGAAGTCAGTCACTTGAGAATAGAAAAGAAACATATATGTACTTTTGAAAGTACTTTCCAGTTGTTCTTCACAAATGTAACAGAATCCAATTGACAGTAGATGGGTTGTTGCCTTTATAAATACTGATCTTCAAATAAGATTCGTTCTGAGTCGATCCTGTTGTAGTAGATATAGAAATATAATTCAAAACTTCAGCAGTAGAAGATTCAAAAATGATCTTTGATCTAGAATGAGTTAATCTTCTATCATTATTCTTCTTCTTCAATAAAAAAATCTTTTTTGTTCTTTTGAATCAGCAGATCTATGTTGTTTTTGAATGATTGATTGATACAGATCCTAAAAAAATCTATATAATAATGATGAGCACATCTCCTATAAATTTGGATCCACAAAAGTCACCTTCTGACTTGGGATATTCAAACAATTGAATTTACAGAGTAGTTGTAACTTCCCTTGAAATTCTCAAAGAAAAGATCCTTTTAATTCAATCCTTACATGACTCTGAACTCATCAAATACACGTTTTAAAATCAGATTTTACTCTGGCTTGAAATCAGCCTAAATAACAGCTTGCTGACCATTACATAATAATATTGACTTCAAACTCTCTGACACCAAACGTACGGTTGAGTTGTACAGTATACATCCTCTAAACGTAACGTAGATAATAAACATATGATTGATGATGTAGCCTTCAAATGTAAGGTTGTCAATGTATGTTTTATCACAAACTTAGGGTTGGAAACGTATGGTTGATCTCAAATGTAGGGTTGGCCATCCATAATTTTTCTCTTCAACTTTCATATGTATTATAAAAGATCCATACTTTTATAAGCATTCAAACGAATGGTACATGATCTATAATTTTATAATAATGTATGGTTGTTTACAAAAGTAAGGTTGATGAACCATACTTTTGCTAAAAAAACGTAACGTTTAAAACTTACGTATGGTTCTTCTTCTACACTTTTTCAATAACCCAAACGTAGGGTACCATCCTATCATTGGGTTCCTTTTCCATACTTTTCTGGTAAATCATAATGTATACACTTCATTTAATTCTTACGCTACGTTTCTCCACATAGGGTATGAACAGTGTTTCCATAACATGCTAATGCAGATCCTGAATATGTAGAGAATGAACAGTGTTTCTAGAACACCCTAAATTAGATCCTGAATATTTAGAGCATGAACTGTGTTTCCAGAACACGCTAATGCGAATACTTTAGTAATTAATCCTCATTGTTCAACAACATAAATATTTCGTCTAGAAATAAATATATAATGAATAATAAATTCCTACGATATACTTAACCAATAAATTCATTAGAAAATAATTAAGGGTATTTGTGAGCATCAGAAATATCATAAAGATATAGAGTATTGTTCTCAACAAACTCCCCCTTTAAATAAAAACATTATGTATTGTCGAAAACAATACTTTCTAAACACCATTTGATGGTTGTCATTATAGGTCTTCTGCTAAAATCGTTTAGAATTTATGTGTTGTTGGACAGAATAAACCCTTTCTATCATATCATGCACTAGATCATGCCCAATAATATTAGCCTCACCAGCTTCATCCAAACTTATAGGAGCTCTACATCACTTCCCATATAGAGCATCCTAGGGTTCCATTTTAATTATAAAATGGATGTTATTTTTTTAATAGAATTCATCTAATGGGATATGATGATCCCATCCACATTTAAATTCCATTGATCATGTTCTCAGATTATCCTCATGTGTTTAAATTTTCATTTGAGATTGGTAATTGGTTCAGGTTATTGGAAAAAATAAAAGTCACTTATGTACTCAAAGAATATTGTAGAATTCCCAATAATTTTTATGTGATACTTGGATCATAATATGATACAATATATATAGATACCCCTCGTAGAATTAACACTTATTTAAATCATTGAATGTTGTTCGAGAGGGAATTCTTCTCGAATAACCATGAAATGGGATTTATTGTTTTACAAAAACAATATAACTCATATCACATTTTTTCCATTGGTTGATTTCAGGATACTAGTGACAAATTCCATAGTGACATTGTCCCACTTCCCCTCTTGTATTGGTAGTTTCTGTAATACACCATTATGATTTTTTCACTTTTCATTCACTTATTGAAAAACCAGAAAACATTTAATATATTTGATAATATATCTTTTGATGTTATCCAACCAATAATGATTATAAAGTTCCCTATACATTTAGGTACTTCTATGATTTATAGAGTATGTAGATCTATGAGCTCTATCCATTAAGATTTTCATTATTTATGGAATTTATGGAACACATTGACTTGTACATAATATTATTACACCTCCATGATCAATATATTACATGAGAATCATCCCATCCTCCACAACCTCAATCTCATTTTGAAATAAAGGATCTTATCATTAATACTTAATAATTATCCCTAGTATTGATGGTTGAGATATCATATAGAATATGGTTGATGATGTCCCTCCAAATAAAATTTCCATGACTAGTTTTACTAGGTCTATGATCAGAGGATCTCCTAAAATCCCCATCATATTATGAACAACATGTTCTCTCCAAAAAAATGCATTAGTGACTTCGTTGTCCGTTCTAGGAAGATAATGAAATGAATAATCATAGTCTTCGATAAGTCCCAATAGTTTCCTTTTTCTCGTGTTAAATTAATTTTTTTGTGAATATATACATCAATATTTGGTGTTTTGTGTATATATAAAATTTCTCCCCATAAAGATAGTTCCTCCATATGTTAAAAGAAAAAACATTGACAGCCCTCTCTAGGTCGTGTGTAGGATAATTCTACTCATGATGTTTAAACTGTAAATATGAATATGAAACACCTTATAATCATTCATATGGATTCACCCAATCCCATTCTTATTTTCATCCCTAAAAATAATTAATTCTTCTATAATAGAGGATAGGGTTAAGATAGGCATAGAATCCAATATATTCGTCAGCTATTGGAAAACATTTCACACTCCTTTGTCTAGTTGAACATAGAACATTTTCAAGTTAACTTGGTTTTTGGATTGTAATGTCTTGAATTTAATTCCCATAAACCTCCTATAAAATCTCGCAAAACCAAGGAAACTACGTATCATAGTTTTTGTTATAGGATGAGGCCACTCTTACATAATATTTTTCTCTATATGGTCAACATTAATTCCATTATTGTTTACAATTTTTCCCAAGAAAGAAACATTTGGTAACTAGAATTCATATTTTATGAACATTCCAAAGACCCTATTTTCCATAGAGTGTTCAATATAACCCATATATGATCTTCATTCCCCAAGCGACATTTGAAATATATTAGAATATGGACAATGAATGCTACCAAAACGATATCATGGTAATCGCTAATGACTATATAATTCAAATCTATAAAAATAGAAGGTGCATTAGTCAAGACAACAAGTATATCCACAAAATCATAATCACCATATCTTGATCAGAAGTTATTCTTTAGAACATCAACATTATACACCCTTATATGATGATAAATAGAATATGGGTAAATATTTTAGAAGATTTGATCCCCATTAAGATCATCAAATAAATAAGAAATTATTGTAAGAGGGTACTTCTTATTCATTATGACCCCATCATGTTCACGAGAATAAATTCAGAGCAACAATGATACATCCTTATTCTTCACAAAGAGAGCAGGTTCTCTCCAAGGAGATTCACTTGATTGGATAAACCCCTTCTCTAAATATTATAGAGTTGTTTCATTAATTTCTCCAACTCCATCAAAATCATTCAATGTGGGGTCTTTGATATCATATTGTAATCGAGCATGTTCTCAATAGAGAACTCTACCTATTTTTCTAGATGTTCTCAATGTAGACCATTAGGATATATGTCAATATATTCGTGAATAATGGGGACATAATCCATTTTTATACATTAATTTCCTTATTCATCTACACTATTCATTTCCATAAAGAAGGCTTTGTGAGGTGATTCTAGACAAAACTCATGTCATAGTATCTCTCTATTGAAAGTAATTGTTGGTTTTCTATTCAAGAATAACGATATTTCCTTTCTTCTATAATTGATCATTTTATTATTCCATGACATATAGTACATCCATAGTATAATATTTAATTCTATCATGGGAATAACTACTAGATATGCGAAGAGGTTTTTTTAGACACAGTGGATACCAATGATTCTCTTCACTGCGGATTCTTGGACAATCCATCAGGGAGTCTTGACTTATAAATATACCAATAGAAGTTCAAGAATTGATTCTATATTCATTGAAAAAATGGAGGAAATAATAGAATATGTAGACCCAGAATCACACAATGTATATTCCAACATAGAGTGAACAATTTCATTATATTCCATTATCATTTGGAACATCATGTTTATCCATCATGATTGAAAAATGATAACCATTCTCTATTTTATTATTCTATGTATGATGATGATTCCCCTCCATTATGTTCATATTGGGATATTAATTGGAGATGTGCCTAATTTTTTTATACATAAAGAATTAGACTTTAGGTCGGGCATGAACAAACTTCCCATTTTCATTATTGAAGAGAAGTTGAGGCTTCACCACACTATGACAGTTCTATGAAATATGTTTGTCTCTTAAATAGTTTTTTCATTCCCTGCTCTAGATTAGGTAGTTCCCCAAAACCTTATTCCCACACTTGATTCATGTGAAAATTTTAACATTCTCTCCTATTATTATTTGATAAATATCCTCCCCTAGTTTATCTCCCAATATATCTTATATATATTTGATCCATGAGAACATTATCTCTATAAACTATAGTTCCTATTTCATAGGACTCCTCATGATTTCCTCATTGTTTTCATAGTCTCAAGTGGCTATATTCATCCACAGGTTGGGTATTAGTTAACAGACTAATCCATCCACATTCCCATTATAACCCATAAAAATAGACTTATAAAAAGAAAGTATTGTGATGTTCATCTCATAGTTTCTAATATATTTGTTTTACATGTTTTTTACCTCTAAGAATTTCATATCCATTTTTGTTCACATTTAACGGGGGAAATATTTTTTGAATAAGGTTCACCTAAACACTACCCTTTCAAAAACCCTCAATATACCATATTTGATTCATGTTTTAACCAGTTTTTATAACTGATTAGATTCTACCTCTATTTGCTATATATCCAGCATGGCGTTTACTTCTTCTAAAGAATAATGAATAGAAAAGATATTTTCTATAGAACTTATCAGTTCTTAAAAAATCAATCGATAAGAATATCCACTGAAATAATGTGGTTGTTTATCCATAATGAACTGAATGGAATGTTGTTCCCTTCAAGGAGAATTTGGTCTCTCATGTTGATTAAAGTTATTAATTATAGCTCATTCA
The DNA here is from genome assembly GCA_963277665.1 of Viscum album. Classification (NCBI taxonomy): domain Eukaryota; kingdom Viridiplantae; phylum Streptophyta; class Magnoliopsida; order Santalales; family Viscaceae; genus Viscum; species Viscum album. The sequence continues at coordinate 1,535,012,389 of OY728121.1, read as the reverse complement.
ATTTCATTCATCATTATCATCATGTTTTCCATTCATCTTACATCGAAAGGATGTTAGATCATGGTCTATTACATTCTCCATTTACATGGATTCCCCTATTTATAAAAATTTTCTAAACGAAGAAAAACATAGTAAGAAAGATGTTTCATTTAAAAATAATATAATTCTAATGGAATTTACTATCTTATAATATAAATATATAACATTAGATTATTTAAAAATAAATAAATTTTAATTAAATCCTTCATAATGGTTCATAAAAAGACTGTGATTAAACATAAATATCAATTTGAGTGTCATAATTAGTGGGCAATAAGGCCCAATACCATGTAATAGGTTACAAAAACTAAGACCCAATGAAACTTGTAATTATTTTTACACCCAGGTCCATTTGTTCCATAACAACATCAAGTTGTTGGAATCTATACCTGGATTATTTTGATCTGAAACCACAATATAATACATTACCAAAATACCTGTATATTTTCTTATATTTAATCTTTTACCTAGGGTTTTTACTATTGTATTAGAATTATAATTTCAGTAAATATTAATGCGGTACATTCATACAAACAATCTAATCGATCATTTTTATTATTTAAACATTTCATTACATTGTAAAAAACAAATGATCTTTTATAAATTAGTTTCTGAGAAATAATTTATATATTACATGAAATCATTAAAAAATTTCTATTCCACTTGAAAAGTTCTATCAAGGTAAATCCAATGTATATTAATGAAATCTCTTAACCTGGGAATGTACAACAATTTAGAGGGTGATCTTAAGTCCTTGTAAGGGAAAATAAAAGAAACAATTTACATGTGTTCTTGAGAGATATTGTTATTAACATAAGGAATATAATTATGTAATGAAAAGAGAATGTAAGGAATATAAAAAATAATATAACATGAATCATAAATTGATAATGTCACCAATACATTTATTTTTTAAATTAATAAGTATATCACCAAGGTTTTTCACTTAGTTGTCATTAAAATTACAATGGTTATTTACTAAGGTATCGTAAAACATGTCATCTCTAGACATTAAATTCATTACATAATTCATTGAAGAATTATCAGGGAGCACCCATTATATGTATTAATAACTATGAACAAAAAATATTATAATAATAAATTTCATAAATAACTGTGGAGAATATAAGAAAATTGTTTCATATCAAAATCATACATTTTACAAGAAAAGTGAACAATGAAAAGATCATTACGTCATTATTAACCCAATAAAAAGGAAGGTTGGTTTCATGTATTTAAATCCCGAAATAAAATTTTCCATTTTGAAATATAGGTGAATAATAGTGTAAAATAATGTGGTTTTTGTATCCATATGAAAAAATAAGATATTTTATTCAGAAATTGAGTGAAAAAGTGAGAAGAAAATTTGACAGCATAACGAGTGAGAAAAATTGTTTTAGAAGACATTAAAAAGAGTGGGGAAATGGGTCTACCATTCATAAAATACTAAAAATATGGTAAAATAATATAATTAAATAGACTGAATAACATAAAATGTAAATTTGAAAGATATACCACATAAAAAGGGAACTTTAAAGGATAATTGAAGTTTTGATTTCCCTTACCATAAAGATTGTTCCAAATAAATGAGGATCAATTCCTTTTAATATTGGAAATTTTTTTGGAGGTATCCTTATAATGAAAAACTATTAGATATTCATTTTGGAAAAAATTTAAATGTACAAAAATAAAGAAATGGGTTGTAATTTTTATCAAAATATTAGGATTTTTTTATTTACTTCCTTAGACAACATGGTTGTGGTGAACTCAGAATACTGGGATTTCCCATGGTATTTAACAATGGTATTAGAAACATGGAAGACCTATTATGTAATTTTAATACTCCTTATTTTTATAGAATTTTATGTTACTAATTATGTCATTATGATGTCATTAAACATACTAAAAACTCAATATTTTATTTTTACTAATCACTTCAAATGAAATTATTATTGAAAGTATAATAAAATCACCCTTACCTAATTTTTACATTATTATTTCAAATAATGATATTTCATTTATCATAGTAATTATCTAATTATGATAAATTCTCCTTTTAAATATAGAAATCCATATTTATTTAAAAATAAAGTGGACAAAAATGAATAAAACAATTTCTGACACATGAAAATAATAAAGTTATTTTATCATTTAAATTTAAATATGATTGATTTAATCTTACTATTTATTTAAAATATAAATTATTCATATTATATTAGTTTATTATAATAATTATTTCTTTTCTGGATTGTACAATTTCTGATATAAAAAATCAATTTATACAATTCAATCTCAATTTTATTGAGAAATAGTATTCTTAAAATGGAAATTTTTAACTAAAAATGTAATTTATAAAATTAAATTAAACCTTATTTAAATATTCTATTGACTCATAATACCTTATTACATCTAAATACCACATAAGAGTAACATGTGTAATGGTTGTATACTCATTTTTTCCCTCGACTGACACGACCAAGTGGTATTCTCCACTAACGTGAACTTCTCCTGTAGGAAATTTCATTCAAGCATCACTAGACAAATCATGGCTTGGTAATAGTCAAGAGAAAATACCAATGATGAAATATCCCTCCCAATCTCAGAATATGGGTTTCAAATGGAGTGAATCTTTTGGTTGAGGCTATCAAATATACGTTTTGTACCAAAATTTTTTGTCCAAATTTTATTATAAAATCTATTTATTACATTAAAATTATTACTATGAGTATTGTTTCCAACGACCATAATGATCAGGATTCGTATAATGGGAGAAACTTGAAGGTGAAATTTCAATTAATACTCACATCATTAATAAAATAATATAACACACATTTCTAGGAATCAATTATTATTCAAAAAGTTTGAGTCATTACATGTATCTTTAATTGTTATAAGGGACTATATGTGAGGTGTTATATTTTTTAGGGGATAAATATTAAGGTACACATGATTATTGTATGAAATCGTATTACATTTAACATACTCTTGATATTTAGGTAACAAATTATTGATGGATTTTTTAAATTTCATGTGAGATTATATTGATATCTTTGAAATTGATTGTAGATTTAGTGATCCATGATATTTCTTCGGTAATTTATACCTAATTTTATTAATTATGATATTTAATTTTCATTTTTGACATTAGGATTTTATTATTAATTCTTTTTAGGGTAATAGATAAATCCATTTCTTGGGGGAATATATAATTTTCTAGTTATTCAATGTCTTTTAAATTCAACAGGTTTTAGGAATTGTATGTTAGGATTCTAGTATATGAATTGTTGGGTACATTATTGTATTAAAATATAATTATTCATTAATAAATATAAATAACTCAATATTTCATTAGAGATTAAGGTGGGCTTAATATTTGAGGTTATACCCAAAATAAGAAATATTTTTTCAATACCCTTACCAAACGTATTCAATGAGAAGTAATTAGAATTTATTTCACTCGTTATATTAATGGTGGCAGGGGAATATTATACCATGATATTTTATTATATGTTATCCTCTAATTAAGATATATATGTTGAATTTATTTCATCGCACAGTTCACTGAAGTAAAATGAAATCATGATATATATATATTATAAATATTAAATATATGATATTATATAAAAAATTTGATTAGTATGGATGTGTAGAAGTAACTAAATTATGATATATATTAATATATATATATATATATTCATTCAAAATTAAAAAATTCATTATTGTGAAATTCAATATATATTTTATATTTTACACTTTCCTTAAAAGAAAAATTATTTTATTTTTGTTAAACTATGTTTTCATTAAGCAAATATTGAATGATTGGATATATCTTTATTAGTGTTTTCTTGTAATTTAGAAGATGAGAATTTAGTATATAAAAAAGTTCCAATAAAGTAGCTTTTTTCTAATATTTATAATTTTATTTTAAAGATAAATATTGATATCTTTGATTATTAAATTTTTTAAAAATAAACAACATTTTTTTATACCTGATAAAAATATTATTTTTTGATAAATATTTTGTAATTTTCTATAAATATACATTAAATGGTAATAATGTATTATAAATTTTTTATCAATACCATAACTTTGTTTATATTACAAGATTTTGAGTATGATTTAAAAAATTATGAAATAAATTTTAATTAAATTACATATATTTTATATGTGACTTTATTAATTTTAATAATATTTAATTTTATTGAAAACCACATAATTAACATTTTAGAACCTGAGAGATATTTTCTCAAAAAAAATAATTTTAATTTATTATAAACGATGTATTTTAAAATTTAAATTTATCAATTTCATTAAATTTTAAAAAATAAATTCAATTTATAATTGGAATTGTATATGATGAAAATAGTTCATAAGGGCCATTTTTTGGGAATATTAGAAATGTTTCCATAGGTACAAACTAGTTACAATAGTAAAATCCAAAATATTAAATGTGAAAAATATAATGGCAGTGGTTTAAAACTATTTGTGGGAATGGATTATTGAGTTCTATATTGAACTCATATCTTCCGCTATTTAGAAATTGTCAATTTTTGATTAACTTTCATTTATAGAGACATACTATTATTTATTTATTTATTGGTATTTACATAAAATACTTCCAATTTCACTTATAAAGTGGTTCTCCTCTACCCCAATCCCCTCATTCAAAAAACCCCTTAGATACAACCTAAAATTTCAAAAACCTTTCACCCAAATATATAGAAACCAACTATTGGGGTTTTCTTCTCAAAATACCATTTATTAATGGATTAATCTCCTTTGGAAAGGATATTAATCCAATTAGTGAGAAATAAATTTGTTCATGCACAATTTCCATTTATATCCCCTTATGTGTAATTATTCATACTCAAATTAGATTAACTATCTAAAAAATGTTAAAATTTTAAAAAATAATATATTGTTATGTTATTATAATTATGTTAAAATCATTAACCAATGTTAAATTTTATATTAATAAACACAAAACTATCATTCAGGTGATCTGTGGACTACTGTCTCCATAATACAATATGTTTCATTTCTGTTAATCACATTAAAAGGATTTTCCTATTTTGGAAATAGAAATATTATTACGATATTTATTAAAAAAATTGATTCTGAAATGATATGATAAATTATTCTTATTCCCCATTCGATGGGAAAAATCATCATCCATGTAAATATATAGAAAACCAACTTTATTGAAATATAATTGGAAAATATATATTTTCCACACTAGCATAATATGATTATTATGGTAAATAATGTAATAAATAAATAAAATTCATATTAAATTATTATAGTTTTTTGGAATCTAAATTCAACTACCAAATAACTATATGATAAATAAACAACCATGATAAATTCAAGTATCCAAATGAGTAATCTAGGAATTTAAAATAACTTATTTTTACTATGAAATAAAATTGAATGGTCTATATTATTTTTGAAATTATCTAAAATTATAATATATCACACTACTAAATTCTATATAAAATAATTATAATTATTTTATAATGATATTACACATTAATAATACAAATTTTATCAATTAATTACTATGTATTCTTATTTAGGTTGGTTTAACTACCTTTATGAACTATGAAATATATTTATATAATGGATTAAAATGAAATTTAAATTTCCGGTAATATATTACTTAAATAACTAAAATTTTATTTTTTTATTCTTTAATATTAAAATAAAAGTTAATAACATTATTTCTGAAAATTACATTCATTCAAAAAGAATCATTGAATCTTTATCACTATAAAAATAATCATTGATAATTATAAAAAAAAACTCCCATCGAATCACATTATGCTATTCTATATTATAATGAACCATTACTTTCAATACCTTTTACAATTTAGTAAAGATGATCTTTAGAAAAAACATTGATGAACACCATCACAATTATAAAACAAGTTAAAAATCAAAAATTATTACTCACACTCGATATTGAAATAGTTAATAAATAACTAATATAAATTTAAATTATAATAATAATTTATCATTTTAGATATGAAAATAGTTCGTGAATGGGTGATTATGTTTATAACATTTATTATAGAGGATATTAAATTTCTTTTTTATGAATAAGGAATTGACTTAAGGGATTCATTCCCTCAAATTTTATTTAATGAAAAATATTTAATATAGAGAGAAATGATACCGTTTATATTCTTTAATTGCATCCAAAGGAAAATATTTTTCCATAATTCTGATGTCTGAAGATACATATTTCTAACAATATTTATATGTTCATTGACTAAATAGAAACCATAATATAGTTGAGGTTTAATTAAATTGTTTCATAAACCATAAGGGGTTCTATTAACATTATTAATTTAAAAAAAAGACTTTTTTGGTTATAAATTTCATCAATGAATTTTGAATTATATCAAAAAAACATCATCATATAATATATATATTCATTTCCCCTAAATATTTCATTTCCACTTGACTCATATTTATCCCAATGTGTTTTTAGTAAGTGAAAATGGCCCCATCTCTTCATCTAAGTAGTGAAACTCCATTTTTCAGTATCCATATTCATTATATACTTTTGAAATTTTCCTTATCTATTCATATAAAATTTACTAATTCCATTTTTTCAAATATGATATTATTTTTATGGTTTTAAAGAATCTTTAACATTTATTTATTGGTCATTTTCATCAAAATATGAAATTCTTCCCTTTTTAATGTTTAGAAGAAGACATTTCATTATTATAAATTTATCAATTTATATGAATATTTTTCTCATTTATATTACAGTTTCCAATGAAATTATTTTTATGCAAGTATTAAGAAATATATATTTTAAAATGATTCCAAAAAATTTAGAATATTTATTAATTAAAAAAGTGTAATTATTTATAAATAATCTTGTAAATATTTTCATCTATGTTTCTATCATTGATAAATTTTACTATTGATAAAATATTTTTTTAAGGACAACATCCACCTGATATCATTATATGGCATGTGTAATGTTATTTTCAATCATGGAAATAATGAATCCCAATAATTGTCATTCATTTCCATTGAATGATTTCTAACCTACTTTTTCATCAAATTCCTTCCCTCTATAAGTGCAACATTTTTTGTTCCTTTTATTGATGGGAATTAACTTTGGTTTCATACATTGATTGGTTAGTGAAATATATATTTTAACCATATATACATTGTATATATATAGAATATTCCATATGATTTATTATCCATATTATGTGGTATTTACCTAAAATATCACATGATGTCATTAGATACCCATTTTTCCATAGGTTTATAATTTTTTGATTGTTGATCTAATTATTAATGAATTACATATGTGAATTTCATTCAAAAAGATCAGTATGCCTTTTTAATTCCATATATTTTTTAGATATGTATAAAATAAAACCTTTTTTATTTTCATGGGTTGTCTTTGATATAAAAATTAAATTATTTTAATTTTAGTATATTATGAAACCCAATTTATTTCTATGTGTTCTTTATGATGTGATGGTTAAATAATTTTCATGTAGCATTTGTATATTTTCATGGATAATGGGAGGGGTCTATTATCATCATCCAATACTTTGGCTATTGATTTATATCTCATGAGATAAATATTCATGTGTATATTTTAGTTTTTATTAAGCATGGTCACTGATGTTGTGCCTCATGAAAGTAATGCCTCACTATACTAATGTTTCACTATTACTATTTTCATGACTATTTCATGATCTCGTGGTTCAGGTTTATAAACTAATGTTTCCACATAGTTTTAATTCATTTTTTATGTCATGTCAAGCATTATTCCATGAAATACAATCCATGAATTATTTGGTATATGAATACTTTGTATCTTTAATATACCAATAATATCATCATATGCTCAGAAAATATATTTTGTTATAACTTCTTATATCTACTATTTATGCACATCTGATCTCATACAATTATTCTATTTTTTTCCACATATTAAGAATATGTGAAATTTTTTAATTTTATACATTATATTCTTTCTTTCAGAGTTAATATGATATATTGATGAATCTTTATAGATTTTTTAGTCTCATATATAATTTCATAATTTTCAAATTATAAAAATGAACATGAGTTTTTCTAGTTATTGGTTTTTTCATAATTATCTATAACATTAAATCTAAATTGTATTTGGAATGTATTGTAATAAATTTTTTTCTTTAATTAATTTGTACCCTAAGGTCACAGTTATCGGATGTAATTAGAATTATATAATTTTATTACAATATTAAAATATTATTTTAAATGATTTATTCTGATAAATAATATAAAAACTAGTTTTAGTTGTTTTTTAATAATTTTTTATAATTTTTTGGAAAAACATACCATGAGACACATACTATAAATTTGAAATTAATTTTCTTAAGTGAAAAGTGAACTATTTGATATCACAATATGAAAATTACTTATCGAACAACCATATGATTACTTCTTCTCTAAGTGTTTTCAATTGTTTTTTAAATGTAGTTTTCATCCAGTTGAATGAGTTTATTGTAATTTTATGAAATTTATTCTAATATTACTAATTATTTATGATAATTGTTAAATATATTGTAAATATAAAATATGCTGATTCTGATAATTTTCAAAAAATGTAAGGTAAGAAATTAGTGTGTTTTATATCAATTTTTCAATTACCATCAATGCATACTATGCTATTTTGATGAATAGTATTTTAAATTCTCATCTATTAAATGATTTAATATTAAACTATTTCAATTTTTTTGAAAATTTATAAATATTTATTTTAAATTCAAAATTAATTTTACTTTTTAATCAGTTATTAGTTTTATAGAAATAATTCAATTTTATTGTCTAGGAAATATATTCCATGTGTTTTTATTTCCACTAGGGTAGAATCCCCATGTACGAAATTTCATTATGTGGTGTAAATGGAGGAGTTATAAATATAATATTTGTTTGGTATAATCCTTCAATTTTTTATTCTTGAGTAATCTAATACCTTATTAATCAATACACATCATAGTTAGATAATATCCCAAAAGTGTTTCTAATTCTTCCATTTAGATCAATGATACATTGTTAAATATTTAACATTTATAATTTATGATATTTTCATAAGTGTGTTTTTATGTTCTTTCCTTTTTCAAGGTAATCATTATATCCATATATTGTAATTGAGTGTTTTTAATCAAATTTTATAATTCAGATTAAAATTGGAATTAAAAAAATTATAACATTATTTTAATATGGAAATTATTTCCCATAAAATTTTTGGTATTTATAAATTTTTCGTTTATTTTTTAGTATTTAAAAATAGTCTTATATTTTATATTAAACACATTTTCATATCTGGGTAATATCATTAGACTTTTTTAAAAGTAAATAAGAAAAACTATTTTTGATAAATTATGGTTATTTTTTAAAATTTAGCAAATTAAACATGTTTTTATTACATTTCAATAAGTACATATGTTTTTGGAAATGTTTCAAATTCTATATGTTTTAAAAAATATCATTCATTTTATATGTTTATGATAATCTGGAAAATTAGATATCCCTAAAAGAAAACTAATTTTTTAGTAAAACATTTCCCTGTATTTTTAGAAATATTATTAACAACATTAGAAACATTTATAGGTATTGTTAACACAAAATAAATATGAGAAATAATTTTCTTCATATAGATTTTGAGAATAATATAATTAATTAATGGAATTGTGTTGACTCTTTTGGGTCAATAAAAGGATATTACGAAAATAGGTTGGTTATTTGTTAGTTTTGATAATGGTAGACCTTATTAAAGACTTATTTATAGAAGATATTATTGATTTTGAATCAGGAGGAATCCTTCAATGGGGTAGAGTGATGATTGTTTTGGGGAGTTAATAGAAAAAAATCCTTTCTAGGTGTAAAATTACTTGTGAATTGATTTCCTAGAGGGATTTGATTGGATACAAACAAGTTATGGTTTTCTTAATAGAACTACTGATAAAATATTTTGAATATCAAAATCCTTGGTTTTCGAATTTTTTTTTTTAGTTATATAATTGAGTGTTTTATAAGTGAGATTCTTCGTATAGCATGGCATGTATATTTGATTGTCATATAAAAGGGTAGTTCAAAGTGATGGATTTAATTGGGGTTATCACCATGATTATTGAATGGATTGGTATTGAACAATGTATTGTGAGATTTATAATCACCATTGTGCACACTGTCTTTAGGTTTATGACATAAAAGAACATATGTTAATGTTCATTGAGCCCCTTTTTGTGGTGTAATATTGTGGGAGAATGCATAAATAATAGTTTAATTTTGATATATATAGAAAAGTGTGGAATTTATAATAATTGTGTTTAATTTATTGGAGGTCCTATAGTAATTATGCATGTAGTTGTATTTTATGAAATTCATAGATGGTCTGTTTGATGTGAGTTTAGATTTTATTACATACTGGGTACTATGAATGCATGTATTTCTTAATGAGAATAAAGTTGGAGGTTATGTATACCATTTTTTTTATAATTCCCTTTATATGATGGAATTTTCATGTTATGTTATATTTATATTCTCATGGTTGATTTAATGTTAGGGACCCAAGGGGAAACCTCATGTTTCAATCATAATATATTTTCTAAAGGTATTGGTTATGTTACACCCATCCGATGATTTTGGGGTTTATATAGGAGACTATAAATAATATTCTACAACTTCATATTTCTTGAGGGGTAATATATGTTACACCCTCCCCATGATTCAATTGTTTGTAATAATGGTAGGATATATTACATCAATACTTAAACCTTACAAAAGGATTTTTATGGTAACATACATTCCATGATTTCATGGATTATACACTTCCTATTGGACCAGGGCTAGATCATCTAAGAGAGGGGTGGGGTTGGGTGAATTGGGAATGAATTTTATTTTGAAGCATGCATATAGTGTTTTATGTTCGACCCCATTTGTGTTAGAAAGGAAATTATATTTTATGTCATATATGATTATTTTAATCTTAATTTTTCACTGGGAAACCAATGTAAATGTGTAAAAAGACACTTGATAACTACACATTGTATTTTTACACGGTTCAACCATAATGTGGGAGAACAACTTATTATTATTTTAAAATACAATTTATTAATGTATTCTTAGCTAATAATTGAATAAAAAAATAGGCTGAGAAGGATATTCATATATCCAACTTCAAAAATATTACACATGATTCATTTAATATATGAGACAAGAGAATTGGTCTACTCCAAAACCATCTTTATAGAAGTATATTCATGGTTTCATTTAAATATTACTATTAATAAATATGATTTCTAACACACATATCTTGAATATAAAATAACAATAATAGTTATTCAACCTCAAAACAATGTGAATTTGAATTCTAGAATGTATTGAACAAAAACTCATGAGAATAAACATTTTTATATATTCTTAACGACTAGTTTATATAAAATATGATTTTTTTAATTAACAACAATCTATTATAAGGACTTTATTTCCCATTAATGTATAAAGTGACCTCCATGTAGTTAAAAATGTTCCATGGAACAATTAATAGATTTTTTCAATGGATTAATTAAAAATAAAATGTACTCAAATTGATGAGATATTTTCACAAGTGTCTTGGTAGAAGGATATACAAATATTAATAGATATGATATTGAAATTTAGATTTATATTATATCAAATGGACATGAAAATTTTAATTTATAAATGGACTCCATGGAAAATGTATACATTGGAACACAAGGGGGGGTTATTTTCTATAAAAATAATGGTCCATTATAATGGTTTAAAAATATTATATACGATGATATAAGTACTTTTATCATGGTACATTTAACAAGAAAAGTATTTGATGAATATTGGGTTCCAATATGATGGATTTTACAAAAACCAATAAATTAATAAGCATAATGATAAAATAATGTTTCTAACCCTCTATGTGGAGGAAATAATTTTTTTTGGATTAAAAGATGGGTAATTAATTATGTATTTACATTTTATGAGGAGAAACATTTAGATGTGATCAAACATATTTTCAAATATTAAACATGGTTCAAAGAAGGAGTGGATCATTTTATACTAAAAAACAATATTTTTTATCATTTTTTAATGAAAGGTTTAATGCTTATAAAAACTCTAATTCCATCCAAGTGGATGTTTTTTAATTATAAGGATTTTATGGGGGGTTATATGATAGAGTATATTTATGTTATTGGGAAGTTTTTACACAAAAATATCTCAGGGTTATTATAGTTTTTTTCATATTCAAAGATAAAAATTTCAAATTATTTTCCAAGGATATGAATATATCAATAGTAATGGGAATAAATACATATGTAAATCATACGATGTACATAGGGATTTTTAATCATACTATATCAAAATATAATTTGTTTTTATACACATATATTAAATGGAAGGTTTCATATAGTGATATTAATTCAACATTTTATGGTTAATGTTATCATGTAAATTTATACAAATCATTGTTAATTAAAAGAGTAAGACTATATTTCATTAAACCTTATATGGGATGAATATATTCTTATAACTCAATCATAAAATCATTTTATGTAGAGGAAATAATAACTTGATTGTGTTTGTTGTGGTGTGAAATGTCTTATATAAATATTTTTTGATAACTCAATTTTTATTAATGTTTGAAAATTTTGGCCCATCACTCATGTAAAATGAAACATGAGATAATGTCTAATATTATCAAGAATATAGTATAAATAGTGATGGATTTGTTAGATTATGTGAAATTTTACGATCAATCTTCTATATTAATATCAATATAACTTCCAAAAGTTAGTTTAAAAAGGAATTAGTTGCCATATGGAGTCTAACATACTCACTCCAAATAGATTCATGGAATAAGGGACCCCATACCCTTATGAGAATTTTTATTTTATGAAACGTTGGATTTATTTAATTAAAAACATCACAGAGTTAAAAAACTTATTTTTAAATGATTTATAAGTTATATATATTCTCTTTTACCAATGGTGTGAACTAATCTATAAAATTAAGGGGTGACGATATGATAACAGGTGGGTTTAGAGTGTTCTTTCTACTAAAAAGTGGGAGAAATCCTTGTTTGATGTTTATGGATGGGTGAGTGTAATTTCATGATTATTAAAGGGGATTGTGGGGTTTTTTATATGTGTTAAATATAATGAGTACCATTTACATGTATTCATAAGAATATTAAATTTAACTCTGGTTTATCATGATGATCTTGAATCGCCACATATTAGAGTTAATGACTTGTGTATCGTTTATATCCATGTTGATAGTGATAATTTCATATAGTGGAAGAAATATTATTCCATTGGTTATCATTTTTTACAAGAAAAGTGTTTATTTATGAGGAATTTTCAACAACCCCAATGTTGGAGATTATAAGGAAAAAATCCATATGATTTTTTGTAAGATTAATTTTATTTGAATATTTTTTTAAATATTTTTTAAATGTATCCTAAGGGATCTTCCAAAGTCATGAATCTACAAAATCAAGGATCAAATAAAATATTTCTCTATCTCTTGGATTTTATTGATTCTGTAACACTAAATTTTTTAATGTGAAAGATCTTATTTTGTTGTTTTACATTATAATTTTTGGCTGGGAAAACGATTTCATTCTACATAAACTAGTCACATCACAAACTTTTTTAGTGAATATTTAAGTGATTATATTATTTTTTGTGACTATGAACCATGGTGAAGGCACCATTTGTAACTATATTGGTATATACGGATTAGTTGTCTGAATATTCCTAAATTCATCCAAAAGGGTTAATATACATGTCTCAAAAAATGATTAATCAAAGGATTGTGGCTCTACCAATAAAAATATTTTTATGTCAAAGTATAATACCATTCCATAACAATGTCAATAAACATAATTTACACTCCAAAATATTTATTCCACGTCATAGAAGATGATAAGATGAGTTTCAATTTTACATAATGTTATGGGACCTTCAAATCATAGAGGTAGGGGTATGTAAAATCTATTTCAAGGTAGAATGTGAAAATCAAGATAACAAAGTTTGTGACTTAATAATAAGGTATTAAATAAATTATTTGGATCTTATTATTGACATATGACCACCCCCTAGAAGGTAGGTCACACCATTGAAGTGTTTTTCCTTTGATATAACATGTTGTGTTGAAGGATTCCAAGTTGTGGTCAAGGTGTTTTCATGTAATGGATTGAATTAAAAATTAATATTATGGAATGATTTTACCAAGGTTGACTCATTCTATTTGTGATATAACAACCACAATAAAATATTTGATAATCCTAGAACTATATAAGTAGTATAAAAATATTATATTTTGATATAAACATTGTATTATAATCAGTATTATTAGGATCTTACAAAAACATCATTTTAGAAGTTCAGTCTTCAAAGAGGGAGAATATAAAATGGAATAAATGATGGAATATTTAATATTTCATTAATATATAGAAACTATGGAGATGAATTCCAGACCCACAATGATAAGAAGAAGAAAAAAAGATTATGGTGTTCCAAGAGTCTTATAAATAGATATTTCATGATATGTTTTATGATGAAGAAGGTGGAAGAAATTGATAAAACGCCATTGTTGTTACATATTTTGTTTTTTGAATATTAATTAAAATAAATTTATTATATCAGTGTATTCATTATCTATTTTAGGGATTTAAACTTTATTTATTTTTTTTTGTAATCAGATATAGTCTATAAAAAAAATTCAAACATTAAATAAAATGTAGTTATATATATAGTAAAGGTGAGTTGGGAAATTGAATTTTAATTTACGATGGATAAATAAATTTTTTTATAAAATATGTAAAATTACATGAATCCATATTCAATTTTTTAGTCACTCTATATCATTATCAATATAGAGATAAAGGTCTTCCTATTAATTGTGAAACAAGATCACTGGAATGAAAAATTATTGAAATTTCATAGCATTATTCATATCTTATGTGGGAATTAACATTGATTATGAAAAATATAACTACACGAGAATGTTATTTTTTTTAAAATGAGAATATATACAAGATCCTAAAATTATTTTTAATGAGAATGTATAACCCTATGCTTAGCCCCATCAGGTAGATACATCGTGATATCTAAAGATAAATAACTATGAATAAAAGGTGTTCCCATGTACATGGGTAATGTTCTATTTAGATTAGTGGATGGATTTCTTATGTATGTTATGGTATATGTAAGGTTGGAAATTTATTACAAAGTTAGGTTTTTCAATAGATTTTTGTAAAAGTTGTTAAAGGATTAATGTAAAGTGTTGAATTCTATCTTTAAATCCCATAAATGGTTGAATGAACACTGAATTTTTTATAAATAGATAGTCCATTATTGGTGATGTGGATTCGGAATTTACTGGAATTGATGAGTCACATAATAGAACAATATGATCTTTTTTACCAATATAGGGAAAACAATAATTTAGATATCTAAATTAGATAAAATTAATTCAATGTTCATAATAGGTGTGTAATATGTTATTTTTATAGATTCCAATAATAATTAATCCGGATTATATTTTTTATCTATGATCTAAGAATGATATTAGAAAATAAGAGTTATAAAATTTCATTTAATGTAAAATCAAGTTTTAAAATAATATATATTATAACTCATCAATGAATCACAGAGTTCTAAAGTACTACATTATCTCATAGATATTGGTGGACAATGCCAAATAAAAATGTATGAGTAGTAGAAATAAAACTTTTAAAGAAATTATTTCCAATATATTTATCCTAGAAGGATTAAGGAAAAATTATTCCTTAGTGAGACATGTGTCCTAAAACCACTTAATGATAGAGGCCCTATTTTTAAAATTTCACAATAAAGTGATTTAAAATTTTCATATTTGTTAATGGAGTCTAAAATTCATAACTAAATTCATCATGTTGGATATTCTGGCGTTCATCCATTTCCATAAATTTCTATATATTGACTCCAAAACATGGGTTTGTGATCTTATGGGAGTCTCATGAATTTGTAATATTGAAAAATTTAGGGTTTCTATAACCAATGATGGGTTGAAATAAATGATTAACGTTAATAAGTATTCATTAGGTGGTATTTCAAAATTAGAAATCATTGGAAAATGTTAAAAGAGGTTATTATAGATCTATGTCAAGTGAAAAATTATGGATTATGAATGTGTGGATGTAGAAATTTCATTAGGTCTTCCAAGACATTTCAAATGGATCATAAGGATAGATTTGACTCTTCAACCGAAGAAAATTGTTGTGAAATTGAATTAATGTGAATCCAAATGTGGGAATGACCTATGGTTGGATCTACAAGAATTTGAAATTAATTTTTAATCATTTCACATTATTGAAACCACTATATATATATAGTGAATGGTTCACTTTTATTTATACATTTTGAGTTATTAACATGAAATTATTATAGATTTTAAATCTTCTCATCATTATTCATAACAAATATATATGTAGTGTTTTCTAGAGAATTTGGACAATAATATGAAAATTTTGATATATTTTTTATTTCAAATATTTATATGTGTTCCGAAGTGTATTTTTTATAAAAATGATTGATTTTATAGGGATTTTGAGAGTGGTGAATCGGTATGTGGCAAGGGTAAGGGTTCTCCTCTTAGTTTAGTGATAATTTCATCATTGTTTCATCTATTTATGTATGTTTTAGGAATTTTTAAATAGATTATTTTCATTTTATTACACACAGATCTATGGTTCTTGGATAAACATATTACATTTGTATATGGTTTGATATTTACCATCAATTTTGAGTAAATACCTTAGTCAAAATGAGTTGGGAAAAACATTAGAGAGTATAAATAGATAAACAACCATTTAGTTTGGTTATATTTATATTCCATGGTTGTAGATAAGGGTACATTTCTAATAATGGTTGATGGGTAATGGTTGTTTTTTAAAATATAATTTTATGGGTTCCCTTTAAAAGTGACTAATTTATACATCAACTATAATTATATGAATACACTACAATATTAAAAAAGTTAATAGAATCCCAAAAAACATTGAGGAGATATTTGTGTAGAAGTTAATGTACATTGGAGAAGTATTTTGTTATTCATAGTGAGACCCATGTAACTTGAGTAATGGATAAATGACATACTATTAACATTATATAATTTGTGGATATCATTATCTTTTGGACAATTTGGAGGGTTAATATTAGAAAACAAATCATCTCTAAATAATATATGTGATCATTGTAGATTCATCATTAATAATGACACATAACATATGATGTAAAATGATATAGAAACTGGTTTTCGATGGTATTCATTGATGAACAAATTATTTAATTTGGGGCAGGTGACAAAAAACATTGTTCATGTTTTTTCTTTGATTAATTTTTGAACAATAGTTTTGTAGTGGACTCTTAATGTTTGAGATATTAATTTTATAGATCAAATATTCTAGGGATTTCCATATGGAAATGTGGATAAATAATTGTCCTCATTGAATATTGAAGCTATGATTAATTTTTTTTATATAGGAACATTACTACCATGATAGTCAATTCCCGTAATAGGATGGTGGAGGAATATGAGTATCCATCATTGGTTCAGTTAGTTTTTTTAGAGTGGGACAAATTTCATACCATTGATATATTTTAGTGGCCCGAACACTTCATTGAAAGAAGAAGTCTGTTATTAGAAATATCAATCTCTTGAAATAATGTGTGCATATAATCTCAGGAGATGCACAAGTACAATTTTTGAAAGGTGGATAGCATATCATTATATAAATGGTCCTAACAGTGTAGTAATATGGTTAATCACATTTAATTTCATGTTTAATTATTTTGAACTAGGTTAATTCATGTATATAACATTTCCATAGCTATGTTGACTATATATTTTTATAGTCATCATCATTATCTATAAAAATTTTCAATATAGTGTAGAATATACCACCATTAGTTGTGGGTATCGTCTCTTTATTTTAGACATGTGTTATCCTTAAGTCCTGAGCCAAAATTTTATTTTATAATAAATGGGAACGGACCATCCACTTTGTATTATAGTGGTATGAGTATTCGGTTTTGTAAGGAATCGTTTTGTAGGGGTCTTGAACAGGTTGTTGTAGTTTCTGGATTTTATCATCAATATATTTCTTAAATTATGACAATAACCTGACAAGGTAATCTTCTATGGGTGATGTGGTCTTATTTATTGTCCAAGGTATATATGAGTGTTTCTTGAAAATCATATCAAAAAATATTTTTTGGGTAATTTTCTCTCATCTTCTATGTATCAATGAAATTAATTCATTTTCATTATTTTTAAATGATGAGAGTATATGTTGATAATGAGAAGAATGTAATTTTGTTGTTATTCATGGTTTACTGTATAATTTTCATCTTTTAACATGGTAGAATATTTTGGAATGTATAGATTATTATAATGTGACAATTATCTATATCACTCATTAATGGAGAGAGTGTAATGACTTAATTGAATGTACCATCTTGTGGATTAATTTTATTGTTGATTTTTATCGTTCATTTCTTTAATTAATTTCATGAAATTCATGATTGGTGGTTTGAATAAAAATTGGCTGAAAATTCATTACATTGTTTGGGTAATCTGGCCATTCTAGTTTTTAGGAATACAACCACATCGATGTTGAAAAGTTCATTATAATAGACATTTAAATTAATGGATGAAAAGGATATGTCAATCCTTTAGATAATTTATTTAGTTCATTAACAATTTAATCCTACAGAGATGGGTGATGTGCATGCAAAGGTTTATTATCAATTCATATGAGGCTCCATTAAGAAATTTATGGGAATGTAGTTATAATTGTGTCTATTTTTATGAAACTCTGGGAAAACTTTTATAGGAATATTAAGAATGAGATTTTCCATTTGGTATGAATTATCTAATTCTAGTACATTGATATAAAAAAACTCAAATTTTATAATAATTATTCATTAAAAATAGTAAATTGTCATGAAAATGTTATATGATTATTACATATATATCTCGATGTGGGGTATACCCAGGGATTATTTTTGATGAGTTCTATGTAACTCAAGATTAATGGGTTGTTATAAATTTATTTATTAATTAAGTATTTATCCAAAATACATGAATTATTATATATCTTTGATAGATCTCTAGGTATATATTTTGGTGTCACATTTATCTTTTTAATAAATAGATTTACCTTGGATAAATGTAACTTAAATATCTATGTTTTCTATCCTATAAAAAGGAATTATGAATATATAAAATAAATATTGATTGAGTAATATTTGTGATATATAATCCCTTTAAAACATAATTATCATAGATTATACACTATTATTAACATTTTACCCACTTGTAAATTAGAGGATTTTAGAAAATTTTAGAGGATGGTCCAATGAAACTAAAATTTATAAGAAGTTAACCAGTAATGTTTAGGTAATCATCATGATGTAGGACTAGCATATGTTTTTTCATTTTTTTATTGTCCAATTATGAACCTATTGAACAATTTTTTATGTATATATAGTTATTATTTAATTTATTAATATTTTTACCTATATTGATGAGATAATTCTCCATTATCATAGTTATTATCATTATCGAATCATTGATTCTAGTTTGTCTGATGATGAATATGTTTTCAATGTGTGTATTGGGAAAACAAACATACCATATCCTCCAATAAATTTTTCATAGTATCCTTCTCATTTTTATAATCTCTTCACTTTTCCACATGAGTAATTATAATCCCATTATCCAATGTTTATGATGGAAGATTAATTGAATTGGGATGGTTAGTTATAATATTATGAGGTTTGTTTCATTAATGTGTCATGTAGTGATGTTTTTTATGGTGTAATATAAGTATATATCTAATAATGAAGGAAAAATTGATATAGTATTTATTTGATCGTTTTGGTAAAATCTACAGGGTGATGATGAAATTTCATATCAAAAGTGATAGGACAGAGGAATTTTTAATAGTGCTCTATTTCAATAGTTGAAATTTTGGTGTTGAGCTTAAATAATTATAACTTTGGTGAATGGTATTAGGTGGATTTAGTGAAGTTGGTGTGGCCCTGGATGACTATAATTTTTACACCCTTTTATCACTATTAATTTATAGTTTTATAATACATTATATTACATTATATTTTTTTTATTTCTTGGATTTTTTGTAATTCAACAGGGAAAATATTGAAATTTTACTTGTATTCACATTTTTCATGAATCATTTAAGGTAATAATGATATTTTTCTTAATTCAAGATGTTTTTTAATTTATTTAGTTCATCTAATGGTCAGTCATCATGGGTACTAGTTTTCTAAATTTTAAGTCTTCTTGGAGAAATAATGAGAGTCCTTTTTTGACTTGGGGTATTAGTTCTTGACTTGTGCACAAATAAATTATGGAGAACCATGCATCACAAAAATGGACGTTGGATATTTTTCAGTGATTATTTAATACTTTACAAAAACACAATCATGGGGTCTATAATATAATAGTGTCATTAGAAACATTGAAAGTAAAACACTAGTCCCTAAGTGGGCAACATTATCCCACACTAAATTGTATATAACTACGGACCTTATTAGATCTATCATACATAATAAATTTATTCATAACATGAGGAATGTATACATAACAACGAGTGAGATTAATTATTTTTAAGGGTAAAAAAGGGAGATCCATAAACATAACTTCTCCATATGGGTATATAAACTTGAGTATATCAATGAAAAAAAGAATCCCTATCTATCCAATATCTTATTCTTGATTCATGGAATATTGATTTACTTTTCACAAGACATTAATAATAAAGGAATTAGAGAAAATGATCCAAGATATCAAAACACTGGTAAATGATGTAAATTGGTGGAATAGAAATAATAATAGAAAATCATTTCTATATTAGTGTAGGATTACTTCAATGGATATTATATTAGAATGGATTCACTCCAAAAACCATCATAGTTGTTAATGTTAAATCACAATACCGTCAATGTAGAAAATTTTCCATACTAAACTGGGAACACTCCAGATTATAGCACTATATATCTCTTGAGATATAAACTTATACCCAATTAATTTGAGTGAGATATAGTTCCCACATGTGAAATAGTCAAAATCATTCATATGTGGTCAAAATTATCATAAAAATCATTTCATCCTAACCAAGGAAATGAAATGGGTATTATAAAAATTCGTATATATCACAACATTCATAAAAGAGATATGTTTTAGTAATTATTTCTTAATTTCCTCAGAACATAACAAATTAAAAATGAATCAGGGTTCATAAAAATATTATCATGGTATAACTTGTGGAAGAGATAACCTTTCCATAAACATAATATCACTATAAATAAGAAAAATTAAAGAATGATTAGAATTTGATCCTTGGATAATATACCAAGAAAGGCATGGGTATCATCAATGTATTCCATCTCAGTGGTAAAATCATTTTGATTGATCATTTAAAACATTTCGTAAAGAAAATTACCGTTCCTATTAGAGAAAAAAAATTAAAATATGATTTTTTGGGTGATAATTTCTATATAATATAACCCTATAATTTATCTATTAACATTAAAAGAAAATATTTTTCATGATGATGGGATGTGGCATTCAGGTCCTACACATTAAAAAATATTCCATTATCATTGTTTGAAAATTCCAAATGATAATTGTTTTTAATATGACAGAAATATTCCATTAATGTTTTTATCAAATGTAAAAAAGTGTAAAAAAATATTTAAAATAACATTGGGGGGTAATAAAACATTTTAAACCTATTTCTACAAAATATTATCTTCAAAGATAACAGATTTTTGACCAAAGGGTTAAATGAAGTTGAATTGTTATAAAAAAACATTTTTCCTTTTATTTTGTGAAATAAGGAGAGAAAAAAGAAATCTATTACATGAAATATGATTAATAAAAAAAGGAGAGGATAATTCATGTTACTTTTGGGATATTTATCAAAATAATGTATCATTGGAAACATAATCCTCAACAATCTCGATAGATGGTGGCATTGTAACATAAAGACATTAAAAAATTCATAACAACAAATCCAAAGAACTATGAAGGAATAACATAAATTCAAATGTGAAATTTCAGGAGGATAAATGAATTATTGGGGTTACATGTCAAAGAGTCTGAATATAAACATCATTACATAATATATATTTTCATAACATAACGTAAATGTCAATGAATCCAGATTTAGACAAAAATCACTTACTATAAGTCTTAACTACCATACTAATAATTTAATCGTTTTATATAAAACCCAAAATTCTATTATAAATTTATTTTAGAACCATATTAACATAATTCATACCATATTTGATTTATATTTTACCTTTTTATTACCCATTTATTAACAATTCAATATTAAATCCATGATTTGCGAAACAAATAAGTTGTTTTTCGTATATGTTTTGACATTTTATTTTTGGTCATGTTATATAGATAGTAGATTCATTGTCTTGATAATGTTAAAAACTATATAAATAACATATATATTCATTATATATGTACATCGAGTAATCCGTAATATTTTGACATATAATATGAAATTCACCATTCATCAAGATGGTATACCTTATGTATGCATGAACAATGTTTCCATTTTCCAATCAGATTGATAGAGATAAAATTAAATGATAAATATTTTCATTAAAAATTATTTTTATTTCATATATATCATATATGATTATTAAAAACATCCTTAAAACATTCCATGAAATGAATAAATCAATCACATCACATTAGGGGGTGGTAGTACAGCATACACATGAAGGACATTTTCATATTCCCCCAAATGAAGAGAATAAAGGTACATCTGACATAATAATTCTATAATCATAATTAAATCATTAATATATTAAATAAATAAAAACACCATCATTATTTATTTACATTATAGCTGATAATAAAAAATGAATGACATGGATTTTGGAGGTGGTAGTCCGTACACTCATGAATGGTGATTTTGTAACCTATTTGATGGTAGTAGAGATGTATATAGGTAATGAAATAAATTTAAAAAGAATATAAGTATATAGAATATTCTAATTTTATATTATCATCATGAAATAATATTCATTTATGTAAGTATTTGATAAAATTAAGCATAAATTCCAAACAATGATCGCAACCTCCTCTTTAGGTATCCTCATTAAGTTATCACAAAAATCAATCCCATGATGCATTCATGTCCAAAATAAGGCATCTATGATTATATGTGGGATTTTGGAATGTAATTATATCCGGTTTTTAGAACCAAAATGATGATATGGTTTGAGGAAGATAGAATATGGGTCGACCTTTTATATGTGAAAAACGGGCACACTTGGAATTTATGAAATGAATTTAGTGCTATAATGTTTTTCATGTAGAAAAATGCATGCAAATGGATTGAATTAGAACCTAATACACTAAAAGTTATAAATAATTCCATAAAATATATTTTAAACAAGTATTTATGACATTTTAATGCTTATCCTCTTAGTTTATCCCCCATAGTGAATCCATTTTTACCATAACCATGGTAAATAATTTTAAATTTTTTTACTATTAATTTTGATCAAAAGTTATTTTTACTCTATTATATAATATAAATTATAATGATTTAGAATAAGGAATCCATTTTACACTTTCAATTCATTTATTGGGTAAAAATAATTTAAAATTAATACCGCATATGTGAGGAGAAAGTTGGGTTTTAAGAGAAAATGATTAAAAGTTTGAGTTGATTTTATATAAAAGTTAAATCAGATATTGATTCCAATTTCCATTATTATATTAATGGATATATTATTTAATTAATGTTACATTAATTTCAATTTAAATTATATTTTACCATTATTAATAAATTAATGAAAATCCAATTTCCAATTTAAATTCAGTATTTTTTTCAATTCATCCAAAAAGAAAAAATTTTTAAAGATCCCAAAAGTTAATCATATGATAAAATTTTCATAATTCTTTAAAGATTAAAAATTTTATATTAAAATTAATTTTCTAACACTGGGAAAAATTTATTTGATTAATAATCAAAAAAATAAAGATAAATATGTTCTTTTAAAAAATAGTATTTTCGAATCAAATAAACACATTAATAGACATGATTTATTTTAAAACTAATATTACTTATTTATATGCATCCATTATAATACATATTTAAAAATTGGTTATTTACATTAAAATATCTATTCTTAATGTCAATGTTATATTGAATTATTTCAAATAACATTTTTTAAAATGTATTTTTGTTTTTTTAATACTCTGTAACATGTAACTAATGTTTAGTAAGTGTTTAGTGTAATAGATGCTTCACATGGTGTTGAATCTAATAAAAGTTATAAAATAAAATTAATTAACTAAAAAATAATTATTCAAAAAAATTTGGGTGTTATATTCATCACAAATTAAAATTAATTTCTCCCTAGATATTTTTAACATCAATATGATAAAATAAAGATACTTTTGCCTCATTATATCCTCATGATCCTACACAGTCTCCCCAAACTAGAAGTTTCATGCAAAAAAAATTAAAATGTTAGTGGTTTTGTTTCATAATGTATTTTCAAAATAATACATAATATTAATAAATGTTTCCCTAAAATATGGATCTTACATTATAGGTATGACCTCTGAGATCAGTACATGTGAATGGTTAAGTAATTACTTTCTCAAAAAATATGGATGGAACACATTGTGGACTTGATATAAAAAATGTGGAAGATTTAATATGTAATCTATTGTCATAATTTCATCATGTGTTTTCTAGGGACCAATATACCTAGGGATTAGTTTCTCTTTATTCCTGAATCTCATAAAATTATTCAATTGATAAATTATTAGAAACACCTAATCACCAACATCAAATTATAAATCCCATAGTCGACTGTCATAATAACATTACTTCTAGATCTGGTCTACCATGATGTGTTTCAAAATGAATTTATCCCTCTATACTATTTCACTCTCTATATAATTCCCCAATAGGTTTTTTTCTCTAACATTATTCTAGGAAATTGTAGATTTATATATATCTCCAATGAGGTCTTCAAAAGGTTCCATCAGAATGCTGGAGTAAAGGATATTATTGCACAAAATCTCAATTAGGGGATGTTGTTGATCCCCACTACCTTTAAAATCCAATTAACAATATATCAACATAACCATAGGGTTTGAATTTTTTTTTCAGACTATCCATTAATATGGGGATGATAAATAGTGTTGAAACTTATCTTTGTATCAACGGAATGGAAAAGGATTCTCCAGATCATTGAGGTAAACCTTGGATTCCAATCAGGTATAACAGAATGTGGTACTCCATATAGCCTTACGTCATCCACGATGTATATCTTATAATTTTTATTCAATGTAAATTCATCCATGATAGTGATGTAGTGTGATGACATAGTATGGAGGTCAACTACAACCCAAATAACATTATGCCCTTCTGATATTTTGGGGAGTGCAATCAAAAATCCAGAGTGATGTTATACCATTTCCATTTTTTTATTGGCAATGGATTCAAAATACCCATAGACTAATTTCTTTATGAATTTACCTATTGACATACCAAGAAACAAATACAAATTTTTTCAAATATCCATTTATGTGATTCCACTATAATTATTCATTAAAATCTCTATATATCATCATTCTCCCAAAATTAATAAGGAATGAATAAATTTTATATTCTAAAAATAACTCATTCTTCATGTATGGTATGGATACAACACATTATCTATTCTAGAACATTATCATTCTACCATGGTCAAGGGAAACTCCAGAACATTTCTGATGTTCTTTTGATTCTTTAAATCATCCTTTTTGTATATTTAGTCTTAACTTGGTTAGATTGTTAAACATTAAATTCAAAAAAAGATTATTTTAACATTCCTTAAGTATTTCCCTATCTAACCTTCTAAGAAATAGAAATATTGGATATTTTATAATCCTTATCATGTATAATAAATGATCATCCATTCCACTCAATGAATCATCCACCTTGTTCCCTTTCCCATGGTGGTAATATATTGAGAATTCATAAAATTTAATCATATTTAACCATATTATTTAGTTAATATTAAACTCCTTTAATAATAATATTCACTTTAAACATTTATGATCAGTATTTAATTAAAAAATTTATCCATATATATAAGGCATCCATATCATTAATGTAGAAATTGACACAACTAACTCCAAATCCTGATTTGTGCAATTATTATCCTGAATCTTATATTATTGTGAGAAATTACCTATAATTGTGTAATTTTTAAAGTAAAACATCACAATGCCTTCATGTAAAAATCACTATAGATTACATAACCCTCTCAATAATAGGTTAGTGTAATCAATTTTTCACATACAAGTTATTGCAACATTTCCTTAAAATTTTCCTCACATTGAACAATATAGTGGAACAATTATCCCTTTTGAGTTAAATTGGGGAGAGAATTATATATTCAGTAAATATTAACTATAAACTTTCGATAATATCCATATTTTCCATGTAGACTATGGATCTCGGTCATAGAGGTCTGTCTCATCCAAAATTCTATATCCTCTATCATTGATGGATCTTCTTTTATAACCTCTCATGACATTATATGACCTAAAAAATTAAACCTTTTATATACCAAATTCAAACTTCTTCAACATTTCATGTATTTTTTAATTCTATGGATTCCTTATCAGAGTTTTCATGTTATATTAACTCTGTTTCATTATATTGGAATAGATAATAATATCTAATATAAAGACTATCATAAACTCATTACGGTAATTTCTAAATACTCTATCAATTAAATCCTTGAAGATAATAGGGGAATTAGTAAGAATGAATATATTTACTACATATTAATAGTGTTCATATGATATATATAATTCCACTATGGGTATATCATCATTCATTTCTCATAATTCATGATATTTAGAATAAAGGAAAATTTGGGAATGGTGTTGTTCTCTTCGCAGTTGACCATGTATTCATCAATTTGGGGAAGAGGATGCTTGTTCTTAATTTTCATCTTTTTCCACTCCTGATAATAAACATAGTGTCTCATAAATCTGTTTTTAACTAATAAAATAATAGGGAAACCCTATGGTGACATAATTAGTGGAATTAAATTCATTTCAAGGCTCTCATTGATATTATTTTCCAATACCACTCACTTAATCAATGTCCTTATATATGGATTCTTTAAAATCTTTGTGGCACTATGTATGAGTTTAATTGATAACTGAACATCACATTTTGGTGTAAGTGTAGAAAACAATTTTGAAAGGAATCACAAATTTCCAGCCTAATAGTTCTATAATTTTATTCCTTGTTTACCTATAACCATTTTAGATAAACCCCACTTCTAAATTGAAATTAAGACCCATACAATGGATGTGATCTCCAAAACATGTTATTGCATATAATAATATTTATTGATGATAAAAGTTTGCATTGTAATATTAAATGTATCTTTCATTCATCAAATGATTATTTGGAATTTATGTAGATAAAGTCATTCCATTCCAAAGACGGAATCAAATTACACTAGTGGAAGAATTCCATGAGTTTCATAAAGCACATTCCTAAAAATTTACCCCATAAAAGAATAATATAGTTTATATGTGATCATCATAGATTTATGGGTTTTCCTAGATAATTCAACGTCTAATCATTTGGATGGAATCATTATAACCTTAAAATTTTATATGATTAGAATTAATGCCTATATCCTGAGTCAGATAAGATATTTTTTGTTCTAGAGTGGTTGGATATTTAACCTTTCACTAGGTTGTCATGAAACCACTCATACAAAATTAGGGATTCTGTAATGACCCGGCTTTTGAACCAGATTAAAAAGCGAAGAAATTTGAACTTTTCAATTACTGAACCGGTTCAATTTAAGATCCTGCTTCGGAATGAGGTTCTGAAGGTTTGGATCCTTCTTTTTAATTTTTTTGGACATGGAAGAATGCCCATTAAGTTTTCTGAGTGTCTTGAAGGGTTCTGCAAGTGTTGGACCCGAAGACAGTAGGTTTCTAAAAGAACAGTTGAAGGATCACGGTTGGTGAACGGTTTTCCAAACCATGCGGCCTAATTCAGTGAGGCAGAGGAGTTTGCATGCCATACACAAGGTCTACCCAAACCGTGCGGCCAGCCCGTGTGGGGTGTTGTGGGTGTCCAGTGGGGGACACATGGTTGGGGCACGATTTTCCAAGACTTGCGGCCCATTCCATGCACTATTCCCTGTATGGGTTTTGGAAATATTTAAAATAAATTTTAAATAAAAACCAAAACTTATAAACTCTCCCCTCTTTCTCACAGAACCCGCACGAACCCCTCCCCCTTGGAGCTTCTGTCCTTGCGCGAAATCCCCCCTCGGACACACCTCATTCCTCCTCTGTTCTTGGAGATTCCTCCTTTGAATATCCACGGTAATTCTCCTCCCTCATTCCTCCTCTCATCTTGGATAATTTTAGGGCTTCCCTATTCCCTAATCTCATTCGACCGAACCTCCATGTTTATGGTTTCTAGTTTGATTCGTTTTTCTTTTTGTTACTTGGTTGTAAGGGGATGCGAAAGATCCCTCGGGACCTCATGGGTGCACGTATGATGTCTGCTGCCAAAGGTGAGGTGTATTGCGGTCCTTTTGGTCTGCCGGTTTGTTTCCAATGTAAGTGTTTTACTTGAGGCTTGTTTTCCCAGCTTCTAAATTAGTGCTTCAGTAGTTCTAAAGGGTTCTTGGTGTGGTTGTTTCCATGTTCTTTGGAGTTTTTTTGTGTTTTGGGTTACTGAATCTTAGGCGGCTCTTAGTTAGAAAGCGACAAGGGACAGAGTGGACGGATGGATCCACCATGAGGTAGGGTCCCTCTCCTTGAATTTAATTTGATGTGAAGTATTAATAAGTTATTTCTGCACTGCTTTAGTATGTTAATTATGCAATTTGAGTTTCAATGAAATGCTTCCGTGTAAATAGTGTGAATTGCAGGGACAATATTTAAATGGTTTTTTGGACACTAAACAATTATTTAATAATAAAAACCCACGGTCAGAGGTGGGTTGTCTTCAAGATAAAAGTATGATGTAGGTTCTTATGCTGGCCTACTAAATTCTTGTTATGCTTTGGTGATAATTTTTGATGTCATGTTTCCTCTAAATTCTACAAAATGGTTAAATCATGATAGTTGTGTTCTTGTGATAAAATGGTTAAACACGAATAAAATGGATAGGGGTGGTAATACCATGCCTTACGATAATGTAATAAGAACGTCTTATGTTAATAAAATGGATATTATTCTTTCTTTTGATTTTGCCTTTCAATTGTTTACTGCTTTCGTTATTGAATGTCATTTACTCTGATAATACCGCTGTCTTTCTCTGACATGAGGGTATAGTCTCCCCAATATCACCTCCCGAGACCCTTGCTGCTAGTCGGAAACCTCTGGAATATGGGGAGACACGCTTGAGGCTATGTGACCCACCGGTCTGGCCACCGGTTCGATGGTACACTAGGCTGGGACATTACAAAGTGGTATCATAGGATTTTCTTTCCTAGTTTGTTTTACTATTTAGCGACAGTAGACAAGGATAAGAAGGAGATGGAATTTGGTAATATGCTTTTCTTGAGAGTAGCTAACCCGTGTACAGGGAAAATCCAAATTTCCCTGAATGAAATTGTTATTTTATTGATTTTAATTATTATGGCTGATTTGATTTCACCATTGGGTGATGCGCATGATTTATCCTGATACTGTTGATGAAATTATGGGTTCTATTTCAGTTTCAACCCGATGAGATGAGGGTATTCCATATCATGCATCATATAAGAACCATGTAATAAATTTCATACCATGCATTATGCCACGCCATATAGTATTCATTAGTCGATGCCAGTTGTTGTGATAGGTGTTGTGGTAGTAATTCTGTGCTTATGTGATATATCATTTTTCTGTGTTTCTGCTTTCGATAACATGCTAAGTTCAGATAATATGGAATTGGTTTCTTTGAACAAATTAAATTATTTCAATTACGACGGGATCCAATTTTCAGTTGTAAGGTGTATGGGCTCCTTATGCCTAGGAATGGGTAACCGATGTAATTAGATTTCTGAAAAAGGGCTTGTAATTTTTAAATTGTATAATGAATGGAAACTAGTTTTGAATGAAGGGAGCCAAATGCCAAATTGTAATGTGTATTCGCACTTTACAGATTGTTAGGTGGCCACCCGTATGACTGGATGATGTCTTTGAGCATGTTTAATTCTGGAATTTAATTTGTTACATCTGTTGGAAGCCAATTTTCAACCCATAGAGTGTATGGGTGCTTCATGAGTTGGGAACTGAAAACCCATAATGAATGTGATGGCAAGATGTTTTGTGTTTTTCTTGTGTGTGTAATAGTTTTTTGATTTTTAAATTGAGTGTTTTGGCTTTTTGGGACCCTCGTAGGTCACCTTAATTATTTAAAATGATTTATTATGATAATTTTCCCTGAAAAAAAGACAAGATGTCTGATAAATGTTAAATGGTTAAAAGGAAGTTTGTTGAAACTTTCATGCTTTGCATTGAGATGTTTGATAAAAATGATCAAGTGCCTAGTGATTTTTTATTTCGAATGGTTATTTGAAGTTTTTATTTGAATCCTTTAAATGGATTTAAAGAATAAATGTGATTAGATATAAAGGGCATTGAAAAGGAACCAGTAGTGGCGTCCTTATTCAAACATCGTGTGAGGGTAAGTTAAGTCTTTCTTGAGAGTGCCTTGAGACGGAACTGTAGGTGTTTTCCGTGGGCGTTTGATTTATTTTAGAAAACGACTTGAATGTTAATCTTAATCCCAATGAATTTTTTTGGGTGTGACCAAGTGCTTGGGTCGACGATTGTTTTTCATGAGGGGCTAGTCTGTGGTAGGTAGCGCCCATAGTGCTTATGTTCTTGTCTTGTTTAGTGAACTTTCTAAAGTTTGGTACTGTTCGTCTACGGTTGTCCCATGTAGGACTTATAGTTCTAATGACACCCTTGTTCAGAAGTGGGTTTATGCTTATTTTGATCTTGTTAAGGGATTAGGTATTAGTTAATGCTCTATATCAGTTGGTTGGACATGCCTCGGGCATGGTCGGTCGCCTTGTTGGTCATTTGACCCATTTTTTTGTGCAGTAATGGATGACTTGACATGTCATCATCCAAGCGAATGGTCGTATAGGGAAATACGACATTTGGCTATATCTCTTGCACTGCTGTGTACGATCTCGGGTCATCTCCATTGTAGATTGACATGAGCATTTGAGAATCAAGTTGTCCCAATGCTCTGGATGATTTTCGGAAGACTCGGGTGGTTAACACGCCGGTCTTGTTTCTTTGGATTCCTTGTACATTTGACGTGGTGATCAAGGCTCAGAAGAGCGACGCACGTCTGTTCTGTTAATTATGAACAAGTCTCTTTATGATTAGCTTGTCTTTCTCCTTTCGATGATGTCGAACCTTCTAAGGTGGGAAGCGTCATGCCAGTTGATTAAATCGTGTCCTTCTAGGTAGAAGGAACATTCCAATAAGCATCATCTTGTAAGATGGTCAGGTTTTTCTCAAATTCTTTTGGGTTTTGGGGGTAAGGTTAATTAATGAATGCCTCGTGTGGGAAGAGGCATCGTGATCGGTTGAAATCTTGATGCGTCAGCAGGTGTTGTCGAGTTTCTTCTTTAGAGTCGACCAGGGGTGGTTCGACTGATCTCCTTTCCAGTTTATGGGTATAAATAACTCGATTCCGTTTTCAATCATCTTAGTGTACTCTGCGATGTGACGAGCTTGTCCCCTATCTTCCTTTTGTCCTGGATGTGCTAAGAGAGTGTCGGTCTTACGTCACGCTAAAGATTTAAAGATGTTGAGCTTTTTTGGTTGTTCTCATTTGGCGTTGCCTGTGGGATGCATGGTTTCTCTTGTGGTTTGATCTTAGAGATGACACCGGGAGTCGGGTGTGAGATTCGGTGAACGTTCTCATGGTAAGAATGAGATGCCTTGGGAGAAGGCATCGTTGTTCATCTTATTAAGTGCCGACCGTCTAAGCCGGGAGACTTCTTGAATAGTCAGCCGGAGTGGCTTGAATCTTTTTCACTTGGGTTTTGAGGTCGATCGGAAATTGACCATTTGATCATTTCAAAATCATGCTAGGTGCGTCTTTGGAACTCTTGGTGTGTTCTTTTAAAATACTGTTCCAAAGGTGGTGGGATGGTGGTCTGAGTTTTGACCTCTGAATGTTAATAATCTAATGTGGGAAGTACCTTAGATTTGTTTCTTGCCGATACGATGATGGGATTGTTTCTCTGGTATGATGGTCTCAGGTAAGGGTCGTCCAGGTCATTCAGTTGGAAAAAAAGCTTTGGATCGGCTGTTAATGGCTTAAGCACCGTGTGCTTAAGTGGATGTTCGTTGGTGCACGGTACATTTAGAAATGTAACGTGATCGTTTGAGAGAAGCTTCACAACCCTTATAGGTTGAGTGAGGTTTGTGTTGTTCCCAATGGCTTCTTGGGGATGAGAAGTTCTATGGTGCGAAGGTTGTAATGACCTGCATTTTGAACCGTGTTAAAAAGAGAAGGAATTTGAACTTTTCAATTACTGAACTGATTGAATTTAAGATCGGGCTTAGGAATGAGGTTCTAAAGGTTCATATCCTTCTATTTAATGTTTTTGGAAATGGGAGAATTCCCGTTATGTTTTCTGAGTGTCTTGAGGGGTTCCAGGAGTGTTGGACCCAAAGACAAATGGTTTTTAAAAGAACGGTTTAAGGCGCATGGTTGGCGCATGATTTCCCAAACCATGTGGCCCAAGCCATGCGGCCTAAATCAGGGAGGCAGAGGATTCTGCACAACCTTTGCGCGGTTTACCCAAACCATGTGGCCAGCCCATGTGGGGTGTCGTGGATGTCCAGTGGGGGACTCACGGTTGGCGCACGGTTTGCCAAACCGGGCGGCCCAACCAGTGCTTCATGCCATGTTTGGATTTTTAAAATATTTAAAAGAAATTTAAAATAAAAACCTAAACTAATAAACTATCCCCTCTTCCTCACAGAACCTGCATGAACACCTCCCCCTTGAAGCCACCGGCCTCGCGTGCAATCCCCCCTCGGCCGCACGTCCTTCCTCCTCTGTTCTTGGTGATTCCTCCTTCGAATCTCCACAGTAAGTCTCCTCCCTCCTTCCTCCTCTCCTCTTGGTTGATTTTAGGGCTTCCTTTTTCCCTAATCTCATTCAACTAAACCCCCATGATTAGGTTTTCGGGTTTGATTCGTTTTTCTTTTAGTTCCTTGGTTGTAAGGAGATGCGAAATATCCCTCAGGACCTCGTGGGTGCGCGTATGATGTCTTCCGCCTAAGGCGAGGCTGATTGCAGTTCTTTTGGTCCGCCAGTTTGTATCCAAGGTAAGGGTTTTACTCGTGGATTTTTTACCAGCTTCTAAATAAGTGCTTTAGTAGTTCTTCAGGGTTCCTGGTGTGGTTTTTTCCAAGTGCTTTGGAGTTTTGGTCATATTTCCGATTGTCGGAGCTTAGGTGGCTCTTAGTTGGAAAGGGAAACGGGCTAGAGTGGATAGATGGATCCACCTTGAGGTAGGGTCCCTCTCCTTGCCTTGAATTTTAAGTGAAGTATTAAAAATTTATTTCTACACTACTTCAGTATGCTAATTATGCAAGTTGAGATTCAATTAAATTCTTCATTACAAAGAGTTTGAATTACAGGGACAAGAATTAAATGGTTTCTTGGACACAAAAACAGCGATTTAATAATAAAACCCCTCTATCAGAGGTTGGTTTTCTTCAAGATAAAATTAGGAAGTAGGTTCTTATGCTATCCT
The DNA here is from genome assembly GCA_963277665.1 of Viscum album. Lineage (NCBI taxonomy): Eukaryota > Viridiplantae > Streptophyta > Magnoliopsida > Santalales > Viscaceae > Viscum > Viscum album. Next base: position 1,534,978,424 of record OY728121.1, on the reverse strand, counting down.
GATAAATTCTTGTTATGCTTTGATGATAATTGATGATTTCATGTTTCCTACGAATTTTACCAAATGGTTAAAGCATGACAGTTGTGTTCTTCTGATGAAATTGTTAAACATGAATCAAATGGATTAGGGTGGTAAGACCATGCCTTAGGATAATGGAAAAAGCACGACTTCTGTTAATAAGATGGATATTATACTGTATTTTTCTTTTGAATTTCAATTGTTTAGTTCTTCCATTATTGAATTTCATTTACTCCGATAATACCACTATGTTACTCTGACCTGAGGGTATAGTCTCCCCATTGTCACCTCCTGATACCCTCGCTGCTAGTCGGCTTCCATTGGCATATGGGGAGACACGCTTGAGGCCATGTGACCCACCGGTTCGATGGTACGTCTGGCCGGGACGTTACGGATTCCATGGGATTTACCCTTTTGTCTTGTCTTAAGAGTTTCTTTAGATCAGTCGGCATCATTAACCTTTTGATTTCGGCATACTTTATCATAATTCACATACTCCTTTCATTTGAAACACTAGAGTGTGGGTTTTTAATTAAATAGATAATTCAATCTACAATCATCATTTGAAAACTTATATCTATCACTAGATTAATTAATTTCATAATGACCTTCCCTTCCTCACTTAATAAACATAAAAATACCCTTAAGAAAATTTCCACCGTGATTCTTCCATCACATTTACCATAAAGAAAAGATCATAATCTTATCTCAATGTTTCTTTGATTTTCTATTGAATGCCATCTTTCTTTTCTTATCAAAATCATGGGATTGATATGTAACTTCAAAATCCATTCCCCCCTCGATAGAACCTCTTCATGTTATTGTTGTCACTTATTGATAAAACCCTTCAAAAACATGGTTTTAAATCACAATAGAGTCAAATAACCTTACATTAACATTCAATAAAAATACTATTATAATGACTTCAAATTCATGAAATATTTTCTTCATAGGTTCCAATAGATTCATCACTATATTTATTTATCTCAAGGAAATCTTTCTATATCTTCATAAAAAAATATGATGAATTTAATTGTTGAATGATATGATATGGAACTCATTTCAATACATAGATTCATTTTCTTCTTGTTTCCATGTATTATGAATAAGAGTTCATTATTGATCCACTTCACCTTCCATAAGGTAAATGAAAAAAAGGAAATTTTCGTGTTCCAAAAACTGGGGAATAGAAAAAAGATATTTAAGTGGTATATATAATTTTCATAGAAACTAGTAGATTAGTTGACCCAATTATGGGAGTTATATTTTTTCTAATGTAGGAATGAACAGATTTTTGATCATTCCATTAATAGTTTGTAATTACAACAAGATTAACTGATTAATAAAGGTGTATGATCATTAAAAGTATATTTTTTAATATACCCATCATAAATTTTTAATGCTCTATATCACAATCATTTAATTCACATTAATCTTTATCATTGTTCCATTGTGTTCCTTCCATTGATTGAAACCAAATAGAAAGGTTTAAGAAGCAAGAATCATTGTGGGGAACCACATAATCATGAAAACCCACGAACATGATGTCTAAATAATGACACCTACTTTAAATTATAAAAAAATTTGCTTTTATGTGGTTATTCAGTTTCCTTTTCTATTACAATCCATCAAGATGGTTCATAATGTGTCTTCTGATTTTCTAAAGAATACCCCAAAGTAGATTCAAACCAGGAATGCAGCAAGTCTTATTATCATGCATCTAGTTGTGACTGATTCTATAACAATGTTCCCATTTCAAAGAAATTATTCCCACGTTCTTGTATTCTACAACCACATCCACTTTTATCAACATATGGTTTCAATTTCATTTCTAATACTCTCTATTATTTAAAAAAGTTCTAGGGTTCTTTCCAATACATTGGCTCATCCATAGACTTACCCATAGACATGTACCTCATGATCTCATTTCGGTTTTCTCAACCTAGAATTACAAAGCTAACTAAAAATTTCTATTGATACAAATTTTAGTAACTCAAAAATCTCATATATAGATATTACATCTATATTTATGACAATTCCATACATTACCAACACACATACATGATGACTGAAGTTGTTAAGTGACTTTGGAATCATAGAAACATAAACAATGGCCCATAAGTGGGAAAAATCATCTCTTAGAAAAATTTTCATAAATAGAATCCTTCATAGACATATAATGCATAATAAATTTATTCATAAAATGTGGAAAGTAAATACGCAAAAGGGTAATATGAAAATACATAGTAACAGTAAACAAATGAGATATATAAGGAAGACAACAATATATGGGTATGAGAACACAAGAATAATCTTTGATAACCATATCATTCCTATCAATGATCATTATACTAATTCATGAAATATTAATGGTAAGTTACACTACAAAATATTTCACTTTTTTCAATGGGGGTCTATCTGTTGGTAAATGTACACTTTCTGTTGGTAAAATGTTTTACCAACATATATACCTCCATCACTAAATTGTTGGTAAAAACTGTGTCACTAAATGTTTTTATGACAGATAAAATCATTCTATTATAATTATAATAATACAAATAGATAATATATATGTTAACTAAAATGTTTAGCAACATTTACTAATGAAATTGTTTTCGGTTGGTAATTATATTACCAATATGTAATATATTGTTATAAATTACATTTGAATAAAAATTACAAAATTTTATTTCTACTAAAATTTCATATAATATTTATTAATTTATCATTTATAATAATATTTCTTCATTTTTAAAGAGATAATGATTTTGACACATATATAAAAATAGGAAAAAATAATTATATTTATAATGGAATTTAATACAAAATTAATGAATACTAAATTAATTCCTCAGCAGGATCCATCACAGAGCCCACACACCCCAACAAAACACATCCCACTCCACCCCCATGCCAATAGCCCATCCATGCCACACTAGGGACCAATGATCACTAGCAGAACATCCATGCCCTAAGACCATCAAGCTGGTAGCAACTCATCTATGCGAGTCAGCCAACAGAATCACAAACATGCCACACCAAGAGACAGCATCCACCATACACCCATCCAACCATTCCCCAGGAGTAGTAATGGATTATTCCTCACTGTATAATTCTTAATCAGAGCATAAGAAAATAAAGAAGAAGTATGTAAAATGTTAAAATACAATGGTTTTACGCTTCATCCATCACCATGCTCCACTCTACCAGAAAAAACAATAAAGGATTACACAATCATGTTGACTTTTAAAAACCATTAAAAATGAAATATAATTCAGTGAGTAAAATGATTACCTAGAAACATACAAATTAGTAAACTATCCTCAAGGTTTACATAAATGTTTATCCTAAACATCATGAATCTGGAACTGACATCAGAATTTGTTTGATCTAGAAACAGAATGTATTATTTAACATAATACAATTTATAGGACCCTAACATGACCTTAAGTTAAATAATTATTGAAAATAATTCAAAACACTACCCACTCATGTTGACTAACATAACATTAATAGATTCTCTATATATGCAGCAACAAGTCTAGAATCATAAGTTGTGAATCCAAAAATATGAGTTCATATACAACAAAAATGAGTCTGAAAACAATGTGTTTATCTGAAGAAAAAATGTTACGGAATACCTATGAAACTAGCCAATTGGGCTTATCATCACAACCAAATGAGTCCATCAAGCCACTTTATCCATTTTGTGCATACCTATCGTAACAATGAATATCAATAGGAATTCCACTTTCATTTCATGATATTAAAAGGAATAAAATGATTCAATTTTTAAGACTCTACTTATTACAAAAGGATGAATTCAACTACTAGAACTGTACTCCAGAGTTCTATAAGGGATAATAATTCAGGAGACCCTAAATCCTTCACCCTTACCACATCTATTGACATTGTACAATAGTAATATTGTATAATTTTCAATGTTGCAATGTTAAGAAGAAGAAAATTATACATGATCAATTCCATTGTCATTATAAATTCTCAATATATATTTGATAAACATTTAAAAATCCTCAATCCACATGATTTGATCATCAAACTAACAAACCAATAAATGAATAGACTCAGTATTCAACCAAATTTTTTCCCTATTATTTTTCCCCTGAATTTATAAAAAATGACTATAATTCCAAAAAAAGTTTAATAATAGGAAAAATAGAACATAAATATTGATATATTGTACAAGCATCTCATTATAAGCAATATGAAAAAGAACACATAACATAATGAAATGATGAAATAAGAATATGTAATTTATCAGGTTTTTATAAAAAACAAATAAAATGAATTTGAAATAATTAATAACATACCCCATAAAATTTTATAAAATAAATAAGAAATTTAGTTGAAGAAAACATGAAAATGAGAAAGAGTGCACACACACATTCTAACCTAATCAACTTAAATTAGATTCCCGCTATGCCTCATAGAATAGCTCATCCTTGACTGAGATCTAGAAGTGGAACCCAATCTAGAAAGTTTTTCATTTTTCAAATCTGGTCTATAACTCTTTTCTGACGCAAAAAAATTGTTTAAAGAATTTAAATCAATAACTTACATACATAATATTCCAAATGTATTATACGAATAATAATACTAAAATATATTCTAGAAAACAATATCAGAATCAATGTGTAACAACGTAATTTCCATGAATGTTCCATGAAAAAGGATCATTTTTACTTGTCACCTTCTCATCATTTCAGATAATCATTAAATGAATACTTTTAAAACAACTAGAATCTCACCAAATATAAGTACTATATAAAATTTATAAAAACATTGCAACCTGGCCACATTAATATATCTATTTACCTTATTAATATATATATATATATATATCAATAACCAACCTAATCAGTCATATCATGATGTTCTGTTTGAAAGAACCACATTAGAGCTGCAAAAGAAGAGATATTGGCAAGCGGCGGGGGGGTGAAGTAGGGCCACCTGGTATCTTATATCCATCCATGAACCCCTTCTTATCATGGAATCTTGGGAACAAAATAGACCATCTAACGGATGGACCTTCCCCAATCTATTGGATTTACTGTGCATTGCAGTGCCATCACCATAGTATATCTCCACATGAAAAACAGCATAGGTAAACAGATTGGGAATAACACACAGTGGGTACTTAATATCCAACTTTAAATACAACCATTCTAGGAGTAAAAGCAATTAAAATCCATTTATAGTCATCAAATACATACCTTTTAAATATCATGAATGATCCTTCTACAAAACTTTATTCAAGCACAACTAGATCACAATACTCTTTCTCAGCATTAGAAGATTATTCAGTGAGTTTTTTGTGGAACCTGAATTGATGACATACTTCCAAGGTTTCATTATATATATTAGAGGAGGGATTTCCATTACTATAGGTATTATAACTATCACAATACATGTCATACAACATTAAGCATTCTAACCAAAGTAATGGATCCTTGAAATTGAACACATTTAGAAATAAAACTATTAAAATATTGAACATGTACTCCATCATATAGTCTATACGAATCTTCTCCTTCAACAACCATTTTAGAAATTAACAATTTTACCTCAAACAAACACCAGCTCGGTCAAATATCCCTGCTTAATGCATTGTGGAAAATAGAATAATAGAAACTCTAATTCTAGGACTGACCGTACCACCATTCATTGTAGAGGAGCATGAGAACGCTGATGATTTGAGTACCTATCAGATCAATATAGATAGAAAAATACTACATTGCGCTAGGGGGATCACCATCAAGACCTAGACAGGATAGCAAAGATGAAAACTTTTTCCCCAATTAATGACATCCGTCTTTGAGATCTTGCGATCAAAATAGTAAACGAAACATGAAAGTTGAAACTTGTTTAAGGGTAAATTAAAATACCCCAAATCCAAGAAGATAAATGTAATATGAAATTAATTTGAGGATTGATATGAAGTTATTGGTAAGAAAAACTAAATAGATAACACCCTAATAAACCTAAACAGATCTAAAACCACACTACGTTACTAACCCCTCATAGCATCACGTGGAAGAAGAAGAACGTGTTACTGAATGGGATTGAAGAGAGAAACAAATAGGGAGTACGGTACAAGGCGAGATATTGGTGATGTGATTTGAGATAAGAGAATGGGTGGTAGGCCAGAGTAGGGCGGTGGGATGTGAGGCATGGCGGCGGGATATGATGATGCATTGAATAAGATTCGGGTTTTAGTGGTGTTTATTTTTTTATAAAAATTATTTAATTTTATTGAATAAATAATTTTAAAACTTATAAAAATAGGAAATATTTCATGGAAACTAAATAAAAATATTCAATAATATAAAATCATTTAATATATTAAGAATATTGAAAATTAAAATCAATTATGTGATGTTCTAAAAAAACCACAAAATAAAAATTTACATTGATAATAAAAATAATATATATATATATATATCCACAATTTTTTTCTCTTTATTAGTTATTGATAAAAAATTGTTATTTATTGGTTCCTTGTTACGTTTTTTATTTACAAAAAATGTTTTTTTCGTAATGGTGTTACTAATAACATATTCATGTGTTAATAAAAAATTTTGTTATTAGTATGATAATGAAATAGATTCAACTTTTTTTAAATGATATGTTGGTATTGAGTGATCAATATAAATAGATATATATGTTGTTAAATATAAGTGTTGGTATTAAAAATTAATACTAATAAAACTTAATATCTATTGGAATTTCTCATTTTTACCAATGGATATATAATCTGTTAATAAATTTATTTTGGTATAGTCCATTTTTTTGAAGTGTTCATGAAAAATAAATAATAAGGGTATAAGAGAACATAATCCCTGATATAATTCATTGTCATATTACCTTGACTTGTGGAAAACATATAATCAAATAAAATCATTTTAATATTAATCAAGGATCTGTAATAAGGATATCATTATAAGGCCCCATATATAATCATTACATAATAATTAGTTATGTAAAGAATTAATATAAAGGATCTTCTCATGTTTTTATGTTTTAGAGAATTAGGCAATAACTATTACATTACAACTCAAATCTTACAATGTTGACACTTCAACTCTGTTTCCAATTTTTCATAAAATAAAAGCACTTAAAACAAGAATTATTTTCATGATATAAAACATCTTGAATTCTTCCTTTCTCTTACCCTTCCTTATACCGTGTGATTTTTTTTCAAAAACATGGGATTAGCATAAAAATATCAATAAGGGTTATAAAATAATGAAATAAATCATTTGTCTAAAAATACATACAAAACAAAATCCCTTTTAATAACCACTTGAAATCCTAAGATTTATGAATAAAACATAGAAATCATAAATCATAATGGTAACTTGTGGAATCCATAACAAAATTAATTTTCATTTTTCACAGCTACATAAGGAGTTACTTTTGGAATACCCATCATAGTATATTATATAAATATTTAAGGATAACCATTAATGTTTACCTCCATCATGTTACCCAATGCATTGGAGTGCTATCTTGGGTTCACATGTCTTAGGTTTTTCATATAACCACCCATATACATAAAAAACTACCAATAACCATAACAAAATCCTAAAACATGAACAAGCATAAAGAAATGATAACATTGCCACATTGCAATCACAATATATCATTTCAAGATATTGACATAATAAGTTCATTCAAAATGAAGTGTTTTGAATCAGAGTGTCCCATAATACTTTGAATCTTTTGAAAGGATTTTACACTTTAAAACACTCATGACCATATAAATAATTCTATAAAATCATTTCTAATCATGGACATAAATTGAAGGATTAATAAAATTTTGTCATTAAAATATTTAAAACAATGTTTTATTTAATGAATCATTTACCACTTGAGAAAATATTGAATAAAAATCATTAATGTTTAAAATCAAAGCATACTATATATATCATGATAATATATAAATTCATTACATAAAATGTCAAAAGGATATTATATACACCTTATAGGATAATAAGGTTCAAAATTTCTGGATATGCCTCAATGAAATGAGATTGGGACATAGTCCCTTACGAAAATTCGGTAGCCTAACGGCGTCAATTTAAAATTCATAAAGTGAAATAATGGAAGAAAAAAGGGTTTATCATCACTTGTACATAAATGTTACAGAAAAACAGATATAGAAGAACATATCCCAATATAAGAAATTGGAAATTAAAAGACATAACAAGAATAAGTTTTTGATTAAAAGAGGAGGGTCAATGATTCCCTCACAAAGATAATTTTGTAAATAAAATAGATAGATTATGGGTATTTAATATTACATTACATAAATTAAGGATAAATATATTAAATGATATAAAATTTAACTTCTCCCATTAACATATCATGACATAATCATGAAATAGTTGTTTAACCCAAAGAATGTAAATTAGTTAATGAAGTTCCCTTACCTCATGTCTGACATGATTCATTCATTATTTGATCACCTGAATAATAAACTAAATTTAATTTAAATATGGTTCATAACATTTTTCAAGTTTATTATGACTTTTATATCACATATTACCACATTATAAACATTACATAATCATTTATTTTAATAATAGTCATTTTGTCAATATTTTCTACTTGAGTAAAAATTGAACTTCTTATAATTATAAGTTATCTATGTGGTCGAAATTAAATTATATATAGAATGGTATTCATGATTTAGATATCATATATATATATATATATACTATATATATATATGTATTAATAATAGTACAAAACATTTGGAGATAAGAAATGAAATGCACCGTTCATGGTGACGGTAATGTATACATACACATGAACACTACATTCATTTCTATTTCATATTTAATAGAATGAAAACATGATGATAAATAGATGTATTATAATTATAGTATAATATCATATATAATTTCATTAACTCATTCTTTTATACATTTCACATATGGCATGAACGATTCATATCACTTTGAGTGGGCGGTAGTCTGCACTTCCTCAAATAAAATTATCGTATTTACCCATTATGGAAATCACAATAGTTCGCAATAAATGAAAAATAATGATTCATATAGATAATATAAATATATTATATATCACCTAGAAATGTAGTTCTATAAAAATGGACACCATAAGGGGTGGTAGAAGATATTTTAACAATCATCGTTTCGTGAGGCAGTAGTTCGCCTTCCACAGAAACAGTGTGTTCGTATCCATTACATGTAGGTGTGGGGAAGTGTAGTTATAATCCTTCTCATAACAACATAGTATTATATATACGATTCTGGTGTTTTTATTAAATAATGTAATAAATTTATCTTATGGGGTAGGAGAATGAAAATAAACGAAAAGAATTTGAGAGAAGACGTTACCTTTAAATCGGGTAACTCCATTTGGCTTGAACCAAAAAGATTTATTGAATTTACATCATAACAAATAAAGTCTTATAGGTGTAATTTAGGGATGTAGGGATATTGTTTTAGCAGATTTTGGACAATACAAGGGGCTATAGAGTTGTGTGTAATGGGTTAGGGGTGGTGGCCTTTTATAACGATGAGGAGGGGCTCTTTATGAAAGTTTGAAAATATTTTTTTATAGTAAACTGAGTTTCAATTTTCAAAAGGTTCCCAACTCATTTAATTCAATTATAAGGATATTATTGTTTGAAATCACGTATCTAATGGGTTTTATACTGGTTTAGGGCATAAAAGTAAACTTATATTATAACATTAACCCTTAGTTAACTAATTTAACTTTAACCATTTCCTCATTTATATTCATACTACATGGTTAATATATTTACAAAAAAAATAAAGAGACTAAAAATGGATCATCAATGAAATTTTTAAAATCATATGTGTCAGTTGAACAAATATTATATTTCTAGGATTATTTTATCATTTAATAAAATTTTAATTTTTTAAAAAATGAATTTATTTCAGTCAATAAGCTATTCATATCATGACTTTTAACAAATCTATAACAGCTTTATTATTTCAAAAAATAATCATTAATTCAATGTTAACAGGCCATTAGTGTCACTAAAATTCGTGGATCACTTAAAATGATTCAAAATAAATTTAATTTAATATTTATAATCTCATTAATTTAAAACATTCATTAAAATGTAATCACTCTATCATTATTATGTCATAAGTAAATTTATTTATTTAATTTATAAAATTTATAAATAAAATACTATGATGGAGTAAATATATTCAGATTTCTAATTACTATTTATAGTAGAATATATCACTTATATAATCCCATATAAATATTTTTTTTCTAAAAGATATATGTTTATGTTACATTTTCCTTTACATTAAATTAATTTTTATAAAGGGTCATTTTAAATTGCAAGTGGTTCCACGAGGACCCATAATCGACCCAAGGGTACCCATGGTCAGACATGTACCATCCAATTAGGTTAGGAAACATTTTAGGGTAATTTAATAAAATAATAATATTATTAATTTACTCTTATTTACCAGATTTACACGGTAACTGTGGAAAATAAAATATTTACCAAGGAAACTATTCATATTGTATAAAATAAAAGTTACATATTTACACAATTTGGACCACCTGATTCCAAATATGGAATACGTTTCTTCACAATCAATATATGGAACATTTAGAAATTAATTTAAAATTAATTCCCATTTTCAAAACCAAAAAATGTGTTTTTACGAAATAGTAACTATCCAAAGATTAACATTAGTTTATGACAAATTTCAAAGTGAAATTACTTACAATAACCAAAATTTGATTAAATGGTAAATATATAATCCAATTAAACTTTAAAATCAATTAAAAGTGCAATATATCTATTTTAATAAATTATATTAAAGGGATGTTTTGAATTAAAATGCATTATTTTTCAATCTTCATTAACAAATGATCATAATCATAAAAATAAAAAAAATACCAAAGTAAATTTTTATGTCCCATTTCTAAAGAAGAACTTTATTTTTTCAAATAGAACATATAAATTTGGAAAAAAACTAGATTTAAAAAGGGTTCTCTATCAAAAGGTTGTAAATTAACCTTTTCATGAATATTATAGTATTTCATGCATAAAATTCGATCCATTCTTATTTTAATCCTCTAAAATTAATTTGATAAATATAAAAACGTTTAGCAAACATGTGTAATCATATTTTGGTTAGTTATGTTCATTCCCACTAATACAACGGCTAGGCATTATCTACCATTTAGAATTATATTATATTATTATTTTACAGTATGACTCAGCCTTATGTGTAACATGAGATTTCAGACAAACTCATTGTTTCATATCAGGTATGCCATAGAAAATAGAATCCCATTTATAATTAAATTAATATTTAATAAACATATATTAATAAATAGAAAATTTTCATATTATTTATTTACCAAGTATGTTATATACATCCCCCATTTTGTCAATTGTGTCCTCGCAATTTTAAAATTGGGCTCTGAAATAACATTAAAAGTCCCACATCTTAAAAAGAATCAATGAAACAATCAATGTAAAAGAAATAAATAGAAGTACAAAGGTCACCTAAGATAACCCATACTAGGATTCTATATAGGAAAACATGGATATGGCAGATAAACTAAGTGTCTTGTTCTGATGGAGAGTGATAGAAAACATTACTCGGAGAAGGATAAAAATAAGAAAACAACAAACTTGTGATGGGTTAAACTGTCATTAGTTTCCATGTATGAAACGTAAATAGACAACGTATTTGTTTTTTGTTCCATTTCATAAAGTTGGAGAATTTATTTAGGATATTGACTAGGGTCATAAGGAAATATTCTTACTTTTCAAGTAGGGTTTCATCCTTTAATATGTTTCTACTATAATCTCATGTTTTCTCCAATCCATGAGTATTTAAGATAACTATGTAACACCTGAAGCTCTTGAATCAAATTCTAGATAATAAGATGATCCAAAAAATAAAAACCATATATTTCTCAAGTCTTTAGACATTAACCTGAACTAAAAAGTTTAGTACAAAATAAGATAATACCCAAAAAGAATAATTTTCTATAAAAAATGAAATACTAATCTTAATCTCTAAAATTGAACAAATAATACCCAAATCTCAACTATGACCATTCAATACACAATGGTCCATAAAACTATTCTTCAAAATAATGCAACTATGATTGAAAAAAAAAACATAGAAGGATATTATCACATAGTCTTCCACACAAAATCATTACATTTATCTCCAAATAACATTGGTTACTCTGAAAGTCTCTGACTAAAAAGTAATTAACCTAATCACGTATTCTCTATGATAGGTTAATAATTTACATAAATAATCCAAATAATCATATGTCCACAATTAAATTATAGATTCACCCAAAATAAAATTTCAAACATTACTCCACAAATTAAATCCCATAGTATTCAATTTTCCATACGTATATAGTGTTTCACAAAAAGAAATAACTTCTTCAAAAAAACCTTTACCACTCAATCACCAAATAATTTTCCTATACTAAGGATATAAATTTTATAAAACATAAGTTCCCAAAATCATCTTATCCTTTATCCATAAAATCATTCAACTAAAAAGAAATTTCCATACTAACTAGGGACATCACGTAGTCCAGTGTTAGGGGATAAATCCCAATTGCACATTGGTTGTGGGTTTTTGTCCTATAGCTTTGCTCGACACGATAGGTTGTCACATGGTCTGTGTGTTGTCCTTTTTCAGAAATTATATATGTTTTTTACATTCCCAAAAATGAGATAAATTTCTCAAAAATAACCATAACATATTTTAAACACAAATTAAATCTCATACCTTTCATTTTCATCCCAAAAAGTAATAACCTATAATTTCCTCAAATTCCAGGATCATATAACCCCCAATTGTTCTTTATAAAAATATCGACAAAATAAAATATAATTATTCCTTAAATAACATTTTAGAAAATAAAACATCATTTTTACACATACTGTAAAAATTCTTCCAACTTAATCTTATGATTAATACATTGAAACATATCATAATCCATAGATCCAATGTAACTCTTCAATTCCTAAAATTTCTAATCATCAAACATTCATCCTGATCCTTTACCGATTTTTTTCATCTAATTATTTTATAATTATTTCTAGAAAAACAAAATCATGAATAATTTCATAATATTTCATTAATTTAAAAACATGAGCTAAGAAATAATCCATACCTTTCATAGGTCATTTTCAATTTCCTCATCTTAAATTTAAATGGCATTAGAAATTAGTCAACATATATTTTTATGATCCATCTGATCCCATTATTGAACCATCTATGTAGGACATATATTTGTATAATGACCATGCACACCACATTTAAAACATTCAATTGATCCATTGGAAAGAACTACTTTCCCTTTCTGGGATTCAAACAGACACTTCCTTTTTCCATGGCATGTTCTTATTTTATGACCATCATTACCACATCTATAGCATCTTCCCGTACATTTGATTCATTTTCATAGGCATTTCTTTCCACATAATAGACACCTAGGTTTTTTAATATACTTTACTTTATGGTTATTACCTGAACTCCCATTGAAATTCGTTTCTCACATGTACACTTCCATAGAAAAATTTCCATGTTTCAGGTGGTCATCCATGACTCTGGATAGTTGGTTGAGAATAAAAAAAATAGTTTTCATTAAACCTCCGATTTAATTCAGTTACTTATTCAGAAATCCATTACAGTTTTCTTCATGTCCAGTTTTACTTTGGTGCGTTCTAGATCCAACCATTTACTATAACCTAAAATGTCAGTTTGAAAATATCAGTAAAATCATCATATAATATCTTTTGAGGAGGGTAAATACTAACATATACTTATTAATGTTATCTTAAACTCATTCAATATATCAAAAATAATTGTGAATCTATCTAATATTCTAACTATTATGGCTATGTCATTTATGCTTTAAATAACACCCTTACTTGTAATGTTATTTAAACCAACCATTGATATCAACAATAATGCCTGATCCTTAAACAATATATAATCTTGAGTTTAGTATAGAATTCACATTAAGGAACTTTTTTGGTTTAGTGTTTTAGAGATTTAGTCAGTAACTATTACATCACATCTCAAATATTACAAATTATATACTTCTACTCAATATCCATTCTTTTCATAAAATAAAAACTCTAAAAAAATCAACAATTTTATTTTTCATAAAAAATTTCGTGAATTCTTCATTTCTCTTACCCTGCCTTATACCATGTGACAAACATTTGAAAAACATGGGATTAGAATAAAAAGCTCAGTAAGGGTTATAAAATAATGAAATAATTCATTAGCCCATCAATACATACAAAAAAATAATCTCTTTAACAAACCTCTTGAAATCATAAGATTTAAGAATAACACATAGAAATTAAAAATCATAAAGGTAACATGTGGAATCCATAACATAATTATGTTTTATCTTTCACATATACATAGGAAGTTATGTTTTCAATACCAATCATAGTATATTCCATAAATCTCTAAGGAGAAACATTAATGTTTTCCTCCGTCACATTACCCAATGTATTGGAGAGCTATCTTAGGCTCACCCACCCTAGGTTTATCATGGAGCAACCTGTATACGTAAATAATTCCTAAGATACATAACATAATCACAACACATGAACAAGAACAAAGTAAAGATAACATTTCAACATTTCCATCACAATATATCACTTCAAGATATTGACAAAATTAGTTCATTCAAAAAGAAGAGTTTTTATTCAAAGTGTCTCATACCACATCGAAACATCTGAAAAGAATTTACACTTTAGAACACTCATTTCCATATAAATAAATACTTAAATCATTTATAAAACATGTACATGAAAGGGAAGGATTTATAAAATTAAATCATGAAAACATTTAAACGATTTTTTAGTTAAATAATCCTTTACCTCATGAGAAATTCATTAATAAAAATCATTAAAGAATAACATCAAGGAAAACTATAAATATCAAAATAATATATAAAATCATGATATAAATGTGAAATGGGTTGTATATACACATTATAGTATAATAAAGGTGCACAATATCAAGATATGCCTTAATGAAAGGAGATTGAGACATAGTCCCTTACGAAAATTCGGTAGCCTAACCACGTCAAATTAAAATTCCGAAAATATGTTGATGGGAGAGAAAAGGGTATCTCATCACATGGACATTAAAGTTACATCAATAATGATATAGAAGAACATATCCCAACATATGAAAATGGATATTAAAATACATAACAAGAAGAAGTCTTTGACTAAAAGTGGAGGGTCAAAGGTTCCCTTAAAATGAAAATTTTGTAAATAAAATTAATCGATTATGTGTATTCACAATAAGTACACAAAAATAAGGTATAAATAAAATATTGTATATCAACATTTATTTCTCACATAATCATAGCATGGCATAGTCATGAAGTAGAAGTTTAACACAATGAATGAAAATTGGGTTAAGAAGTTCCCTTACCTTGTGCCAAACTTGACTCATTCATCCATTAATCTACTGAATAATAAAATAATGTTATTGTATAAATGATTAAGATCATTTTTCAGGTTTCTTATTACTTTTATATCACTTATTACCATGTTATAAGGATTACATAATAATTAATGTTATTAATAGTTGTTTTGTCAATATTTGGTACTTGAGTAAAAAATAAACATCTTATAATTACACGTTTTCCATGTGCTCAAAATGATGTTATCTCCAAAATTATATACATTATTTAGATATCATATATATAATATATATTCCGAATATATATATATATAATAGTACATAACATTTGGAGATAAGAAATGAAATGCACTGTTCATAAAGACGATAAGTCGTATGTACGCATAAACGCTACTTTTTTCCTATTACATATTTAAAAGAATGAAAACATAAAGATAACTTGAAATATAATAATTAAATTATAATATCATATAAAATTTCATTAATTCCATCCTTTATAAATTCTACGTACGGCCTGAACGAGTCATATCACATTGAGTGGGCGGTAGTCCGCACTTCCTCAAATGAAATTATCATATTTACCCATTATAGAATCCATAAAAGTATGATATAAATGGAAAATTCATAAGAATATAGACAATATATATATAATATATATCACATATAAATAATGTTCCATCATAATTCCCCCCCATGAGAGATGGTAGGAGATATTTGAACAATCCGCGTTTCGTGAGGCAGTAGTTTGTCGTCCACAGAAAGTTTTTTTTCTTATCGAATAGATAGAGGTGTGTGGAAGTGTAGTTATAATACTTCTCATAAAAACATCATAGAATATTTATAATACCAGTTCTTAATAAAATAATGTAATAAATAGAGTTTAGGGTGTGGAGAAGGAATACAAAAGAAAAGAACTTGAGAGAAGACGTTACCTTTAAATTAGGTAACTCCCATTGGTTTGAACCAAAAGGATTTATTGAATTTCCTTATGACCAAATTAAGGATTATATGTGGAATAGAGGGATTTTGAGAGATTATTGGAGTTTATTTTGGATGATAAAATGGTTTTGAGAGTTGTGGGAAATGGGTTAGAGGTGGTGGCCTTTTATAAGGAGGAGGAGGCGCACTTTTGGAATGTGTTTAAAATATTATTTTATTATAAATAGAATTTAGATTTTCAAAAGGAACCCAACCCATTTAATTCGAATATAATGTTAGTATTGTTCTAACCCTCTAATCCAATGGGTTTTATACAACTTTAGATCATAAAATTAACCTTAGCTTTTATTTATAACCCTTAGTTTTGTAATTTTACTTTTATCATATCCTCTTGTATATTCAATCTATATGGGTAATATATTTAAAATAAAATTACAAGAGAACAAAAATGGATCATTAATGACCTTTTAAACATCATTCATGATATTTTCATGAATATTAGATTTTTAGGATTATTTTATCATTTAATAAAATATTAATTTTTTAAAAAACACATTTATATCAATTTATAAACAATTCATATCAAGACTTTTAAAAATCGATAACTACTTGATTATTTAAAAAAATAATAATTAATTAAAATATAACAAGTCATTAGTATCCGTAAAATTCTTGGATCACATAAAATGTTTCCAAATACATTTATGTTAATATTTATAAACTCATTTATTAAAATTATTCATTAAAAAGGTAATCACTTCTTCATCGTTATGTCAAAAATAAAGTTACATATTTAATGTCTAAAATTTAAAAATTATGTACCATAATGTAGGAAACATTTTTTTATTTCTAATGACTATTTATATATGAAAATAAAAGTTCTATAACCACACATAATTTTTTTACTAAAATATACATGTTTGTGTTACATTTTCCTTAACATTAAATTAATTTGTATAAAGTATCTTTTTCACATACTAGGGGTTTCAAGGGGTCTGAAAATTTACCCAAGGATTTCCATGGTCAGATATGTATCATCCAATATTGTTAGGACATATGTTATAGTAATATAATATTTTTATAATAATAATTGTTTACCCTTTTTTACCATATTTACCCTATAACCGTGGTAAAGAAAATATTTTCTAAAGTTACTACTATTAAGGTATAAACATAAAAGTTATCTATTTACACAATTTGTACCTCCTAATTCTGTATATGGAATCGATTTTTTCAAATTAAATATATATAATATTCATAAATTAATTTAAAATTTATTCCCGTTGTCCAAAACAAAATGTGTGTTTTTATGAAATAGTAACTTTCAAAAGATTGACATTTGATTATATCAAATTTCAAAGTGAAATTACCTCTAATGACCAAAATTAGATTAAATCGTAAAAATATAATCCAAATATACCTTAAAACCTCTTAAATTGATTGTATATTTATATAAATAAATTATATTAAAGGGAAACTTTGAATTGAAATACAGTATTTTTTACTATTCATTAAAAATGAACATTATCAGAAAAATAAAAGAAGGTTACCCAAAGTAAAATTTGATGTACCAATTCTAAATAATAAGTTTATTTATTCAAATGGAACATATAGAAATGACAAAAACTATATTTAAAAATGGTTCCCCATCAAAAATTGGAAAATAAACTTTTTAATGATTATTATATAATCTCATTATTAAAATTGGATCCATTCTTATTTTAAGCCTCCAAAATTTATTAGATAAATGTAAAAACATTTGACGAACATGTATAATCATATTGTATTTTGTTCGGTACATTCCCGAAAATACAACGGCTAGGCGTTAACTTCCATTTAAAATAATATTATATTATTATTTTTCAATATGACCCAGGCTTATGTGCTACATGTGATTTCAGAGAAACCCATTATTGTGTGTCTGGTACACAATCGAACATAGAATCCCCTTTAATGTAAAATTATTATTTAATTCAAAAAAATAATAAATACACAAATGTCAAATTTTTTATTTACATTGAATTTTATATCCTCCACCCTTTTGGATATTGTGTCCTCACAATTTTAGAATTGTGCTTCAAAAATTCATTAAAATTCCCACATCAGAAAAAGAGTCAGTAAAACTATCAATATAAATTAAAGAAATAGAAGTAAAAAAGGTCACATAAGATAACCCATACTAAGATTCAATTTAGAAAAACATGGATATAGAAGATAAACTAAGTTTCACATTCTAATGGAGAGTGATGGAATGAATTATCAGGATAATGTTAACAATAAGAAAACCACAAACATGTTATAGGTTAAATGGTCATTAGTGTCCCATAAGGAAAAGTAAACATACAACATTTTTTATCTTCAATTTCATAATGATGGATAATTGTTTTATGATATATACTCATGACATTAGGAAATATACTTACTTTTCATGTAGAGGTTCATCCTTTAATATGTTTCTACCCAAAATTCATCTTTTCTCCAAACAATGAATATTCAGGATGACTTGGTCACACCTGAAGCACCATAATCAACTTCAATAGAATAACATGATCCAAAAAAAATGAACCACATATTTCCCATTTCATTAGACATTAACCAAAACCAAAATGGTATGTACAAGAATAGATAACTCCCAAAAAGGATAATCTTTTATAAAAAATTAAATAGAACACTTAATCTCAAAAATTGAACAAACAATACCCAAATCTCAACAATGAACATTCAATACACAATTTTCCTTAAACAAATTCCTCAAAATAATCCAACTATGATTGAAACCAAAACTCAGAAGGATTTGATCATAATGTCTCCCAAAAAAAATTTACATTTATCTCCACATAACATATATTCCTTTCAATTTATCATTTTGAAAAGTTATTAATCTAATCAAATATTCTCTATGATAGATTAATCATTTCAATAAATAACCCAAATCATCATATGTTCACCATAAAAACATAGATTATTCAAAAATAAAATTTCTACAGTTATTCAATAAATGAAACCCCACAGTATTCGATTTCCCTTTGGAATATAGTGTTTCCCCAAAAGACAGAATGTCTTCTAAAATAACCTTTATCACTTAATCACAAAATAATTTTACTATACACAGGATATACTATTTATAAAACATAAGTTCCCAAAATCAACATATTCTGGATCCATAAAATCATTTAAATAAAAAGAATTATTCATACTAACTAGGGAATTCACGTAGACCAGTGGTAGGTGATAAATCCCAATCACACTTTGGTTGTGGGATCGATTCCTAAAACTTTGTCTGACACGATGGGTTGTCACATGTTCTGTGTGTTTTCATTTTCAAAAAATTCTATAAGTTTATAAAATTACAAAAAATGATAAAAACTCCTCATAAATAACCATTACATATTTTAACAACAAATGGTATCTCATACCTCACATTTTTATCCCAAAAAGTAATGACCTATAATTGCCTCATGTTCAAGGATTATATAACCCTAAATGGTTCTTTATAACTATATCCACAGAAAAAAAGATAAATATTCCTTGAATAACATTTTCTCATATCAAACTTCAATTTTACTCTTATTAGTAAAATCCTTCCAAAGTAACCCTTTTGTTAATACATTTAAACATATCATCATCCATAAATCCAACATAACTCTTATATTCATAAAATATATACATCTTAATCATCGAACATTATTTCGGATCCTTTATCCATTTCATTCCATATTATTCTTTTATACTTCTTTCCTTCAATACAAATCATGCATAATATTCTATGATTTCAGTAATGTCAAAACATGAGCTAATATATAATGCAGACCTTTTATTGGTCATTTTTAGTTTCGGCATCTTCAATTGGAATGACATTAGGAATTAGCAAACATATATTTATATGATACTTCTGATCCCATTCATGAACCATCTTCATAGTACATCTATTTGTATAATGAATATGACCCCTATATTTAAAACATTTAATTGAACATTCAGAAAGAACAGCATTCCCTTCACTAGAGTCAACTAGATGATTCCTTTTTCTATAGAATTTTCTTTCTTTATGAACTTCATTTACACATATATATTGTCTCCCCATCCCATTGAATCATTTTTTTAGGTTTTTATTTCCACATCCATGACACATAGGTTTTAGAATATACTTACCTTTATGGTTATTACCAGAACTCCCCTTGGGATTCGTTTCTTTCATATATGATGCCTTATAAAAATAACCAACGTTAAGGTGGTCAATAATGTCTCTAGATAGTTGGTTGAGAATAACCACAAGAGTATTCATTGCATCTCCCATTTCATTCAATTTCTCGTTCAGAAAACTGTCACAGTTTATTTTCACATCCATTGTTACTTTGGTGAATTCTATATCCAACAATTTACTAAAACCTAATTACATCACTAAAATCATCATATAATATCTTATGGGGAGGGTAAACAATAAGATATACATATTTATGTTTTCTTAAACTCAATAAATATATCTAAAATAATTATGAATATTTCTAATATTCTAACCATTATGGTTATGTCACTAATGCTTAAATAATACCCTAACCTCTCATGTTATTAAACCAACCATTGATACCAACTTTATGTACCCAAACATAAACATTACATGATCATTAGATAAGTAAATAATTCACATTTAGGATCTTTTCTGGTTTAGATTTTTAGAGAATTAGGTGATAACATTATATTATATCACAAATATTACAGAGTATATACTTCAACTCAGTTTCTATTTTTTCTTAAAATAAAAACTCTTAAAAGAAAATAAGAATTATTTTCAAGATAAAAATATTCTTGAATTCTTACATTCTCATACCCTGAATTATACCCAGTGAAAAACATTTCAAAAACAAGTTATTAGTATAAATAGTTTAGTCAGGGTTATAAAAAAAAATCATCAGTCCAACAATACATACACAACAAAATCTCTTTAACACACCACTTGAAATCATAAGATTTATGAATAACATAGAGAAATAATAAATCATAAAGGTAACTTGTGGAATCCAAAACATAATTACGTTGTAGCTTTCACATTTGTAGATGGAGTTACATTTGGAATACCCATCATGGTATATTGCATAAATCAATTAGGAGAAACATTAACATTATCCTCATTCATGTTTCCCAATGCATTGGAGAGCTATCTCGGGCTCAAGCGCCCTTGTTTTATCACAGAACCACACATATACATAAACAATTTCCAAGAACCATAACATATTAAAAAACATGAGCATTCATAAATTAAAGAAAACAATTCCACATTGCAATCACAATATATCATTTCTGGATATTGAAATAATCAATTCATTAAAAAATAACAGTTTTGAATCAAAGTGACCCATACCACTTCGAAACGTTTGAAAGTATTATACATTTTAAAACAATCATGTCTATATAAATAAGTCCTTAAAAACATTTCTAATACATTTCCATGAATGATAAGGATATAGAAAATTAAATCTTTAAAACATTTAAAATAATGTTTTAGTTAAAGAATCCTTTACCACTTGATAAAATTTCGAATAAAAATAATTATTGAATAACATCAATGAAAACTATTAATATAAATAAAATATAGATTTTCCCAATATAAAATGTCAAAAGGGATGTATATACACCTTATATGATTATAATTGTCCACAATATCAACATATGCCTCAATGAAAGGAGATTGAGACATAGCCCCTTAAGAAAATTTGGCAGCCTAACGATGTCACATTAAATTTCATAAAATGAGTTTATGGGAGAGAAAAGGGCATCCAATCACATGGAAATAAATGTTACAACGTAAAATATATGTAATAACATATCCCAACATAAGAAAATGGAAATTAAAATACATAATAAGAAGAAGTCTTTGACTAAAAGAAGAGGTTCAAAGGTTGCCTTATATAGATAATTTTGTAAATAGAATAGTTCAATTATGTGTATCCACTATAAGATAAAATAAATAAAGTTTATATGAAAGATATGACATGAAATTTAATTTCTCACATAATCATAGCATGACATAATCAAGAAGTAAAACATTAACCCAATGAATGGAAATTGGGTTAAGAAGTTTCCTTACCTCATGACTGACTTGACTCGTTCGTTCATTATTCTCCTTAATAATAAAATAAACTTAATGTATAATTTATTAAGAAACATTTTCAAGAATATTATTCCTTTTATATCACTTATTACCATTCTATAAGAATTACATAATCATTTAAGTTAATTATAGTTTTTTTGTTGATATTTGGTACATGTGTCAAAAATATACTTCTTGTAATTACACGTTGTCGATGTGGTCAAAAGTCCATTTTCTCCCAAATGATATTAATTATTTAGATGTAATATATATAATTTATATCATGTATATATATATATATATATTTATAATAGAATATAAAATTTTTATATAAGATATTAAATGCACCTTTCATGGAGACGGTAAGCCATACGTACACATAAATGATACTTTCATTTATATTATGTTTTTAATGGAATGAAAAAATAATGATACATAGGTATATAATAATTGATTTATAATATCATATATAATTTCATTAACTCCATCCTTTATATGTTCCACATAAGACTTGAACAAGTTATATCACTTTTAGGGGTAGTAGTCTGCACTTCCTCAAATGAAATTATCGTATTTACCCATTATGGAAACCATAATGGTATGATATAAATTAAAAATACATAAGAATAGAGAATATATAATTATAATATATATCACATATAAATATAGTTCAATAATAATGGCCACCTTGAGAGGCGGTAGGATATATTTGAACAATCATTGTTTTGGGAGGCAGTAGTTTGTCGTCTGTGGAAACAATATGTTTGAATCCATTTGAAGGACAAGTGAGGAAGTGTAGTTAAAATACTTATCTAAACCACATCCTAGTATATTTATTATACTGTTTTTGTTATAAAATTAGGTAATAAAGATATTTTAGGGAGTTGGAGAGAGGAAATAAAAGAAAACAACTTGGGAAAAGACATTACGTTTAAATCGGGTAACTCCCTTTGGTTTGAACCAAAAGGATTTAATGAATTTCCTTCTTCCCAAAGTAAGGATTATATATGGAATAGAGGGATTTTGGTAGATTATTGGATAAGAGTTTGTATGAGCCATGTATCTTTAGATTTGTGAGTAATGGTTTTGACGTGGTGGTATTTTATATGGGGGAGGAGGGTCACTTTAGGAATGTTTGAAAATATAATTTTTATATTCTGAATTTAGATTTTGAGAAGGTCCCCATCTAATTTAATTTGAATATAAGGTTATTGTTGTATGGAAGCTCTCAAAAAATGGGTTTTAGACATGTTTAGGGAATAAAATAAACCTGGCCTTTTTGCATTAACCCATTGTTAACTAATTTAACTTTTATCATATCGTCTTTTATATTCATACTATATGGTTAATATATTTACAATAAGATTATGAGAAAACAAAAATGGAAAATTAATTACATTTTTAACATCATATATTTCATTTGGCCGAATCATAGATTTTTAGGATTATTTTATCATTTAATAAAATATTAATTTTTTTAAAAACTCATTTATGTCAATTTCTAAACTATTCATATCAAGACTTCTAAAAAATATATAGCAACAATAATTTTTCTTACAACAATAATTAATTGAAATATAAAAGGTCATTATTTTCCATAAAATTTCTATATCAAATAAAAAATTCACAAATAAATTTATTTTAATATTTATAATCATATTTATATTAAAAAATCATATAAAAGGTAATCACTACCTCATATCTATGTCATAAATAATTTTTTTTATTTGATTTCTAAAAATAATAAATAAAATAAAATGAATTGTGAAATCTTTTTAGATTTTCAATAAATATTTATAGTCAAAATATTCACCTATTTAACCCCATATAAATTTTTTTTATTAAATGATATATATTTATGTTACATTCTCATTAACCTTAAATTAATTTTTATAGTGTCATTTTCTCTTAAATGTGGTTCTATGGGGTCCCGAAATTGACCCAAGGATGCCCATGGTAGGACATGTATCATCCAATAGGGTTTGTACATGTGTTGTGGTAATTTAATCTTATTATAATTTTATCTGTTTACCATTATTTACTATATTTACCCTTTAACCATGGTAAATAAAATATTTACTGAAGTTACATTTCATAATGTATAAAAATAAAAGTTACCTATTTATACTATTTGGACCTCCTGATTCCAAATATTGAATCCATTTTTCAAAATTCAATATACATAATTTTCATAAATTAATTTAAAATTATTTCATGTTGTCAAAACCAAAAAGCATGTTTAAAATAAATAGTAACTATCAAAATATTAACATTTGTTTATAACCAATTTCAAAGTGAAATTTCTTACAATGAACAAAATTGGCATAAATGGTAAAAGTATAATCAAATTACACTTTAAAACCAATTAACAGGAAAATCTATCTATATAAATAAATAAGATTAAAATACAGTTTTGAATTAAATTTCAATATTTTTCACTATTAATTAAAAATGAACTTTATCCGAAAAATATCAAAAATGTACCTAAAGTAAATTTTTATTTCCTAATTATAAATAAGAAGTTTATTTTTTAAAATATAACATATAAAAGTGACATAATATATATTTGAAAATGTTTCTCCACCAAAATGTTGTTAATCAACCTTTTAAAGAATATTAGAGTATTTCAGGCTTAAAATTGGATCCATTCTTATTTAAGCCTCTAATATTTATTGAATAAATGTAAAAAAAAAATTCAAACACATATGATAAAATTATATTTAGTTTTGTTCAATCCATTCAATACAAAAGCTAGGCATTAACTACTATTTAAAATAATATTATATTTTCATTTTTCAGTATGACTCACCCTTATGTGCAACATGAGGTTTCAAAGAAAACCATTGTTGCATGACGGGTATTCCATAGAACATAGAAAACCCTTTAAAGTAAAAATAATATTTTTTTACATATATTAGAAAATATGAAAATGACATATTCTTTATTTACATGGGATGTTACAATCATATTAGAATTGGTTTACTCCATACACCATCATTTAATTCAATGTTCACTCCCAAGACCATTATTAAAGACAAAATTACTTACCAAATTTAGTTCAATCCCCAATTTTGTCTTTTTTATCTAGTGAGATATAATTTTTTATGAATTGGTCGTAGAAATAGGTCACAGAAGTAAAAAAATGAAAATTATATATACATGTTCTACAATATCATAAGACATTAATTTTATCATAACCCATTAATTGAATTTCATTTCATAAAAATTTCATCATATAATAACCTTTTTGAAAACTATGGTTTGATATTTATTTCATCATTTCATCATAGATTAACACTTGGAAAAAGAATATGGATTAAAAAAATTCTCACAATATAACCCTTGGAAGAGAAATGGGTTTCAAAAACAACATTCCATCAGAAACAAAACAAATTTAGAGAAGGAATAATAATTTTATCCATAGATCATATACCCAAAAAACATAACTAACATAAATGTATGTATTCATACATGGATAATGATTTTTTTGATTATGTTTTTCAATTTTTGAGTATAATATTCAATCCCCATTGAGAAATACTTTTTATAACATAAAACACTTATAAAATGTTTCTTTCGAAATAATTTTGAATATTTATAAAGTATGATTGAATGAAAATATTAGACATACTGATAAGATTATTAAATCATGTTATACACATTAAAATAGAAATTCCTTTCAAATTTTTAGTAAAATAAAAATAGTCAATTTTTATAAAGTGGGATAAAAAAACACATCATTTTTTTAATATATAACATGGGTAAAATTTGTCTAAAAATTATAAGCTAATAAAAAAAATTTTGAGAATATATTTTCAAAACATGGTTGGTGATGAAATTATATTTTTGATTATAGAGGTAAATGACGGTTAATTTTTCTTAAAAACATTATTTCAATTATTTTGATCTCCAATGATTTCTAAATTGATACTGTTATTTGAAAATAACATCAATTACTATTTGGATAAGAAAATTCATGAAATTATCAAGGGATAGATCCTGATATTTTATCATATTATTTATAATTATAAACAATTCAAATAGATGGTGATATTTTAACATAATTTTAGGAATAATATGTTATCATTAAATCATAATACCCTTGAAATAATAAAATAAAATGAATCATAAAATATCTAGACGATTAATAAATTCATGATATTTTTAACTCTCAGATTTCATTCCCCATGATAGTTTACTATTTCATAATGGTTTCCAACATGTTTTTTTTATGGAATTTAAAATACCAAATGGTTCGGGATCCATGGGGACCTACATTTCAAAGGAAGGCACTCATTTGGTGTTTTGACATTTGATTCTTAAGAACACTCATTGGTCTAGAGGATGGGAGGTCGGGCTCATCACACCCATTTGGGGGGGGAATTATTTAATACTTTGGGACTCTATCATATATTTATGATATGTTCTTGAATATCTATTTAATTACCAATTATGATGTGAGTCATCCCAAGTAGCAATCAATTATTAGCATGTAATCAATTCAGAACCTTATGATTGTATATGAGTTTCTTAAATACTATAATTTTGGGTTATAGACAAATATATATAGTGATAGTTTATAAAAACCATGACTACTGGCTAAAATATTCCCATGGGTCATAAAATAAATGTGGCCCAACACCTCCAATCCCACCATTATCAGGAATCCACCCCTGCTTTTTCCCATCACGTTGTTTCATCCCCGTGAGTCGGTTAGACTCCTTTCCCGACAGTGCCATCCGACCTCCCGCTATCCTCTGACAATGACGTGGCCACCTCGAGATGATCCTCCTATTTTCACACGACCACCCATCCTTGGGACAATCTGCCTCCTCCAACATGACTACCCAACCTCCATGTGATTCTATTATTCCAATGAGTATTTGACATGTCTTCACCTCTCCCTCCACCTTTGGGCCACCCTTCTCCTCGACTCACCATTGTATAATCTATTCCCATTATTTACAAATTTCTAGTGCCCCTCCACTTCTCACATGTGGGAAGTCCATAACTCATAGCTTTTGAGTGTCCTGATGTATGGTGTGTTTGGGTTTCTTTTATATTTCAGCAATTCAATATTCCATTTATGATGTTGGGGTTTCAATTAATTCTGGTTTTCTTCAATACACTGCCGAATACATATGAGTGAGGATAGTTCTAATTCATCATAATCCCTCTGATTTCTGCCACAAAGAAGGGTTTATTTGATTTCAGATCCGCTGCCTCTTCAATTTTCATTGGTTAAGATTTATTTGACTTAATTTCCTATCTTCATAATTGTCTCATTTTCCTTTTATAAGGTTTATTTGTTTTTAATTATTTCCTTGGGTATGATTTCATTGCTTTTTTGACTGATTTTCATTGGGTTTGATTCTATTATTGTGTTTAAACATGATAATTCTTTAAATCAGAAGGTATGATGATATAATTTTACGACGGATGAATGGACTATGGTGAGTTCTAAAAGAATATTTCAAAAATATATAGTATTCATTGATTATTATTACTTTGGTTAATTTATAAAAATGTTTCACTATGTTGGATATATGACATATCATGATATTTTTACACTTGTTGGTTATAAGTAATGTTTGGAGTATTTACTAAATTGAATGTTGAGTTATCGATTTTTTTATAGAAAATCATTTTCCCATATAAATAAAATTCAATAAATTATGATGAGTCACATATAAAATGAATATTCTGAAATCATGATGTTATAGATGAATAAGTGATTGTTTCCCCACATGGTCTTATTCATTTTCCATTGGAAGTTTCGTTTTTGGTTTGGCTTCTAGAGGTTAATAAACACTACCCTATACTTCTCCACCAGTTCTTATATAAATAAAAATGTGGGTTAATATTTGGTTGAGATAATTGTTTACCCAAACCTTGATTTATCAATGTATTTAAAATAATAATGATTTTCCATATTGACTTTTTAAATCCATAGGCTTAGAACAATGGGGTGTTAATGTAGATTTTTGATTACCCTGGCACTCCATAAGTCTCTACGGGTCCTTCATGGAAGGATCATGATTTTTCCTTAATTTTTTTAACCTGTAGAAGGTTCAGAGTTTTTACTAACCAATAGGAAGTGTGGTGGATATTAAATTAATTATAAAATATATTGGAAAGGTGACTGGTATTGATATTACCTTCCATATACTAATTAGAATATTAAATACTCCATGATAACATGGTTGTTAATTGGTTAAAATTAACTTCATTTCATAATTTTACATTTTTTATAGTTATATATTTACGGAAAAAATTCTATTAAAAACTCCAAAATACACAATTGAGAGACCAATGTGGGTGTATTTTTTTCTTTATTCACATTTTTGAGCAGTAATTATCTCCTAGTAGAGGTCAGTTATTTAATTATAGACTCAAGTAAATTTGATTTAAAACTATATACCTCTTTCACATTTTTTGTAATGGTCCATGTATTAAAATATTGATATTTCTAAGAGACAGCCCCTATCAAATCCTTGGAACCTATTAAACGATTTTCCATGATAGCTTCACTTGATGAAGAATCCAATAACTTTCTATCACTATTCATAAGGCCTCAAAATAATATCTTCTATAAATTATCATCATATATGTTTTACTGATGTGGGTGACTGGAAATAAACTCCTGCAACCCTTCCCAATAACCTTAAATAGCTTCTCCATTATCTTTCATTATTCCATAAATCTCATTTTTTTTACTATGTGCTACTCGAATCAATGAATAAATTTTAAAAAATGGATCACAAGGGCTCATATTATCGTAGGACCTATCAAAGATATATTTTTTACATCCATTCCTTTTCTGAGGACTCCACATATAATAATAATTACATCCATTTTATTTGATCTTAGGAAATTTCTCTCATTTTTAACGGCAATGAATACGTTGCCAAATTCCTTAAAGTTCTTGTTGGGGTCATCACCTAGAAAACAATGAAAAATAGGAAACATTTGGATTAGAAAATTATTTGACTCAAAGCCAACAACATTATTTGGAAACACACATTTTTTATTCTAATAGTTAACATTTTTTGCACACAAATCTATAATTGGTTGACTTGATTGGGGTATGTTATCTTCTATATTATCATTATTTAGAAGAAATCTATGAGAAGTATATTAGGATTAAGAATATTTAATAAAATAGAAATAAACTATATCTAAATTATAAATCATTATTAAATTTATAAATCAATCTAGGAGACTTCTCTCAACCTATGGATCAAAACCAAAGAGGTGATTTTATTTTTGTCTGATCAGGTGATTGAAAAATTTAAATCAATAAAACATTAATTGTAAATAATTTCAGGTGGGGGTAGGTCAGTGCTGGGGGAAGTGAGGGTGTAGTGTCAGCAATGGGGGCTTGGGGGAAGGGGTGTAGCATCGGGCAGTGGGCACTGGGAGGGGTGTGATGGGTGATGTGGGGGGGGGGGGGGTTGCAGTGGGGGTGAGGGAGTGTCGTGGAAGGTGGTGCAGGGGGGAAGTAGGGGTGAAATCACAGTATTATTAATTATATATATATATTAAGGAACACATTTTAATATATTTTTTATTATATTTATTAAAAAATTGTATTTTTTATTCTGAAATGCATTTTACTTGTTTGTTTTTTTATATTAAGGATTGTGTAATCTATAGGGATAATGCTTG
The DNA here is from genome assembly GCA_963277665.1 of Viscum album. Lineage (NCBI taxonomy): Eukaryota > Viridiplantae > Streptophyta > Magnoliopsida > Santalales > Viscaceae > Viscum > Viscum album. The sequence continues at coordinate 1,534,948,226 of OY728121.1, read as the reverse complement.
GTTTTAAGAATTTTTTGTCTTTCTTATAGATTTATTTTAGGTAACCTCATTCAATTTTTTTCATTGGTTTAGTTTATTTTGGGTTTCCTCGATTCTAGTAGTGTTGGATTAGTTCTATTTAATTTGGATTAGACCAAATCTTGTTACTCATCTTTAGATCTATAACTTCATGTTCTTATTTTAGTGAATAAATATGGTTGTATAAAATAAATATAGTAAGAGCCTTTTTAATTTTTTCATGATACTAATATGCTAGTTTGTAATAGATCTCTCTACCAATAACTCTATATCATGAAATAAAACCACATGAGTATGATTGGTCACATACTTGATTTTTTTTTTAGAAAAGAAAAATATTACCATGCTAAGAGTGGAAATGTCCCAAATTATTCTAAATGATCCTATCACTAGAGAAGATGATAGGCACCTCTTCCTCTTCTCTAACTATTCACCGAATAAAGTATTATGACTCCATTGGTTTTGATTTATATCCACAAACAATCCCAATATTGATTTTGGATGATTAGAAATAAAATAAGTGGAATATTTTGTGTAGAAAGTGCACAAGAAAGGGTAGACGAGAGTAGATACAATAAAACCACTCCTTCGCATACCCTACTGAAACATTACCCTCAATAGAGTGTGGGGCCTACTGTTGCTATGGGTGTGGGTGAGAAGGGGATGGGGGCTACTGCAAGTGGTGGAATGGGGTTTGAGGGATACTTTAGAGTGTGTGGTGGTGGTGGTGGTGGGTTGCTTCTTGGTGATAGGATGGGGGAAAGTGGTATGGGTGCATGTGGAGGGGCGGTTTGGGTGTGTGTGGGGGGGGGCAGGGGGTTTGGGTTTGTGTGTGGGGGGTCTGGGTGTAGGTGGGTGGGATGGGGGTAGGGGTCGAGATGTGGGGTTGTTGTTGGGGGGTGCGGGGGGTTAGGAAGGGAGAAAGGGGTATGGGTGTGTGTGGGTGGGGGTATGGGTTGCGGTGGGGGTGATATGGGTGGGTGGGGGTTCGGTTGATTGCATGGAGTTTGGTTGTGGGGGTGTTGGAGGTGGATTTAGGGAGTTGAGGTGGTCTTCGTGGAGGTGTGCAGGTGGTGGGGGAAATGTGCCTGGGTGTGGGGTGGTTTCTATAGGTGTTGGGATGGGGGTAGTACTGGGAGGGGGTTGGTATGGGGGCAAGGGTCAGGTTGTTGGGGGATTCTTAAGGGTGTGCGGGTCTGGGGGCTACTTTGTGCGGGAGATGGGGTTTGGGTGTCTGAGGGGTGCTGCTTCAGGGGGCGGGGGGAAGGAGAGGGACTGCTTCAGGGGTGTGGAATGGTGTTGTGGGGGGTGCTGTAGGAGGGTGTGGGGGGGGATGGGGATTGGGGGTTGTGGGTTTGGGGGATTATGTATCTTGGGGTGGTTGTTGGGATGTTGCAAGGGTTATGGGTGTGGGTGAGTTTGTGAGGGGCGAGGGATGATGTAGGGGGTGTACCAATTGTCCAGTTTAGTTGGAAATAGATACAAAATTGATCAAGTTGAGAAAATTGAATATACCTTGCTTGCTCAAGTAATGAATCATATTCCTTCATAGAATATAGTTAAATAAATATAGAAATTGAATCATCCTAAAGATGATCCGATCTGGAAAAAAATAATAAGAAATAATTAAGGGTTCTAAACAATTTAGGGCTATATGTAAGGGATATATTCATTTGAGACCCATTTCTCATCCATTTTCCTCTAACATAATATCTACAAAACGCCATCCTTATTCCAATTTGTTCTTGTTAATTTGATTATATATTTTTTATAGTTATAACAATACATATTAGTTTTATGGTATCTTTTAATTATTATTAGGTGCATGTCGGTATTAAAACATCATGTTACAATAGTGGAGTTGTAGAATTCATGTGTTCAGTTTTCTAGACTGGATGGAACACCAATGGTATGCACTTGGGATTTATATTTCATTCATTTATTTAAAAAATGGTCATGATCCCCTGTTCTATTATTTCATTTCTCAGTAATCAGGTTCATCCCAATTAAATTTCTAAGTTCAATTAGTGATGATTCATCATATAACCGTTATTTTTTTTTGAAGTCCCTCGGGACCTGTTCATGTGTGTTGCTGAAACCGCCGCTGATGGAGAAGAGGTTCGGGAAAATTTGGTTTGCTTCCAACAGTTTAAGGTGTGATTTTTCCTTCTTTGTTTTATTATTCATAGTTCAAAATTGGGGTTTTTATAATTTTGGAGCCCTTGGTAATTGTATTATAGAATTTTTTCCATCCTTGAGGAATTTTCAATTCATCAAAGTCAAAGGCGACTCACGACGTATGTATAGGTAAGAATATATATAATACATTCTCCTATTATATGTTTATCTACCCATGGAAGTGAAATTACATAGAAGGAGATAGGCATGCTTATTTATATTTATATAGAAAATTCATAGGCATGTGTTTGATAACTGGCTTATGAATGTGATAATATATATATGGATCCTCTTTTGTGTGTCCAAGGCCACGTAGACACGTACATAGTGGTTAAGGAATCCATATGTATATGAAAAGGTGCATATATCTGAAGGATGAATGGAGAATCATAGAGTTGTCGCTGATAAAAGTGTTTGGCGCGGAGTGTGGCTTGACTCCTTTGAGGTAGAGTCTCTTTCTTTGCCTCTTTAATTCAGGAATGTTTTAAATTTCATTTAGTTGCCTTCTTAATTCTGATTTTTTTAATAAATTCCAATTCTTGATCATGTGTTAGTTAAAATAATTGTTTTCTTTGATAATATAGTCAAGGTTTTATAATAAAACCCCTCCATCTGAGGTGTAAAGTCATAAAAACACATAGTAGTTGTTCATGATTATATTGCTTGTTTGACATTATTGAATTTATGTTTTATATTTTAATCCTTAACCCTTATTCTCACATTTGAGAGACCACAATCATCTCGAATGATTTTTTTAACTCATAGTTTATCATAAACAAATTATAATCATACGAAAATCACCAAAACACCTATTAGTAATTAATTATAATGTGCACAACATACCAATGATGATTGGTCAAGATGAACAAAAAACATGTTTTGATGATTGAATTCCATTACGTGTTAATCTCTTGGTAACTTTTTGTAAAAAATACATTTGACTATGATGATAATCATATCTAAAACGTAAATCATGATACTATCAACCTTCACTCAAGCACTAGTATTCCTCTAGATGTCTCAGTTGATATTGGCATTCAGTGAACTGTGATATTCTTATAATTTGTTTATGCCTAAAATTATTATATTAAAATAAGAGACCATTAGAGAGATATGGATGTGATATATTATCAGATATCTCGTGTTTTAGAGATTTGGGGTTATTTTAACCGTGTTATAAGTCCTATTGAAAAAAAAACATTTCTCACTTCAATATGAAAAAATCTTTTTAATTATGTACTAATATTGATAGATGTAGCATGGTTGATGTTCTAATTTTGTAATGAGAATACAATTAGGGTAGAGAAACCCTAAATGGTAGGAAAGATAAAAAATTGGATAGATTTTTTCCAAGACTAATTAGGTGATTGATGCAATTGATGACTTTGGACACGTTCTTCAAAAATTCCATGTGGATCATAATCCTAATTTTGTAGATATTTTCACAACAAAATTAAGTTCAGATCCTCTTCATTTTAACATCATCAATACATGGATTATTGATCCTAGATGCATGAAAGTTTTCATTGGTTCTTATAAAATGGAACTTTATGTTAGCCCTCATCAAATCATGTCAAAAAAGTTAATGAATGATTAAAAAATGAATCTTGAATAAGGAAAATAATCATTCATTCTCATTTATAATGACCTCAAGGATGCTAAATAGTACCTCTTACAATATCAACATTCAAGTCATAAACAGTATGTTTATTATAGAGATTCTATTCAAGCCCTATATAAACTAGATTACATTCTTTCCCTCAATTAATTACTATCCTAGGGTCTAGGTTTGTGATGGGGTAAAGTGGGGGTGCAATGGGGGTATGAAAGGGGGAAATGGTGGGTGTTCAATGGGGTAGGGGTGTGAAAGGGAGGAGAGGGGGTGTGCAGGGGGAATAGGGGTGTACAAGGTGGGGTGGGGGTGGGGTGGGGGTCTGTCAAGGAAGGGGGGGTCTTTCCTTGGGGGGGGGGGCTATCCTAGGGTGGAGTCTATCCAGGAAGTTTGGAGGGGTCTGTCTAGGGGGTCAGTCTAAGAAGGAGGGGGTTTCTGTCCAGGTGGGGGGCTTTCCTCTAGGGGTTATCTAGGGGGGTTTCAGGGAGTGGTGGGTAGGGTGGGGCCTTTAAGGGGGTGGGATACTGCAAGGGGAGTGGTGGTGTCTAGGGGAGGTAGGGGGGATGTCCAGGGGATTGGATGGGGGTGTGGGGTCCAGGGGGAGGAAGGGGTTATCCAAGGGGAGGTGGTGTTGTCCATGGGGTGGGAGGGGGCTTCATTCTGAGGGGGATATCTTGGGAATGTGAGGTGGGGGAGTGGTAGGGGCAGTCCATGGGGTGTTATCGAGGGGTGGGAGGAGTTGTAGGGGTTTTCTATGGAATTGGAGGGGGTTGAAGGGGGGTAGTGGGGGGCTTTCCAAGGTGGAGGGTTGTCTAGGGAATGGGATGGGAGATTTTTAGGGAATGAGAGGGAGTTGGGGTGGGGGCTGCTGCAAGGGGAGAGGGGGGGTATGGATTTACCTAACCTATGACCATGGTTAAAAGCTGGGGATATTTCTTGAATTCCATAACATATGACCACGTCAAACATAGTAATGGTTCCTCGCAGTGTGGCTTCTACCTATAGCCATGATTTGAGGGCCTGTAGCCATAGTTTAAAACTGTTGTAATAGAACACATGCCTAATAGAGTCAATGTCACTTAATGGCGAACACCATACAATTTAAGGTATTGTGATACAGAACTGACTATATAGTTTAACATTATGTGGTATGTTTGTCTTGTCCTAAATTGTGTTTTCAATGTTTCTTATAAGACATGGGTCGAAACAACCCAAGGAACATTAATGGGATATGAGTTTCTATGTGAAATTAGACCCTGGTAGGTGAATGCCCCAAAATAATATGGTTGATTATTGAGTTTCTTTTAAGCCTTAACGAGGCTTCATACGTATCCCTTTTGGAAAATAATCAATTCCCATGTAGTTTGGTGAGTCAGGTAGGGGAGTAAATACCATTTAACGGATAATGTTGGGGAATATTCCTATTGTGGATTTCCTATAAAAATGACTATGAGGGATGTCTTATATCATGGTGATTTAGAGGATTATTTGGGGATTATAACTTTGGAGGAGTCCCATTGGATGAACTTATAGGATTACTCCTATGGAGGATTCCTTTAGGAAATGGGGTTTCATTATTAGGGATAACTTCTAAAGAGGGCATACCTTAAGCCCATGACATAGATTGGAATCCTAAAAATCATGGTTATTGATAAGCCTAAATGTTATATATATTATTCTATAAGTATTATATTTTTTTAATCATTTACTGGATAATGCATATGGTAGATGTCAAATATTCCAGGAAATAGGGATTCACAAGGTTCCAAAGAAGAAAGGAAGAAAAGCTACAAAAACGGCCAAGTACACATCGTGATGGCTATGATCATGTCGTGTACTTGATGATCATAGCCGGCATCAAGCAATGAAGCCAAGTCTTGACCAACCAAGATGAGGAGAGTAATTTCCTGTTCACATCGTCTATCCCTCCTACACAATGTGACAGGAGTCATACCGGGCAGTGAGAAAGCCGCGAGGATATAATGTGAAAATCTAGTTGGCCTGGGGGTACACGTCGTGAACCACCTATACATGATGTGACCATGGTCAAATTTCATTAATCCGCAGAAGATCTTCATTCCCCACTGAAGATATTGGTCAAAATATCATGGATTAAGGGTTCATGATGTGGCAATCAAGTACACATCATTACCATTTTCCCCTATTTAAGGAGCATCTCGGCAGAACATTTTAACATTCTTGGATCAAATCTCTCTCTCCCTTTTAGACTTATTTAGAGATTTATTCGTTTTCTCCAATGCCTTTAATTCCTACATTTCTTCATTTTGGTTTTGTTTCAGTCAATTAATGTTTTATTTAATGTTTTCTTGCATGTTAATCAAATATTTATTCAATTCCATTAGCATAGTTATGATTTTTTTCACCCCTTTTATTGGTTTAATTACCACCATGAGTATCTTAATGCCTTAGGGTTGGGATCAAGGGTCAAATAATCTACACGCTTAAATATATATCTATTTATAAACATGGAAAACCTAAAATTATTAGTTATTAGGAAATAAACCAATAGTAAAACCCCATTTGTGTGAGTATACTATGAACATTGAAGAGTCCAACAAACAACCCTATCCCATTTGAAGAAAACTATGACTATAAACATTAGCATAGGGAACATTCTGCATTAGAATACGTACTTAATTAATCTATGACTATAGCCAGCCTCTTGACCATGGAATAGTCACATTCTATGTATAACTAGAAGGTTGGACCATGTATGACTATCGACTAACACTAGCTTCACAGACTAAGCACATTGGACCGTGACAATATTAGAACTAGGATCACCCTTATCTAGATACTCAGACTTGATACTATCCCCTCTTTAATAACTAGATTTCAAAAAAAATAGTTAGACAATGCCCAAACATTATTCAAGCTAGTAAGGACTCCTAAAAATTATTCAATACCATATTTCTTTCCCCCACAAGAATAAAACCCACCTCATTTGATCAACCCTGGACTCCTACCAGACTACTCACTGTTAGTTATTAATCTTTGGGACTCATATAAATTTCTAATTTGACTCACGCCCTATGGAATTATAGATGCATTTGGGTGGCTGATCAAATTTAGGCATCGTTTCTATGGAGGCAATGTAGTTTCTTCATGATAATGAATTCGGTCTACATCTAGTATTACCTTTCCCTCACCCCTTTTCCTTTGTTTCTTGATGCCCTTGTGTCTTTTCATTTTTTTCTTTCACCCCGTGCATGTATCAATGTCTCTTGAATCGTTCAAGAAACCCTAAAATACATTCCCCATTGGTCTTAAATCCCGAGATCAAAAGGAATCTCCCTTCTCTTTGATGGTCAGCATTGGCCGAGAAATTCCACCCTACGAGACTAAACCCACCAAACTTCTACCATCAAATCATTCCAGGAGAACATCGATAATGAACTAGTAGAAGACAATCCTGGACTATGCCATTGCATCAATCCATGGAAAAACTCCTAGTATTTTTTCCCCCTTTCCAAGCACACACTTTTTAGATAAACCGTGGACTCGTTCTTATGATACAGAATATTGGGAAATTTAGTACTTTTCAGAGAAATGATCCATAAGAACATATTTCCAACATCCTGGAGTTCTACTATACCTTTTGGAACTAGGGAGTTTCATATGATACAATAAGACTCAGTTTTATACCATTATCATTATGAGACATAGACATGGATTTTTTAAAGATTTAAGATACCAAGCCAATTATGGATTGGGAAAAACAATCCAAGACATTTATGGACAAGTACATCCCACCCATCTGGACCTGGAAGCCCATGATGGACAATAAAAATATCAACAAAATCGATGTAGTTTCTCCTTGTGATGAATGGGATCAGCTTAAAGAATTAATGAAAAAAATTTGACATCATGGACTCGATATGTGGATAAAACTCCAAACATTCTATCAAGGACTCCATCTTTCATCATGTAATGTTGTTAATGAATCTTCTGATAGAGGTCTCATGTTCAAGACTACCGAAGCTAGAAGATACATTCTAGATGAAGTCACTCACAATGACAGTATGTGGTAGAGTGATTTTGGACCACCACAATGTGGAATCCACACAATTTATGAGACCACAAGGATAATAATGCAAGTGGAAGCGCTCACTAAAAAGATAGAAGTATTTCTGATACAAACTACTCAACCCCCTCCTGACCTTGTAATGAAACTAAGATCATATGAGATCTATGGGGGGCTGAATCTATATCAATACTACATAGTTGGATATGAATAACCACAACAAGATTGTAATTAAATAAATTAAAATCAACCAAACCCACCATTCCAATAGAAATAGTACTATCCGCAGAGGCCTACTCAGTTGCAATATCAGAACAATCAGGGTTATTTTCAATCGATAGGAGGGCAGAACCAATTCAGTGCTCAAGGACAATTGGGATACTCTCCGATGAACCTTGTTCCAACACAACAAGATCAACAACAACCATTCCCTCAAAGATCACACCAATTTTAGACAACTCAGCCAATACCTCAACGAGAACCAAGGAATATAAATCTAGAAAGCCTCATGGAATCATTTGTGGAAAATTATGATCAAAGAATGATGACCCATGAGATAGATATGAAAAACCATAGAGTATCTCTGAAGAAACATGATGTGAAAATGGGTAAAATCTCAAAAACCGTATCTAAGAGATTACCTAGTACTCTACCAGGTAACACAAAGACATACCCATGAGAGGAAGCTAAGGCAGTAGTGTTTAGTTGTAGAAATATTCAAGACTTCCCAAAACCCAAAAAAAGAAAGGCCACAATAAGAAGAAAAAAGAAAAAAACTAGTGCCTGATGTAAAAGCTAATGTCACTGCCAATTTACATCATGAAGAAGTTCCAGCTGGGAAGGATCGTATACCTGAAAAATAGAAGGAACATGTGTATGTTCACACGCATGCATACCATCCGCCTCTTCCCAATCCAGGGAGAGAATGAAAATTTAAGCACGAGACACAATACAAGATGTTCATGGATATGTTCAGGCATTTATATATCAACATCCATTTTTTCAAATCTATTTCCTAGATTCCTATTTATTCCATGTTCATGAAATGCATTTTATCAAAGAAAATAAAAATAGAAGTCCTAGGAGTCATTTATTCAAATGATGAATGGTCTGCTATTGTACTGTAGAAAATTACACTAATGATGAGAGACCCTGGAATCTTTTCAATCCATTGTGAGATAGGTCAGTGCATATTTGGCAGAGCACTATGTGATCTTGGAGAAACCATTAACCTTATGTCAATGAGTGCTTTTCTAAGATGTACTGGTAAATGTTGGCATGTTAATTTTCCCAGTTATTTTCCAAGTGTTAAATAAGGAAGAATATGGAAATGTCCCTATCATAATTGAAATACCATTACTAGATTTAGGCATGGAATTGATTGATGTGAACCAAGGATGTATCATATTTAGACTATGAGAGGAACTTGTTTTTTTCAATAAAATTAGAGTTGTGAAACACTCAGATGACACTATGGACTGACTAACCATTTCTCTCTCCTGGAATGGTGAAGAATATATGGCCATCATGGAAGAAAGTGGAGACTCTCTTACAAAAGAATAAGTAGACTATGACTTATGGGAATTGAACTTTATTGAACCACACACCAGACATAATGGACTATAACTTATCACATCCATCATCTAGCCTCCTCAATTAGACATAAAACCACTGCCTAAGACATTAATGTACTAATTTCTAGGGGAATCATCCTCCTTGTATGTTACAGTCAACTCTGAATTATCCCAAGATCAAGAAGGAAAATTGGTTGATTTCCTAAAATGATCCAAGAAGTCTCTCTCTTGGGGAGTGAGAAAAATTAAAGGGATCAATACCACTAAATGCACTCACAGAATCTTACTCAAAAATTGTGAAAAACCCAAATGGCAACCTTAGAGGTGGCTCACACCAGCCATGAAAGAAGTTGTCAGGAAATAGGTTCTGAAACTCATGGATTTGGGAATAATATTTGCAACCTCAGATAGTGAATGGGTGTTCCATCTCTATGTAGTTCCCATGAAATGAGGAATCACAGTAACAAATATAGATGACAATGAACTTATTTAAACATGCACCCTCACTGGATGGAGTGTTTTCTGGATTATATATGATTAAAATCACCCACAAGAAAAGAACATTTTCCCTTTACTTTTAGGGGCCAAATGTCAGAAAGACTTTCAAGGATTGATTTACACTCTTTCAAAGATTTTTATTTAGTATATAATAAAATTGTAATTGACCCTACCAAAAGGACAAAACCCCCCTTCACCTGTCCTTTTGGTACTTTTCCATACATACACATGTTCTTAGGTATGTGTAATGATACAAAAATATTCCAATGATATATGACACACATATTTCATGAGGAGGATGAATAATTTTATGAATTTTTCATGGAATATTTATCATTTTATGGAAGACCATTCGATGTCTATATTAGCAATCTAGAACTAGTACTTCAACGCTGTGAAGAAAAATTCTTGGTGCTGAATTGAGAAAAATGTCACTTCATGGTGCAAATAGGTATCATACTCAACAACAAAATATCCAATGAAGGCATCAAATTAGATCTAAAAAGATAAGATTTTTCAAATATCTACCTACTCTATCCACTGTTAAAGGTATCATAAGTTTCCTTGGGTATGCTAAATTCTACAAAATATTTGTAATGGATTTTGATAATGTTGCACATACTTTGAAACATTTATTGTCAAATAATATTCCTTTTAAATTCAATTAGGAAATCTCAAAAGATATCAATACATTTAAAAACATATAGATGACATCTCCAGTCATTATTTCACCAAACGGGGAAAAATATTTTGAATATATGTGTAATTCCAGCGGCCATGTTGTTGGATCAGTTCTGGGAAAACATAGAAATAACATCATATGCCCAATATATTATGCATGTCACACATTAAATGAATCTCAGATTAATTAATAACCATAGATAAGGATCTCCTAGCCATATTTTATACCTTTGAAAAATTAATTTTACCTTGTCCAATCAAAACAAAATGTTTATAGGTTTCATGTTGACTTTTTGTACGTGATGACATAGAATGATGAAAACTACAGTTGATATGATAGATTCCCTTACTGTAAGAATTCAACGTAATATTAAAAGATGTGAAGGTAATATAAAATTTCATTATATATCACCTCTCTAGACTACCACTTACCATCATCAATGAAAACAAGGCTAATATTGAGGCATATTTTATTGATAAGACCCTATTTAATATCCAGACCCAGCCTTAGTTCTCCAACATAGCCAATTTTCATGCAACAGGATTTGTCCCTCAAGATTTATCATAACAATAATGTAAAAAAAGTTTCTTTTGGATTCCATTCAATACTTTTGGGATGCACCTCTACTTTTCAAGAACTGTGATGAGGGACTTTTAAGATGTTTCATTTCAGATGAAGAGGTGCAATATGTAATCATAATGTGCCACACTTTGCCACCTGGCAGACATCACAGACTTTAGTGCACAGTGGATAAGATCCTACAATGTAGTTTTTTTTGCACCCATTAAATCAAGACACTAAGAGATTCTGTAACCACTGTGAAAAATGCCATAGGATAGAGAATATCTGTAAAAGAAATAAAATTCCACATAACCCCATGCTGGAAGTAGCTGTTTTTGATGTCTAGGGAATTGACATTATGGGACTATTCCCCATATCAAATGGGAAGAAATAAATTTCAATTACAATGTACTACATGTCTGAATGGGTCAAAGCTAAAGCAACAACTCATGACACTTACAATGTGGTAATAAATTTCATTCGAAAAAATGTATTTTCACATTTTTGATTTCAACGAATTCTGATTAGAAATCATGGAACAAATTTCACCAATAAACTGGTGAGAAAAATGCTTCAAAGATATGGGATCATCTATAATGCTGGAACCCCCTATCACCCACAAATAATTGGGAAAGTTGAACATTCAATTATGGAGGTAAAGAGATCCTAGAAAAAACATTCAATGCAAGTAAAAATGATTTTATTCAAGAACTGAAAGATGCATTATGGGCATACAGAACAGATTATAAAATACTAATCGGCACCACCCCATTTAGACTAGTTTTTGGAAATCCATTTTATCTTCTGGTATAGCTAGAGCACTGATCATTTTGGCCCATAAAAAACTAAATATGGAGTTAGAAAAGGCTGGAGAGAACTAGTTATTGCAATTAACTATTTTGGAACAATTAAGGAAAGTTTTGTATATGAACGCATGAACATAGGAGGAAAATATAAAATAATTGAATGACTGACAGATTGCAAGAATCAACATAATCCTATGGAATAATGTTCTTCCATTCAACACAAGATTGAAAATTTTCACATAAAAGATAAAATCAAGATGGTATGGTCCTTACGATGTTATCTATGTTTCATCATATTGGATGACTGAAATTCAATGAGATTGAGAGCCTCCATTCAATGTGAATGGGAAATGATTAAATATTTTTCAGAACTATTCCATAAGGTCTATGTCCTAAACATCAAATTGAAATAAACCCTATGTATGGCTAGCTGGTGACTTTAATGTTAGTACTTCATGGGAGGAAACCCATAGTGGTTTTTGAGTTGAGTCTGAGTCTTGGATTTTTCAGTGCTTCATTATAGGACTTTTAAAAAATTTCATTCAATAAATAAAATGGTTACCGTTATTCATGGCATTTAATCCTACTTTTTTTTAGCTATTCAAATGCCTAAACCTGTGAATTAATGTTTTTTCTATATTGCATGATTTTTCTACTAACTTCTTTTGCAGGTGTATCAAATCATCAATGTTATGAAAAATCATGCACCCCCATTCCATACCACTTCATCTTAGAAAGCTCTTTATTCCCTCTTTGTAAATTTCTGTCACCACTTCCATGCCAATTCAAATTCTGATATTCACTGCCACACCACTCCCACCCATTATTTCATAGACAGTGGGGACACTATCTAATTTTAAGTGTGTGTGGGGGGGAGGTTCCAATAATTTCACTAGGTATATAGATGATTTTACCTAATTCTCACTATTCTATGAGGCATTTTTCAAATTTATAATCATGCTTCAAATCGGAAAAACATTTTTTACAAGTGAATTAATGATAAAGTTAAAATTAAAACTTAAGAACCATGTTTCACCCCTGGTTAGAATTTTAGAATGATTTATAGTTATAAAAGATTAATTCTAATTTAATATCAATGAAATCATGATTAATTGACTAACTACTTAGGATTTATGGCCTTTGTAATTGTCAGGTTTTATTTTATTCCCATTACCCATGAGTATTATAATCCTTCAATCTCATTTTTTTCTATGCATATTTCATGGGAGATACATCAAACCAATAAACCTACTAGAACCTGCACTGATGTTATATCCAAACAATGAATTAACAAGTATTGTTTTAAAATTATTGGGGCATACTTTGATGGTAATTTTATCTGAGACCCACCTAATATCTATTCTTTATTTACCACATTGTTTCCATGAAAGGCCTTTTATAAAAAGAGTTATTTCAGTCCTATTTATCTTCTTACACTGCTCCTTGTAAAATGATTAAAGATTATTTTTGAAAAAGTGTGGGGGAGGCATTAATATTGCATTCAATGCTTTCTCTTTCAGAGATGTATGGTGAACTCACCTAAAAACTAGGTTATGATCCATATACCTTTTTGTTGTATCTCATTCATATTCTATACATTTGTAAAAGTTAAAAGAAAGGAACAAAATTGATATGTGTTGTGTAATAGGAGGGTCAAAATTTACCATTTTCCAGAGATATGAATCCATTGAAGGATCATATTTGGTTAGGTGATGGATTTGAGATCTATAATAGGCATAACATTTGAAAAATAAAAATACCAAATAAAAAGGAAAGGAATAGAATTATTTTTTATCTACTTACATGATATGGTTATAGTTCCAAACTGATATGATAGAGTATGGACCCAACTCACCAAATGGAGGAATTATTTCACACTTATCATGTTTCCTTTGCATTGTACTTTATATATTACCATCCTTGTGAGCCTGATTTTTTTTCATTTTACCAACCAACCTAAAGCCTCAGTGTCATTAGTTCCTTGTTTCTAAATATCCCCATGATTATTTTTATACATGTCTTTACACAGTATATATGATACATCCATTGAAATCCTGTGGTTATGAACCAGGAATCATGGTACGAGCATACCATACTTACATTTTACCCTGATTGATGAGAGAAAAATAATTTCTGGTAATTTAAAACTAGTAATATAGCTTAAGGAACAATTAAAATATTATTATTAAAAGAATTAATTTTGTTTTGACAATATGAATATTGAGGAATAACTAATTTACAACACAGGATCAAAATTGGAACATGACTTTTTTTTACACGAAATTTAATTTCATAGACATAACGTAGATTTATTAGTTTAAAAAACGCTAATCCTTTTTGAAATATTTGTTGAGAAACTTTTCATGGGGATAATAAATGATTCCAGTGTAGGGGTATTTGATAAGCCTAAATGTTATATATATTTTTCTTCCACTTTTCCATTGTTTTTCAATTATTTACTAGATAATTAACGTGGTAGATATCCAATATTGTATGAAATAGGTCTTCACAAGGTTCTGAAGAAGAAATAAATAAAAGCTACAAAAATGGCCAAGTATGCGCCGTGATGGACAAGTTCAAATCATGTACATGATGATCACAATATACATCAAGACATGAAGCCCATATGTGACCAACCACATTGACTGAAGAAATTTCCATTTCACGTCATGAGTCTGTCCTACACATCATGACACCAGTCAAACTGGACGATGAGAAAGCCACACATATTCAATGTGAAAATCTAGCTATCCATGGGTTACACGCCATAAATCACCTTTAAACGACGTGAACAAGGACAAACATAATTAATCTATGGATGATCCACTTACCACACTGGAGATCCTAATCGAAATAACGTGGATTAAGGGTTCATGATGTGATGATCATGTACATGTCATGAAAATTTTCCTGTATATAAGGAGTATCTCAGTAGCACATTTCAACATGCTTGAATTATCTCTCTCTCTCTCTCTATTTGATAATCCTTTCAAAATTTATTTCTCATTACCTCTCTAAGCTCCTTAGTTCATTGTAATTTTTTTACATTTCCAATCGAAGAGCCATTGATTTAATTTCATCAATGAATTCAATTCCCATTTTGTTTCATTTCCATTTTGTTCCTTTCATGTAAGGTTTTTTTTAATGTTTTCTTGAATGTTCGTCACAAATTTATTCAATTACATTTGCAATGTTATGATTTCCTTCACCCCTTATATTGCTTTAATTTCCACCATGAGTAGCTAAATGCATCAGGGTAGGGATCAATGTTCAATGTATCTACATGCTAAATTTGATCACTAGTTATAAACATGGAAAATCTAAATGGTTTAATAATCTTGATATAAACTAACATTAAAACCCCATTAGTGTGACTATAACGTGAACATTGGATAGTCACGAAAATGACCCTATCCTAGCTGAAGTAAATTATGACTATAACCATTATCATAGGGAACATTATTCAATAGAAGCTGAATGTAATGCATCTTGGACTGTAGCTAGAATCTTGAACGTGGAATAGTTACATCCTTGGTAGTACTAGAAGACTAGATCAAGGTTAACTATCAA
Source organism: Viscum album (assembly GCA_963277665.1). Taxonomy (NCBI): domain Eukaryota; kingdom Viridiplantae; phylum Streptophyta; class Magnoliopsida; order Santalales; family Viscaceae; genus Viscum; species Viscum album. The sequence goes on along the minus strand of OY728121.1, from coordinate 1,534,932,682 downwards.
CTACCGCTTTCTTCACAGACTAAGAACTTAGGACCTTCCTAAGATAGAACTGTGATTCCCTTTATCTAGATTCTCGGACTTGGTCCCGACCCATCTTTAATCACTTGAATTCAAACCCAAAATTATTAAGACACTGCCCAAACATTAGTCAAGCTAGTAAGGACTACAACACATGATTCATGACTAGATTTCCTTTTGCCAAAATAATAGGACCCTCCTTGTGGGATCGACCCTAGACATACCATACTACACCCTAGTAGTTAGTAATGTTTGGGAGAGATATAAATTTCTAATTCGGTTCATACATTGAGAAATTAATGATGGATTTGGGAGGTTGATCAATTATGTAACTAATCGAAGTTCTTGTAGCTCAATAAGTCACTTGGATTCTGCAGGTGTCATTACCATCACTAACTTTTAATCCCATGTAATTCATTCTTGGTTTGAGGAACAAAAATAAGGGGATGATTAGAAAAAACAAACACTTTCCCTTCTCTATTGGTGGATATGGATTGGGATAAAAAACATCCCATTATTCACATAAAATAGGTCATGAGTTCTGGGTGAGGAAGAAATGAAGTTAATGGATGTGGAGGTAGAAAGAAGAATGATCACAAATTCCAACAAGAAAGTATAGGGGCCTACCTCAACATGAGTGACCTATAATTTTTTCTACCAAAGGATGTGGATCTAATTCCACATTGGATGGAAAACAAAGCATAACCATCACCCTTGCCTCTAAAAAATGAAGGATATAGTTTTCTAAGATGAGAATGGGAATACATACCCCAACCCAAATCTACAAGACCAAGAACCCCAAAAAACTATCCTAGGGGTAATTTTCATAATGAACATAGGGATACAGACCAACATGTACCTTTTGGATCCTAATTGGAAAACAAGAATATGTGTGGAAAACCTATTACCATAGAAATACAAACCCAAATCGAGTGTATTCTAATACAAGATTCTTCATGGTTGTGCATGTATGGATGTAACGCCCCGAACCTAGTTACCCAGAGTCGGTGCATTATTACATTACATTGGCATGATCACAAGAAATATCAAATATCGAAAGACCGATTGGTTTAGTAGCCTTGGAAACACTAGATATATTCATAATGTATTACATCATAAAGTGGAAAAATACTACAACAACATAGTCTCCATATTCCACACTCATATCCCCACATACTATCCATGCAGGTCATTCATAACTTACTTCTTCACATCCTGGGAAAAATAAATCATAGAAAAGGGGTGAGCTCAAATGCCCAATAAGGATAACAATATAGCAGAAACTTTCAAAAATAAGCATAAACATTTAAGGCAATGTATAACTAAAAAAAAAGCCTTTTATACTTGAACTTCAACATAGTATGGAAAAAGTAAAATGAAATAATGCCATTTATTTAATAACATGGATATTCTACTAATCAAATAATCACATGAAATATCAATAACCACTTTCATAATGATGGAATGAAAAATGTCAGACTATCATAACCACATAGCCAAGGCCTCGTGCCAAGACTACAAATAAGATTTTGCCAAGGCCTTGTGCCAAGACACTAGTTTGTCTCATGAGACCTACCGATGCATCGAGGAGCTATAGCGGGATCCACCCATCACATATTAAGTCCAATGCATTCCCATATGAAAAGTTTTAAACATAACATAAACATTCGTATTAAAACTAGAATATGAAATGTCAATATTTTCACCATAAACCATGAATGGTATAAAAATAGCACATCCACAGTCAAACATATCAAAAAACCTTCAATATAATATAGAAGTTTTGTATCATAATAAATCAACTTCAAATAAGCTTAAAATCCATCAAAGGATGTTTACATAGATGAAATCAAAACTATTTGAGAGAAATATCTCTTTTCTCGAAATCATTGAAAAGTCACACATTTATAAAGTAATTTAAAAGAGATTTTTTAATCAAAGTGTCACATACCACTTTGAAAATTTTGAAAATAAATATCATTTCAAAACCTTCATGTCTATATAAATAAATTCTTAAAATCATTTTGAAAACATGGACATTAATTAAAAATATTTAGAAAGATAAATCTTTAAAACATTTAAAATTCTGATCTTGATAAATAGTACCTTTCAAAAATTCTTAAAATATTCATTTTGATATCATTTAAAAGTCACATAATTATAAAATAAAACATTTACTTTAAAAATATTCTTATAATCTTGTAAGGGAAGCTTTGAAAATTCTATAACGGCGGTAAATAGCCGCACCCACTGTATATGTTAAAAAAAACATTCTTACCTTAAATTTGTCGAAAGGTAAAAAGTGACTTGTTTGGAAAACGACGGAAATATTCCTTTAAAAACACATAAGGGTATAAATGAATTTAACCCATATTCTTTGTAAATAGAAAAAATGTTTTGAAATACATTTCGAAGAAACATGGATGTGGATGATAAAGAGATCCCAGTAGATTATTACGTATAAACAACCTCGGATAATGAAGAGATTGTGAAATAACTCTTACCTTGTACTTTTCCTTAGTTGGGGTAGGTTAATATACTTTATAATGGTGAAATAAGTGTTATTAAATTATACAAGAATCATATACATTAATATGAAATCATATATGATCTTTTAACATTGATTTGTTAATAATATCTTAGTATTATCGTTGTTTCGGGTGTTAACTTACTCGTTTTATTTTATTTGTTTTGTTGCGTAAGACATGTTTGTAATGGATAGGTTGTATCTTAATCATATACAGAATGATATCAAGTCCTTATATACTATTATTAATCATCAAATGAGAATTATACTTCAATGGATATGATGGAGAATGAATCTCATCACGTTCGTGGAGACGGTAGTCCGTACGTACGCACGAGCGACAATATCATTCTTTTGATATTAAAATAATATATAAATGGATGGTATATCATATATACAGAATCATTAAAATGTTATATTTATTATTTACATGAGTTAAACATCATTATTATACCCATCCAAATAATTATATATTGAATAACAATTACACCACGACGTGGAGACGGTAAGTCGTACGTACGCACGTATGGTGACATGTTATTCAAAGGGTGGATAGAATACTGAATATGGTTGTACCATATTTATAATAACATCACAATATATATATGATACTAGAGTTATTATTTTAGAATGGTAATAACAAATAAATAATAAGTGGAAGAAGAAAGGAACTTGGAAAAGGGTGGTGAAATCATTACCTCTTCTTCGGGTTCTTTCTTTTGATTTGATCAAAAGGGCTCCATAGGTTGGCTTTATGATCAAACTAAGGCCTATAGGTTGTAGTGAGGGAAGTTGGGAGAGTATTTGGGCAGATTTTGGACGAACCAAAAGGCTTTTAAGGTGTTAAGAAATGATAAGGAGGAGTTCCCTTTTATAAGAGGGGTGGGGGGCACCTTTGGAAAAGCTAGAAATATTAATTTATAATAAATTAATATTTGGTTTATAATGGCTCCAAAGTTGATTATTTAAAAGTTAAGGTGGTTATGGGTCGAAAAAAACTCAACCAATATAATTTAGACAGGTTTGGGTACTTATATTAACCTTATCTTTAAGTATTAACTCTAAGTTAATTAGTTTCACTTTTACCATGTCACTTGGTATTTTTATAATATATAGTTAATAAACATACTATATACATCCAAGAGACCCCCAAGTGGTCCATTAATGATGAACCTATCATTATATAAGTCTCTTGGCCGAACATTATATTTTTAGGAATTTAATATCAATTAATAATATAATATTTTTTTTAAAACTCTTTTATGTCAATTTTGACACTATTCAATAGTTAATTTTTTGGAAACTCATAACAGAATGATTACTTCGAAAAAATTTACGTAAATCATTCCTAACATGTCATATTAACTTATAAAATTAGTTTAATGCATAAAAAGTCTCAAATTATATTCATTTGTATATTTATAATATCAATTATTTTAATTTTTCACTATTATGGTAATTACTGCATCATCATTGTGTCATAAATAAATTAAATTATTTAAAGTCTAAAAATTATAAATAAAATATAATTATTTAGGAAATCTTTTTATCTTTCTAATTAATATTTATAGTCGAAAATCCAACATATAGAACCCTATGTAAAAATTGTTTTTCTAAACGATATATGATTATGTCATTTTTGTACTTATTTTAGCTTAATTAAAATTAAGTGTCCCTATCACCTACAAGTGGCTCCATGGGGTCCCAAAATCGCCTCAAAGATTCCTATGGTCGAACATGTATCAACCAATAAGTCTAGTACACGTTTTAAGGTAATTTAGTATTATTATAATATTATTTTTTAATCCTTATTTACCGGATTTACCCTTAACCATGGTAAATAAAATATTTACTACAGTAATTATTCAAAATGTCTAAAAAATAAAAGTTACCTATTTACACAATTTGAACATCCTGATTCCAAATATGGAATCCATTTTTCCAAATTCAAAACACATAAGTGGCAGAAATTAATTTAAAATTAATTCCCATTGTTAAAACAAAAAAACGTGTTTTTAAGAGATAATAACTATCAAAAGATTGACACTTGTTTATGTCTGATTTAATTGTAAAATTATGTCCAATGACCATCATTGTATTAAATGGTAAAATTATATTATAAATATACTTTAAAACCACTCAAATTAATAATGTATCAATATTAATTATTTTGATTAAAAAAGTTGTTTTTAATTAAAATTTATTAATTTTCACTATTCATCAAAATATTAAAGTTATCTGAAAAGTTCCAAAATTTCACCCTAGGCTAAATTCGATATTATGAATCCAAAATTGAAGTCCATTTTGAAATATATAATATATATAATTTCAAAAATTAGATATTACTATTCATAACGACTAGTTTGATTGGTTGTGGTGTGTGTTAGAACTCGAAGTTGCGTGCAACACACGCTACTGTATTATTCAAAGGAAAGCGTACCGTGGAAGCTTGAGATGTTTCATTTTAAATTTTTGATGTCCCCATTTAGTCAAAAAGTTTAAAATACTGTATTTAAAAAGGGTTCACTATTAAAATTTGATAAAAGTTCAATACTGAAAATAAATTTGTTCTTACATTATGTCTAAGAAACTCATAATATGGATTCTAAAATTATAAGGATTATATAAAGTTTAAAATTTAGTTATTACTATTCATAACCTCTTTTGAACGTCTTGTTTGGTAAGTCATGGTGCGATTGAACTTGGTGTTGCGTGTAGTGAAAGTTACTGAATTATTTTGATGAAATAACACACTATAAAATCTTGGGGTGTTACATTCTCCCCTCCTTCAATAAATTGCACCCTCGCAATTTGAAATTGTTCTTCGAAAATAAAAGGTTGAAAATAGAAAATATCTTTGTGGGAAAACCCACATCGGAAATTAGGTTACTAAAATTTAGTCTTAATATGAGGAAAAGATAAATAAAAGGGTCACCACCAAATTATTATATCTATTAGGAGAACATTGGTTGCAATTAGAGACATATAATTGGAGGAAAAACATAAATATTTATATGTAGTGATTGAGGTCATCAATCACAAACAAGTGTAAAATTGAGGTCCTTAAATTCATCAATCTATGATGATTTGAAATACCATCGGTTCAACAAAACATAGGGTATTAGGATAACACATTTTTGGTTTTAGGATTCCTTAAATAAAGTATAAGAATTAATTTCTTCATAGAATAAGAGAAGAAGAAAAATATATTCTTGACAAGTAGAGTTCCATCCTTTAACTAATTTCCACCACAAATTCATCTTTCACTCTAAAAGATAATAGAACGAAAAATATATATTCTATTTATCCTATTCGTATAGGGTTCCAAAAAAACGAATTTATAATTCATCTACCAGATCTTTTAAAAAAACTACATTATTTAATCCCAGACATCACGTGGGTCAGTGGTAGGTGATACACCCTTGTCGCCCTTCAGTTGTGGGTTCAAGTCTCGCGGCCTTGCCGGACGCGACGGGTTGTCGCCCGACCTCCAGGTTGTCCTTTTATGGCAATCCAAAATAATCCAAACTAGAACTATCCAAAATACATCAGTCCAAAATTTATAAGGAAGGTAAACACAATGAAGATCCTTTTTTTGCCGCGTAATAACAAGTGATCACCTTCATCATGTATTCTTTTAAAACAATGCAACATCCTAAATTATCATAAAACCTTATTGATTACATTCATGATCCCTTATTCCTTATAGAATAATAGATATACTCCTTCAATCCAAAAATGTTGTAAACCCCAACAATGATGGAATATACAAATCATTAATCATTTTCAAGGTATTCAAAAATATCCAATATAATTTATCCAAAACAATCATGTATTATTCTAAAATCACTGCCTCTCTATCAGAACCATATTATGGTTTATCTTTCTCACAACCATATATTTTTAAAAAATTTGACCTGCTATTGAGTCACTTTTCTTTGTTCTACAAAATCTCAAGTCCATAATGAATTAATACTACAGTACAATTCTTATATACTCCATAATTATTATAACAAGTACATTGTTGATACAACACTCAAATGGCATAATCAACACAAGAACTCTAATCATTTCTCTTTATCTGTGGTAGTATCATAACTTGATTATTATCCAATAGCATCATTTGCGGCGTAGTCTGATGACTGAGACATAGGCTCTCATAGTGTCCAAACTCCATGAAAATGAAGAATTGTACATTTGAAACCATTTTCTTACACTTACAGTCATGTACTTTGTGCCCTTTTCCTCCACACTTATAACAAACTCCCATTCCTTTCAGGCAAGTTCCAGGGTGTTTCTTTCCACATTTATCACATATGGGAAAATTCTTCTTTTCCCTCTTCCTTTTATCCATCTTTCTCTCTTCCATCCTTTTCTTCTCTTGCTTCCCTTCAAAGCCATAGGACTCAGTAAACTCTTTACTTATCTTATCAACACATGATATTATTTCTTCATATGATGATAATACATGAGAGACTATTTCTCTTATAAATTCTGGCTTAAGAGCATGAAATATATGATCCTTCTTTCTCTTTGTATCATGTGCATTTCTAGAGTTCTCATTCCTTCTACTGGGCGCCATTTCTAAACAATGGAATACACTAGATTAGTTTATGAATAACAATACCTAATCCCAAACTTGTAAAACACATAATATAAATTAAATAGTTTATGGATATAATCCATAATCATAAAAATGTCTCCTTATAGGAAGTATATACTCATAAACCCTTCATAATTGTTTGTAAAGAAGATGAGAATTATCCTAAGCATATCCCCCGGGAGTGTCGTAACCAAGAGTGCAGCAAGGCCCGTTGTCGTGCACCAGTTCCCGTTCGAGTCTAGCTCAAAGCGGTGTTTTCGGGTTTTACCCCTAGGTACATATGTGCCAGAGCCGCCTCTACCTGCTCGTATCCAGACAGGGATGTATTGCTCGGAAAACTCACAAAATCTCTACCATACCAAAATTTTAGGAAGTTCTTCTATACTAATCCTCAAGGTCCATCTTAGGTCTATGTGCTCTAATCAGAGTTTACCTAAATGTAGCTTCCAAGGTTTGTACTACTTCCTCTGATACCCACTATAACGCCCCGACCCCAGTTACCCAGAGTTGGTGCATTATTACATTACATTGGCATGATCACAAGAAATATCAAATATCGAAAGACCGATTGGTTTAGTAGCCTTGGAAACACTAGATATATTCATAAAGTATTACATCATAAAGTGGAAAAATACTACAACAACATAGTCTCCATATTCCACACTCATATCCCCACATACTATCCTTGTAGGTCATTCATAACTTACTTCTTCACATCCTGGGAAAAATAAAACATAGAAAAGGGGTGAGCTCAAATTCCCAGTAAGGATTACAATATTGCAGAAACTTTCAAAAATAATCATAAACATTTAAGGTAATGTATAACTAAAACAAAAGCCTTTTAAACTTGAACTTCAACATAGTATGGAAAAAGTAAAATGAAATAATTCCATTTACTTATTAACATGGATATTCTACTAATCGAATAATCACAAGCAATATCAATAACCACTTTCATAATGATGGAATTCATGATGCCAGACTATCATAACCACATAGCCAAGGCCTCGTGCCAAGACTACAAATAAGATTTTTCCAAGGCCTTGTGCCAAGACACTAGTTTGTCTCATGAGACCTACCGATGCATCGAGGAGCTATAGCGGGCTCCACCCATTACATATTAAGTCCAATGCATTCCCATATGAAAAGTTTTAAATATAACATAAACATTCATATTAAAACTAGCATACGAAATGTCAATATTTTCACCATAAACCATGAATGGTATAAAAATAGCACATCCACATTCAAACATATCACAAAACCGTAAATATAATATAGAAGTTTTGTATCATAATAAATCAACTTCAAATAAGCTTAAAATACATCAAAGGATGTTTACATAGATGAAATCAAAACTATTTGAGAGAAATATCTCTTTTCTCGAAATCATTGAAAAGTCACACATTTATAAAGGAAGTAATTTAAAAGATATTTTTTAATCAAAGTGTCACATACCACATTGAAACTTTTGAAAAGAAATATCATTTCAAAACCTTCATGTACATATAAATAAATCCTTAAAATCATTTTGAAAAGATGGACATTAATTAAAAATATTTAGAAAGATAAATATTTAAAACATTTAAAATTCTGATCTTGATAAATAGTACCTTTCAAAAATTCTTAAAATATTCATTTTTAAATCATTTAAAAGTCACATAATTATAAAATAAAACATTTACTTTGAAAATATTCTTATAAGCTTGTTAGGGAAGCTTTGACGATTCTATAACGGCGCTAAATAGCCGCACCCGCCGTATAAGTTAAAAAAACATTCTTACCTTAAATTTGTCGAAAGGTAAAAAGTGCCTTGTTTGGAAAACGACGGAAAGATTGCTTTAAAAATACATAAGGGTATAAATTACTTTAACCCATATTCTTTTTAAATAGTAAAAATGTTTTGAAATAAATTTCGAAGAAACATGGATGTGGATGATAAAGAGATCCCAGTAGATTATTACATATAAACAACCTCGGATAATGAAGAGATTGTGAAATAACCCTTAACTTGTAATTTTTCTTGGTTGGGGTAGGTTAACCTCCCGTATAATGGTGAAATAATTGTTATTAAATTATAAAAGAATCATATACATTAATATGAAATAATATATGATCTTTTAACATTCATTTGTTAATAATATCTTAGTATTATCGTTGTTTCGGGTGTTAACTAACTCGTTTTCTTTTATATGTTTTGTTATGTAAGCCATGTTTGTAATGGATTGGTTGTATCTAAATCATATACATAATTATATCAAGTCCTTATATACTATTATTAATCATCAAATGAGAATTATAATTTAATGGATACGATGGAGAATTAATGTCATCGCGTTCGTGGAGACGGTAGTCCGTACGTACGCACGAGCGACAATATCATTCTTTTGATATTAAAATAATATATAAATGGATGATATATCATATATACAGAATCATTAACATGTTATATTTATTATTTACTTGAGTTAAACATCATTATTATACCCATCCAAATAATAATATATTGAATAACAATTACACCACGACGTGGAGACGGTAAGACGTACGTACGCACGTATGGTGACATGTTATTCAAAGGGTGGATAGAATACTGAATATGGTTGTATCATATTTATAATAACATCACAGTATATATATGATACTGGAGTTATTATTTTATAATGGTAATAACAAAGAAAGAAGAAGTGGAAGAAGAAAGGAACTTGGAAAAGGGTGGTGAAATCATTACCTCTTCTTCGGGTTCTTCCTTTTGATTTGATCAAAAGGGCTCCTTAGGTTATCTTTATGATCAAACTAAGGCCTCTAGGTTGTAGTGAGGGAAGTTGGTAGAGTATTTGGGCAGAGTTTTGCCGAACCAAAAGGCTTTGAAGGTGTGAAGAAATGAGAAGGAGGAGTGCCCTTTTATAAGAGGGGTGAGGGGCACCTTTGGAAAAGCTAGAAATATTAATTTATAATAAATTCATATTCGTTTTCTAATGGATCCAAAGTTGATTATTTAAATTTTAAGGTCGGTATGGGTCAAAAACAACTCAAACAATAGAATTTAGACAGGTTTGGGTACTTATATTAACCTTATCTTTAAGTATTAACTCTAAGTTAATTAGTTTCACTTTTACCATGTCACTTTGTATTTTTATAATATATAGTTAATAAACTTACTATATACATCCAACCGACCCCCAAGTGGTCCATTAATGATGAACCTATCATGATATAAGTCTCGTGGCCGAACCTTAGATTTTTAGGAATTTAATATAAATTAAAAATATAATATTTGTTTTAAAAACTCTTTTCTGTCAATTTTGACACTATTAAATAGTTGATTTTTTTAAACTCATAACAGAATGATTACTTTGAAATAATTTAATTAAATCATTCCTAACGTGTAATATTAACTTAGAAAATTAGTGTAATGCATAAAAAGTCTCAAATAATATTTATTTGTGTATTTATAATATCAATTATTTTAATTTTTCACTATTATGGTAATTACTGCATCATCATTGTGTCATAAATAAATTAAATTATTTTAAGTCTAAAAATTATAAATAAAATATCATTATTTAGGAAATATTTTTAGATTTATAATTAATATTTATAGTCGAAAATCCAACATATATAACCCTATGTAAAAAAAATTTTTCTAAAAGATATATGATTATGTCATTTTTGTACGTATTTTAACTTAATTAAAATTAAGTGTCCCTATCACCTACAAGTTGCTCCATGGGGTCTCAAAATCGACACAAAGATGCCTATGGTCGAACATGTATCAACAAATAAGTCTAGGACACGTTTTAGGGTAATTTAGTATTATTATAATATTATTTTTTAACCCTTATTTACCGAATTTACCCTTAAACATGGTAAATAAAATATTTACCGCAGTAATTATTCAAAATGTCTAAAAATAAAAGTTACCTATTTACACAATTTGAACATCCTGATCCTGAATATGGAATCCATTTTTCCAAATTCAAAACACAGAAGTGGCATAAATTAATTTAAAATTAATTCCCGTTGTTAAAACAAAAAAACGTGTTTTTAAGAGATAATAACTATCAAAAGATTGACACTTGTTTATGTCTGGTTTAATTGTAAAATTGTGTCCAATGACCAACATTTTATTAAATGGTAAAAATATATTATAAATATACTTTAAAACCACTCAAATTAATAATTTATCAATATTAATTATTTTGATTAAAAATGTTGTTTTTAATTAAAATTTATTAATTTTCACTATTCATCAAAATATTAAAGTTATCCGAAAAGTTCCAAAATTTCACCCTAGGATAAATTCGATATTCCGAATCCAAAAATGAAGTCCATTTTGAAATATAAAATATATATAATTTCAAAAAGTAGGTATTACTATTCATAACGGCTTGTTTGATTGGTTGTGGTGTGTGTTAGAACTCGAAGTTGCGTGCAACACACGCTACTGTATTATTCAAAGGAAAGCGTACCGTGGAAACTTGAGATGTTTCATTTTAAATTTTTGACATCCCCATTTAGTCAAAAAGTTTAAAATATTGTATTTAAAAAGGGTTCACTATTAAAAGTTGATAAAAGTGCAATACTGAAAATGAATTTGTTCTTACATTATGTCTAAGAAACTCATAATATGGATTCTAAAATTATAAGGATTATATAAAGTTTAAAATTTAGTTAATACTATTCATAACCTCTTTTGAACAGCTTGTTTGGTAAGTCATGGTGCGATTGAACTTGGTGTTGCGTGTAGTGAAAGTTATTGAATTATTTTGAAGAAATAACACACTATGAAATCTTGGGGTGTTACAATGGAGGTCATGGTTGGGGTTTGGAGTTGACCCCCCTTAGAAATACACAACAAAAAATGTCCTTTAATAGTTCTAGAAATGAGCTGAAAATAGAGGTGATGTTAAATGACCTGGTATTTTATAAGTGCCGAAAAATGCTGATAAAACCATCCTTTAGAGGCAATTTAATTTGGAAAATGTATCAGTACTTTTTTCACATTGATAAAATTGAATGTTATCAGTGATTTTAATAGCGCTGCTAAATGTGTCCCCTATCAGTACTTTTAAAAGCATTGATAAAGGACCACAATATTATGTACTACAATAGCACACTATAGCACCACTACAGTGTGCTCTTACAGTTCACCGAATTACCTTAAACACACCATATAAAAAAAACAATTCCAAGTATAGGATTGAAATTAAATTAAATTTACCACACAGATATAAGAACAGAACACTCTATTATAAAAATTTCAAACATTGGATCATACAAATACATAAATAAAAATTGTTAAATAAATTTAAAAACATCAAAGTTCATTTATATTTTAATGTTGAACCAACTCATGCTATTTTTGAACACACCACCCCATCTTGGGAAAAATAACGCACCTCTATAAGTTAAAAATTCTTATATTACTATTAATATAATGAAATAAATTAAAATAATGTGTTCATTTTATTAATATTAATGTCAATTTTAAATAAACATATTCACATGGAGTCATACCTATCACACCGTGCATTAGATTGAGGGGAAAATAATTCCAAGATGCTTCATATTTCATATGGATCTTTTTTCTAATGTATCTAAACAATCTGAATGTGTTTTCTCAGTTATGAGTACGTTGGATTCCTTTTTTACTAAAATGTCATTTTAAACAAGAAACACACTACTTTGACTAATTTTTATCACATCATGTATCATTTTGATGTTAAATGGATTCCAACAGGTTATAGATGACATATTAATCATTCTCGAAAATTATCATGAATATCTGAGTGTGTTTGATTGGTTTATAGTGAGTGAAACTTTTTGAACTAAAATTTCGATTTTAAAATGATTACAAACACTCTTAGTCATACCAGGCATATCGTGTATTGGATTGGGTGTAGGGGGATTCCTACACATCAAAAATGACTTCAAGATAATATTGGTAATGTATAAAAACTATAAAAATGTATTTTCTCAATTTTGAGTAGGAAAGTTTTACATTTTAATAAAATTGATAAAAATTATAAATAAAAAGATGCACTATCAGTCATACTGGTTAGACTGTTAATCAGATTGAGGTGAGGATGATTCCTACACATCCCAAATGACATATGGATTGTTTTCATAGGGTATCAAAACAATATGAATTTTTTTAATTTGTTTATATTACACAACCAGCTTCTTTACTAAAATTTCATCTTTAAATTGATACAATCACTGTGACTCATACTGATCAAATTATATATTTAATTGAGTTTTGGATGATTTATAGACATAAAAAATAACATATGAATCATTTTCCTGATGTATTTGAACTATTATAATGTGATTTCATGGTTTTTTATTAGGTTAGATGGACTTTATACTAAAATTGATGTCAATTTTAATTAAAAACACACATTTGGAGTCATATCGGTCACATTGTGCCTCTGATTGACCTGCAACTAGTTCATACACATATCAAATCACATGTGGATAATTTTCTTAACGTATCAAGACAATTTGAATCTTTTTGTTCTGCTTTTAGTTGGTCAAATTATTTTTTTAATAAATTTATGTCATTTGTAAAGAGAGATGCACTTTGAGTCATACAGGTCACAACATGCATCGAAGTGAGGTGTAGCTGATTCGTACACCTTTCAGATAACCTATGGATTTCATTCGTAATTTATCAAAAAAATATGAATGTGTTGTATTAATTTTGGGTACATCACTTGTCTTTTTTACTAAAACATCATTTTAAACTTGAAACACACACTTTGACACATACAGATGGAATTTTGTATTAGTTTGAGGTGAGATTGATTTGTACACTTCCCAATTGATTTCAGAATTGATTCCCGAAATTATCAAAAACATCTGAGCATGTGTCTTGGTTTTTGGTGAGTGAAACTCGTTAAAGTCAAATGTAAATTTTAAACTGATAATGGACACATTGAGATAGTTGTATTTTTTTAAAAAAAATTAATGTCAATTCAAATTAGAAAGTAGTACTTGGAGTAATACTTGTCACATCATGTGGAAGATTGAGGTGTGATAGATTCCTACATGTCCCAAAGTCTACAAACAATCCTTTCAATGTTAACATGATTTTCATTGACTTTTTTTTCAAACTGCCTACACTACATGAGTAGCTTCAAACTAACCACATCAAATCGAAGAAAATAATTCCCATGCATATGAAAACAATTATTATGATGGATACTAAAATAAAATATTTAAACATAAATATGAAATAATACATTAATTCAATGGACAATGATTTTAATGTGAACATATCAAGATTGCCTCTATGATTGAGAAGTAGAGGGAACGTGAAGGAAAATGAAAAATGTCAACACTACATGGGTGAAGGGTTTTTGAGGGAAATAAAGTATGTAGATGTTTTGGTGTCAAAAGGGATGAAAGATAGACAAAGCACCCCAACAGAAACAAAATAATCCACATGTTTAAGAAAAAAATTAATATGTGAGTTATACTAAAACGAAATAAATTAAATATAAATGTGAAATAACAAAATAATTCTATGGACAATGATTTTTCTATGAAAACATCATGATTAACACTGTGATTGATCTGTGGTGGAATCATTTTACTTACTTCAATGGTAGTTGGGTTAAATTGAACAAAATTGATAAATGAACCACAACATGGGCGGAAATGTTTTAATGGAGTTGAATCATGAACTTTTGACAGAGAACCCTAACTCGAACAAAAAATCCACCAATATTTGAAAATTAACTATTATGTGAGTATAGTAAAAAGAAGTAAATTAAACATAAATATGAAACAACACATTAATTCTATAGATAATGATTTTTTTGTAAACAAATCAAGATTACTTCTATGATTTAGTAGAGGTAAATCCATTCCTCTTCCTACAATGGTAGTGGTGGTAATTTGAATGGAACAGATAAATGCACCACTACAGGGGTGAAAGTGTTGTATGTGAGAAGAAACAAGATTGTTTGGTAGAGCATACCAATATGAACAAAAGAATCCCATATTATTAGAAAACAAATAGTATGTGATTAATACTGAAATGAAAAAAATATGCATAAACATGAAAAAAAACATTATTTCTATGGGAATTATTTTAATGTGTAAACATTAAGATTACCTCTATGATTGAGCATAGACAACCTCGTTGATCTTCATGAAAAGGCATGAAACATGAGAAAAATCATCAAAATTAAACGAACTCTGCAAAGAATAATGATAATTAAATAAAGAGCTTATTATATAATTTGTTTGGTAAAATAGAGAATGTATATCGTAATAATACCATTATATTATTCAAAAGGGTTTATTTGGTCCAAATATATTCTAATAAAAAAAGTATTATTTTTGCACTTGATTATGGTTTGGAAGACTATACAGATGTTTTGAAACTAGAATACAATTAAAGATATTGATATCCATTTCAATCCATTGATCAATAGGGCCAAAACATGGATTTTCACTAAATAACTCACAAAGTTAATAACAACATTAAGGATTCAATGTGTAAATCAATATTATTGCTTAAATAACACTTAACATAGCACAAACCTGAACATCCTATCATGAATCCTCATGATTATAGCATCCCACACATGCCAAACACCATCTCAATCATATCAACATTCAGTATTCAATTTTCATTCTCTTCGTCACATTTTATTAATTACTTAATCAAGTTGGAATATTTTTCCTTCATAGAATATTATAATTATAATGTTTGTTCTTCCAACATATGTGTTTTCCATAAAACCTTTACCCAATGATTTAGATTTTTACATATACTTTTCTTTATATTTTCAAGAACAAAATAATATTGTTTCTCTCTATATATGGGATGAGAGTATCATGGGGATGTTGGGAAAGAAATTTAGTTCGGATGCTTTGGTAAGCAGTAGTTAACCAAAAATACTGAAGTGCATAGAGAATACTCAGTTATGTTTTTAAATTTGTGAGTGCCACACAATTAATACTTTTTTTGGCTCCATTGATAATTGGATCCAAATAGGCGTCAATATTCTTCCAACTCTTCCTGACGAGTTTTTCATGAACAACAACTACCTAAACCCATAAAGAGGAGTTTAGAAGGGTCGTCTACATGCTCTCTTGTGAACATGGTGAACTATTTGACTTCTTCTTCATATTCCATTATTATACGATTAGCATGCATCCATTTTTTGTTCGTATCCATCCAATTTGGTTAATAAATTTTTAATATTATACAACATATATATATATACACAAGATATTCATTATCAAAAGTGAGTTTTATCGACAATTATAATAAGGGAAACTCAACATTTGAATTTTTTTATGAATTTTAAGAGGTTTTAAGAAATGCGTAATGGAAATAAAGAAAATAATTATTGCACATAAAATAATTAATAAATTTCCCAAACCAATGAAAATATAATATGGGGAATTACGGATTAATATGAAACATAAATATAAAAAACAATAATAATAAACCCCCATTAAATATACTTGAAGATATAAAAATTTATTAGAAAATGTGATGTAGCATCCTATGGAATTACTATATTTAAAAATAATGGAATATCAATAGTTAAAAAATCTCAAGACTCTTAGAATTTCATATCACCAAATTGACCCATCCTATGGAAATTCAAGTTACTCCCACTGGATATAAAATTATCATTTACTAATTTATTACATGAATAAGAATTTCATCAAACAAAATTATTGTCTTATCATTGATTAAAATGAGAATAATGATTGTATATTGACAAAGTTGATTTGTTAATTTAAAAAAGAACAAATAGATTGGTATGGAAGGTTAGATGAATTATTAAAGAATCATTAATTTAAATAATGTGGAATTGATCGTAATAAATACATAAAAATAATATTACGGATTTATAGAATGTTTTAATCAATTTGAATGACATAAGATTTAGAGGTTAAATATAAGATCATTGATAATAATTTTATACACAAACAATGACCAATGGTTAAATATTGATGATTAGTGAGAATAAGTTTCCCTTCATTTCATGGTGATTCATGGATTTCATGGGATATTTATTTCCCAATCCACGTCTGTAAGGTCAGTGTTTTATAGTTTTTAAAATAGTGATTGAATTTTTTTTTTGGAAACCATTGAAATTTGAAATAAATTGAAATGTTGTCAGTGAAATGTTAATGTATATCATGATAGTGTCCAAGGGACATTATCAATCCCCCTGGGCTGGAAACAAGCACTAGGGAATGAAAAACAACACCATGAGAATAATATGGATCAAGAAATAAATAAATAATGTAAAATGAAAATTTAAAAAAAACTGCCATGTTGCATCTATACATTGGATTATCACACCATCCTAGATATGTAGAAAAAAATAAGATATTAAGAAGTATAATATAAATGATATCCTTTAACATACCTTTAACTCCCACATGTAGAAAATCCCCAATTTCAATTTTTTAAATTCACGTGTATAGAACACATAGATAAATTATAGAATGAACAATATGTATGATAACATTTGGAGATCAATTTGAAAAACATAAAGAAATTAAACTACCAACTAAACTCCATTTTACTCCATATGTCACCATTAATCCCAGAAGCAATACAATCTACAACATTGATCATCAGTTTAATGAAAAAAAGAATATGAGAAAATTTGAAATGCCTACCTCACGGGTATACTATCATTGGACATCAAATAATGACGTTTTCAAACAAGAAATAAAAAATCAAACAAAAAATACACAAAGAAAATCTGGACTACATCACTAGGTTCAAGAAAATATGAGACCCTATTTTGAAACACTAATTGCAGTCATACACCGAATGTTAGATGAAATATTTTTGTTACTGTAGGAAGCTGAGTGGGGTGATTCAAGATTCGATTCCATAAGGAGGAGCACCAATAGCAGGTGGATTCTATATAAAGCTTCTAATATCGTGACCAATTTGAAAATGGTTAGGGTTTTTTAATTTAATCGGTTAAAATTCTATATGAGCTTATAAAAATGTTCTGGTAAAGAGTCTATTTATCACCTCATATTACCTACGAAATGATAAAAGTACTCTTTATCAGCAATTATTTAGTACTAATAATGGTAGGTATTTATAAGTGCTATGCTTATCGAACTGATAAATTTTCATTTTCTCCACACTCAGATTTTCACTGATAAAGCCTCATTTTTATCAATGTAAAAAAAATCCTAGAAAAAAATTTATTATCAGTGCTAATTACATAAGCGTTGTTAAAGGATTTATAATTATAATTATAAACAAAAATTTTCAAATAAATATATATACTTAATAAATATATATAAATATAAATATAGTAAATATGTTCATTTTTAAGTATATTTAATATAATTTTATAAATATTTCTTATTTCTATTTATTTATATTATTATTTATTATTTATTTACAATTATAGAATTATTTTTAAAAAATTAATATTTATATCATTATATATATTTATATAATTATACACATATATATATTCAAATATTTATATATATATATATTAAATATTTTCATTGTTTAAGTAAATTTATTTTATTTAAATAATTAATTATATATATTTATATAAATATATTTATATAAATATATAAATACAATGAAAAAAAAATATTAATTTATTTATAATTATAAATATATAATTTTATAAAATATAGTGATAGTACGTTTATAAGTATATGTATTTATAATTTTTTTTACAAATATTTTATAACATTATTAATGAAAATATAATTTTAAGGGCAGGTGTATTTCTTAAAAATGAGTGAAATTGAATAAATTAAGAATTAGTACACATTAAAAATATTGAATAAATGGATGGGTTTATGTGTGTGCATTGAAAAGAAAAATGCATTTATTACGTATATGTGAAATCAATGCAACACAAATTTGATCTATGTAAAGTTGAAAAAATAAAACGACATTCAATTATATGTCGAGTACTATGAAATATTTCAATATTTTTAATTATTATTAATTTTTAATTATAAACCATTATTCAATAGATATATCATTATTTAATTTTTTGCACATAAATATTATGGAATATATGAATCAAATTTATATACATTAATATATATCTATTTAGTTATTATATACAATGTAATAACATCAATTATCATAATTATATAATTAATAAAATGTTTAATATTTAATAATGTATAATCAATTTTTTTTATCAATAATTGTTTATTTAATAAAAAAATTAATATATTTTTAATAAAATCATTATTTATTTTGAATTTATTTAATTATTTTAATTTATTTATTTATACCTTTACAAGAGCTAAAAACATTAGGATGAAGTAAATATTTACAAGGACTATGAATAATTATTTTCCAAATTATAGCCTTTATGTGTACCGAAAATAATGCACTAATAGGTGTAACCATTACCTGACACACACAAAATCACTGATAAATTGTTATATTTTTCTGTTCTCTTCTTATCACTGATAAATATTCCATTTTTAGTGTTTTTTATAGCGCTAATAAATACCAGTTTCGTTAAAGGGAGGATTTCTAGTAGTTAAGGTAGCTGAAGTAAGAGTGGGTCTACCCTGTATTGTTTTAGAGAAGGCCTATTGGATAGCTCACATGGGATAGAAGGTAGGATAAACCAAGGTGGCTCATACAAGGGATTCTCCATATAGGTAGGATTGGAAAAATTCAGAGTACCTTGGGTGGCAGACTACCAGGGTGACTACCCATGTGTGAGACAATTATAAAGCCTTCCATGGTCTCAATAGTTGTTAACTATGGTAGGTCTCATAGGACTTTTTTTGAGGAAGGGGGCATCACGCATGTCATTGTTAATCAGGTTATGGGTGAATGTCTCACAAATGAGTTGGGAATTTTATACCCTGGTTAGACTTTAGTTCCACTATCCCCATTTAATTACATTTCCTTTAGGTGTTATAAAACATCACTACTAGATTATGAGTGATTGAGAGAATGAATTGGGTGATTAGATCACTAGTTGTCCTTTTTTAGTTTCCTTCTATCCAAATAAATAATCTAGGGGCCTATTTATATGCAAATACGGGGCCCTAGGTGATGTGTCCATTCACATAAGTGTCATGTACAAGTCTTACATGTAGGGACCTTGCATGGAAACTGTTGTAGGGAGGACATGGGTGAACATCCATTTGAGGCCTTTTCCATCCTTTAACATTCCCATTTATTTCCGTCTTTTCATTATATGGTATTTCCGATTGTTTACCTTTTATCTATATGGATAAATATCTTGTCAACAAAATCCCCCCTTATAATTGGGTTCGATTGAAAAGAGGGTATGATCCTGAGGTAAAAGGGATGCACGGTTTTGGTTGATTCACATAGGGAATTTACACAGGTCTTCCAATATTTTCATTTTATAATGACTATCATGTAGGTAGAGAACATAAAGGGATCACACAGGGAGGCATCCTCATCAATAAATATGTCCCTCGTTTCAGTGAACAACCACCATAACTCTGTGTTTTCAGGTCCCTAATGATATTCTCCCAGGAAAATCCTCTGCTTATGTTCATTCACTGATGATCTCGTTCACATAGATATAGTATATATCATGTTTTACGATTAATAGGTGGGGTGAGTGACATGTGTGGGGCTCTTGAATGTTTCCCTTGCTCAAGGATCTTGCATGAATCGCTTGAGGGATCCACTTGCTCAAAATAATCCTTTTAAAAACATTTATTATTTTCATGGATTTCATAAAAAACATACTCTAAAATTAAATTGAAATATTTTTACTAGTTCAATGGAACCTTGTAATAGTTTTTTTCAGATGAAGCACTTAGTAACCACATGGAGGAGGTGATGAATGTCATAGGTCAAGATTATTAAAACATCTACAATACAATCATTCCTAATCTAGTTGGGTATTTGAAGGAATATCGCCATGATTTTCTAAAAAGTGAATATCGTACAATATATGGTCATGGTTATCTTTTGGTATTCCTTACACTGTCTCCAATGAAATACCTCCCTACCTCATGGTTTCAAGACCACAAGATTTTCTAAATAGTTGTCATTTTCGGAATGGGTTCTTATGTCAATTCTAGGACATCATCCACTACATGTTTTATGCTTCAAATCTCATGTACTCTAGATTTTAAACAAAACATGGTTGAAGTAAAAAAACACCACTATTAATCTATCTTTTAGGATTTAAAGAAAATTCGGTTGAAGAGTTGTAGGAAAGTTTGGGTCTTTCTCCAAGGAGGGGGTATTAAGACTACATGAATGTGGGTGAACTGGGTCCACCATGTCTTTGTAGAAATAAAAATGGATTTGTAATACATTTTAATTAATGAGTATGTTTGGGTATAGACGTCCTATGTGAATAGAAATCATGAGTATGTTATAGAGTTTCTTATCTTTTGGTGCCCACAGATGAATCTTTTTCATCTGATTCATGAAGAAGATGGTATAAGATTATGTGTTGTTCACAAGATCTACGGGGATCTGATCTATGGATATATGTATGATGATTTTTTCACACCAAGGGAAATGTGTATTTTCCCCAAAATGATGCTATCTATAGTAAATGAGATACTAGAAATAAGTCACAACATTATAAATGTAAACACCCACATAAAACAGGATATTCATCTAAAGGTGTTGATCAAAAAATTCATGAGGAAGAAGGGGGAAGGCCCCACTAACAAGCATCAATTGGAAAATCCAAAGGTGGAATAGAGAATCATACATAGTACCTTATGGATGGAATTTAAAAAGGTAGAATTTGATATGTTGGGATATGAAATCAAGAAAGACATTCCTTCTAGGAAACATCTTTTAGGATTTCTTACCATGTGTCTTTACATAAATTATATATATATATATGATTCTAAATATGGAAAAAGTCCAGGAACATTCATTTTAGAGGAAATTATTGGGGAGAAACGGTTTGTGGGGTTTTCCATCCCTATTTTGGAAAACATATATAGTAGCCTATTTCATGTTCAGGAATGGAAGGCTCCTTTCAGAATCATAGGAAAATTCTAGGTTTTCTGGGGGATGTATTATGGCTCACATTAGGACTTAAATTGTGAAATGTGGAATAGCTATCCTAAAGAGCATGTTTCAACAATATATACAGGATCAGTTTGGTATTCCGCCCTTGTCTTTGAAACCCCATGAATCCAAAAACGGTTGTAATTAACTAAGGACTACAACTTCTTTCCCCATGTGAATATTCCCCCTAGTTGTTTTATTGATAAATTTATGGAAATCATTGACATAACTTCGCATATCATATCCATCATGGATGGTGTGTTGGTGACTAGGATTGATTGAGGGATTATTTGGAAGGTTTATGCCACTTAGCAATTTGCAAGCCAGTTCAAGTGGATGTAGAAAATAATTGAATCCCACTGGGTTCAGATCAGATAAGAAAAGCATCTTATGGTAGCTCTATATTAATGGATTCCTATAACTATGGAGTTAACGGAGGTGGTTATCAACCTACCATTAGTGAATGAGACTAGAATATTAACATCTAGTTATGCCAATTCCTGGATTGCATCATACCCAAATGGCGTGCTAGCCGAATATGTTCCATGGGTTTGAATGAATAGGTGGTGTTGTAAGGGTTTCTATCATTTTTAAGGTTCTTTATCTCCATTATATGATGAGTCATATTCTTCATAGACTGAGTAATATGAGTTTCCCAACAAATCTAAATGACACTTTTCAATAGTCACCCACTGATCTAAATCAAAAGCAATGCACCAAATAAGGTTGTACCACGGTGGTCCCATCGGAACTGCCAAGAGGAGTCACGAGTTCTATTTTTCTTATACTTATATAGAGATGAAATGTATTGGGAATCCCCTGAAATCTAAGGTGATTGGATTATATTGGAAATAATACAAATTATATTCAGAATACATACAACTTAAGGTAGTTCAACTGTGGCAGAATATTTCTTTTAATCCTAAAATAACAAAGAAAATCCTTTGTGAGGGGTTTCAAATTCAAGGGTTATGAGATTTCAAGGATGTATCTGATATTCACATTGAGAAAATTCTTAATTAGGTGAGACTTCATATCCCGGACATCGAAATAATTGTTTATTGAACCATCAAATGGATTCTTTCCATGAATCGGGTGGAGGATATGATTAAATGAGGAGATGTTGAAGGGGTTGACGATATATCTTATGAATATTATATTGATGATGTCGATCCCAAATATGTAAGTCCATTTTCCTTCATATTGTTTCTATTTTTCTTCTTTTACTTTATATTTCCACCAATATTTTATTTCTAAAGGGAAATAACATATAAATATTATGTGGGAAGAGGGAATCTCTACTGAGGCTCCATCACCATGGTATAGCCATGGAGGTACTTTGATTGGGGATACTGGGTCACCCCTGAAATCAGTAAAGTTATCTCCAGGATTAAAAGCCATGGGGGTGATATTGTGGGGTAATTACAACTTTTATCGCCTATTTTTTAGGAGTTTAATGTTATCCATCCATAAAAGAAGATAAAGAAGATGGAACACCAATGTTTTAAATCCTTAACTACAAGCCTTTCCAACATCAGTAAGACTTCCTGAAAACATTAATTTATGTCATATTCTATACTAGTGTTTGAACATTACTGAATTACAGGAACTCCATCTCTTTCTTATCTCAAGAGCTTTATAAATGGACCTTTAAGAACCAATGAAGGTTCTTTGAACCAGGAATAGATCCCAAATGGGGAAAATTTCTCCCACAAATGAAGGGGTTTCTAGGACAAAGGATGTATCATATACTCCTAGCCCAAATCCTATCATTACTGTAGATAGGGAGGACGAATGTGGTATGTCATAAGTAGTTCATAAGATGTCACTTGTTAATGACTATATTGATATTCTCTAATATTTCAAGTTTATATCATGCACTATATAATCCTATGATGACTATAGTTGAGCCCGCAGTTTTCACCAAGAATGATATTAAGGGTCTCAAGTTTTCATCAGAGGGATATGAATAAATTATCCATGAGTTCCCATGGGTGAGATTAACATGTGGCTTAAGATGTTAAAAGAATCCATGATTAATTTTTAAATTCATACTGATGAAATATTGGAACATATAAATATTCCTACAACATTAGAATAATATGTGGAACTATAAAAATAATAAATTGGATATGAGTCTTTATTTTAAATCAACTTGTCCTTTTATGCTTGATACCCTAATCATGACTACTTCCATTGTTCATATCCTTCAAGGGAAATGGTTAGAGTGATGGTGCATAGAGAAGATGATGAAATAAATATTAATGCCACTATTGAGGGGGAGCTAGGTCAGGTGGCCCTTGAAATGGGATGTCTTCCAAATCCTCATCTAGATAATTCTGGGTAGAACTAGGGAAATTCCCCTCATCAATAGGTTCTAGTTCAAACTGCTGACGAAGTGAATGCGAGAGAGGAATCCTCCCCTAATATTTTTATAATATTTGTTAAAGGTCACCAATTATTATTGTTTTTCTAAATTCTGGGTATTCCATGGAATCTAAAAATGCTTCTCATTCATTATTTAGGATTATCATATTTCATGGCTAGGTCTGTTGGAAATGATTATGCATCAGCTCTACTAGCACTATAAGGAGAGTTAGCCAATATTTAGGAGGGAGTAGAAGATGGAACTTCATTGAGTGAAATAATCCCAGATTATATCTATCTTTCTGAAAATAACTATGAATATGATCAAGAGTTGTAGAACAATCTCCACATCACATGTTGTAATGCCTGGTTGGATATGTGGAAGATAATATCTAAGAATCCCCTTAAGGACATGCCTTCACAAATCAAATGGAATTTAGATCTTTCTAGAATGGTCAGATTCATTGGGATAGATTATCTCTTATTAAAATATACTATGAAGGAGACAATCCATATTCAAGAGCGAGAGAATAATCTTTGGAAAGATCACATAAAGGAAAAACATATATTAGTCATTGACAAAGTATGAGTTTCATTATCAAAAATATTGGCAAATCAAAATTTAAAACCGATAGAAAATCATGGATAATACTATTCAAGTGTTGTGCCTTCATTAGAAGTTAAATTCCAAAAGGGGATAACACCATCAAATCCACCATATATTAGAAGAATCCCAAGGATAAGGGTCAACTACCATTGTGGCTATGATGGAAGTGCTTTTTAGGCGGAGGAGACCGATTCTCAATGACTGACACAGCTTCATCAAGTGACTGATGTGGAATACGAGGATTTTCAATAGATAAATATATAGATTAAAGTCCCCTTATTGTATATGATTGATTGACTCCATTTTATGGAAGTTTCTTTTGTTCCTTTTTTCTTATTAATGAAATGATTTTTTTAAATCATATATGTTCTCATCCCAAACTCCTTCCTAAGATCACAACATAATACTGAAACCAATTTGCATAGAAAATCATATCAACTGGTTGTGATAAATGTGATTGGATGGGGAAAATTAGCTAATTTTTGTCTAATCCATGGGGCCTAGTGTGAATAGTTTGACTCTTACATTGGTCATAGGGAAACCCCTACAATATTTTCGTATTTTGTTTCACCACCATAATTTTTTCCTAAGATTAATGTGGATGATACTTAGCAGGTGAGACTAGGATTCTTCTTAAACCTCCCATATCATGTTTTTATCCTAACATGATTTGTGACTTTTTACTTTTTTTCACTCAATATTGCCTAAATCGTACTATTTGTCAGTCTACTGATCGAAGACTCGACTTTTTTTAGAGGTTCCATTGCGGGATTTTATCTTTGTGCCTATTATGTCACTTTTTTTTGTGAGATGTTTACATTTATTCCTACTACAGTAATAATGATACTATTTTAGATTTAATAGCATTGACCATGATTATTAATATTATAACCCAAAAATGGCCTGATGGTTGGTAATATTCATATATTCTTCAGATACATCCAAGAGGAATATGAGTCTCAATTTTATCGTGGTTTCAATATATTAAATGTGAAATAAGTAAATATTGGATGTCTCTCCAAAGGACGATGTTACTTATAAATGAAAAACTTGTTATTGGGGCTATTTATGAAAGACCCACAATTGTGTGTAGTGCATAGTTAAGTAGTCGTATACTTTGGATGACATGATTTTCTATGGGTGACATATGCATGGAAAATTGGGGAACATACTACATTGTTAGAAAAAGGATTACTCCATAATTCCAACATTCAATTTCCCATAGGTGAAAAACTTTTGTGGGATTTGGATTTCCCAAGACCACAAGGGGTGGTTTTTTCAAAGGAAAGATTCATGAGATTAAAGCGATCATCTATAACGGTACATTAAATGAATGGGAAACCACTCCAACCCAAATTTGGTGTGTGAAAGAGGGCATAGTTTTTATGATAACTAATCATTGTAGGAGAAATACCCTTTTTGAAAAAGAGTAATGATATCATATAGCTTAATTTTGTGCAATAATGAGATTGATCGTGTAGTTTAACATATTACACCATATGAATTATTTTATATAGATTAATGTTTTACATAAAGGAAATTATTCTATGTAGTTTAAATTCATTCAAAAAAGACATTATGATGTATTTTTAACATCATGGTGTAAGGAAATTTTTTGGGGGATTTAATTTAAGGTCTTTAGCTTCGATCGAAGGTTTTATGGTTTCCTTGTTCTGGATAATTTTTATGGAAATAAGATACTATATTTAGGTATGGAAGGAAAAAGATTTTTTTCTATGATTTGTGGATTCCCATATCTAAAAAGTGCATTGTAAAAAATGGTTAAGTGGATTAGTATAGGCATCTCTCTAGAATGAAGTTAAATTTTCTTGACAAACCAATTATGGGGGTTGTTTTATGCAAGGTCAACTGGGGAATGTACTGCATTATCTAAAGTGGCATCTATGGGTGGACAGACCAATTATGGGGTATAATAAGTTACATCCAACAGGGGTTCATACATCATAGAAAGGAAAAGGATATCTCAACAAGTATGACATTATATTGATAAAATCTGATAAAAGGTAATATAGATTTAGATATCCCGAAGGAAATAGTTTAGTTTGTGGTGGAATGTGTCGGAATATAGAACTAGTATTTCAAGTAATTTTTCAAATTAATTGGTGGAATTGTATTTCTATGAAGGTCTAACCCTTAGACACTAAGTATGGTGCATGTAGATTTATGTCATATGACTAGGACAATAATATTATGGAATCTATGTATTGTATGTGGTCAAACTGCTCTAGGTTATTCCAGTATTCATTGAATATATGAAAGGGGAAATTGTAAACTATATTCTGGGAGAATATCAAGCCAGGGGAATGGCTCTGGGAAAAATATGCAAGTTTTGACCACTTAGAATTGAGAGTTACAATATATTTTCATCAATGCTTAAAGGGATGGAAGAGGCTTCTCCCAAGAGAGAAATTAACACTATTTTATAGACATGTTATGTTGTATGTTTTATGAAAGTCCAAAAAGGGAACATACTACATAGTCAAATAGTGTCATCTATTGGCAGACATGTCTATTATGTGGAAATATTATTCAATGCCAACTGGGGTGCATATTTCATAGTTAGGGAAAGGGGCTCACAAGAATCATACATTCTTCTACCATAAGAAGATGAATGCTTATGAAGATATGAATGTATTCAACATTACATGTATGACATGTGAAAGGGGAATTTTACAATGAAAAAATGAAGTGTTAGGAATGATATTGGCCTTGATTTTGGAGACCCTTTCATAGATCTGGAAGATATGTAGAAGGATGACATCCCTTGTTTCATTAGTGGGCTCTTTAATGAAAGGACCCAAAATAAAATCTCATTCATGGATCGTTTTTTTGAACATAGGATTGGTGGAATTTTTACATATCCCATCATTGAGACTACGATCTAAGCCCTAGTAATCACTATGTATCTCAATGGGATGAGAATCAATCCATACATAGTTCGTTGGGTATGGTGATGTTTAATGTGATTTGGTAAGGATATTAGCCATGCGGTTTAATGTTATGTGGTAAGGAAAAATGTGTCTCGACATGAATATAAATAGTAAAATCTAGCTAAACCAGGGAATAGATACTAAGAATCAATTTGTATCATTTCAGTGTAAGAATAAATCATTATGTATTTTTAATAGGTACGGGTTTATGCATAAAGTGATAACTTTTATTAGATCTCTGCATATAGATTTCACACCTACACATGTGAGTATTGTATTTTCTATGTTGTTCATAGTTTGTCCAAAGATTAAGGATATTGATATCACCACATATCTAAGAGGGGTGAGTATCAATCCCCACATAGTTCTTGACGGATTTTGTAATTTACCATTATGAGACAAGGATGTGGGTAACTTCGAGTTCAAAAGTAATATCATTCATGGGCCATAGTGTATCGTCTATGCTTCACTACATATATTTCTAAGGAAAGAATCAATCCATATATAGTTTTGTGACAAATCGTGCAGTTTCTTTCCATGTGATGATGACATATATTATGCCTTCTATGGTCTTTTATCTAGGACTGTGATAACCCCAATTTGAATAGATACACCTTACTCTCATAGGGCAAACTATTTCCAAATTCCTAAGACAATGTGAGTTGTGATCAGTGTGACAAACAATGCATGGTGTAGGATTATTTCGTAGAACGAGGGAAACAGAATTGGGGGATTTGGGAATGTTAAGTATATAGTGGCTGAGCTTGGATTTATTTTCTAAGTGTCACATCATATCTCACTAGGATGAGAATCAAGTCATACATTTTTCTTGATCGCCCAGGAAGTTTGCTGTCATATAGGGAGGATGAGAGTGAACTGGCCTAGAAGTATGAAATTACTTTGGTTAACCATGGTTCATGACATGTGTGTCACTACATACTAGGGTATGGAAAGAATCAATCTATTTGTATTGTTTTTAGTTTTTCCTAGCGTTGATTGGGATTTGAAAAGAGAAAAGGGAATTTGATAATTTCTAGACTGAAGGATTGGTCAAAATGATGGATTATTGGAATCAACATGCATCTCATTCTATGTTAAACAAATCCATACATCCTGGAAGGGTTTCCTAAGTAGATGTGATTTATCCACAGGGAAAAAGAAAGGAAAAATTCATTTCGAAAATCATGGTTGGACACAAGTATATATCTGGGCATCAATATGTATCTCATTTGAATGGGAATTAAGACACGCGTAGTTCTTAGGGATATATCCCACAATAACTGGGTTTTGATATAAGGAGTGGGGAAAAATATTATCAAAATTAATAGTTGGGATAGAATAATGATTCTATGATTAAAGATGCAACTCATTGTAATGAGAG
The DNA here is from genome assembly GCA_963277665.1 of Viscum album. NCBI lineage: Eukaryota > Viridiplantae > Streptophyta > Magnoliopsida > Santalales > Viscaceae > Viscum > Viscum album. Next base: position 1,534,903,200 of record OY728121.1, on the reverse strand, counting down.
TCAAACCACCTGAAATTGAAATGTTTCTTGTAATAATTTGGTCCATACACAGTGAAAGAAGAAATTTTCCTTGCGGTCATAGTAGGAACAAAGATAGTAGATCGAGGTGTCACTATGTATCTCAATATGCATCATATTCAAGACACACTTAGTACTTGAATGGATCATTTAGTTTACCATCATACGATGAGGATGTGAAAATTTTGGGACTTATAGCAATAAAAAGGGCCACATATTTTTAGGGACGATGAGGGATATGCTGACACATTGTATGGTGGGGGTTTCTTAATGTAGAATGAAAATGACCTTAGCCATGTAGTTTAATGTCCTGATGTAAGGAAAATATGTGTCTTGAAGTTAATTATCATGTGACTAGGACATTGTGTCATTCATTTTAAGGTCATGCAACAAAGATAGACTGTGCAAAATAACATTTCATAGCATAGATGTATGGTTCTATTCATTTTAATTTCATATAGCTAAGATGATGGTTTTGTTATTACATGACGTTTTTCATCAAGAATCATTCATTGGATGGGGTCATGGTGAGTTATCTGTCCATTGAGAATAGGAAATAAGCTCCATTAGAGTGGAACTTATTTATGGAGTAAGGTCCCTCCCACTTTGACTCAAACATTTTGGGTTCTTTCTTGATATCATTAGTGTTATAAGGACCAAAACCAACACTCCTTCGGGGATTTAATGAAGTAATTTCTTCATAAATGATTATTCTATCTCATACTCATATACATCCAAGTGATTCAAGGTATGAAACCTATTTTCATCCAGTCACTCGAATTCTTCATGTAATTTCGGGGATGGTTCATCTATAGATAGATGGTCGAAAAGGACAATACGGATTTATAGAAAGTGAACTTCAATGGTATTGATTTCTTCTATTCCATTCACCAATGAGTATGGGGTTTCTCATGTGGAAATACTGGTTTATGTCTAGTAATACTCTATGGTATGAGAAATATTATTAGGACACACATTCGTATCCTAATGCACCATCTTATATAGTATATTAAATAGGGTTTGGTTAAAATTTTCTCCCTAATAATTAGCTACAATGTAATATAATTTTGAATGGTTATATTTCATATTTTACTCTTAATATATCCTTTTGATCTTAGCAGAATAGAAATTTGTTTCAATTTCCATCAATATGGTATAAAGAATACAAAATCAAGAATTGAATTTTTAATTTATGAAGCTAACAATGCTTTGGCTCTAACTTCATGGAGGGGTATTTCCACATCGCATTTTGAGAAGAAATCGGTGGAATTAAGGATACACTCGAGCTACTTAGCCATAGCAGGAGGATATGGTCCAATAATATCCATTCCCCATGTGGAAAATGGCCATGTGTATTTTGGATGTATTTGGAAACCCCATTGTTTGGTTGATGAAGTTGGCATGCACGTGGAAGGAATTAAATTTCTTAGTGAACTCTGCGAAATCATGTTTCATTAAAGGCCATAAGTATCCAAGACATTGAATTGGATAAGAACTCTTATACATTGGTTAGTTGGCACCATGAGCTCCAGCATGTACTTATTCCATAACAGCTTTATTCTCTTCTCTGTAAACACATCTTGTAAGGGGTCCATTAAATATTCATTTGCATAGAGATTTATATGGATTTGAGACGTCATAAAGAGTGAAATTGGATCCTTATTATTGAATATTCTCTCTTATAACTCTTCTTAGTGGGATCACTCCATCTAGAATATATTGCATAATGAGATCAACCATCCAATTGTAGGAGCATATGGCTCAGGTATGGGACTAATTTCATTGATTTTTGTTATTATGTTATAAACAATAGGTGAGACCATTTGGTGGTTTTAAATGATAATGATTCATTCATCCTAACATGGATATTCTAAATTTGTACCTATATTTTCCAATGCATCTTCTTAGGAGTAGTATGTTCATAGAATGTGAGTCAATGTTGGATATTAGGGGTATTTTACCACTAACCCTCAGACATTGTAAAATGGTGGTATTAGATCCTCTATTCTGATTGTCAAATCCATATTACTCTTCTTGAAAATCATCTATGACTCACCATTAACCTATAGATGGTACACAAATATTGGATGTGCTAATTCTCATCCAGTAATAAGAAGTTGTTATTCAAACATAATACTGGAAAAACATTCTGATAATAGGATGGTGTATAGAAATACTTCCTTCTATGGAAAGATTAACATAATCCCTTACTATGCATTTTTTGAGTGAAGGTTCTTCAATTCTCTTTCCATTTGGGCTCCTAGATACACCCTCAATTTAAATTTCCCATTTTTGGTGCAGCTGGGAATAGAAAATATTTTTTCATTTGGTAGTTCAGTATTTAATGGAATATCTACTGTAGAAGGTTGTTCGACAATGAAATCCTCCAAATCAAAATCATTCACTATATTCTGAGGCACAAACTGTATGTCGAACAACAATAGAATAACTACCCACCATGCCAGATGTCTTGTCTACATATGAAAACTAATGATAAATTTTCAAGGAATATTTAGTGAAACCAAGTCAATATCATGGTGTTTCAAGTAGTGCATCATCTTCTGAACAACAAATATTAATTCCATGAAACTCTTCTCAATATATGAATAATGAGTCTCACCATCAAGCATCGTTCGAATAATATAACAAAGGTTATTTTCATTACCAAAATCATTTTTTTGTTCTCGTAAGGCACCCACTGATCGTTCAAGGGATAACACGTACAGAATGGATGATTTACCTCTATAGGTGGCACCAAACCACTGGTCTCAAGATTTATTTCTTGAGGGAATAAAATTATTCTTAATATTCATTGGTCCTCTGATATTTGACATCCTTCTTCATCAATTAAGTGAATGATAAACACATGCATATGAGGATGTAAATGGAGATCCATATATATCTCACATTTCCTTTAATTCCTCTCCACACATTCTATTTTTAAGGAGATGAAATTACAAGGATAGATTTAGTGTTTTCAAGATCAACATCAATGTCGCAATGGTGTACGATGAAGTTGAGTTGTTTTTATCATCTTACATTACAAGACATTTAATTGGGATCATCTTCAGGTTATGGTATAAAATCATGTTGAATGTTGTCTCTAGGCTAGTTTAGAGTCTATAATACTGTCGAAAATTGACCACTAGATCAACAACATGTCATTTATCAAACATCCCAAATAAGGGTTTGAATATGTGATTAATTTCATGATGGTTTGTGGCGCTGACATTCTTCAAGATAAAAGGCATTATCCTGTAGAAGAATATTCTATGAGGGGGTATAAATGATGTGGATTATTCATCTTAGGCCATATAGATATGGTTGTACCTTGAATACCTATCCATGACAGTGAGGGCCTGATATTATTTCATTGCTTCATTTAGTGGTTTTGTGATTGGAAGTAGGAAATCATCATTAGGAAATCATCAGCTGAGATCTTAGAAATCAATAAGAACTCATATTTAACAATTCAACTTCTATACATGGAAAAATTTGTATTACCATTTATGATAATATACATCTTAGATAAAATCTACCTTGATGAGTTTTTCCACTTCGACCCAAATTTTGGAGGCGTGATTCAGGTTCATTTTCCTATCTTCTCATATATATCACTAATGATATTCTAAAATACCCAAGTGATTGGTGGTAACCATAAAGTCATGTTCCAGCATCCTTTTGTAGCTCTTTTAAATCACATCAAGGTGCTCATTTTGGTATATTCTATATACCTCCTCTTCATTAGGGGTCATGGATTAACTATTCAATGTGAGTTATGGACTCGTTTTGTAAAAATAAATACCTCTATGAGTTTATCCATTGTTGTCAAGATGCCTTCCTCAAATTCCAGAGGGGTGTCCCTGTGATCTTCTTCTTCTTCCTCTTTCTCATGCCCAACTACTTTCATCTATTCCTAGGGAAGAGATTATTAATCATGTTCCTCTATGGGATGATAGGATCCTCCATTTGGACATAAAGAGGACATGGTAATCATTTTGGGATCAATTGAAAGAATGAATCCATCATGGAGTCAGGAAAGGAAAATGATTGACTAAGAATGAGTCCACTCAATTTTACATCTCTTAATGTTATCCTTTTACAGCCTATCTCACATAACTATGCATTAATAGTTCTCAAGGGATGGAATGAAGAAATTTTAATTCATTATTTCACCAACAGTCGGAGTGTTGATTTTCATCACCATTGGGCTCAACAACAATAATTGACATCACTGAAGTTACTGAATAAGTGTTTGATTTCCAGAACACCACCACAATTTAATTAATAGGAATACAATAATCATCATAGATATTTTTTAAATAGTTATCTGGGATCTTCTCCAAGCCATTTATAAGACTGATTCAACTAACATCATTGGTCAGAGTTTGGTTCACTCCATTGTGATAGTATCCAGCATTGATGTATTGAGTCTCACATGATTTGAATTTGTCCACATCAATATACAATGTACCTATTTTACCATTGATAGAATATTTGAGACATTTTTATTATGATGTAGGAATTTCCACATGATGATGGATACATGTTCTTCCTAGCAGAAAAATGAAATTTGTTTCCTTTTAAAAAACCATTAATCATAAGTCAGACATATGATATCGGAATAGATTAATAAGTGTTATCCTACCGAGGGGGACTTTATCATTACTTTAACAACTCTATAAAATCATAGTGGGGTGACTCAAGTTAGATTCATCAAGACATAGTTGAATAAGTGTCCGAATCTGGAACATATTGAATCCTAATCTATTTTCAATAGAGTCTAATCGGATATCCTTGTTATTTTAACTGATAGATATAAAAAAGGTTCTAGAATGTCCTTGATGGTAGAATCCCCATCCTGGTCGGTGATGGATATGACAGCATGAAATTCCATAAGAATATTCTCTGCATGATATACTTTAGCAGCAATAACCTTAGCATCAATCTCATGTGGGCTAGACAAGGCCTCAATAAGTGCTTCATGGAGGTCCATTAATAGACTCAAATCACCCAATATTAATAAACTAGACAAATCATGGGATAATTGCACCAACACATCATATTTTGGTCCAAAGGTATATTCTTTGTAGCATGACTGTTCACATTTATAGGAACATTAGGAGAAAATGTTTCTAATGTCGATGTTTCATCCCACGGGTTAGGAGATGGAAGTGTTCCCATTCATGGGGTAGTAAGATGAATGGGTAGGCCTACCCATTGAGGAGGTAGCAGAGTATCCTATAAATTGTATTAAAATATGTTCATGTAAGGGTAGACCATGTCATTCATGGATGAAGAACTCTTCTGTTCCTTCTAAGCTCACTATAGGTCATTCCCACGAGTTTCTTCCACATAGAGGGTTCAAGTGGGTTTCATAAATTTAGTAGATCCTAGAATGACCATTACATCCCTTATATCCTCATCCTTTATGTCCTACTCCCCTTGTTCACCAATCATGTTCAAGGGAATCAGGTTCATAGTCAAAATCATCATGTGTGAGGGGATACAATATGTGAATAACATTAACATTATCAATGATGAAATCCTCATCTGAAGAAGATTCTGTCAGATTTTCTAACTCTTATTGTGCCATTGGGAACAGTGGTGTCGAAGATTTTGATATGGTTGGAATGAATTCCAACAAGGTCAAGAACATATTTGTCCTTTGAAGCGTTACATATTCTTCTTTTTCCATTTTTTCTGTCCATCCATGTCATTTTATTAGTATTGGACTTTGGAGGATTAGGATTTTGATGAAGCCATCATTTCTGTAGTGGAAGGTGTCAAGGGAAAAGATGGGTGTATCAATTGTCCTTGGAGAATATCATGATTCTTTATGATCATATTTTTTAACATCCAGTCACTAAACATATGTGTACTGTTAGACATAACTTATTTCTATTTACCTTTCTCATCCGGATTGGTAGAAGAAACATATGCTACCTAGTCTAGTGATATTTTTAGTTTCACCAGACCAAAGTCCACCATTTATTTTATTATTTCTTAAAAATTTGAAGATGCAGTTTCCTATCCTTTTATGGAAGGGAAAATAGTTTTCAAGATCATAATAACCATATTTTATTAGATTCTAGGTCTTTTCCAACTGATCTAAGTTGTTTCCCAATGTCGAGACAATGTAAATGGGGACATGGTCACATAGAAAGTAATAGAATATAATTTTCACCTCCTCAAACTATTTCCACATCATATATCTTTGATCATCATAATGAGGAACGCTTTTCTACTAATGCTCGGTAGGTGTAGCCTAATGGTAATATTTTTTCATTAAATTAGGGGTGAGTTCAGTATCTCTCTAAAGTGTAAATGTAGAGGCCTATTGTCATCATATTCTCCTTCCCAAAGTTGATTTAATTACCTAGGATTTGGATTTGGTATCTGTGATGGAATTTTCCACCTTTAGGGTGATGGTGACCATATCACAAAACACTCTAGTGTATTTAAAATGAATCAATGTTGTGTTCAACTAATCATAATGATTTTATACACATATAGAAATCAAAACTTATGGAGGGAGTGGTTTTTTTAAAGTGTATGTAAATCCTTACCACTAAATAATGAAATTTAATACCCTTTCACTCTCCCTTTTTCTACATTTCATAAGATCGAAGACTGTTGTCCTCTATTGAATTGAGCTGAACGTGAAGAGGAACTTTTGAAATATATCATCAATCCAGTAATTAATCGATATAGTAAACTCATATATAATAAAGATTCTAGCCCCTACAATTATTTCACAATACATATGACCTTAATCGCCTCTTGTTTCTTTGGGGTCCCCATCATGGGATCACGGTGAAGGATGAAGTGTGTCTAGTGCCACTTTGGATCTCCCTTTCCATTGAAGATTAAAAATTTGGGATTCCAAAAGTATGGAAGGGGAGGGTTTATATCTAAAAATTTAGGGTAAGCCAAAAAAAATTCTATAATAGGGAACACCATTATTCAATATCTTCGAATAGATCCATTAATGAATCAGTAGTTTCCAAAATAATTAAGTGAACATCTAGCTGATTCAAGACCTGAATAGGTGCGGTAGGAGGAGGTTGAAACTGTGCATATAATTGTCATACCAATGGTGGGGCACTTCAGAAATATGTTATGGGATAACCATAAGATAATTCTTGTAAGGACGTTCCTAACCGTATTTGGGTTGCAAGTATAATAGAAGGAATTCATGATCTACTTTAGTAGTTTTTTCAAAACCTCTTTATGGAGGTGTCCCTACTAGAAGTGAATATATAGGATGTGGTTGTAGAACATATCTGGTAGGAATGATTCCTTAGAGCTAAAATTCATTGAGTCTTATCGACTCTTTAATCTAATCCTCTTTGTATGAAAATATTTCCTCAATTGAAATGTATTGACCATCTCCAAGGGTATGGGAATACATAGTATGTATCTTACCTTATTCCCAATTAGGTTCACATTGAGGTGGTAGTGGTGGATTATTCATGGGAACACCCAAATTCTGGGTGAGACTATGGTTCCTTGAAATTAAACCTATTTCATTCATTTTTTATGGACTACAACATCAACCAAAACATCTTCTTCTGACTCCTCTAAACTGGATTCTTGTTCTGGGAGGAGTTTTGGTAAAAACATTGATGATTTTTACTAATGTGTAAGGATTTTTGGGAATTTAATCAATATATATTCATGATTTCCATCTTCTAATCCTTCTACATGACCTTCTCCTATTATTTTTCAGTTCCCCATGAACTTTTTGGTAGACAATAACCTGATGGGAATCTCATGACAGTTCAGTCATACCAGTTCTAGGTAAAATTACTCGATCACGGGATGAGATTATCTAAGAGGATTTCTTACTCAGTCTCTTACCAAATTTGTATAAAACTTATTCCTTATATGGATGTTATTGTCAAGGTAAAAAATCCACCATCTCTGAGGGATGGGGATGTTATTATAATTCTTTCACAACCCTTTGATCCTTGTTTGCTAGCTTCAAGGGTTGGGTAAAAAACCCTAGTCCGGGAGTCGGGGGTTATTCATTAACTATTTGGAAGATATTACAATAGTTTTTCTTATAACTTTATATATTTTGGTCCACATTTTAGTTGTATTCACTATTTTTAATCCACATAAATCACCTATTTTGGAAGACCATCATCCTATTCTTGACATTTTGACTATTTGACAACTGACAACCTCTAAAAGTCATGGTTGATCGATGTTCTCATATGCTTGATAAAAAGGTTATATACTATATGATATCTTCTATCCTAACATTTGTGACTGTCATTCGGTGCCTGTTATTGTTGATAATATCTTTATTCATAAACATATTCCATTTATAGTAGCCTGACTGGGGAAACTACATTGCATCATACAACCTTTGGCTGACATTACTTGCTAGCATGTGATGTGACATATAGTGATCCATTCCTGTCCCACACTCTAATAAGAAAAACATATAGGGTATCAATGATATGTTATTGAATCCTCATTAACGCATTGATACATTCACATTTAAGGTCTCTATGGTGTTTCTCGATATTAGGATTTCGGGATGCTATGAGAGACACCTAGTCAATTTGGAAATGTAACCATTCTATTTCCTAGACCTGATTTTGATACTCAACATAGTGTAATACTATAGAAATACACGCTTTACAAACATTAATAGAAAATAAATTTTTCAGAATACATAAACATTATACAAATAGATATCCAAATATTGTTGTTGGTAAAGTGCCTCTAGAAACATAAACACGGGTATATATTTGGCATAAAAAATCTCCCCCAATTATATTCCTGACTAGATACCTTTATTCCACATATATAAAAAATACATATCATAATCACCTAGGGAAAGGAATCATAATATTGGTGTGCTCCAATTCTCAATAAGGTTAAATAAGGGAGATGTGTTAGTTTAAACCTTAGTTTAATTGTATGAGAATGTGATCACCAAAATAGACGATCATACCCTACATATCAAAGATCATGGAAAGAAGATTAGTAGTTTATAAGGAATGGATCATAATAGAATAAAGTTAATAAGACATGAAATAATAACATCGGAATAATACATGGAATTTTGGAAACACATATGTATATACTGATTTCCATAGTGGCCAAGGAATCACTTTAATTATAATCATAGTGGATAAATTCTATTACTGAAATGGGTAGCCCCTATTATATCCATGTGTTATAGAACCTATTGACCCTCATTCTATACCTATTTAATTGACATAAGTAACCCTCATTAAAACCCTATATTTATGAACTGAGTGACCTGTGTTCTTGCCCAGTTTACAGAACTAAGTAACCCTCATTCTAGCCCTATATTACTGAACAGAGTAACCCTCATTCCAACCCTTTTTAGTATCATGAGATAAAAATAATTACATAATCCGTTGGAGGGAGATATAGGTCCTACTTATCCTATAATGAAATCATAAATACATGTTCCACAGAATCATAACTTATCAAACAATAACCCATGAAATGAAATTGGTATCATAAACACATAAACATATCATAGCCTATTGAAAGATACATGGTTCAAAATCATCTCGTCATAACCTAGGAAAAGAAGTGGGTTTCAAAATCATATAACCCATGAGTGAGTAATAATATTTATAAACATCATTCCTTCATTACATAATCAATTCAGTTAAAAAATATGATTGGAAACATTGAATAATTTTGCTAAAATTGAATGAATTTAAATAATATATGTCATTTTATATGGTAAATAATTTTGAAATCTCTTTTAGAATTGATTCTTGATGAAAATATTTTTTCTTTTTTGAAAAATGATTTTTAATACATAAAACCAATTGAAAGTAATTTTCTTAGAAAATAAATTTAATCATATGAAATCATTTTGAAAACCTTTTTCCTGGAAACTTTTTAAATTATTCTTCAAAAAAATTTACAACCATTTTTAGTTGAAGACACTTTGGAAACATATAAAAATAGTGTGGAATTTTTGTAAATCTATTGTACCTGAAACCAGATAAAGAAGCTTGAAATCATTTTGAAAACCGTTTTTCATGAAAACATAAAAAAGAATCCTGAAAACATTTTGCAAACAATTTCATTGAAAATACATTGAAAATATATAAATAGAGCTCGAAATCATTTTTTAAAACATTTTTCATGAAATAATGTAAAAACATATAAATAGTGTTTAAAAAAGTCTTGAAACCCATTTTTCTTCAAAAATAGTTTTAAAAAATTTCATATTGATTAACATTAAAAAAAATTAATGAAATCTTCAAAGGAATGATGACAAGTAAATCCATACAAGTAGTATGAGGTCAAAAGAACATTCCATTTTCTTGGAAAAAAGGTAGAAAAGTTCCATATTTGGAAAGTGAAAAGGAGATTACATTTAATATATTGGTAAAAGAAAAAAAATTATAAATGTCTTTTAAACCTTATAGTATAATGGTTTAATATTCTTGGAAACTGTTTTTTGAAAACATGGATTTCCTACCAAAGAAAGTGTAATGTCAAGCTTTCCTAAAAAAACTTTATCAACTATATTATTTAAAAATTGTATAATATGGTTCCAAAACATGATAATATAATTAAGTAAAATATTTGGATAAATCTCAAGAATTTTCCTGAGATATGGATCATAATATTTCAATAAGGGAATCATAAACATAAACAATCTCTAAAAGTGATGAGATTTTCTAAATAAACTCTTATAACTCAGTACCATGGGATCATACTCTTTATGTAAAAGAAGAAAATAAATTATGTTTTTTATATCATAAAAATAATTATATTAATGATATAACATGTAAAATGGATGTATATATACCTCAATTAACTGTTTATGTGCATAAGAAAAAATGAATCTCAATGCGGGAAAATTTGGACCAAACTATTTTTCTGATTTAGTAAATTTTGGAAGCTAAACCCCATAAAAGAATGAAAATAAAATTGTCATTCAAATACCAAAAAAAATAGGAGAATGATACATAAAATACAATCAGGGTAAATATATACACTACATAATAGGAAAGAGTGGCAAACATATCTTGTATCTCACAGAAATTAGAAGTGAGATGAAATCCCCTTACCACATGTCTTGACTCTCTCTTTACTCACACAAGATTTGGGTAAAATAAATACAAGTTTATCATAAATACATAACATAATAAAATATATATATATATAATTCCATTTATGGTTTTATTATAATATAATATTGCCTACATGTTAACAATCCTATGATAAATTTTATCTTCGGGTAAAATTCACATTGTTCTTCGCATTTGTCTTAATTTTTTATACCTTTGGTATATACACTTATATCATGATTCTGGAATATAAAAAATGATATAAATATCATCTATATAAATTATTAGTGTATTATAATAATATATAGTATATAGGAGTATGAAATAGAATACACTCTTCATGGAGACAGTAAACTGTACATACGCATTAACATTGTTTCTGTCTTTATTTCAATATTTAATGAAAGAATGTAAATGATATATATATTTATAAATATATAACTATGTATATATATATATGTATCATTATTCCAGTATAATTAATATATCATATATATAATATTAATTCATTAAAACCATCCATAATACATTCAATGTGTTGTGTGAATGAATCAAATACCTTTGAGGGGGCGGTGGTCCACAAATCCTGAAACAAGATTATCATATTAACACCAAAAGGAAGGTAAATAGAAGTGTGTTATAAAAGTAATATATAATATTAAATACTTAGAAAATATAATATATGGAATGTTGAAATATATTTTCCTTCATAATGGAATCCATGATTGGGAGTAAAGGAGAAATGTACAATCATCATTTCATGAGGGAATAGTTCGCCATACAAAGAGAAACAACATGTTCAACATCCATCAGATAGAGGTTTGATTTAGTGTATTTCATACCCTTTTTATAAAAATATCATTTTTTATGTCGGATACTAGGGATATCACACAAGAAAGGAATATGAATAGAGAGGGGTAAAGAAGGAAAATAAAGGAAAGGAGCTTGAGAGAAGACTATACCTATAAATCGGGAAACTCTATCTGGTTGGTTCCAAAAGGATTCCTTGATAGATATTTTCCCAAAAAGATGATTCTAGGTCAAACTGAGGATTTATGTGAGGCTACATGTACATATTATGGAAGTAAATAAAATGATTATGGGGTGTGAGGAATGTTTTGAGGAGATGGCATTTTTTGGGAAGGAAAATGACTCATTTGAAATTTCTAGAAAAAAGTTAAGTGTGCACATGTTATTAACTAAAATAAGTCATAAAAACAAACACAACTAAATAATGGTGGGTTCATGGGAGAACTAAGGACTTAAAATAGGTTTTTTATAAGTTTTTAGGTAATTTGGGCCCTTAATTTTATGTTTTAGTCCTTAAATAAGTTTACTTTGGCCTTAAATATTGTGATTAATTTTATCCACTTTTACTTATCATTTTGTTAAAAATAATTATTGTATTATTAGAATAAAAATATAAAATTATGAAAATGATTCATTTTATATTATTTGAATTCAAATATTAGATTCATAAAAATTAATATTACTGTTAATCCAGCAGACTGGATGAAATATCGGGGTTTAAAAGTAGGAAAAAGAATAAATGTTTGTTAAGATTTTTTATTTAGTTTCAAAATTAAACTGATTGTAATTAATTAAAAATTGTTAATATTTCTAAAAAATTTCTAATTTTTCTTTATTTATATTTCTAATATCATTTAAAATTAATAATTAATTATACAAAAAGGCAGTTTTAACTAAAAAGTTGTATTTTTACTATTCATTAAAAAGTGAAGTTGCTTAGAGAAATCCCAAAAATTCACCCGAGTATAATTTCGAAAATTATGAATTAAAAAATTATCTTTACATTATCAAGTTAAATTTATAAATGTTTCAGAAATTATGTTCATTATTAGAAGCGATTCATTTAAGAAAATGATGATTATTTAACATAGAAGGACATTACCAAAAATCATATATTTCATAATCAATATGTTTTATTTATATAAAAAAATTACAAAAATTATTTGGAAATTAGTTATTACTATACCTATATCATTTTTTAATTTTTGTTATAATTATCTTATTAAATTAGTTATATAAATATAAAAATATGTTTCATAGAAAATCAGTGTTGCATGCATCATACGCAAAGTCTGTGTTGTATGTAGTGAATGACATGTTGGTATTGCATGTAGTTCCTCCCAATTTGGTATTTTGTATGAGTGGAATGATTGAATTTGTATTTTAATATATATATATATATATATATACTATCATGTGAAATGAAAAATTATAAAATGTTAAATTGATTCGATAAATGTATTCTGAAAATCACAGTGTGTTAAATTATACACTCCCCCATTAAAATGAATTTATCACCTGAAATTAATCTGTGTTATGATATAACTAATAGTTGAATGTTTCCTTCATAGATAAACACATTTTAAAAATTAATTCTTGGACTTCCCTTAAAAAGGGAATTCTGGAACCATAATTTTTACCCAAAGTATCATATAAATTGGTTTCCACATATGATAACGTAAGTTGGGTGTGAAGATTAGACATAGAGTAATTGAATAAATATTTATAGAGAGTAATTGATTCCATGAATCACAAATAAGTGAATGATCAATGAAAATTTGAGGGCCTCAATTTCATATGTCTGTTATGATTTAAAAGGCCATATTCTAAACAAAAATTATGATATTGGGAAAACAATTATTTTTGATCACATTCAGAATGTTTAGTAGTTATTAATAAATTTATATAATAAAAATTTAAATCTGGTGTTTTTTGTTGAAATTCATTTAATACATCCATTACTTCATGGAATGAATGTCAAGAAATTAACATTTATGAATAAAGAACTATAATACGTTTTTAATGGATCTTATGGACCATTAAAGAATAAAAAATATATCTATTTTTCTCTTATAAAATTTCATTAATCAATATAAAAAAAATTTAACTTGAACAGTTCATCATAAATATTTATTCATTACATATAAATATACCAATACAAGTATATTTTGAAGACCAATGTTAGGTGTGAAACCATTTTTGACATTTTCTAAGAGGTTCAAGACCCCTGACCTTTCCGGACATGATTTTTTGTCACCTGACAAACATGATTTCCTTTTTATAAAACCACAGTAATATAATATATAATACTGAAATCCATTAAATATGTTTATTAATGGATTTTACCTTGAAATAATTCTTTCAACACAGACTCAGTGCAAAAATACTTCCTCTAACATTTAACATAATCTTTTCATGAATGGTTGAAGTTATATAGCTTCTCAAAAATGTAATATATAATAAATTAGAAAGAAATTCACATAATTTTCTTAACCTTGATTCCCATGAATAATACAATGTAGCTATTAGTTGTCACATTTGATTAATTTTAATACCATCAACATATATTCTCTTGAATCATGGTAACATCTTGAATTACAATGAATGCTTTTGGAAAACATGTAGGATTATACATTCCAAAGAATGTTGGATCTGTTCTTTAAATCCAAAATTGTTCTAAACTCCATTAGTGGTAGAATAAACCACCTATAAACATGTCCATACTTAGTTACAATGTATTAAATACTTTCTAATTAACATAATCATATCCCATGTATCTTTATCCAAACAACATCATCTAATAATAAATAACATATTGAGGGTTACCTTCCCTTAGAAAAAATATCACATGTCCATTAAATCACGTCAAAAGTTCCTAAAGATCATTCATCATATAAATTTAAATAATGAGTGAAATAATAATTATAAAAAACCTTGTATTTTTCTTCCTTTATATCTTATGAATCTGAATACAAAAATACTTCAATCACTTCATTCTTACTAGATTAAAAATAATAACAATTTATATCCCCATTTCATCTGTAGTCTCATCATTATCTTCAATGTGATCATTACATGCACCACCATGATGATTATGTTCACAAAAATTCTTGTTGGGACATTGGATTTCATAATGACCAATTTCTCCACACTTAAACACAAATCATTAAATGACAACATATGGAGGAAAAAATTCTCATCCATTTGGTTAACTGATCTCTTCATTTTTCTCTTACAGGAACTCGCTTTGTGTACTTATTTTCCATAGTCAAAACACCTTTTTTTCCTCTAAGACATTAATTTAGGTGACAATTTCAAAAAAATTGGCATAAAGGAAACCAAAAAATAATTCCATCATGGTATCCATTACCCTAACTCTCAAAAAACTCCTCATTTCTATTCATTGGTGAGTCTAGGATAAGATTAATTTAAACATTTTTAATCATGATCTATGAAAACTGATTAGGCATGGTCATGAAATAATTCACTCCAGTGAACATCCAACTTGACTGATTATTATGAAATCTTCCATCACATTCATCTTTAATCATGTACCTTTTTGATCCCTCCATCCACTAAAACTCGAAACATAGTGTGAGAATTACATATCATAGAAAAAAACCACATCTCTATGAAAATAATTACTTATAGTATTTCTAAATAATGACACTTTACAAAATCAATGACACCTTATGTTTATCCAGGGTTCTTCATAGATATAATTTATTTAAATCCTTTATGGTAGTTTGTGAAGAGTATGTGAATTTCCGAAGCATATCCCCCATCACTGTCAAATAAGATGTGTGGCTAGGACCATTGTCATGTACCATATTACTCCGATTCAAGCCCAGAACATATTTTCAGCATTTTCACCCCAAAGTACATCTTTTCTAGTTAAAAATCCACTAATAGTATCTCGAGAGGGATTTATTTATGGGAAACCACTCACTCAATCCATTACAAAAATACCAGGACATTTTCCTAAATGTTAACTAATCCTTATATTTATCCTTAGAGACATCCCTATACATATACATATAAATATATGTATGGATCTCAATAAGGTTTTATGATCCTATTTTGCAATGGTTTACTATTCCTTTTCTCTGATTCTTAATATAGAGACCCTCACTTTATATATATTAACATTACATTACTTTTTTAGAATACCTAAACATTCTAAAAAGAGATTCTTAAAGGTCATAGTTGGTATAGTGACATTAGAGACATGGAAACATAAACATTGTTACATAGATGAGCTATAACATCTCCCAATAGGTTATTCTTGAAAAACTACCCTCTTAGACATATCATGAATAGAATATATCTTCATATCTGGTGAAAGGGAAACATAAAATGGATGATCTCAAATTCTTATTAATGTCGAACAAGGTAGAAATACAAGCATAAATATTAGTATAGGGTTATGAGAATGTGATCAAGATAATAGAATATCATACCCTATTATAAATCATCAGGGCACAAATATTGGATGTTTATAAGATATTAATCATAATGAAATAAAGATTATAATCCATGAATTCATAACATAAGAATAAAATATGGAATTATGAAAATATATAATCATATAATGATTTCCACAGTATACAGGGAATCACATCCCAGACCATCTTAGTGGAGAAAACAATTAATGAGTTGGGTATCCCCCATTACATCTCTATATTACTGAAATATGTGAACTTCATTCTAGCCCTATATTACATAATTGAGTTATCCTAATTCAATATTTGTTTTACTGTACTGAGTGACCTTCGTTCTAGATATTTATTATTTAACAGGGTAACCCTCATTCCTTCCATGTATTACTGATCTGAGTAACACTAATTCCTATATTATTTAATCTCATAAGATATAAATCTTTTCCCAATGCGTTTGAGAGAGATATAGGCCACACCTATCACATAATGAAAATAGATATACATGATCTATATGAACATAAATAATCATATCAAAACCCATGAAATGAAATGTGTACCATATACTAGTAAACATTTTAGAACCTAGTGAATGAGATAAGATTCATAATCATTTTATATTACCCTTTAAAGGAAGTGGTTTTTAAATGTATATAACCCATGAAAGAGAAATAGGCTACATAAACATCATGCCAACAAAACACAATCCATTCCGAGAAAGAGTATGAATGGAAACATTGAATAAATTTTCCATAAAGGCTTGAGTAACACCAATATATATCATCTTATATGGAAAATTATTTTTAAGTATCCAATAATAATGTTTCATGTTGAAAATATCCTTTATTTTTTTAATACAGTCGTTTAGTCAACAAATCCTATTGAAAATATTTTCCTTCCAAATTCTATGAAACTTATGAAATCATTTTGAAATCATTTTTCCTTGAAACTATATAACGTAATATTCAAAAAAAATTCAAAACCTTTTTCATTGAAAGCACATTGAAAACCTAAAAAATGATCCTGAAAATGTTTCAAAAAACATTTTACATGAAAATTTATAAAATAGTCCTGAAAACATTTTGAAAACTATTTTTATTGAAAACATAGAAATGAATCATGAAATATTTTTGATACCCATTTCTTTAAAAATGCCTCAAAACGTAATAAATTGATCATACAAATAATTTGAAAATTTTATTTCTGGAAAATACTTTCAAAAATATAAATAGAGCATGAAAATGTTTTGAAAACCATTTTTATTGAAAAATACATCTCGAATATTGTGATTAATTAAGACCCCTTTAAATAGTTAAAAGGAGGCTTCAATGAAATTAAATTGGGTAAATCCGAACATGTCCAATGAGGTCAAAAGAAAATTCTTTTTGAATGGTAAGCAAATACTACATAACATCCTTGAGGAAACCAGTAAACCCTATAATTAAATCCACCAAAACTATGTCTCATTCACATCTGGGAATGTATGACTATTTTAAAAGGCATACAGGCCCCGGGTGTTCTAAATTTACTTTCTGATAAGTGGAACACCTCATGAAAACACCATCTAATTTTAATAAAATCCCCAGCCACAAGTATTGATTAAAAAAATCACAATAACTATTGGTAATTCTAGGATGTAATACCCAATCTATGGCTTGAATCTCTAACATCATATTCTATTATATATCTGTTGGAACCCAAACATGACCATGCTTTTTTATAATTTCAACGCTTTTAATATTACTAAAATGTGATGTGTCCAAACCATCAATGCTCTCCCATAGAAATTCTCACTTAGTATCTGATTGTTGTATCATCCTCACCCTTAAAAGAAAAGTTTAATTCACTACCAACGATGATATAGAAGTCTAGTTATGACCATCCTACACTTCCAAGCACTTTTCTAAAAACATGGATATAAGCTTCCACTCACTACTATCCCCCCTGAACTTCTGATATCTAAGACCTCCTAGTCAATGTGTTGGAAACTGTATTTCCCTTCAAAAATATATTGTTAATATAAATGTCTAATAACTAGAGATATTCAACTAACCATTATTTCATTTGATTTAAGGCACACTGTGTAAATATGTACTAGTTGTTTTTGAGGTCCATTGACACCAAAAAACTCTCTCCTAATATATAAATCATCAAGCAATGCTTGGCATGTGAAGTTGAGGCTAACATGATATCATTTGTTGGGTTGTTCCTCTCATCTGGACTCAACTAATGAGACCCTTATTCAATGACTCACTCCTCCAAATTCTTAACATATCCTTTCCTGATACATTATGCATCAAAATATATCATATATCCCCTACCCTACTCTAGAAGGCTCATGACCCACATGGTAGTTAGTCTCCCATTCATCTCTAGAAAGGTTATCTCAAAGATGTATGACCATATAAACACAACACCATTATTATTCATGTAAAGACCCGAAATTTCCATTGAAATTTTTTTTCTTAAATACATTCGAATTTTACGAGTCTATGAAAACTGACGAAGCATGATTTAAGGCCCATGTGCCTGGAATAAATTTCAGAAGTTTTGTTTGGGTACATTCAGTAAACGTACGGGCATGTTTTATACCTTTTGAACCAGTGCTTGGAATTGAAATCTGAGGGCACCCTTGAACTCGCAATGCCGGTAATCTCTCAAAAATACTTTCACCTCGATGGTATTTGGTCGAGAATGAAAGTTAGTTTTTGGGATTAAATGAGTAAAATTATATAAAAATAAATATGTAGCTTTATTTTTAATTTTGGTTGGTTGAAGAATCCATGTGGAAGTAGAAGGTGGGGACCACCACACCTTAACCTCCCATGAAAGGTTATAGTGGTGGGGCCCACCCAAACCAAACCTTTTCATCATGCCTAATTTGGTGGGGACCACCTGAGGTTAAAACCTTATGAACTCCTCATTAAGCGGGGAGAAACCTCTTGAGCTCCCCACTTAATGGTACCACCCCTCTTTTTTAATTTATTATGCCAACACCTCTTTAATTAATGGTGAAATTCAAATTAAATAATTAAAATATAATTTAATTTATATTGGAAGTTTCTTTTTTGGGAGAGGGGTTGTAAGGGAACTAGGAGAAACTTATTCTCTTCAACGAAGAATGACCACCGAAGAATGACGAATACTTCATCTACCAATGACGGACTTCTTCCTCTTTTATCTTCAACTGGAACAAGAGAGGAAGCGTCGTCTTCATCTTCTTTCCCGACATCAATGAATCAACATCTGCTTTCTCGCACCAACGTCGATGATCAACGATCAATGGTAGGGGTTCGAACATTGTTTTGTTTCTCGTTCTTCGTTTTTCATCAAGGATTATAAATCGAAGTTTCATGCTATCAGCCTAACGTGGAGGGTGCGGGCCAAACAAACACGGCCTGACACCTCTGCCTTCTTTTTGGAATTTGATGCTATATGAGGAATGATATTGGGATGAGAGACTCTCGTCATAAATGATTTCGGATTGAAGATGACACCCTGAGGATTGCACAGCTTCTTCTGGAATGAGATTCGGGCCACTAGAACTCATCTGGTGACCCGCAGATAGTTCAACGGTGGATGGAACTGACGAACGTCACCGCGTGACGACAGCGGCGCAACTGTGCCGCTGGAGGAGTAACCCTCGGTCGATGGGTCATGGCAGTGTAGTGGCAGTCGGCACAAGGACGGCTGGGAAGGAAACCGGTGGCTCAAGTTGCCGAGTTGACCGGGAAGGCACGACTTATCCGTGCCACGCGGTAGAAATAGAGGGGATCGTGGCCCCTAGCCACGGTGGTGCAGTTGCGGCCGGTGCACGGCCGTCCGTGAGAAAAACCGATGGCTCAATACACCGGGTCACCGGAGGATGTGCGGCACAACTACGCCATGTGGATGGTGGTTGGCCGCTCGGCCAGCTGGGAGGAGTGAGACTCATCACTCGGTCCCGCGTGACACGAACCGGCACCACATGGCACCGGTTTTGGAAACCACCCAAACGGCTAAGCCATTCAAGATACCAGGGGCTTGGCCTCCCCCCTGTACAGATCTTAGGTGGACCCCATGGGCTACGAGGTCAGACCCAGTGCAGGCTGGACTGATCTCGGGCCGGACCCTGCGCGGGTCGGTCCCAGCGGGGGGTGGGCCGCCCTCGCAGTCCGGGCCGCTCTCATGGGTCGGGCCGCCTCCGTGGACCGGGTCGGGACCATGGACCAGGTCGGACCCATGGACCAGGATGGACCCCAGACCAGACCCGGGTTAGTCTGAGTGGGTCGTAACGGACGCAGGTCCATTTGACCTGTTTCCACTCTTTTTCCCATAACATGACCTACGAACATCTGATTGAAAAACCATATACGGTGATAAGATACTTGGAAAGAAATGGTTCTTTTGGTATATCCCACTCAAGTTTTGGACATAGTTGGGGTATGGCCGGATTGGATCGAACGTAATTCAAATCGGGACCTCGAAACGGAAATACCAATAACTCTCAGACAGGGCGTCTGATTGATGCATCGTCTATCACGTTCAGTTTCTTTTGGAATGAAGGATCTTTTGGATACATCAACTTGGGACTTCATGGTAGTTGATTAATAGAAAATTATCTTGATGAGAGGAACCTCCCGGAAACAATCATGCTTGTGCGGAACACTTTGGATGGTTGTGCACTAATGACTGTTCCTTGATCATGTGTGGGTTCGACAAAACTGAAGACTATTTCTAGATCCTGTGTGGGTTCGACAGCACTGAAGATAGTTCCTGGATCCTATGTGGGTTTGACAACATTGAAGACTGATCCGGGATCCTCTGTGGGTTTGACTGCTTCGATGACTATTCTTGGATCCTATGTGGGTTCGACAGCTCCCTTTACTATTCCTGGATCCTGTGTGGGTATGACAGTTCTGATTTCTATTCTGAGATCCTGTGTGGGTTTGAAAGAATATATGATTCAATGGTTACATCTGATCATCTCTATCTCTCTACATAATTTGTATACCTATGTGAGAAGATTCATTAACTTTTTTTCCCCATGATTGAGATGGATTACTTGATAACTTAGGTATATGTATGGGAATATACCTTAGTGGGGTTATATGTTGCTTTCATAACTCTTGGTTTATCTGTGTTTGTTTTTGTGATACCTTGAGGGTCTCGTGGTCCCTACTGAATATCGTTATACTCACCCCTGCATGGGATATGCCCGCACCTTGTTGTGTTGGATGCAGATGACAGAAAGTGCTGACAGAGACTGAGTGTACTAGAACTAGACAATACCCGAAGGTGGACCTCACGACGAGTTAGTACCCCGAGGAGACTAACGGACGTGGAGTGTTGATGAGGCTATCTGTACCTACCCTTCAGGTAGGATCTGTGGTGGACGATCCATGAGCTATTTTTCATCTTTCATCTGTTTTGTCCCTTTTCAGTTATACTTTTACTTTACGGTAGGGATTGCATTTCCGGACCCTTTACTTTTTAGCACTCTCTTGTTATACATTTTTTCATAGTGCTTTGTATCTATTTCTATTCTCTATTGTGTGTGTTTATAGTTATAAAGGAAATGCCTTCCCAGATTTAGGGAAGTACGCCTTTGGTCCTAGTCACCAGCCACTGGCCTGTGGAAGGTGGGCTCGGGGTAGCCATGGCACGGGCCCCGAGGGATGGGTCATGACAAATTAGTATCCAAGGAGTCGGTTCTACTATAGAACATAGGACATTGATCTTTTATGTGAATCAATAGTGGTAAGGGTACTGAGTGTGGATTTCTATTCAGGGAGTCTAGTGTTGGTGCGGCAGCCGACGTATCCATACACTAGGACCCTGACTTATGATTTCTGACATAGTGCAAGAAAACACTGAGTGTGTGTTTCAAGAGTTTTCTAAGTGATCTCTTTGAGTTAACTCACCAGGTATAACTTATTGACCATGGTGCACCTATTTCTTTTCAGGATGTCCCCACGTAGACATCCATCCAGGGTTTTAGGCTTTGTATGATATGGAAGCCCACTGAGTGACGAGGCCTCAGTGCAGGGCCCTATCACAGCAGAGGCACCAGTGGTACCACTAATAGTTTGGCCACCGATGCCACCATCCCCAGCAGCAGAGAGTGCACACCGCCTGAGCGCATTGCATGAGTTCCAGAGCCCGAGGTCGCCCAGGTATAGGGGAGAGATGAACCCACAGGTAGCTGAGGATTGGTTGGAGGCTGTGGTGAGAGTCTTCATACTGGTAGGGACACCAGCAGACCCTATGGTGATCCTTGTCACGAGTCTCCTTCAGGAATAAGTAGGCTGATGGTGGAGCCTGTTTCTCAAGGTGCATGATGAGGCGACACAACTCTAGGAAGACATTGAGAGGATATTTCAGGCGGATCTTTTCCCAACCACCCTATGAGCAGTGCTGATATAGGAGCTACTTAATCTATAGTGGGGTTGCATGACGGCGGCACAGTACTCAGTGAGGTTCACCGAACTCTCGAGAAACTCCACAGATATGGTGTGGAACCCATTCTTCATGGCCCAGACCTTCGAGCAGGGGCTCAAGAAAGAGATGAGGTCTTTGATGGTATCTCTCTACATCCCGATATAGGCGGTGGTGTTGGAGTGAGCTCTCTTAGTAGAGAGTTTCCCTACAGAGCAGTCACCAGCAGCGAGACTCTCCATAGGGAATCACGGAGTGGAGTCTTCTGAAGCTGGCAGTAGATAGATTTCAAAGAGGTCCAGGCGGACCAGACCATCCGGTGGACGACTTCAAGACATGGTTTCGGTTGTGCCAGGCACACGAGACAGAGCCAGTCATTCGAGGAACAGGCAGTGTTTCCCATGCACCAGGAAGGGTCACATAGCTCATGACTATCTAGCCCGCCGTTTGGATGATCATCAGATAGTTGATGGACCTCCCAGGCCAAGGAAAAGGTTTGATCGAGATGATCCATAGGGAACAAGAGGATGTGTCAGAGGAGTTGGTCACGCGGCTGGTGGTGTGAAACGTTTCGAGGTGTTACCACCACCACCACCAGGAGTTCCACTCCGACTGTAGGGAGTAGGTGGATAGGTGAGAGCTCAGCTCCAGGTAGCTTAGGCATAAGATCACAACGCTCTAGAGATGATTCAAGGTACGATTTGGGTCTACTCCACCATAGTTTAAGTTCTTATAGACATAGGTTCCAGTCACTCTTTTATTTCAATTTCCCTCATTCGGAGCTCGGAGATTCCAACGGAGTCGTTGGCTCGATCCTTATGCTAGAGACTCCTATGGGAACAGACTCAATGATCATGCACTGGTGCTGGAAGTGTGAGAATACTCGAGGAGGCAAGAGCTTCGGATGAGATCTCCTTGTAGTGGCATCGAGGCCTTACTTCGTCATCTTGGGTATGGACTAGTTATGTATAGTCCATACTCAGATCGACTGTATTAGGCGCAAAGTGCGGTGTGTTGATACGGATGGGATCAGGTTCACCTTCACTTTTGGGAAGGGATCCTTTACAACACAGGAAGGACTTAATCAGAGGAGGGTGCAGTCAATCACTCATCAGTTGGCATGTCTTAACCTCAGAGTAGTTGATGTGGAGATTCTGAGTTATCCTATAGTGGTGGACCATTACGTGGATGTTTTCCCTGATGATGTTCCAGGTCTACCTCCTCACAGAGAGGTGGACTTTTACATTGACTTGTACCTCAGTAAGGCACCGATATCTACACTAGCATATCAGATGGATCTAGTTATGCTTCGTGGGCTGTGGGTACATATAAAGGACTTGTAGGGGAAGGGATTTATCCGGCCCAGTTTTTCTCCCTAGCCAGACCTGATTTTGTTCGCCAAGAAGGAAGATGGGAGCTTGATG
The DNA here is from genome assembly GCA_963277665.1 of Viscum album. Taxonomy (NCBI): domain Eukaryota; kingdom Viridiplantae; phylum Streptophyta; class Magnoliopsida; order Santalales; family Viscaceae; genus Viscum; species Viscum album. The sequence goes on along the minus strand of OY728121.1, from coordinate 1,534,879,008 downwards.
ATTTATGTCGACTACCGTCGCCTGAACCAGGTGATCGTGAATAATAAGTACCCACATCCGAGGATTGATGACCTCTTTGATCAGCTGAAGGGAGCATGGTGATTCTCGAAGATATTCCTCAGATCAGGCTATCACCAGCTCAGAGTTTGAAATGAGGATGTGCAGAAGGTGGCATTCAGATGTCAGTACGGACACTACGAGTTCTTGGTTATGCCTTTCGGTGTAACCAACTCTCCATTAGTGTTAATGGGACTCATGAACAGGATTTTCCAGCCATACCTCGATCGCTTTGTCGTAGTCTTCATCAATGACATTTTGATCTACTAGACTACTGAGGAAGAGCATGCCTATTATTTTCAGGTAGTACTGGAAACACTCTGAGAGCACCAGCTTTATGGTAAGATCTCGAAGTGCCTGTTTTGGTACCAAGAGGTTCACTTTTTGGGACATGTAATATCGGTAGCTGGAGTTGCAGTAGATCCCGCAAATATTAAGGCGGTACATGCTTGGGAGCCACTCAGAAGTGTAATGGAGGTACAAAGTTTCTTTGGTTTGGCTAGTTATTTCTGGAGGTTTGTACAAGACTTCTCCAGAGTTGCAGTACCACTATCATCCTTGATGAAGGAGGGGAAACCCTTCGTGTGGTCAGAGAGATGCGATCAGATATTTCTAGAGATTAGGCAATGGATGACTAGTATCCCCATCCTGAGACTTCTAGAAGAAGGTGTAGGATACGTAGTTTACTGCGATGCATTAGGGACCAGACTCGGATGTTTCCTGATTTAGGAGCGATCAGTGATCTCTTATGGTTATCATCAGTTGAAATAGCATGAGAAGAACTACACCACCCATGACATGGAGTTAACAGCAGTGGTCTTCACCATAAAGATGTGGTGGAACTATTTGATGGGTGAGTGTTTCACAGTCTAGTCTAACCACCAGAGTCTCATGTATTTATTCTCTCAAGAAGGACCTGAACCTGAGACAACGAAGTTGGATTGAGTTCATCCAGGACTATGACTTTGAGATAGTCTATACTCCTAGGAAGGGGAACGTTTTTTATGATGGACTTAGTAGAAGATCTGGTATATGGCTGTTAGGCTAGGTGATAGATCAGATATCCGCTTTGTCGATATCCTTTGTGGATATAGATGGATCAGCTCTCCTTTATTCACTTACAGTCACTTCCCCACTTCTTCAGCGATTCAGGGTGGCGCATCATGGGGACACTGACTACGAGACACGACGTTCTCAGATATCCATAGGGCAGGCACCTGATGGATTTCCGGAAGGTGGGGAGCATGTCATCCTCTTCAAATGAATTACTATGGTACCACTGTCACTTCTAGAGGAAGTGTTGAGGGAGTTCCACACATACCCTTTAGAGATACATCCAGGAGTGGTGAAGATGTACCAGGACCTTCGACGATAGCACTGGTGGCCAGGTATGAAGAAGGCAACAGTGGAGTTTGTCTCTCGATGCCTCACTTTTCAGCAAGTGAAGGCGGAGAATCAGGTACCAGCAGTCTTGGATCAGCCTTTAGAGGTCCCAGAGTAGAAGTGGGATGGGATATCCATGGATTTCGTGACAGGAATTCCACATACATCCAGGGGTCATGACTCGATTTCGGTGATTGTTGACCGATATACCAAATTGGCTCACTTCTTACGGATCAGAGAGTAGGGTTCAGTAGAGAGCATTGGATGCCTCAATGTGTAGGAGATTGTGTACATACATGGAGTAACTTGCTATATTTTCTCCGATCGTGACACATGTTTTACATCCCGGCTATATAAGGGGTTGGAGGAGGCTTTCAGGACGTAGCTTCATCTGAGCACCACCTTCCATCCTCAAACGGATGGTCAGACTGAGCGGACCATTCAGACCATCGAGAACATGTTGCATGCTTGTGTCCTCGACTTCGGTCACAGCTGGGAGGATCAATTACCTTTGGTGGATTTTGCATAAAACAACAGCTATCACTCCACTAAAGGGATGGCACCTCTGGAGGCATTATATGTGTGACCTTGCAGATCACCCTTGTGTTGGACTGACCATGTGGAGTCAGCACTAGTGGGACCACAGATGGTACATGCTACCACGGAGAAGGTGCAGATCATTCAGGAGCAGATGAAGACTACACAGAGTAGACAGAATTCGTATACTGACAGAAGACGAAGACCTCTAGAGTTCGAGGATGGTGACCAAATAATTCTATGGGTCTGGAACTGATGTGGTTTTTGAAGATTTGGTCCATGTAGAAAGTTATCTTCGCGTCTCATCGGACCTTTTCAGGTCCTCAGCAAATTTTTCGAGGTGGAATACCACTTAGATCTTCCACCTCAATTGCATCGGGTGCATTATGTCTTCCACATATCCCAGCTGAGGTGGTATGTGCACGACCCTTCTCACATCATCGACCATGGGGAGCTGGACGTTGACGATGGCGTGAATTTTACGAACGTTCCAATGGAGATTGCGGATTGACAGGAGCTGGTCCTATGTGGATGGTTGATCCCTCTGGTGAGCATTTTTTGGTAGCAAATGAACCTCGATGAGATCTCATGGGAGTGGGAGGTTCAAATGCGTGCTCAGTACCGCATTTGTTCCCTTAGTTCGAGTTGTAACTTATGGGGACATAAATCCCTAAGGTTGGGAGAATTTAAAGACCTGGAATTTCTGTGGAATTTTTTTCCTAAATACATGGGAATTTTACGAGTCCGCAAAAACTAACGGTGCATGATTCCGAGGCCTGGTGTGCCCGAAATCAATTTCAGAATTTGTGTTCGGGTATGTTCAGTAAACATACAATCTGGTTTTTATATCTTTTGAACCGGTGCTCGTAATTGAAATATGAGGGCATCGTTGAACTAACAGTGCTGATATTCTCTTAAGAAGACATTCACCTCGACCGCAGTTGGTCGAGAATGAAATTTAGGTTTTGGGTTTTAATGAATAAAATTAAATAAAAATAAATTTGTAGCTTTATTTTTAATTTTGGTTGGTTGAAGCCTCCATGTGGAAGTTGGAGGTGGGGACCACCACACCTTAACCTCTCATGAGAGGTTATGGTGGAGGGTCCCACCCAAACCTAACCTCCTCTTCATGTTTATTTTGGTGGGGCCCACCCAAGGTTAAAACCTCTTGAACTCCCCATTAAGTGGGGAGAAACCTCTTGAGCTCCCTACTTAATGGTGCACCCCTCTTTTTAAATTTATTATGATAACACCACTGAAATTATTGGTGCAATTCAAATTAAATTATTAAAATATAATTTAAATTATATTGGCCCTTACATTATTGGGAGAGGGGTTGGAAGAGCATTTGGAGAAACTTATTCTCTCCAACGAAGAATGACCATCGAAGTACGAAGAACACGTCATCCCCCAACGACGGACTTCTTATTCTTTGATCTTAAACCGGAACAAGGGAGGAAGCACTATCCTTGAAGAACAGCAATGATGTCATCCTCGACCTCTTCATCATATTTCCCAACGTCAATGAATCGGTGTCTGATTTCTTACGCCAACTTCAATGATCAAAGATCAAAGGTATGGGTTTGAAAATTGTTTTGTTTCTTTTTATTCGTTTTTCATCGAGGATTATAAATCGAAGCTGCATTATATCACCCTAACGCAGAGGGTTCAGGACGAAAAAACATGGACTGACCCCTCCTTTTTGTTTGTGGAAGTTGAAGCTAAATGAGGCATGAGAACGGGATGATATACTCTAGTGAACAATGATTTTGGATCGAAGGCGACGTCATGAGGAGTGTGCGGCTTCTTTCAGAATGAGAATCGGGCCACCGGTACTTGTCCGGTGACCCGCGCATAGTTCGTTGGTGGATGGAACCAACGAACATCACTGCGTGACAGAAACCGCGCCTCTATAGGAGAAAACCATGGTCGACAGGCAACGGAAGTATAGTGGCGGCCAGTGCAAGGCTGGCTGCAAAAGAAACCTATGGCTTGAACCGCCTGGTTACCAGGGAAGGCGCGGCACAACTGCACTGCGCGGTGGAACAAGAGGGGGTCGCGGCCCCTCTATATGGTGGTGCAGTGGTGGATGACGCAAGGCCATCCACGAGGATGAAAGGTGGCCTAATCCTTCAGGTTTTTGGAGTTGGCGCAGTGTAACTTCGCCTCATGGAAGGCAGCTGGCCGCTCATCCAGCTGGGAGGAGCGGGACCCATCACTGGGTCCCCGCGTGACGAGGAATTGCGCCGGTTTTGGAAACCACCTGAATGGATATGCTGTCATAGATACTCAGGGGTGTGTCCTCCCCCCAAGACACGGCTAGGGAGGACCCCATGGGCCTCCATGCTGAATCCAATGCAGGCCGGACCTAGTGCGGGCGAGACCCAGCACGGGCCGGTCCCAGCGTGGGCCGGGCCGCCAGCTTGGGCGGGTCCACCCTTGCGGGCCATTCCACCCTCACGGACCGGGTCAGACCCATGGACTGGGTGGGACCTGTGGACCAGGTCGGACCCCAGACCGGACACAGGTCGGGCCATTTCGGTCTGACTGGGCTAGACTGGACCCGGACCTGTTTGACATGTTTCCCACTCTTTTTCTTGTAACATAAGCAACGGGAATCCGTTGGATAAACCGTCTGTGGAGATGGAAACCTTGGAAGGATATGGTTCTTTTTGTATACCCCACTCGATGTTTGGACACAGTTGGGTTATGGATAGGTTGAATTGAACATAATTCCAACTGGGCCCTCAGAACGGAAATGCCAACAACTCTCAGACCAGGCGTCTGATTGACGTAGCTTCTATTGCATTGGTTTTATTTGGGAAAGACAGATATTTTGGATACATCAACATGGGACTTCATGGAAGTTGATGTATCGACACTTATCTTGAGGAGAGAAACCTCACGGAATTAAGCATGCTAGTGAGGAACCCTATGTTTGGCAATGCACTGACTACTGTTCCTGGATCCTATGTGGGTTCGACAGCACATATGACTATTCTTGGATCCTGTGTTGGTACGACAGTAGTGAATACTATTCCTAGATTTGGTGTGGGTTCAATAGCACTTACGACTGTTCTTAGATCTTGTGTGGGTTTGACAGCTTCGAAGGCTGTTCCTAGATCCTGTGTGGGTTCGACAGCTCTATTTACTGTTACTGGATCCTGTGTGGGTTTCATAGTTCTGATTTCTGTTCTTGGATCTTGTGGGGTTCAACAGAATAGATGATTCAGTGGCTACATCTGGTCATCTCTCCCTATATATATATATAAGTTGTATATATGTGTGAGCTGAGTGAGTAACTTTGTGTTTTCCTCATGATTGAGATGGATTACTTGATAACTTAGGTGTATGTATGGTCATATACCTATTTTGGGTAATCTGTTGATTTAATACGTTGTGGTTTATCTGTGTTTGTTTTTGTGACACCTTGAGGGTCTTGAGGTCCCTACTGAGTATTGTTATACTCACCCCTGTAGGGGCTATTCTTGTACCTCGTTGTGTTGGATGTAGACCAGAGACAACACTGACCGAGGAAAAGTGTACTAGGATTGGACGGTGCCCATAGGTGGACCTCACAACGAGTCGGTACTCAGAGGATACTAACAAAAGTGGAGTGATGAGGAGGCTGTCTGTACCTACCCTTCAAGTAGGATCCATGGTGGACGATCCAAGAGATGCTTTTCATTATTCAGCTATTTTTCCCTTTTCAGTTGTACTTGTACTTTATAGTTTGGCTTGTATTTCTGGACCCATTACTTTTTTTCACTATCTTTTTATACATTTTTGCTAAGTATTTTGTATCCAATTGTGTTCTTTATTGTGTGTGTTTATAGTTATAACGGCAATGGATTCCCATATTTATGGAATTACGCCTTTGGTGCTAGTCACCAATGCCTGGCCTATGGAAGGCGGGCTTGGGTTAGTCACAGCACTGGCCCCGAGGGATGGGTCGTGACAATTCATGCCCATAAGAGGTGATTCTATGTGGTAGAATTCTTGTACAATGTTTCCAATAATATAAAAATAGCACCAAGTAACTATATATGTCAATGAGTTCATAGGATATTCCCAGGAAACCCCATCTGTCACCTTCTCTATATTAACTGTCACTCTATTCTATAAGATGATGTAACCTAATAGTTGAATCTCATCCATCCAAAAGTGGAACACTATTAGATTATTATATTACTAATTCTCTCCCAGGGTATCATAAATGTTCTCATTATTTTTTAATTGTTATGTTGTGTGGGAGAATAAACTATGATATCATCCATGAATACAACAACAATCAAAACAAGATATGTATGGTAAACTTTATTCATCTATTCCAGGGAAATTGATAGTGAATTTTTGAGTCCAAATAGAATGACTAGACACTCATATAGATTATACCCACTAAAAATGTGTATGAGGTATTTTTAGAGGCCAAACTAGAAAATGATTATTACAAGATCTTATATAAATATTTGAGAACTCCAGAGATCATCAGAGTTAGTTGAGAAAATAATATATTCAAGGAAAATGATACTGGTTGAAAACCATCAATAGGTTCAATATTCAGTATTCCAAACATAATTTGAGGGTTCTGTTTGAATTTTTCATGAGAAGGAACAGTGATCACCTTGGAGAGTTATGGGGCTATAAAAACCAACTCCAAGACCTAATGTATCATCTTGATCGCATCATATTATATAGTATCAATCCTAAAAGTAGGAATGGATACCTGTGCTTCCATAGGAACTAGATTGATGGAATCTCAACATATCTCTTAGGAGGTAAACTAAAGAATTCATCCATGGGAAAGGCCTTGAATAAATAATACAAGAGTTGTATATATTTTATGAATTCCATGATCATCTAGATATAAACTATTAATTTGGTCTATCATTCCACACATCCCATGATTTTCGGGTCAAACTAAACCTTCTTAGAAGTCATATTCACCCTTGTGAATAAAAATAACACAATATTGTGTTGTGAAGGCCACCACATGACAACATCAATACTTGAATTAATGATATGTAATAAACCAATCCATCCTAAAAATAATTTCAAACCTTGTTATCTCAATGAAAAAATATCTTGAACAATGTGACCCCAACCTATTAGAAGGGGTATCTCCTTGCACTAGCATACACTCTCTATTAGAATCCCCTATAGAGGATTGAGTATCATAACACCATAAAAAACTCAACATCAATCCCAAAAATCCAATAAATAAGAACATATAAAAATAATTTGAATCACATATATGAAAAGTGTAGATACTAGAATAGAAGATACTAATATCATATATCTCACTATAGATAGTCAAGAACTCTTATCGTTATTTATAGGATTTGATAAATATATAAATAATAAAATGAATCCCTATGAAATAGCATGACTACCCTTATATAGACCACATGGTTTTCAAGGAGAAACTGCCAACTATCTACTCTTACAAGGCCACCTCATTGGCCTGAGCGACCTATGTTACCTCAACTGCATACCTAACACGGAGTTGTGAATCTTGCTTGAGAAACTAGAGTTGGTGTTCACTCACTCTTACTTGATGATGGAGGTACTTTATTACAAAAACATTGTATATGACCAATAATAATGTAGGAATAACACATGAATTTGTAATTATCACAATAGATCTAGATGATTCATTACCTCTGACAATGGTGATAGAATATTGAACTATCCACACTCAATCCCTGTATTGAAATCCCCTCATGAGTGGTAGATAAACAGTACTCAATGACATCTATCCATGACACTAACCCACTGGTTTGAGATGTTTTATTACCCCAATATGGACCTCTATCTTCATTCATGAAACACTCAATTTTCATCTCCAAATTCACAAACTCAGTTATAGAATTCAAACTAAAAAATTTAACCAATGATCGAATGACATTCATGAAACATTCCTCAAGGATTTTCTCCCTAATAGGATCATCAACAAGATTCATAGTCATAAATAATTGAAGCTCTATTAAGCGAGCCGAATAGTCTATAATTTTCATTCCACCCTATACTAAATGAAAATACTCAATGGCCCATTCAGCTCTCAATGACTCAGGAATTATGTAATGGTAAAATATATATTATAAATCCATCCAAACCATATATCTATTATTATAATACATGATTATAAAATACCCCAAATGCTCAGTGGCTCTCCGAATCATATGTTTCATCAGCTTCACACTCCACTACAGTCCACTATCCTTGAAAATGTGGTAGGAGTTTCCTTCGGTAATAAATTCATCAGCTATGCAATATACGTGGAATGTTTTGGGGATCCCTAAATGGGATACATAAATTATATGGAACTAACTTGTAAATAGTCATCAACACCCATATTACAAATAATAGGTCATTCCATAGGAGTCACTTCTAGAGGATTTAATGGTGGATCGTATCCCCTAACCTCAATCTCTATGTCTTCGCCAACCTCCTAGAAAATGATTAGTGGTCATCATGATTTCATATCTCAAAAAATTAAAAACATAATCCTCATAATATAATAATTGTCAACAGATCATATATTTATACATAATATAGGTCTAATAATTAAAAAAAAGATACACCCATATTTTTTGTCCTAAATCAATGAATGGTTAATAAGAACAACAATAAAAAACACTTGATTCACTTATTTCCACACACAAGTGATGTTGTTTCTGGTTCCAACACTCTATTTCATAGTACATGTCCCTATATATAGACTTCCAATTAAAATTGGAAACTCTATTTAGAAGTAACCTTTCCATATCAGAATTTAAATTCTTTTATGTTCATTTTCATTTAAATTAAAATTGGTTTTTATGTTTTTACAATTTCTACCACCAAAACCAATTAATAAGGACCCATACATAATAAAAATTGAAATTCGGAATCCATTTAATCACAAAACTAACATCATCCATCTCAGGTGACCATTTTTTCCTGACTCAATGTTACATAATTGAATACTTATGTTGTTTGTTATAGACTATAATGGAAAACACTATTAATGTTACTGGAGAAACATTAATTACCAATTATGTTTATCAATATACTATTGGAAATGTCAGTTAATAATATTTATATTACACATGGAACGCATAATAAATGTCACAAATTCAATCAATTCATACTATATGGAATGAAATATTCATTGGATGTAATCTTTTAAGGTGTCTAAATTGATGCGTGATCTGTTATTTATTTCCATATCAAGACAACGATAAAGTTTAATTCCTCAATAGTATTAATAGTAACATTACATATCATGTTTATCATCCACAATGGAATTAAATCAAATGTAATAGGAAAAATATAGAACACAAATTCAAAAATTCTGGGGAATTTGGCCTTTCCTTGTATGTGGGTTATCTACTCCCATGAACTATTCATTTACCGATTCCAATACCTTCCAAATATATAATATATTTTGTCAAAATAGTATGAATGAAATGAAATGAAAAAAGATTCATACCACATTGTAACATCCTGAGTAGGGTTGATCTAAATTCCCCCTGAGATAATGGGTGACATGGCCTAAAGTGTTCCTCCATGTACGCCATAGTATTATTACTAGTAGATAGGATTTTTAATGGTACATTGGGGAGACTATACATTTAGGATCAGTATAATATAGTGGTATCCAAAGTGAAAAACTATGAATAATCATAATATTAATCACTGATAGAAGATAAAAATCCATATGATAGTATAAAATGTAATGTTTTAAAAATTCAATATCATATAAATTATTTGTATGAGATCTTTCTATAAAACATGGAAGGAAATAAATGGAAACAGAAATCTATAATAATAAATGTATAAAAAGTACATAAAGAAAAAATAACAATCTCTAGGTAGAATCACGAGCCTATCATAGTCATGTTCACCCCTGATCTAAAGAATATCATGTCATTCATTTACAAATGATAAATTACACGGTCCCTACCTACATCAATGAATTATATATAGGAACCCAAATATGGCCTGAACATGGTGTGAGACAATAGTCAGTAGTCTAAAACCAATTGGGTCTATAATAATCTAGTTTGGGTATATAATATGAATTAGTATGAAATATATTTTATTAAAATAAATTAATAAATAATCAAAATATAGTCAATCATATCACCTATAATATACCACCCACATTAATGGTAGACTGTAAATATCTATAAGTCATCCATTATGAATTGTGTTGAGTAAAAAAAATGTCAGACACAGTGGGACTTATCATGTGTATAAATGACTATAGATTCTTTGATGACATATTCCTTGAAATCTTTTTTCAAACAAAATAGACGGATCCATGGAGTAGTAATTTCCCTGAAATCCAATATAATCCCAAATCCATTGAGTTTAAATGTCTATTTAATTTAATTTATTTTGGAATCCATGGAGTAGGAATGTCTAGGGAATTAAATATAATCCCATATTCTATACCAATGAATCCATCGTCACCATGTCCTCATAAAAGAATCAATGGTCATTCATTAATTATTCCCTTTACCCGTTATATTAGTACATAATCATATTCACAATTAAATATAATCCTTGAGTGAATACCACTCATTGCACATATTATATTTAACCATTTAATATCATATAATCATTGGAAAATGAGGCATAAACCCACTCCAAATATCATAATTAATTTATCAACGATCAAACTAAGATAGAGATCTCACAGACACACAATATATTTTTTATAATAGTTAGAAAAATATTAAACACACCTCACATGGGGTCTTGGTTGAGCCTGAAAACCTCCATCCATCACATGGTATTAACTAGGAAACCTATCAAGGTCTGGGTAATTTAGTAAAAGAATTAAATTAATTTATGAGAAATGATTGGAATTTATATCTTGGGGAATAATGAAAACTAATAATAAAAAAACTACACATTTTAAGAAAAAGTAAATACCACATAACTCACAAATGTTGTAGAACAGTTGTTCATTTTCAACTATGAACTCGAAATTGATTTAAAAAAATTCAAAAAATTAACTAATTCAATAGAATTATTGAATAATATATCCCACCAAAAAAAATTCATCAATATTAAGAAAAATTGATAAAGGATTACAAGGAATTAAGAGATCACCTATTCATATCCAAAGATATGAATGGTGACTGAATTAGATACCATATAATGAAACCAGATAAACCCTAACTTGAAAGCATAATGAGATCCCCCAAAGGTGAATGAGGTTGTCTACTAGAATGAGGGGGAAAAGAAAATTTCCTATGTGAAATTTTATATAAAATTGTAAATATTAAAAACTTATATGGGTCACATGGTTTTTCCTCATTTTATGGAAACGTTGTGCACCAACCCTTCACACATCACTATGTCAAAAGGAAACAGCTACGGTTATTCCAATGGTTTGGTAAACAGTTCTCAAACCATGCATTTATCCTCTAGTAAAAACTATAGAGAACAAACATGGGCATTCGAAAATGGTTGCATGTTTTCAACAATTTGTGTGACCCAGGTAAGTGTTCTGGATCATCTTGCCTTGTCTACCCAAAATGTGTGCCTTGGGCTCTATGCTTTCAACTAACTATGTGGCTATGTCGACTATTCCAAAAAAGATGTTCCAATCTCTAAAGAACCCATGGATACCATTAAAAATCCCATGAACACAATAGGCACTCATCCTAGGGAAAAGTGACTTAAAATGATAATAAAAATATCCTTACCTCATAGTATTACATGGTATCATATAATCGGCTTTAGCTTTTGTAATACTAAATACCGAGTTTTAACAAACCTGGATATATTGTTATTATTATTTAAAAATTACCGTTATGTAATAGTAATTAAATATATTAATAGAAAAATTAATAATATTTATTTTAAATAATATTTATAATGGTTTTATATAATGAAAACTTTTGATAATAAATACATAATTTTTAGAAAATACTTTTTTTTCTAAAAATAATATTTTCTCAAACAAAATTATTTTTATGAAGAGAAAATATTATAACTTTTGAAAAATTAGAAAATAATTTTATTAGATAAAATCCATTTTTTAAATAAAAATGGAAAAATTAGATAACGTTTATAATTGTATTTTTATGAAAAGATTATTTTTTCTATAAATATTGAAAAAACTAGGATATCATTGAAAAATACTTTAGGGTTTAAACACATTATAATGTTACCTGAATTTTATAAAAAATTAAAAGAAATATCATTTCAATTATATATATATAAATCAAATTTATTTCATTCAACTAAATTACATATTGAACTATGATATAATAACTTTTTATTCTTTTGATGGTTTTCTGTTTAGAAAACTATTGATTTCGTCACATATGTTGAATTAATATTAAATTAACATTTTATTCTTATACGATATTAAATATGATAAATGAATTTCATATTTTTAATAATTTTATTTTATATTGTATTCTAAATTGAACATAACTTTTTACCATAATGAATAGATAAATTAGTAAAAATAAATTACCCCATTAAAGGAAAAAAACAGGCCTACAAGGGGTTAAACTATGAAAATAAAAGCTAAATGACAATTATAGTTGTCAAATTTTATTTTTTGGATATATTTCATTATTATACTTCCTAATTTAGAATCAATGGTCCTTTAAAATCATGTTACAAAGGAAATAATTTATTATTTCTATATTGTTGTGAAATTTCAATGTAGATTCCATGTGGTATTATTTCCTCCAATTTTAATATTCCACCACCAACCTTAACTTATTCACACCAATAAATCCATATATTTTTGGAAATATCCCAAAACATACCTCAACAACATACTTATCCATTTCTATACCATATTTTCCTTCCCAATAAAACAAAACTAGTGTCCTTAATAAGAGATCCAAAGGTGGTGCTTCTGTGGGAAAGAAATTGACTTCACTAAGAACATTATCTTTCATTCCTATTTTACCACAATCGATTATCAATTATTACATAAAATAAAGTAAAAAATTTATGTCCTATATAATGATAGGATATTGTGATAATTTTATAACCTATATCAATCTCTACATCCACCTAGTGAAAAATGAAATTATTGAACATGTTTACGGAAGACTACCTTCTCATGGACCGATGCCATTTTCTTCCATACCAACAATTAATAGATAGATTAAATGACGTATTTAACATTTTTACATGATATTTATGAAATATATATTTTTATTCAAGTCCTATATCATATATATGTTCTTAATATCCATTCTACAGTGGATATGAAAACATCACCTATGTGTATGTTAGAGTACCACCTAACGCTGTGATGAGATTTGATTTCACAAACACATTGAATGGATTGTTTTATGGAAACATTTATTGAATATACATAATATATATGAAATATTACTGATTATTTAATGGTAATATATTATTTAACATTGTTTCTTTCAACTAATCAAGGAAATGGACAAAAATGTGCATGTGTACATATATTCTGCAATCTTCATGAACCTTTCATTTCACATTTCTATTTCTAAATTTTCTAAATGAATATAAATATGTATATAATGAAAATATAGTACATTAATAATGAATATAAAATAATATAGATGATGTAACAATGATCAATGTACAAGGTTTAGAACTATTAACCAAAACATAGATGAAAATCGAAACACATAACAGTAAAAAATAATGATTTTATATATGATTTGGTTAATAAATGTTTATTTTAATGCTATAAGTGAATAATATATGATATTATAAGTACTTTTATTATATTTTGGTAGATTTATTCAAAACATATGTTTATTATATATTAATCTTCATCATGTATTGAATAATTCAATAATTAAGGTAAGGGATCTTTATCTCATGTAATTTTGTGTGGCACGTGACATATTCTCCATGTATTTCATTGATATTATAAAAATAATATACTCTTTCACATATTATTACTAGATTTTAAGAATAATTAACCATAAAATAAAACCATGGATTTTAAATTGTACGGTATTTCGATGGCTAGGTACATAATTAAAAACATGAAATAAAAATTAAAATATCTTTTATTTTTGTGGCTATAATGAGCTCCTATCTTTTAATGTTATATTTCAGCTGAAAATTATAGCCTAGAGAATACATGAATAAATGGGTGATCTAACAATCCAATTAATGTATTAAGCATAGGAATAAAACATTGAACATGAGTTAGAAATAATAACATGATTTCATAAATGGAATTGAACTAGAATAAAAATATTCAATAATGAGATGGGAGCATATAATCATATAATCATAAAAATGTGGAAACAACACATAAAATGAGATAAACTTGAACCAAGGATAACTGAAACAACTATATCACAAGGTGGATAATGTTAGATAAAGGAATCAAGTTCACTCTATGTCCCAATATGACCTCTCATGAGAATATACATTACCTAATTCAATAGAACACTATCTGGGATCATGCATCTAATCATGTCCATGCATACATGTTATATGTGAATATTCAATCATAAGGGAAAACTATGAAATAATTGGGTATATTAGTCTTGACATAAGGACTAACAAAAGGAAATATCATAATGGTGTCCATAATAGAATGGATTTAAATTATACATAGAGATTTATAAAATAAAATATGCATAAATAATGATTAGTGATGTCAAATATAAGTGAAAATGTGTAACATGAAATGATTAACAGTCATTATAAAAGAAATATTTTAGGGATGTTCATAGAAAATTTTAATGATTGTTTACAGAAGAAATGGAATACGAGTTTTCACAAAACTAGAAATGAACCTATAGAGTTTTTAGGAAGAAATTATTGTTTTTAGAAAAATAATGGCAGAATAAAATATATAATGGAGTGAACATAAATTTTTTTTATGAATTTGGGAATCTCCATTTAACCCGGTTTGGTTATCTGAATGATTTGAGAATGGGTCCTTGTTAAGACCTACATTTACCCATCAAATAAGGATGAAATTAAAGGGACATGAGTTTTGATCATGTAGATTTAATTTATAATAATTAAATAAAAATAAAAGAATAATTAATTTGGGTTAAGGGGGAGAAGAAAAACCCAGAGGAATAATGGAGGTTTGAAAAAAAACATTAGCTTATGTCCAAAACAATTATTCAGTTGTATATAATATTTTGAATTATGAACTTCGACTCATTAATTATTAATTATTGAAGTTCTTAATAATATAAATGAATTATAATTTAATTTTATAATAATTTTTGTTCTTTTGGTGGGTTATAGTGTTCAATTTCATTGTTCAAGAGTGTTCGGTTACTTAATTTTCATGATCAATTCACTTTTACATGAGTACAAATGATTCTTTAAAATTAGAATAGATATTCAAAGTTGAAGATATATGTTATTAATGATCATAAAATAGGTTAAATGGTTATATGAATAATTTTGTTATATTTTTTATTATAAATAATTATATAAGATGTTAGTGATAAATGTTTAGATTAGTTTGGTTGTTTTTCAATCATCACATGCTAGTTTTGTTTTATTAAATAATATAATGTATATATAATAGATTGAAAACATTAAATGGGATTTGATAAATTTATTGTTATCTGTTTTTACCATAAAAAATGGATTTATGAATATTCTTGAAGGAGGTAATGGATATTGAAAACTCTTCGCCTATGAATGTGATAAAATAACACATCCAAAATGATATTTTATTTTATAAAATAAACCGGGAGAGGGAGAGAAATGTTGATGGGTCATTACATGAAAAGAAATTAAAATATATTAATTATATTGGATCTATCATTTCACTTGTACAATGTATTTTTGGTGGAGAATAAAAAAAATAAAATAAATTAAACAGAAATTAAAATAAAAAGAAAGAGAATTTTACCACATGATTTTCTCCTCCTAACAAACTACTATTGGGAAAAATGTTTTGGTCTTTTGGTGAGACTAAGGTCTCATAGACATAGGTTTGGGGTATAAAAAGATTATTTTGAATAAAATGGAAAAGTCTCAATTCTAGGAAAGTGTGAGGAGAAGATGTGGCGAGGGATGGTATTTATAGTGGAGAAAAGTGGTGTTTTCTCATTAATTTGGACATTATTTTATTATTTTTTATCAAAGTAATGAATAGATATAGTATTATGACTAAATATTTCAATTTAATTATGTATTGTATTATAATACGGGCCCATATCAGTCATAAATAATCATTGAATCAATAATTATTGTATTTAACTTTTGTTATGAATTATCAAATTTTAATATTTTCCAAAAAAATCAAGAATTTTAAGGAAATCCAAAAAATCACCATAACTATTTTAGATGTTTATAATTAAAAAATTAAATTTATTTTTTTTAAAATGATTTCTAAATATGTGAAATAAAATTTTTAGTTAAATTCATCTTTTACTTGAAAAATAATGATTTAAAATTTATAACTGATTTTGTAACACGTTGAAAAAGTTATTAAGTTATCATAAAATTTTATTAAAATAATAAGGAACTAAAATATTAATTTATTAATAAATTTTATGATAATTAAATTTCTTTTAAACAATTATATTTATTATAATATTGAAAATCACCATTTATGTTTTATAAAAATTACCAACACTAAGTTAATAATTTATAAATCTTTTATTTACTTATAATATAATATAATTATGTTATATTAAGATTAATATGAGGTCTAAATTTTATTTATACATTCATTTGTGAAGATACTATTCTATTAGACAGTTTACCATTCATAAGGTCCAAGTTACTATTCCAAAATACATGTTACTATTCCATTTTTATTTTTTCCTTAACTTCTATAAATACCTTATATTTCATTAGTTTTTAATATATAATGTTTTTAATGTGTTATCTATGTGATTTTCTAAGATTTATAATTCATGGAATAATTATTATAAGGGAATTTTTGTTGATAGAATTTGGAATTGTTACACTTCCCCCTTATAAAATTTCACCCTCAAAATATAATTATAAATACAATTGGGAAAAAATGTTAGGGTACTTATGCTTCCTCACACCCCAACATTCTCATGTTTCCACTTCATACTTGTGGTTCTACTATCGTACTTTGACCTGGTGAGTAGTCTTATTGTGTAGAAAATTATCTATATGGACCAAGATCATCACTAGTTACTCCTCATAAGATATATAATATTCCATCTATACCACCTCTGAATTCAATACATTCAGGAGATCTGGTATAAAATTCCTCATGAAATATATATAGAATAAATCATGTATTTGAGACATTGTTGGTGAAAGATCTAGTCGATAGGCCATAGCTCTAAAAAGATCAAGAATTTTGAATGGGTTATTGTACCTAGGAAATAGCTTTAATTTCATCCAACATATAATGATACTCTTTAAAATAGAAATATGTTGAGGAATATCAGGTATCCAACCATAATATCATGGTATTGTCAATGATTATCCAAATAGATCTTCTATCGACTTTTGGCTTCCTTGATGTTATACTATATGGTTTTCACCTTTTTGGACATTTCATATACCATTTCATGTCCTAGAATCTAACATCCACCTACCAAAACCCATAATGGGTGTTTTCATCATTTTTATAAAAGTATTAAAATGGATTTATTTGTATTCTTGAGTGGAAACAGTTTTTTGAGGTGAAATCGACCAGAGGTATGTGATGGTACCATCATCTTTTGATTTCAATTGAACAATCTCTTAACATGTCTTCAAATGTATGAAATTTTTTCTTCTATTAGCCATTAGTTTGAGGATGATAGGATCTAGTAACGTTTAACCCAGTTTTTTGAGCACGTTTAAAAATTTTCTTGAAATTTAAGGTGAATATATAGTCCCTATTGGATACATTCGATAGTGTAACTCCATACAGCTTACCACTTCTCTGATGAATATCTGTACCAGTTGATTTACTGTGATATGTTATATAATTGTGATAATGTGATATATATTTGTAATAAAATACAAAATAACCCATATATAATTGCTTCCTCTTCATGCCTTTGGATATTCATTGATAATGTACATGATGATTTTCACATACATCCATGTGGGAATGGGTAATTGCTCTATCATCCATGTTGGTTTATTATTTTAAACCTTCACTTGTTGACATAAAATTAACTTTGATGTATATTTATAAATATCCTTCTTCATATTATCCCACCAATAGTGCTCATGGAGTTCTAAATACATCTTTGTGGTCATAGGGTGAAAAGGAATAGATGATCTATGTGCATAATTCATAAAATATTTATTTATCAATATAATTAATGTTACACATAGTTCTATCCCAAATCATATGACTCTTTCATCATAAATGTTGACCTATAAGGATGTCATGTTTCTAATATCGTAATCCATTTTTTAGTTTCAACATCATTTATTTGAGAATCAGATATTTTCTACCTAAGGTATTGTTTGAAAATCATTTGAGAAAGGATTAGTGATGTTCCTTCCTTAATTATTACCATGACCATCCTTTTCAATCCTAATAATATGGTATTCATTTAAATTCTCAAAATTGATAAAGATGTAGGATCCATTCTATATAGAGCATCTTCCTCCTTATTTTGATTACCATGATGAGAGTGGATTATGGAGTCATAATCCATCATGAGCTCCTACATTTTTTACTAATTCACATGAAGTTCCTTCCATGTGAATATACATTTAAAACCCTTGTGATAAGTATATATCTTATAATTCCCCCCATAGAGGTAATGTTGCTAGAATTTCAATTCAATGATAACATCTTCAAACTCCATATGTTGTTCGGGATAGTTTTTCAACTAAATATTCAACTAACTTTAAGCGTATGATATTAATTTATCATTTTTCATTCCTAAACATCCTAAGACCTTCATTGAAGCATAATTGTATACCACAATGGGTACCCAACTAGTCGGCAGTGTCAGTACTGGTCAAATGATAAGCCCATTTTATAACTCTTTGAAGCCATATTCAAAATCATATGTCTAGAAAAACTACATCCCATTCCAATTCATCTTGTTTATTTATTTTAACCACCATTATAAGTTCTTCAACAATCATTGTTAAAACCCAGCTAGTCCAAGGAAACTATGGATCTAAATTAGAGATATTTTCATGGGCTACTCCTCAATAGTCATTTTGTTAGAAGGGTCTTTATATATTCCTTTTAGGGTGATAACATGACCCAAGAATTATAATTCCTCCATCTATATCCCACATTTAATTTACATAGCATAATGTTTCTCCTTTCACAATATCTTCATCAAAGTATTAAAATGATCCTTGTGTTCCTTATTTCTCATGTTTTATATGATAACATCATCAATAAAAAATATGGTAAACTTTTCAAGATAATATCCAAAGACTCTATTCATTAATTTCATGAAAACTAATTCATCGTCGGTGTGTTAGAATCGTATCACAATGAAATCATAGATTTCATGCCCCGTTCAGATGGAAGTAATGGGAATATATTACTTTTTCAACATTAATTGGAAATATCCTGATCAAAGTTCAACAAAATTGAAAACAAATTCCAACATTATTTTTCAAACAAGTAATCTATTTTATTAAGGGGTAATTTTTATTTATCATGATTTTTTTATATCATAATGATCATAGGATAGGTCCAATGATCAATACTTTTTTATGAAGTGGACTGATACAACCGAGGATAAAGCCCTCGTGCATATAAAATCATTTTCCAAAATTTTATATAACTTCTTTGTCAGATCTACCAGCTCAATAGTGGTAATTATATAAGTTTTTTTTATAAAGGTAATGATCTAATAATATTTTCAATTTATAATTCAATCTATCGATCAGTAGGAAGACCTAAAAACTCTTTAGGGAATACGTATGTATAGTCGCTCACAATGTACATGTCTTCGAGAATGATACTCTCATTTGTATCAATCATTATCTCTATATATGATTTCTCATAAGGAAATAATATCCACAATTGGAAGCAGTATTCTAATATAAATTCATCCTAATATATAAAAAATGTACATAATTGAAGGATTCATTAAGATTAAATGATGGATCTCACTTTCATGACAGTCTATCCAATCATTATATAATAAAATCCAATATATTTCCAATATAGAATCAAACTCCAAAAAATGAAGTATGAAAAGTTTTTTTGGATGTTTAGTACACCAACATTAAAAGGAGTGGTTTTTATATACTTGGGATTAATTAATTTCACCATTTTCTGGTATCAATGATTAATTATCCTCCATATTTTGATGTGGGGTTTCAATGGGTCAACTAAACACGAATGATAAGAAATAATGAATAGAAAATTAATCAAATATTATATTTTCTATTCCTAAATTAATAACCAGTGTAACTGTCACCACATAATTTTCGGGATCCACATCTATAATAGTGAAAGAATAACCCCTTATATGCATCTGTTGAGGTTGTTTTTCCTGATTGCCTCTAACAACCCTAGGCTTGGGGAAACATAATGCATTATTCTCATATTTCTTATAGTTGAAACACTACCCAATAGGCTGAGTGTCATCAAGATACATTGATTCTTCATCCACAGTTCTGTGAATCCTCATATCCGTTCAAAATTTATTTTCCATACACCCCTCTCTTCAACATTTGAATAATATCTTTGTTCCCATTAATCTATTTCAAAGATTCTAGTTAAGGGGAAAATGATAAATCCAATCATATTTATACAAATTTCAAATTTCAAATGATTTTTCTATTCATGGATCTAGTAATCCATGGAAATAATCATCCATGGTTTTAGTGTTCATAAAATTTTTGGAGGCATATCATGAAATCCTTATGATGTTAGCCTCATACTCCCCAAAGGACTTTTCTGCACTATTCTTTAATCTTAGGAATTCACATTCCATATTTAGATGGAGGGTTGAGGGAAACTATTTATTGAAAATGATTTTCTTTAATTCCTTCCCATACATGGAGTCAATTTACTCATTGTAAATTATTTTATTGATTAATTTCCATCACTGTTCATATTCCCAATAAAAATGATAGACTTCCCATAAAACATTATCTTCTTCTGAGACCTAGAGTACATTGAATATATTTTCAATAGATTTAATCAATTGTTCTACGAGTATGGAGTTAGAAAATGAACTAAAAATGGGAGTCCATTGTTTAATGGAAGATTCTATAGAAAAATTATATTTCATAGGAGGAGGAGGTCTCTCTAAGCGATTCATGTTGTTATTCACAACTTTATCCAGTTGAGCAAGTGTTGTCATTTAGTTTTGAGCACATGTTCCCATAATATTCATCATACCTTTGTGAAAATCATCACATTTATTATCATATTGATTATTGGTATGGTATATTTTATTTCCTTCTATAAGTTATGAAAAATAATGTATATCTAGGGGGTTTCAATACATAGTAAATGATAATATAAAAGGAAATATTTGATCATAGAAGGATAAAATTATAAATGAAAAGTATATCCTAAATCATGGGTCCCTAATTTTCAATCTGATCTATCCATTTTGATTGGATTACCCCATAATTCTTAATAATGTGCTCTTGTTCTAATCTCCACAAATAATAAGGTATTTATCTAATAAAAACTATGTTGGACCTAGCCTCTTTCACATAATATTTTGTGATTTTGAACATAAATAAACATCAAATACAACCAAGGATGCTAATGTCTAGTTTTTTTGAATGATTAGGTATCTAAATAGAAAACATGAGACAAAACTAAAAAAATTATATTTAATCTCAATAATGGGTTCCTAACCTCCATTGTGATTTTACATCTGCATAGGGTAACATGGGGAATACAATAAGAAAGGGAAGTTCTAAAAATCCCATTGAGAGAATAAGAATATTATTAAACCATACCACATGGGTTAGAAGGTGTAACCTGATTTAATAAAAGGTACAAAACCTGAATGAACATAAAAACTAATTACATGGGAATAAATAATGAGGTCTTCATATAAATTTGGTAACAAAACATAACATTTCATAATAAAGAGTCAAGGATAACTGTCGTGACTAAATCACATAGTGGAAAAAGTCCCAAAAAGTAATCAGGTCCACTCTTTTTCTCAACATGGTGACTCATGGGACAAAACACTAACTGATGCATTGGAGGGATATTTCGGATCACCCATCCTAAAATTATCATGTATATGTGTCCCACTTCAAGAATCAATCATAAGGTATACCCATATAATGAATTAGGAATCATAATCATTTCATAAGGAATAATTAATGGTAATATCATAATGGTGTCTATAAAAGGATGGATTTAAATCAAAAAGAGACATTAATTAGATAAAATAGTCATAGTTATTTTTATTGATATCAAAATAATTTGAACAAATGTAAAAATAGTGTTTATGATATATTATAAATGAAACATTTTAACGTAGTTTTTGGGAAATATTGTTGAGTATTTTAAGCAGAAAATGCATAGTTGTTTTAAAAGAACACAATTGAACAAAGAGAGATTTTAATAATTAAATGAGTAATATTACAAAATTAATTGTCGCTTACAATATATTATGGATTTCCCTTAAAATGGGTAAGTATTTGGGATGTTCCCTTTAATCAAGAAATCTTATTAGGAATATTTGAGATTGGAACCTTTTTAAAACTTGTATTTCCCCATAAAATAATGATTAAATAATCAGGATACATTATTTTAGAACATATAAACATAATTTTGTGGATTTATATTAAAATAGTGAGTAATTAATTTAGGTAAGAATGATAGAAATTTTAACCTGAGGGAAAAACAATGATTTGGAAGGAATCCCTTATTTTTTCTCTAAAACTATTATGCATAAATACTTAATATAATTTATAACAAAATTAGAATAATATATTACTAATTAAATAACTATTATATATTTAATTGATTTATTATAGTTTATTATGTTAAATTATGCCCTTTTTTAATTGTTATAGTGTTAACTTTCATCATTTGAGAGTGTTTGATTTTAATATTTTTATGATCTATTTTCCTGTATATGATTATAGAAATTCATGAAAAATGGAAATAGATATCTATAATTGAAGTTATTTGTTAATAATGATCCTCCATTAGATTAAATTGTAACCTATGTCATTTTGTTATTTGGGGTGAGGGGGAATCATTAAATAAGACATCAGTGACAATAATTTAGATTATTTTTGAGGTTTTTTGATAATCACAAACTAGTTTTATTTCATTAATTAATATCATGTATATATAATGGTTCCAGAACATTACATAGGCTATAATAAAAATTATATAAACCATTTTAACCCTTATTTTACCATCCTTGAAATATTTAAGGGAATTTGTAATATCATAATCGAAGAATGTGATAAATTAACACATCATGGAAAATATTTTAATTTTTAGAATAAAAGGTGAGGGTATGATAAAATATGACATTTTATTCTATTAACATAATAAAATTCTCGTATACCATTAATCCTAGAGTTATAATATCAACTAATAATTTTGAGTTTATGAGTTAATAGGAAAAGAAAATAAATTGGAAATAAATTAAATGAAAAAGAAATAACATTTTACATCTTGACATTCTCATCCTTGAGAACCTCTGTAGGGTGACAGTTTTGTTTTTTTGATGAGACTAGTGACTTTCAGACTTAGGGTTGGGGCTGGTGAATTTAATTTTTTAAAAAAATTGTCCAGTAAAAATGTTTGGAATTTGTATTGAGAATAGGTGTGTAGGGGTGGTATTTTTAGTAGATGAGAGAAGTTTGTTTCCATTACGTTATTCATTAGTTTATCATCTTAACTTAAGAATATGAATTGTATGAGAGTTATAAATAAATTTAATAAATATATTACAGATATTTTGAGATTATGTGCTTTATAGGACATAAATCATATATGACTAAAAAATTAAATTATTTAACATTTATTGTAAATTATTTTATTTTACTATTCACAAATAAAAATTCAAATATCATAAAAATATAAAAAACTCAGCTATTTTTTTCTAATTGTACAATTCAAAAATTAACTCCATTTTATAAAATTAATTTTCTAAATATAATAAATTTATTATTATTTAAAATAAATATTTACTTGGAACATAATTATTTTAAAATTATAACTATTTTTATAACACATTAAAAAATTAATTATGGTCTCATAAAATAAATTATTAATAATTGAAAAAGAAAATATCAATTTGTTAATAATTTTTTTGGAAATATTTTTTAATTCATTATACTAATTATAAAATTGAAATTAAACATATAAGAGTTAATTAAATACCAAAACATAATTTATAATTTCTAAAAAATATATTTACTTGTACAATGATATAATTATATCACATTACCATTTACCATATGTCTAAATTTTATTTATAAATTAATGGGTGAGGTTACTATTCAATTGGCCTATTTTGCATTTAAAGGGGTAATAGAACTATTCTAATTGTCATGTTACTATTCCATTATTATTGGATCCTTATATTCAATAAATACATCTTTTTCAACTTATTAGTCATTTATGCTATTTTTTCTTCTATGTGTTATTTGTGGTGATTTATACTTCATGGAATATTGAAAAGATGGGAATGTCCATTTATGTAATTATTCGTTGTTATATATTTGGTTTATATACTATACATAAATGAGTTTTCTAATTCTTATACATAAAATTATGGGGATTACATATCCATTTGATTATATCTATTTTTCCATTCTTAAAATTAAAATTTCATCAATTTGGAAATTGTTTTATATTATAATTTCATATGTTAATGGATTATTTATTATTAATTCCATAATGATTAAATATTTTGATTAACCTCTAAATATCTATTATTAATTTTGTTATCTTATTGTTATCCATGATATTTTTAATGAATTGCAACATTTTTTACTCATTAGTATATAGAATAATTATTGAAAGGTTTTAAATAAATTTAATATTTATTTATCTCTTCGATCATAAATTGATTTTCTTCGAAAACATATTTTCAAAAAATGTATTCAAGAATGTTTTTAACAATCCTAATAATATTTTTAATATAAAATTTCCCATTATATAATTTATATAATTTTTTAAGGGAATAATCATGCTAATTTAAAAACAATTCCCATTTTGGTTTTTTAGAAAATGTGAAATTATTCTTTATTTTATTATGAACTATATAAACAAAATTCACTCTCGTCATAAAAAATCCTTTCATTGATGATTCATTTATAATCACCCGTGTTTATTTTCGGATAAGATGATTTTAAAATGTTTGATGTTTTAAAAAAAATTCTTCAATGTGGAAAGGAAATTATCCTAGTAAAATATTTTAATCGTATTTAAGGATTGATTATATGTTTTCATGGTGTTTTTGAAATAAATGGGTATCATAAATATTTAATAAAAATTTAGTCTTTAAAATATATTTTCAACACAATGTTAATTTCCTCAAGAAAGGTTCTAATTGACCATCCAAAATCAATTTCCATATAAGATAACATCCCTTGATTCTACTTATTCTTTCTGGGGGACATGATCCTAGGATACCATTATTATTATATCCTTGGATGGTTTATTTTTATATTGACATGATTTTAATGAAACCTATTTCTACTACATGGGTTATACCATAATAAAATGGTTATGAAACCCACTACTTTTAATGGGATATTCCATGATGAAATGATTATGAATCCTATATCTTTTCCATTTGTTATGATATGATGAAATTTTTATGAATCCCATTTCATTTCATGGGTGATGATCTGATGAATGATTTATTATCATATAGAACACATTAATATTATTTTCATTATATGTCTAGTCGAATTTATATATTCCTCCAATTGACTGGGTAATGATATATATCTCATGAGATAGGATGTACTATAATGGGAAGTGGACTAATTTATGTTAGAGAATTTTTCTTCTATAATGATCATGGGAGTGAACCTTTGCCACTATAATGGTTTAGGGAGTGAACACATTCCACTATGATAGACATGAAGTTGTTATTGACTATAATGGAAATAATTCCCTATTCATATGTGTATTTCCAAATTCCATGTCTTATGAAAATGTAATTCTGTTGTGGATAATTCTCTTTGAATCTATTATGATTCATGTCTTACAAGCTTCCATGGTTTACAAAATGTCTCATGAATATGAGATTTGATATATAGGATATGGTTTTTAAATATTAATCTAATTTTCTCATACCCATATTCTCATTCATTCATATTTTATGATTAATATATCAATTTCAAACCCTTACTGATCATCTGATATCACCCTTTATTATATTTCCTTTCCAAATGTTTTGAGGATGTTTTTAAGTAGGTTTTGATAGTGAATAATACTGAAGGGGGGTATCTTTACTAGGGATATTGAATATCAATTACCAAATTTTAATATTGATATACTTGTATCTAATTATTCTAAACTATCATGGCCTTTAGACATTTGATTTTGTATTTTATTGAATATTGGTCTCAAAAGATGTAACATCTATGAAAGAATAGATTGTGTCTCTATAGAAAAATTGGTGATAAACCATGATGATATTATTCTAAATTTCTCATTTTTATGGACATATTTATATGTTATTACTTTTGTAAATATAACATAACAACAAAATATTATTTAAGGTAAAACGATGTTTTATAGCATATAAAAACATAACATTTAAATTAAATGAATGATAGAAAATATTTTAATTTAAATATGATCATTATTTTCTAGTCATTGAATTTTTTGGTATGGAATGATTAACCTAATTATGAAATATATATAAAAT
Organism: Viscum album; assembly: GCA_963277665.1. Lineage (NCBI taxonomy): Eukaryota > Viridiplantae > Streptophyta > Magnoliopsida > Santalales > Viscaceae > Viscum > Viscum album. Next base: position 1,534,852,291 of record OY728121.1, on the reverse strand, counting down.
CTATAGTTAATAATATATTTTTAAATTAGGTTCTGGTTAATAAGAACTCAATTTTTTTAGTAAATTCATTATGAGCTTCAAAAATTAATTTTTTGAAAAATGTTTTAATTTACTTTTATGAGAGAATATTATAAGTAAATTATGGATAATTAAGAAAAAATATATGACAAATGTTATATCATTTTTCAAAAAATAATATCAAAATTATCATATCATGAATTTATGATATGTTTTAAAAATATTATCTTATGAATGAATAGTAAAAATATGAATTTTTGTTCAAGACATTATTTACGTTTTATGAATTTACAAAGTCAAATTGTATTTTGGATTAGTTTTAAAATTAAATTATTAATTTTTTAAATATTTATATAATAATGGTTTTTGAAATAAATTATATCCATGAATTTGATTAAAAATAATTTTTAACATATATTTTATTTTTCTATAAGCCTATTTTCATCATGTTTTGTGGGATTAATTTTTAATTAAATTCGTCCACTTATAGAAAATGAATAATGAAAAAATGTATAAAATATTTTTAGTTATTTGGTCTATATTTGGTGAATGGAACCTTTTATTTTTTATCAATATGAATAATGACATGAAAAAAAATTCACCTCAGTAAGGGAAAATCAGGTAATTATGGGAAAAATAACCTGACAAGGCCTAAATCACTCCCGAACCATTATTTTTTTATTTTTTTATATTTTTCGAACTAATATACAATACTCTATAAATTTTAAATTCCATTACTCTTTCCTTTGATCAAAAAAATTATATTATTTTAAGTAAATGTAATGTCAAAAGTATCACATGTTTTTAATGTGAATTAAATTTAATGGTAGGGTTAAAAACAAATTAATTTTAGTTCTAACTGATGATTCTAAGGATAAATTTTTTTTATCATGGTAATTTAGTTATAATTTTGAATGAGAAAATAATTTTTATAAATTCTTATTCAATGCCAACACCTTATTTATTAATTAATAAGAAAAAAAATAAATTATTTTAAAAATATAACAATTAATGTAATTTGAATGAATTTTTATGTTCCATGATTATTTAAGATATATATATTTTTATAGTGATTATTTGAATTAATATATTTTAATTAATTTGTTAAAATGTTGTTTTTAATGTAAAATTAAATAAATATTTCAAAAATTAACATTTATGATATTTTATAATAAATATAATTTTATTAAATGGTTTTCAATTACAAAAAAAATCATCTTAATATATGTTAATTTTATATAGTTTAAAATATCCACCATGGTCCATTTATGATACACATTGCCTTCCATAGAAACTATAATGCATCATCTACTGTATTTTTTTTGATATCACGGTAATTGTGAAAAGGGATGATAGAGGTTTAAAAAAAGAGATTGGAAAAAATTATTAAAAACAAGTCCAAAATTTATTTGATGATTTTATTCATAACAATACTCATAATATCATTAAATTATATCAATTTGGAACAACTTTTAAAATGAGAATTATTTTATATTAATTTAATTCATCAATAAATTTCAAAAATTCCCCTCCCCTCACATATAAAAGGGAACTCCCTATCCTTTCATCACAACACATTTGAACACTATATTTCATTGAATACCCACAATAGTCTCTCAAGATCTTTACTCCTCACTTATTATTGATCTTGGTTTTATTAGACAATCATTCTGTGGAGGAGTTTTGTGGAAACATTAAGAGTTTTTCTAAAGAACACATATAGTTCATAACAAATTTATTTTTATTTATTTAGTCTTATAACTACATAAAATTTTGTTATGAAGTTTTGAAAAAAAATATTTTACTATTCCATATAAATAGGTTTTCTTAATTTAATTTAATAATCTATATCAATATTTTCTTTCATAAAATGGGATACAAGTTTTTATTAATACATGTGGACTATGACCTTCCTGAAGTGGTGTTTTTTTCCATCACCTCCACTCATGACTAGTCATAATTATTGATTCATTAATTATATGTTGTATGCTATAAATAGTTATTATTATAAAAAGATCATATGTAACCTAATTTGTTTCATTTCAATCAATTTAAATATTATAATTTTGTTCGGATGTATCTATGAACTACCTCATCCATGAAGAGATGTGATTTATTTTCCAACACTATATAAAATGAATTATATATATAAGTTTACGTATAGAAAAAATGTGTTATTTATTATATCATTATATTTCTAGAAGGAAAAATTTATACTTACATTCTTTTAATCATCATTGTTGAAAAATATAAATGTTACTCTTGCATACATATGACTTACCATATCCATGATTCTAACATATTACATTTTTCATAAACATATTTCACTATTTTTATAGAAGTTTATTTGTTGTAAAAAAGGATAATAAATCTATTATCTTTACACAAGGAATGTTTTAAGAACATAAAATTAGATAATATTCAGTTTTCTGAAATCATTTGTGATATAAGAGGTGAATATCATCAAAAACATATTATTTTAATTTAATTGATTAGGTAATTAAATATAACATGGTAATAAATAAAATTAAATGTATAATATCCTAGGAAAATTTTGTCAATAAAGTAAATAATCAATACATGTTTATTAATAAAATATATAATTAATTTTTATGACATGTGAGATGCATGGTAAGGGTCTCTTTGACTTGAATCCAAATTTTTTATGTTATAATAATTTATTATATAAATATTTTCAATCAATGAAGATTATATAAAAATTATTTTTTGGATTTTTTTATATGGAAATAAATAAATTATATGGAACATTTTATTTCCCTCATTTAAATTATTTAAATTATTATAGAATTTAAATATTTTTTAAAATAGTTTTGGGGAAAACTAGAAAGGATTGTTTAATTCTATGGTATATAACTTTAATAGTATTCCATGACTCTAAATTTATTAGTTTATGTTCTTATTCTATTACAATATGTCCTAATTTATTCAAAAAATCGCCTTATTTAACTTTTTTTCTATTATTTTGGTTTTTAAAACGGTTTATAAAAATTAAAGGGTATTTTTATTTCAAAATTATTTTAAATACAAGTAAAAAATAGTTTTTCTATGTTTTAACATGAAAAAAAGAAAGAATAAAATAAGTTTCTCTTGAAATTGTACATGATAATTATATATTATGAATGTGTGGGCTCGATTTTGATTACACAGTGGTTCTTACCCATTATAGCTCTAAAATATGTTAGATATTATTCTTTTTCTTCATAGGATATAAGAATAGTGTTAACTATGATGGTTTCTAATGTTGATTTATCTGAGATCCATTTATTTCCCAAAAAAATAATCACCTGTTATGAATACGATACTCTGTGTTTCTAAAACAATTATTTTCATTGTATGAGAGTCAATGGTTTTCAGTGAAAAAAATTAATTTTTTCATATTATTATTACTTATTTCATAAACTTGATGAATATTTTAAAAAATGAGTACATTTTATAAGGTTTTATATTTTTTCAGTAACCAAAAAAGAATCATTTTTAGGTCCTCTGTTGATAGTTTTTGTTAGTACCATATATTAAAAAAATAGGATTTATGATTCATTACGAACAAGGATGAAGTCTATTGAAAATAAAATATACATTTCATGAAAAATAAATCTTGTTTCTTTTTTAATTTTAATCATATAGGGAAATGAATAATAAGTGGAAGTTTAAAACTATTAATATTTGGTGTAAGTATGAAATAATAATTACAAAAATAACTAATACATTAAACGTAAAATAACTTCATCATTGAAAATTAATAATTATTTACTAAAAATATAATTTACTGATTATTTAAGGTTGAGTCCTTATATTTTGTATTAGTTAAAAGGTTTAGACAACTTAAATGATTAGGATTTCATATGAGAACTAGAATGATTCATCATAGTTTGTCTCGGAGAAATGGCTTGGATAGATTTATTAGATAAGATACATTTTTTAGAAGAACAAATAAATCTACCATAACAAAAATGGTTAGTATGTTATAGATAATTATGGTTATTAATTTGTGGTATTAGATAAAACATCAATAAACTGAGGTATAAAGTTTTTGAATAATTATATTACTGTAAAATTTCTATTGTATTGTCTTTACCCTTAAATATTATTTTTCAAATATGTCATTTTGTGATTAAATGATTTTATTTTTAACATATATAAGAATCATATTTCAAAATTTACATAATGTGATATTTCAAAAACATCTCATCCCTTCTAAATTATTTTACTCTCACTATTATTAAGAAATATTTTTTAAATGTTTTTACAGCATCATAATTATTGAAATTATATGCATGAAAATATTTAACATATAAAAAATTATTTTATTTCTCCAAAGTATTTTTGGTTCTTTGTATTTTTTTCATCTCATTTCAAAATATAAACTCTTCCTAATCTCATGAAAAGTTAAATACCCCACAAAGGATGTTATATTTTATAATATGTCTAGAATCATGGTCGAATATAAATGGAATATCATAAAAATATCCATTGCAAGATTTAAGGTATGAATAATATTTATATATGAAATTTAAAAAACATGATGTGGTTAATGTAGATGAATCATAAGAACATAATTAATGTATTTTATTATAGGAATGAAGTATTAATGAATAATATGATGTATCACGTGTCACTATCCATCCCTTGGGAACCATTCCTAACTTCCCCAAGCCCACCTTTCATAGGCCAGGGGTTCGCGGCTAGCACTGGAAAGTCATATCCCTGTATGTGGGTAAATATTTCCTTTAAAATTACAATCACATAAATCAAGTACTTGACAAGATGAAAACCACATTGTAAAACTATATTAGTAAAAGTATGTACTAAATGTAAAGGTGCTAGAATAAAAATCCAAGAAAAAATATACAATTATAACAAAAAACAGCTCTTAAGTTCATCCACTAAGGATCCTACCTGAAAGGTAGATACAGCTCGTCTCCACAGCTCTTCGCATCAACCAGTCACCTCTGTGTACTGCCTAGTCCTAACGTCTAAAATCAAATCCAAGTTGCTCATCTTCGGCACAAGATGCAAAAATTTGTTGGTGAATCCTGTGCAGGGGTGAGTATAACAATACCCATTATGGACACCAAGACCCCCAAAAGTCTCTCATAGTTCCCCAAAGGAAAACCCATAAGACATGATCTCAATCACAAAGCAAAAATCAAAAGATATAACTCAAACCAGGTATACAACTTAGAGATCCAGAATAAAGTTGATTAGTTTTATGCTATATCATTTTATTTTGTTAGTATGTTTCCACATCTAAACCACGAAGAATTTCTTCCATCGTCGATCCACACAGGGTGGTATGTCGCTAATCCACGACGAGCCGCTCTAAGTCTAGACCTCATCGGGCCGCGTACTACTGATCAAACATGGGTCCTTAAAATGTTGAACCCCACAAGGTCACTATGATGCTTGTTCACATAGTGTCTCTATGATTCTGATCCACGCAGTGTACCTATGCTGACGATCCACACATGGTCACTATGATATTGATCCACATAGGGTTGTTGTGATGTTAATCTACATAGGGTCGCTCTTCAGTTGACATCCAGTGACAAGATTCCCTGCACTCTGTGCACTTGAGTACCATTGAATTTTACTCCCAAGATATAGATCATGTATCAACTTACACAAAGTTCCACAAATTAGTAACCTAAGTACTTCCATGTTTTAAGGGCTCCAGTGTGACAAACGGCTCGTCAATCGGACACTCGGTCTGTGAGTTATAATCATTTTAGTATCGAGGGACCAGTTGGATTTGGTTTCGATCCATCCTGACTATAATCTAGCTATCTCCAAAACTTATGTGTAGTATCTCAAAAGAATCATCTCATTCCATGGATTCTAGCACTGTAGACATTTCATCAAACAGACATCTGGTTTGTGAGATACATCTCTTTAAGCGTATCTGGGCCGAAAAGGGTCTAGGTCCTGGCTGACTGGGTCGGACCGACCCAAACCGGGTTGGGTGGATCCGAGTCTGACTTGGCCCATCCCAAACCGGCTGGGCCGACCCAGCCCACCGTGCAACCTGGCCTAGTGGCTAGCACGTTCTGTCAGCTGGGTGGCCCGTCCCCCCTTCCTAAACGACTAAGCCATTCGGGATTCATTAATTGGCACCACCATGTGGTGCCACCCCCTGTCAATGGGAATCATGGGTCATGAGTTCCCTCAACCATAGGGCATGGGTCCTATCCGCTATGGCTCGATGTCGCGGCTTCCCTCTACAGCGCGCGACGACACGCCGCCTGCTGCCATCGCTGCCGGCCGACGCTGACCGCCCCGTCTGCCAACCATGGTGCCTTTGGGCACCGCCTCTCCTTCGTGTCCCACAATAGTCAGTCACCACCATCTCCCATTGGCATCATGCCGGTGGGGATTCCTAGGGCTTCCGAGTGATCTCTCGTGGTCTGTTTTTTCTTCTTTTAACACCTACGAGTCTCCCGGGATGCAACCGTCACTACATGGCTCGCGGTTTTGGGATTCCATAAAGTTGTAAATCTATACCCAAAGAACATGACAAAAACCAAAGCGGTTGAGGGTTTGGGATTATTGTATTTGTCCCACACCTTCCTCTTTATAACCATATAAAGTGGGTTGAAATTAAATCATCACATAGATAAAGATTAACCCCATTCAACCATTTCCCCCTACAACAACCCACAGTTTCGTACGAGGCACGGATTAACACATTTTGGTTGATCCACCTACATCAAGCATTTCAAAAACGAATAAAAGAAACATATTCCCTTGAATTTAAACATAAACAACCACTTCCTCGGATTCAAAGGATATGATGCTGTTGTGGAAGGAAAATCTATGTTTGTTGAAGCCGCCGACGTTCTGACCACCTCTGTGGTCCCCTCCACCATTACTCAATAGGTGGTAGAAAAATAAAATAACTTTTTATTTTATTTTATTATTCTTTCAAAAATTCCACAAAACAATCATTTTCTCTTGACCTACTTCAGTCAATGTTAATCCTCCTTTAAGTGAACCATGGCGATCCGAGTTCAATGATGACCTCAGATTTCAATTCCGTGTAACAAATCAAATGATAGAAATTCCCGCTCTCACTTTTATCTAACTTACCTTAAAAAAGTTCAAAAATATATTCTGGGCACACTGAGCAATAGAATCTAGAATTTTCAATTTTCGCAGACTCGTTATAATACCATATATTTTAAAAAACATTATATATAATTTCAGGGTCTTTAAAATCTCCCCACCTTTGGTCTTTTCATCACCGAAATCTATAACAAAACAATGGGAACAAATGGGAGTACTGACCATGTATTTTATCCTCCCAATCCTATGTTCTCTCCTAAAGATTCCCATGATTCCAAAGAACATGCATGAGAGGAATCGACCACCAATGAAGGATTCCCTCTTGTTGATCCTCTATCTCCACCAAAAACACTACAAATATTTCCCCATTGTTGATTTCAAAATCACCCCAGTCGATAATGTTCGATGGATAATGCATGCACCTCCTAAGCTGTGACACCTGGAAAACATTATGAACCTGGTGAATCTGTGGGGAAAGAGCTAGATGGTACGCCACCTCTCCTACTTTGCTGAGGATCTATAATGGTCTAATGAACCTCGTAGATAGCATGACTCTATGGAAAAACCTCTGCAATCCATGTCGGGGAGAGACACATAGGAAGACATGGTCTCCCCCTCAAACTCCAAGGGTCTTCATCTTCTATAGGCATTAGACTTATGTCAGCTTTGTGCAATCTTCATCCTCTCCAACATGATCTACACCATCTCCATGGTAGCCTATACCAACTCTGGACCCATAACTACAGACTCCCCTGGGAATGTCTAGTATAGATTTGATCTTCATGGTCACCTATATAGGACCTCTAATGAAGACATGTAAAAGGTGGATTTATAATGTTTTTTGTGGTCAAACTTCACCAGTAGTAGGTGGTCCTCCCAAATATGGTCAAAATCTAGGACACAAGCCTGAAGCATTTCCTCGAGTTTCTGTATGGTCCGATCCGTCTAACCATCTTTCTGAGGATGGAAGGCAGTGCTCAAATGTAGCTGAGTCCTGAATGCATCATGTAATACCTTCCACAAGCTGCATGTAAAATGATAGTTTCACATTGTGTGGATCGTCGATGGAACCACATAAAGCCATACAATCTTCTGTATGGAGAGGTGTCCCAATATCTCTATTGATACCTGCTCTTGAATAGGTAGGAAGATGGCCGACTTGGTGAGTCGATCAATGGTCACCTAGATGGATTCATGGCCCATGGAAGCACATGGTAGTCCTGTAACAAAGTCCATGGATATGCTATCCTAAATCCATTACATAACCTCACGGGGATGAGCTAAACCTGATGGTACCTGATGCTTTCCCTTCACATGCTGAGCAGTGAGGCAACGTGATACAAACTCCGCCACCATTTTCATCATCCCCGGCCCCCAGTACTGATGTCGGGGGTCCTTGTACATTTTCACCAAACCAGGATGTACCACCAATGGGGATGTATAGAACTCCCTCAACAACTCCTCTCATAGCATCACTAGTACCATTGTGCATCCTCTAAAGTTGATGATGTGATCCCCACCACCAAGAAATCAATTTGGTGCTTGTCCTAAGGATATATGAGCACATCAGTCCTAGAAATCTACGGCCTCTAGCTGTACCTCCCTAACTCGCTGAATGAGTGTGGGAGTAAATTTCATAGACTGGAGGTAAGCTACACCATCACTATCCACGAAGGATAAATACAATGTGGCTAGCTGATTTGTCGCTTCACTTAGAAAATGTACACAACACCTCCTACTATGTGCATCTTCAACTATATTCCCCTTCATTAGAGTATATACTATCTCAAAGTCGTTTTCCTTTAGGATCACCAGTCATCACTGATATCTCAGGTTCAGGTCCATATGTGAGAAGATATACCAGAAACTCTTGTGATTAGAGTAAATAGTAAATCATTTCCCATCAAGTAGTTCCACCACATCTTCAGTGCAAAGACCACTGCTTCTAACTCCTGGTCATGGGTAGAATATTTATTCTCATGATGTATTAACTACCATGAGCTGTAGGTGATCACCACTTGATCCTGCATCTGGGCACAACCTAGTCTGGTATCTGATGCATCGAAGTAGACTACATACCCAACACCTGCTTCTCATAGTCTCAAGATGGGGGAACTCGTTAGTCTCTGCCTCAGCTCCTGGATCTCTTCTGGTACATCTCCACCCACATGAAAGGCTACCCCTTCTTCATCAAGGCTAACAAGGGTTCCTCAACCCTATAGGAGTCAGGTACAAATATATGAAAGTATCCAGCCACTCCTAGAAAACACCACACCTCATTCACACTTCTGGGTAGCTCAAAAGAATACACTACATATATCTTCGACAAATACATTGCTACTCCAGCCTCTGAAATAACGTTCCCTAGGAAGTGGACGTCCCATATCCAGAACTGGAACTTCAAGATCCAGCCATAATGATGGTTCTCTCAAATTGTATCCAAAACTATTTTCATGTGTGTGGAATGCTCCTCCTCCTACCACGAGTGTGTCAAGATGTCCTCAATGAAGACCACCATGAAGCGGTCAAGGTTAGGCTGGGAGATCCTATCCATGATTCCATGAACACTGATGGGGAATTGGTAATGCCAAAAGGAATCACCAAGAACTCATACTTGTCATACATGTATCTGAAGTTCGTCTTTGGTATGTCCTCATCTCATACTCTATGTTGATGATAGCGTGATCTGAGGTCTATCTTTGAAAAACATCAAGATCCCTTCAATAGGTCGAAGAGATCATCGATTCTCGACAAAGGATACTTATTCTTCATGGTCACTTGTTTCAGGCACCGATAGTCCAAAATAGGTCTTACACTCCCATATGCCTTTATGGTGAATAAAATTAGGGATTCCCATGGAGAAACATTGGACCTTATTCACCCCTTCCTCTGTAAGTCCTCCAATCGTACAGATAGCCCATGAAGATCTGCAAGAGCCATTCGATATGTTGATTTAGTTATCTATGTCATCTCGAGGTACATGAAATTATGTAAGTCTACCTATCTACGAGGAGGTTTTTTCGGAACATCATCAGGAAAGACATCAATATACTAGTCCAGCACTACAGGATAGCTTAGACTCCGATCATCATCAACTCCAATGGTAAGGCTAGCCAACTGATCCATGATCGGCTGCACCCTCCTTCGGGAAAGTACATCCTAGTATGCAATGGTTCCCTTCTCATCGGTGAAAGAAAACCTGATTCCATCCTCGCAGACACACCACAATTTTCACATAAAATAGTCAATCTGAGCATGGACCATGGATAACCATTCCATACCCAAGATGATATCGTAAATCCTCAACACTACTTCCAAGAGATCCAAGAAAAAGCTCTCACATCCTAGAGTAAGCTTACACTACCGGAACCTATGTGTAATTATCGAATCCTCTCTCGTATGAGTCTCTAATCATATGTATTGAGACAATGTCTCAACCAAAATCTATGTTCTCCGAACTAGAGTCATGGAAAATAAAGAGTGACTGGAACCTGTGTCTATGAGTACTACAACTAGGGTGGAGTAGACACTGATCATACCTCAAATCATCATTGTATCACGAAGGTCATATGCCCCAGTTTTGTGATGTTTTTCTAGTCCCTATCTTCCTGCTCCCTAAGTTTATGGTAGAACACCTAGAGGTGGTGGCTGTAAAACATCAAACTGTCACCCACCGCCTACTGCACAGCCTACTCCTCTGCTATGTCTGCCACACTATAGACCTCCTCGCTTGAATCTCTAACTCTACCTCAGTGGTCCATTGACTATCTGATGATCTTTGGTATTGTTGGTCGGGCATTCATGATCCATGTGGCCCTACCCACCGCATGGGAAGCACAATATTCTTTTCTGTTGTCCTGCTCTACCTCATGTTCTCAACACCTCCAACCGTGCAGCCTGGAATCATCCTCTAGAAGGTCTGTCCTGCTTGGACCTCTCTATTATTTTCCTAATGCCTATTGCAGATAACGCAACTACCTATCATCTTATGGTGGCTCTCCCTGCCTGTGTCTTCTATGCTAAGGATCTTTCAACTACTAAAACATGCTCATGTACTCCATCTTGCATCGGGAGATTCAGCGATATCATCGATGCTCGGATCTCCCTCAGGAGACCCTGGTCAATGGTTTGGTCCCTGATGAAAGGATCGCGTACCATGTCAATGGAGTAGCCTGAGAGTTAAGTAAATCTTGATGAGTACTAGGCTATAGTCATGCCGCCCTTCTATAAGTGTATGAGCTTCTGAATACGCACATAGCATCGTGTAGCTTGAATGAACATTGTCCTGAAGAGGCTCTCGAAGTCTGTCTAGGTGAAGGTCTCATTGTCGTGTAACAGGAGCATCAGGATCCACCATCTCCCTTACATGCTCAGGAAAAGACTAGAAGCTGGGATCACCATCTGCTCTTCTGTTCTGTTGACAAGAGGTAAATCTCTAGCCACAGCCTCCAGCCAGTCTTCAGCTGACTATGGATCTATCCCGCCTCGAAACCTCCGAGGCCTCTTCCACTATATCTCATGCAACACACTCAGTCGGCGTGCACTATCCCCTTATAGGTCTAGTGGTAACTAAAGCCCAAAAGGAGTTGGTGGTGCTGGTGAAACACCTGAAGGTTCTACCGTTGTAATAGGGCCCTACATTAAAGCCTCACCGCTTGGTGGTATATCATCATGAAATCTCTCGGGAATCCTGAATAGCTGCCTACATGGAGGAATCCTGGAAAGAACCAGGTGTGTCACAATCTATAAGCTATACCTTGTGAGCTCACACATATGATATTAAAAGTGAATCATTTCAAAAACACATGCAATCAGTGTTTTCATGCCCTGAGTTGGATATCAGAATTTAGAGTCCTAGTGTGTGTTTAAATCACCCGCCACTCCAACACTATACTCCCCATACATAAAACCGTACTAAAAACACTTAACACTATTTCTCCATTAGAAATATCAGAGTCCTAGTTCTTCGGTAGAACCGACTCCATTGATACCACTATGTCACAACCTGTCCCCCGTGGCCCGTGTCATGAATACCCCAAGCCCTCATTACATAGGCCAGGGGTTGGAATCTATCACAAGAAAGGCATATCCCTGAATGATGGAAGGCATTTCCTTTAATCCTGTAATCACACTGACTAATAACACAACAAGATTCAAACCACGTTGTACAACTGCACTAGTAAAAGTGTGTACTGAAAGTAAAGGGGCTAGAATACAAGCCCAACTAAAAATATACAAATATAACAGAAAAAACCTCATCAAATTTTCCACCAAGGGTACTAGAAAAGGGGTAGGTACAACTCATCTCCACTGCTCTCCACGTCAACCAGTCACCTCTGTGTACTACTCGGTCCTGTCTCATAAAGTCTCAGCCAATCTTCTTGTCATCTGCACTAGGAATAATAAAGTGTGGGCGAAGCCCATGTAGGGGTGAGTATAACAATACACAATAGTGACCCCAAGACCCCCAAAGGACTCGTTAATTAAAAAAAATTAAAAACCATATGACATGATATCAATCACAGAGCACAAAGAAAAAGACTCAACTCAAACTAGGTATACAAGTGAGAGATCATGAATAAAGATGATTAGACTTAAGCTACATCATTTTATTCCATTAGTAATTTCCCACAACTTAACCACGAAGAAGATTTCCATTTTTGATCATGATAGGGTCATTTGTCACTGATCCACGATGGGCTGATCTAAGGCTTCCCCTCGTTAGGTCACGCATTGCTGATCTACACAAGGTCTCTATGATGTTGATCCACACAGGGTTGTTATGATGTTGATCCACAAAAGTTATCTATGTTGTGGATCCACATAAGGTCTCTATGATGATGATCCGCACAGGGTCACTATGATGTTGATCCACATAGGGTCTTTATGATGTTGATCCACACTGGGTCTCTTTTCACATGATAGTTATCTACATGATTCCCTACACTCACTGCACTTGAATTTTGTAGAATCTTCTCTCAAGATATCGGTCATGCCTCAACATTCATAAGTTCTGAAAAGTAGTATCCCAATGGACCTCCTTGTCATATGGGTTCCAACATGATAGATGGAGCATCAACTGGATGCCTGGTTTGTGAGTTATAAGTGCTTTAGTACCGAGGTCCTGGATGGATTCGGGTTCGATCCAACCCGGCCATACTCCAACACTCTCCAAAACATAGGTGGGGAATTTCAAAAGGAATACCATTATTCAAAGATTCTAGTGTCCTAGAAAGTTCATCAAACGGACGTCTGGTTTTTGAGATATGGCCTTTTAAGTGTATAAGGGCTGAAAAGGGTCTGGGTCCAGACCACCGGTTGGACCGACCCGACCCACCAAGACCTGGGCTAAGGAGACCTGGTTTGGGTTGACTTGACCCATTCTGGGTCAAACCTAGCCCGGTCCAAACTGGTTGGGCCAGACCAAGTGGTTTGGGCCGCGACAGGCTGGGCTCACCACGAGACCCAGCCCTGTGCCTGGCGCGGTCCGTCAGCTAGGTGGCCCAGCCCCCCTTCCCAAATGGATAAGCCATTCGGGATTCCTCAGTTGGAGGCGCCACATGGCACTGTCCCCTGTTAGGAGGACCCATAGGGCGTGGGTCCCCTCTACCATGACTTGATGTCGCAGATTCCATTTTTGGCGCATGACGGCGTGCCGCCCACTGCCACCACAGCCAGCTGACGCTAGATGCCCCGTCTTCCCACTCCGGTGCCTCTGGGTGTCGCCTCTCCTCTGCGGTTGACGCCCTCCATCAATGGTCATCGGTGCCACCAAACCGGTGCCACCCCGACAAGGATTTATTGGGCCACTAGGTGAGTACCAATGGTTCGTTTTTTTCATCCATTTTATCCTATGGGCCTCCTGGGTTTTTGTATTCACTATGTGGATCCTAGATTATGGATTCCCCCAAGTTGAAAAACCACCCCTCAACGAAAGCGACAAAAACCTAAGCGCAGACTGTCGGGACCTAGTTTGATTGGCCTACTCCCTCCGCATATGCATCATATCATGTGGGTAGTAATTAAATCATCACATAGATAAATATTAACCCCATTCAATCTTTTCCCGCAACAACCACATGCAGTTTCATAGGAATTGTCGATGAGTTTGTTTTGGTTGATCTGCGTTCATCATGATTTACAAGACTGAAAAAAATATTCAAACTCTCTTGATTTTAATCATAAAAAACCTTACCTCGGATTCAGATGAGTTTTTTTAGTTGTGGAAGAAGAATCTATGTTCGTCGAATCCGCTAGCATTTGCCGATCCCAGATTTATTCTTACAACAACAGCGTTCAAGCCTCTCTTCTTCGTGGGAGGGATGTTCATTATTCGGTTCTTCATCAAGGATTCTCCCATGATCCACCAATCCTAATTTTTTCCAATGGTTGAAATGATTAAAAAGAGGATTTAAGAGTTTCAATCTCTTTTAAATTAATGGTTATTTAATTGGTGTGTTTGATTATTCTTAATAATTAAATGATGGGTGGTTATAAAACATATGAGAAACCAGGCATTTAGTATCCCTTATTAAATGCCCGACCACCTCCTTGGTCACATCCACTATTGCTCAAGAGGTGGTCGAAAAATAAAATAAATTTTTTATGTTATTTTAATATTCATTCAAAAAGTTCGTAAAACTATCATTTTCTCCTAACCTACTGCGGTCGAAGTTAAGCCTCCCTTAAGAGAATATCAACTCTTTGAGTTAAATGGTACTCTTGTATTTCAATTCTGAGAACCTTTTCCAAAGATAGAAATTCCCTCTCGAACCTTTACTTAAAATACATTCCATGCACTATGTTCCTTGTATTCAAGCGCCATCAATTTTTTCAGACTCATAATAATCCCAAATAATTTAAAAAAATTACATGGAATTTCGAGATGTTTACAGCATGGTTAATGGATTAATATGAATGTTTAATAAAGAATGTATTTGTTTAATGAGGTTTAAAAATAATAATGTAGTGTTATTATATCATTTATATTCTAATATTATTCTAAATATTATGAAAATAATGAAATACCTATGGATTATTATATAGTACTTTTTTATTTCAATGAATTTAGACATAATATAGATGGAGCGGATACCTTTGAAATGTAACATATTATAAATGTAATAATTTTTGGGACACATTTATTTTTTTTTTGATATATAATTAAGGGATATATATCCCTAAACATTAACATGTGAAAAAAAAAATAGGATGAATTATGTTACATTTTATAGACATATGATTCAAGGTATTTATAACAAATAGGGTTCAATTAATCTTTTTTGGTAAGGTAATTAATGTTTTTTATAATTTAGCAGTATGTTCATAATCGAATAAATAAATATGAAATTGATATGTGATTTAGTGATTAAGTGGATATTATTTTTTTAGAAGAGTTTCACTATATTTTGATCTTTATTTCATTAAAGTAAATGGAATTGTTTTTCCATAACATGAAATTTTATTTTAAGAATAATGCTTAGACTACCTTTTATGAGAATTTATTAATTTAATGTTGTTTTAATGTGATATTGGTTATTTATTGAAATTATTACCTTATGTTATATAATTTGGGCCTATAAATATTTTATACAAGACAATAAGATTGGTTTATTTTATTCATACATAAATGGTTTGTTTATATTATAAGATATTGTGATCAAATTATTTTGTTTTGTTTTCTATTCCCAACATGGTTTGTAGTATTTTAATTAAGTTCATTGGAAATATCATTTTGGAATGATTTAGTCAAACATTAGGTATTTCTGCAATATTTTGAAGATTGATGTGTCATTACAATATATGATGTTTTTTCTAATTTGGTTATGATAATTACTAGTTATAAATATTTTTTGTTTTTGTTAATGTATAAAGATAGAATGAATAGATTTTCTTTATCGTAGATACCTCAAGGTCAATCAAAAGATGACTTGATTAATTCATGCATGAAAGGGTCATGTGAAATAGTAATAATTTGGAGAAATATATGAGATTATTGTGGAAAAATATTAAAATATGAAATTATAATTTCCATTTAAATATATTTCCATATTTTCATAGAAAATATTATAATTTACAATTTTTAACTCAATGAAAAGTTTCTTGTACTGAAATTCTATCATATTACTTTTTTATAATGAATCAATTATCATTTTTAAATGTAATTAGTTTACAGTTTTTTGTTCATTGACTATTTCATGATCATTCAATTTCTTATGATAATTGTTATATATTACCCTCAATCATTATTTTGAAATTATGATTTTCCTATGTGTCATCATTTTTCCCGACTAATGTACTCCTATATTGAAATATTGTTTATTTTTATTCCATAGGCCAATAATTTTACCTCTTTTTAAGATTATATTTTAATAATCCATTTATAATGTGGGATTTCAAAAAAATTATTTCTAAATGTGAAATCAATGTTAACCATTATAAATTTCAAAATTAGATGGTGAAATTTATTATAGAGAATGGGTGAGAATTTTACATAATGATATATTTTAAAAGTAATACTATATTCGATAGCTTATAGAACACACAACATCAATCATAAATGAAACAAAAAATAATATAAATTTAAAATGACTATTAAAAATTAGCCAATAAATTTCAAGGAAATATGGTAATAAACTCATCATGAAATTTATATAACATTCATAATCCATATAAATTTGTGAATAATTTATTTGGAAATAATCACCCAATATTCCAGTAATGTTATTTAATGTATAAAAATATATCATCTTTAAAATTATTTTTATTACATTTTATGAGAGAATATTAATATTATTTTTTGGATCATTTTGAAATTTTATTCAGTAAAAATAATTTAAATTTTAAAATAAAAATATTAATATTATATTAGGGTGAATTTGTTTCCCAATAAATCAATTTTTCAATTAATAGAAGACATAATAATATTTATTTAAAACTGAATTTAATTTTCATACATTGAAAGAGAAAGATAATATTTTTAATTATTTTCATAATAAATTAACATGTTATGGTAAAAAGTAATCCAATTGTCATATTTTTAATAAAATTTATAATTTAATTTGATATAAAAATATTATTCATACAAAAAAGTCATTTATCTGGAAAAAAAAATTCATCATGTTTTACGAGTTTATTTTTAAATAAAATTCCATCACCTAGAGATATTGAATATATAAAATGGCCTAAAAATATTGAATCATGAGATCCATGATTTCTTAGAAGTTCGCTTTTATTTTTTCTCAATATGAATAATGAACGTAATATATATTTTTCACCTCAATATGGGTAAATCTGATAATTACGGTTAAAATAATGTGATAAGGCCTCAAAATCTCCCTAAAACATGTAATATTATCATTCATAGGTTTTCCTAATTTATGAATATCAAATATTATAAAATATATCAATTTATTTCTACATTACATTAATTTTAACTTTTATAATATTTTATGTAAATACAATATAAGAAATGTCACCCACATCATAAAAAATTATATAATGTTTTGTGATATGGACTAAAATGACATATTTTCTCTTTTGAAAATTTATTTGATAGATAAATTATTTTTTATGATGGTAATTTACCTCTAAATTTAGTTATAAAATAATATCCTTAAATTTATAGGGATTTAAAAAACAATATTTATTCAATTAATTGAAAAATAAAATAAATTATTTATAAAATAATAAAAGTAATATAATAATATTTACATATTCTATTCAATTAATTTTTATGATTATAATAAAAAAAATTGTATTTAATATGGACTACATTGGAATTATTTTTTTCCATCATGTCGTCTTCAATGTCAAATTAATTGAATAGTTTAGAAAATTACATTAGTGATGTTTTAAAATAAATAGCATCTTATTTATTGATATTAAATTCATAAAAATATTATCTTCCACCTTGTTAATGATATATGGATGAAAATATAATCCATGGTAAATTTATGAGGACTTTACCTTTTATAGTAACTCACATAGAATATTTTATATAAAAAACATTTATATCGTGGTAATCGTCCAAGGGGTTAAAGAGTGTTAAAATAGAGAGACAAGGATAACTAAAAACTCTAAACATGTCAATACATTCGTAGATGATATTATATAGACCCATAATAATATTATCTAATAATTATTACATATTATATAAAATTTTCATGATAATTAATTTATTTTAATTTAGTAATTTAAAAATTAAACAAAAATCCCCTCCCATCACTTACAAAAGAGATCCTCATATCATATATTTTCCACACCTTTTGAGTACTATATTTCTTCATATACCTACCCAATTATCCCCAAAGACTAACTCATCAAATATTTTATTCCATGTTTTGATTATTATATAATCATAGAAAATATTTTGGACTAATCTTAAAAAGGTTGTCTGTAGAAGAGGTATTGTTCATAACCAAGGGTTTTGGACATATTTATACTTCTATCTCTTTCAAATAATCATCAACCATTTTGAAATATTTAATTTTTTAAAATTTAATTACATTTTATTATGTATATTTAATATTCTATATCCATCATCTATTTTATAAAATGGATTCTGAACACATCATTTGTGCATACATGTGGACTACCACCTCCATGAGAAGATGAATTTCATTTTACATCATCCACACTCATTGATTGTTATAATAATTTAGTTAATGTTTATATAGGGTATTATAGACATATTTTTCTTCCATAAAAATCATATATCATAAAAATCATACCATTCCATCCAATAAAAAATTATGACTTCAAACATGCATATGTGTAGTCTTCCTCCTCCACAAAGTGATGTGATCCATTAACATCACCACATCTCATGGATGATATATATATATATTATAACGTAATGAAATGGTATTTTATCTAATTAAAATCTATAGAAATATAATATTTCTAACCATCATTCCATAATGAGAATTAAAATGTAGAAATGTTACTCATGTATTCTTACAACTTAACATCTGCAGGATTGTAACGTAGTTCATTTTTCATGACCATATTTAATTGTAGGTTTTAAAAGGGTAATTTATTATATAATATATATTTATGTTATTATTATTTTATATGATTTATTGAGGACTTATTTGACAATATTTAACCTACCGAGGTCATATTGGTCATATGAAGTGAATATTTTGAAAACATCCTATGAAAATTTAATTGATTAAAAAATCACTTGGTAAAAATAGAATAAAATAATAATAAACCTAAAAATGGGTCTTATAAAATAAATATTTTTATTGTTATTTAGGATGAAAATATCATTCATAATTATTTTAACTTACATCATGGAACACTTTAACATAAATTCTTTTTCTAAATCCCTTCAATATTTTGATTATATGTTTTTTTCTTCCATGTATATAATCTTAGTCATTTTGAGGGTCATTTTATATGAAAATAAATGAACAATAAATACAATTTTATGAAAATTTATTACATTATCTTATTTCTATTTAAAAATATAATATTTTTATGGAACATTTTGAAAAAAACAACATAAATATTTTATTTTAGCATATACGGTGTAATTGTATTTTCCCATAAATCTTACCACTATTTTATTCTTATCTTCTAATAAAAGATTTCATGTTTTCTTAAAATACCCCATTATCTATTTAGGGTTTTTTTTATTTCAAATAGGTTTCTAAAAAAGGAAAATATATTTTAATATCCCAATGTGTTTTCAATTATAGTTAAAATGACTATCCCAGGGGTTGTATTATATAAAAGGTGGATGTTTAAAATCAATTAATCATTATTTGTTACATGAGAATAAAATATGTTTAATAGGATATCATTATATATATTATTAAATTGGTGATCCCCATTATATCTCTCATATTATTTGGTAATGTTCCTTAACTTCAAGGTCAATAAAGAGAGAGTTGAAAAAGTTGGTTTCCCCAGTATATTTAATTAGGCCCTAGTACTTTCTGACATGAGTTTAATAAATGTTATAAATTTGATATTCAATGTTTTAAAAAAGAATTCAATTTAATTTATATTTTATTTAAAATTATCTATAGAGTAAAAATTATTTATTTTTATATTGATATTATTTAATTCATATAATAAAAGAATATTTGGGTGAAGGTAACATTTTAGGGGATTTCATGTTTATCACTTGATAGACTAATTTAATTCATTTTTCCTTAATGATATTTTTGTTCTCATCCCATGTTTTCATATTATTACTTACATTTTCAATGTATTAGTAGGAATAAAATTATTTTTTCACGAAAATTATAAAAACATTTCAGGAGAATACGAAAAAAAATTAGTTTTAAAAGTAACTTATTTTGTGAAAAAATAACATTAAGGGCGAAATTTTGAACATGTTAGGTATAGGTTTATTATGAATTAATTACAAAATTATTCTCTAAAACTATAAGTCTAAATTATATATTTGAATTCATGAAAATAATTATTTACTATTGAATTTTTATTAGGATTATTTAACGTCATATCATTATATACGATGTCTTGTTTTATGTAGTTTCCAAATTCCTATAATAACATCACTTTATGTTGTCATTTTCTAATGAAATTATTCATTATGAAATGTATGATTATTACCTAATTATTTTATCATGATATTCCACTTTACACACATGTAATTCATTTCAACAGTGTATTCTTGATAATATCATTTTTGGGTGTCACAGATTGAAATTTTTTATGTTTCCAGGTTTAAACAAGATTTTCAACAAAATGGATACATTTAGAAGAATTAAATCTATAGATAATATTTTTATCTAAAATTTGTATTTTACATTTAGTTTATATGTAATTGAACTTAGTTCCCTAACACACTAAAAGTTTTATCTTGGGAATTTTTTTAACTCAAAGGTTATATTTAAATATATTAATTTTCAGTACAAGATCTGTAATTTTAGGTTTGGTATATATAAGTTAAAATCAGAGTATAGTATTATAATACATTATAATTAATGTTAAGAATATTTTTGGATTGTTCAATATATTTTTAAACTTGTTTTCATAGAAATATTTTAAACCATTAAGACTATTAATACTAAAGATAAAGTATTATTTATAATGTGTAATTTTTATAGATAACTGGTATGGGTAATTTCTATTGATCACATTTATGTGACCAATTAAATTTATTAAATTGTAATCTATGGGTAAAATTGTGAGGAATTTTATTAATGGAGATATAATTTAATAACCTATATTTCTAAAAAAAAATTATAAAGCATGTTTAATAAAAAAATTAATTTGGTGAATGAATTTTTTTCTTTTTAAGAAACTAAAGACTTTTAAATATTTACAATCTAATATTTTTCTTTTTCAGATATAATAGAAATTTATTAAAATTTTATTTATGGAAAAGGAAATCATATATTCCAATAAAAAAGTAATCTCATCCGCTGTGGCCAAAATCCTTGTACCCTTTAATAAAGGGTGACAAGGGAACATTGAATTCACCAGGCATAATTTCTACCCCAATCAGATCATCCATCCTTTATATTTATATAATAATATTTCGTTTTTGTATTATTGACTATTTCTAAAAAATTTAATTTTATTTGATTATGAAAATCATTTTATTTTTATTTTCACATGCTCTTGGTTATTAATTCATTTTCATTTAAGGTTTAAAATTTTAAATACATGTTTTCATAATCATAAAATTATAACATAAAACCCTTGGATGTTCTATCCTAAGAAAAAATATATAATTAAAATATTAAAATATATTTTTTAAATTTATTTAAATAGTAATATAATAATTTATAATTTTCAATATTATTCATTTAATTTCTAAATGTATTTATATCCAATTCTATGTATGTGTTTTATTTCTCTAATATTTTCCTTTAAAAATGTTATTTAAAGTGATTTAAAATAAATATTCCATAAATATTAGTTATCTAAGAGTAATAAATTTACTAGTCGGTTAAATCAAATAAAATGAAAATTAATACAAAACTTATATAAGAGAAATATAAATAAAAGAACTTGTATAGGAAAATTTTGATCTTTTTGGTCTCCTTAGATTATCAAACCCATAGAAAACACAATAATAAAGTAACAAAACATTTTTCATGTAATTTAAATTTAATAAAATATTTAATTTTATAACCTAATATGAATATCATAAAATGACAGGAAATATTTTTAGGGTGTAGAAAATTAATGTGATATTTGCAGAGTAACATGACTATTGGATAATATATATATATTTTATAAAATATATAATTTTATAATTAAAAAATATCAATGATTAGAAATATGATTTATCATATTTTTATTTACATTTTGATAACAAGAATACCATTTTAAGAATCAACAAATCAACTTTAGAATGGTTTTTTTATTGATAATTTATTTAAAAAAAATTCTTTTTGGGAAAAAGTCAAAACCACATTATTCATATAAATATAAAACGTTTTAAGTAATCAAATAATGAAAAAATTTGATTTAGGATAAACTTTTATTAATAAATAAATAAATATATAGAATACAATAAATCAGTCAAAAAAATTAAGATACATTTATAAACCATAGTTTGATATTTTCGAACTTATGTCACAAATTTTGTAAAAATGGTATTTATGAGTTATAAATTTATCATAATAATAATCTGTTTTATCTATTTTGAAATTTAAACATGTATAATGTGTTAAATATTTATTATTAGAAGATTAAAATTTTTTAATCAATTAAATCTATTTTTTATTTTACTAAAATAAGCCACTGAGAAAAAAAATAGGCTACAACAGTAAAAGTGAAAAAATATAAAATGTTAAAATTGAAGGTAAATAGAATATAATACCCAAAATCACTTTATAAAATATGTATATATGGTTTTTCAAGAACATAATCATCTTTCTCGACATTAATTTTCATCTGAATTTATTGAAATTAGTTTTACCTTAAAGTGATTGGCCTAAATGATAAAATAATCATTATTAATCCGTTATAACAAACCTTGAATAAGTACAAATTCCCACAGTAGATTCATATTCTAATAAATAATCAAATTCATATAATCACATATCTCCCATGATTTGTCTTTATTTTTTATCTTTTTAATATTTATGTGTTTTTCATTGGGTTTTAGGGTTGAATATATGTTTATAAACTCTGTAAAAGAATAGGTTTCCTCAGTCCCCCTATTCACTTTTTAATTATATTAATTTTTTTAATCATAATTTACATTCAATTTTTATTTATTTCTAATGTATATATTCTTTTATATTTTATTCATTATAATATATTTTAAATGGGGGTTAAAATAGTATGTCCCATTATATCCTATACCTAATCCTTTACAATGTTGAAATAATAGTTCATCGTAACTCCTTTCACCCAACCTTTTATTTCTGTTTCAAATCATATTTAATTTCCAAAAAAAATTATATTATGTATCATTTTTCAATTTGAATACAATTATATCAATGATATATCCCTATTATATATCATTATCTGAAAATAAAATGATTTTATCCCCCTCAATCATTCCTACAAACAAGAAATCATAATTTATTTGGTAATCAAGTTGTTATTTCACTAGTGAATAACTCCATATCATTATAATACATGTGGATAAAGGATCATGAGAATATTTTTCTATGGTAAATATCCCCCAAAAGGACAAATGTTTTATTTAATCAATCATAATGTGATGTATGAAAAGGTGATATAAATTCACACCTTTATGTAACTCATGAGGTATTTTATATAGATAATTCACAATGAATTTATAAGAATCATAAAGGATAAAGAATTATTGATTAATATTTTCATTTTATTGATGTCCATAATCTACAAATTTTTCATCCATCACATTATTTTTATCATTCCGTTAAAAGGTCTACTACCGATTTCCTTCTGAATATCATACAATTTCTAATGTATATTGTTAAATGTTCTTCCATATACCATCATTAATACATTAAAGTTGATTCTGTTTTAGATAATTTGTGACTAATAATCATTTAATCTACAAGTAAACATATTTAATAATAATTATAATATTTTACTCCATGTCCATGCTTTTAAATACCTTTTAAAATTGAAAATGGGATGTATATTGAGAATGAAATATCATAACCATTTTATTGTGTTATCAATAATTAATCATAACTTTCATTCAAATTCCATTATCTTGGGGATACCCTTATATGAATTTATATATTTTATAAGGCTATTAATCTAGTTACCAAAACATAATTTGATAGGTGATATTATTTATTATTTTTATTCCAATCATTTTATATGGTGTAAATATTTCATAGGTAATTGTATTTATTAAAGGATATTTACCTAGATAGATAGTAAATTTCATTTAGAACCTATTTATTTTTCCATGGGCTCATGTTATTATTATTTATGGACTAATTTATTTTGTCTCAATGTTTAACATAAGAATTTTGGTATATAAATGGTTCCCATTGATAGTTCTACAATGAATTGGGTGTAAAATTTATCTCAGGAGACAACATTACTATAATTCTATGGAAGTATTCCCTTGTATTATTTTATGATATGTTGGGGAAAAACTATTTTTATATGTTTTATTATCCCATGGTGATGATCCTTGTAGATTTTATTATTAATGTCTCCTATTTTTATTGTAATATTTTTTCCATGTTACTACTAATGTACATATGATGGAACATTTTATTTTTTTGTGATATTCCTATTATACCATGAATTTAGTAATAAATTTTTTGATTCCATGATTACATGATAGTTTGTATAAATCATATATATTTTTGTTAACTTGATCTCAACATTGTATAAAATGTTTCTTTCATCACTATATTAATTATTTTTCCTTTATTATAAATTTTTATAACCTCTTTTTATGTTACCCCTTTTCCCATGTATTTTCAATCAATGGGAAACATGTATGAAAATTAAATGGGTAGAGTATCATTGTGGAAGAAATTTTCTAACAACTAGATATTTTAAAATGTTAAATTTGGTTTTTATAGTTAAAATGACATGTAACACCATTCATAGTTCAGAATGTAACCCCCTCAAACATTATGATATATTTTTTTTAAATATATTTGACCAATTCGATATGTTTTGGAACATGAAACACTAAGCCTAAATCTGTCATAATTCTGTAAACCATTAGTACATATCCTTTAATTTTTATTAATATTACTAAATAAATAATGGAAAATATTGTTATGTATTGATTATATATAATATATGAATCATTTAAAATAAAAAATAAATGTGTTCTAAAAATATTGTTTTTAGAATACTGTTTAGTCACACCTTGAACACATAATATAATTTTTTTACCACATTTAGAAAATTTATTATATAAAATTAAATTAATTTTTTGTCAACATACCAAAAATATTATAAGTTAATTGTTTTAAAATTTTCTAAGATGTTTTAATTTATATTAAATAGTGAAAAATAATGAATTTTATCAAAAAATGCATATTCATTTAATTTTTTATAATGATAAAACAATTTAAAATTAATGTTAATCAATAAATAGTTTTTTATATTTTAATAAATACAATTTAGTTCAGTGTAATATATTTCATATAGAATTATGATATTAAAACCTTGTACAATAATGAGAATATTCTCCTTGAAACACCACTATTGAATCGTGTATGAATGAATACTTTAATTTTAAATTATGAAACTTATATGAATAAAATATAAAAAAAAATGGACTCTATATTCAGAATCATATTAATATGTATTATCTATAAAGGTCAACATAAATTTTGAACATTATGAATAGTAAAATAAGTAAATATTTATTTTCTCAATTAACAGAAAAAATAATCTATTAGGGGTTAAACTAAAATCATAACTATGAAATTGACTTACCAAATTGTCCAAAACCCATATTTTAGACATATTATAACCTTATAACCCATAAGAATGACTAATGGACCGTTTTTTTAGATTTTTCCAGTATTATAACATGGGTGTAATTTAATATTTCTCAAACCACTATGTGTTTCCGACCCCCACTTATAATGAACACCCACTCTCCAACCCACATCACTCATCTAATCCCGATTTTATAGGAAATTACCTTAAAAAATATTCTTAATCCCATCGCATAATCCATGGTCCCTTTTAATTTTCATAGATTCATCTTTTTAATTTTTTTTGATGAAATCCTAATGAGGACTTCTGAAGAAGAGGTAACATTCTTAAAAAATTATTTATTTCTTAATCTAGTATATAATATTTCACTAAATTATGATATAATAATGAAAAATATATCTGATATATTTCTATTTCTTTAGTTTAATTTAAAAACCATTGTACATCTCCTCATCCTACAAATGTTGAATGAAATCTTTTGTCTTGTGTTTGGCATATCACCCCTTCGCAAACCGATGTAACTCATTTTGCATAAACACTTCTCATGATTTTGAATAATGTAATATATATTTAATATATATATATATATTATTTATGATATTATAATATTATTATAATTATAAAATCTCATATACCGACATACTTCTCCTTATGTTTAAATTATGACAACTTCACTCGTGTGTACGGTGGACTTCTACCTCGTAAAGCGATGTGATTAATTTTTTACATACTATTTAAATTGAATTTAATAAATAAAATTTTAATTAATATATGTGATATATATGAAACAAAAAATATTTATTCATTAAAATTAATGTAACGCCTTCTTCCATAAATTTTCACACATTAAGTATATGAAAACATCGCTTCGTGTGTACTTACGTCCTACCACATCCACAAGGTGGTATGATCCTTTCTACATGTTCATATTTAAATAAAATTTCTTAAAATGTATCTCTTTAATAAATATGAAATTTATAACATTAATATATTTATATAATTATTATAATAATAGAATATCCCTATAAAAAAGAATATTCATGATAAATAATTATTTAAAAAACATTACACAAAAAAAGTGAAAATAATGAAATATTAATAACAATAAGGTTGTATAATTATAATAGATAGTAATATATGTTATTATCAATTTGAATATTTTTCTATAAAAAATTAATCATATGAAAAAAATCATTACACAATAAGTATAAAGATTATTAATGAAAACTGATTCATAGGGTAAGGGATTTCGTCTCAATTTCCCCTCATTGAGGCATATTGTAATTTTATTAACCTATTTTCATTTATATAGTGAATATAATTTTCAATTTAAATTAATATAATGAATAATAAAAAATT
This sequence comes from Viscum album, assembly GCA_963277665.1. Classification (NCBI taxonomy): domain Eukaryota; kingdom Viridiplantae; phylum Streptophyta; class Magnoliopsida; order Santalales; family Viscaceae; genus Viscum; species Viscum album. The sequence continues at coordinate 1,534,824,976 of OY728121.1, read as the reverse complement.
TGTGGTGTTTTTATTTTTTTATTTTCTATTTAATGTTTAAGGATTTTAATTGAAAAAAACCAAAGTGTTAATGAATTTCAAAACTCGGTTTCTTTTCAACTGTCTATAATATTTTTTCATTTTATTTGATATAATAATATTATGATTTTAAATAATATATATTAAAATATGTTTGTGGTCCAATATTATTATGTTTTTTTACATTTGATACACATAATTTATATATTGATAGAATCTCTTGTAAACGTTATTATCATTGTAGTTGATTATTTTTCAATATCATTTTAATTGGTATTATTTATGTTTGAATTTACATTTAAGTAAATCATATGATTAATCTCTTATAATCATATTTAATTTACATTTAATCTAGTTATTATTAAAATTATTGTCAAATAGCATCTTTTTCCACAACATGTTACTTAAGATTTGGTGAATTTTTTCCCAAAATATGACATCATTTTAATCTACATCAGAAAATCCATTTTTCATCGAAATCCATGTTTTTCCAAAAAATTCAAAAAAAATTAAAAATATAATAGTTATTATTGAAGAAATTTGTACACATTTTTTCTTTTTAAATATTCTTTTTAAATGAATCTTCGTGAAATTTTCGAAACATTGAATCTATGGGTTTTATATAAAAATTTAAAGGTTTTATTTTTTAACATCTAAAACAAGAATGGAATTTATAGCCTTTATAACCACTAAATTTTTTAAATATTACATTATTTTTTATAATTTTTATTTGAAATGAATATAAATTTCATTATATCCAGTGAAATTTTAATTTTAAAAATATTTTCTATGTGAAATTTTTAATCTCCTCAAGAATGTTTTTAATTATATTTTTTGATGTATCTAGTTATCAATGACATCACAAATTTATGTTAATAATAATCCACTGTGATATGTTTTATTCAAAATATGATTATTTTTTGAAATTTATTATGATTATTTTTACTAGGGAAATTATTGAAATTCCTTATCATGATTATTTTAACAATCAAAATATATCCCTTGAAATATTAATATTATAGTTATCATTAGAAATTAATTTCCACAACATATCCATATTATTTATAATTGATATGCTAGTTACCTAAAAATTATATCCTATCTACATATTATATTTTACTTTATAGGTTTTATGATTGACCGGGGAAATGATTGTATATTCATATTCCATACTCAATATTGAAATTTGGTGATAAGGAATGTTTTTCATACTTAAATTGATCATTTGAAATTTTAGGAATGATAGAGATATATAAAAATGGGTGGGGCCCAATTCTATATATACCTTAATCTATTAGTAGTATCATGAGATGAATCAGTTGGAAAGATATAGTTAAATGGCTTTCCAGTGTATGCATACGCATCAGTTTTAATATATCTTGTGAATGGTCTTAAACATAGATGAATAATGATGTCTGAGGACATCAGAGATGATATTTAATCATTTCCTTTATTAATAATTTTATTATTATTATCTCTGAGATTTAATCAATAATATTATATGTGGATTAATTGGATTCTAATTTTATTTAATAAATTTCATGTGTTTTCAGTTACCAACCTTTAAAATATGTTTATGCATTATCTATTCAGGATAGTGATTTTACTAATTAATTGTCATGTGTGTTCATATATTCTACAAACTATATTGTTTATGACTTATTGGTTATTATTCATTTACTCATGATTGAATCCACTTTACCTAACTATTACTCTATATTTGAGAACACACTTTTTCCATTTCTCAAGAATCCAGGAAGAGTACCAAGAATGATATTCAAAGATATACTGGAGGGATAAATCATATTCTAAATGAAAAATGTTGAAATTTTTGTATTAAAATGTAATATGGGAATCATTTATGTATACGGTTTAAAAAGAATACTAAAATATTTATTCTATTTTGCTGAAATATATTTTATGTTATTACAATGTAGAAAAGTATACACTAGATATAGGTTATAGGGGTTTGATTCATTAAACATTTTATTGGATAAATATTAATAGAAAAAATAGCATATTGATTTAGGAAATTATATATTAAGTAATATATCCCTTTGATTCACATTGAATATAATTATAAAATAAAATAACAATTTTTTTATAAGGTGGATATTTTTTGGTTTTTCATGCTAAAAAATATCTATCTAGATACTCCATGGGGTCATGTTTTAGGATCATATGTACCTAGATATAATAACATTAAAAAAAGGGTGCATCTGGATATAATTGAGTTTCACTTCGTACTTAAAAGGGATATTTCATATATAATAAACATTTCATTAGAATCCATTATAATGGATTTAAAGAGATAATTGAAAATAATGACCTAGGTTAAAACATTGGTTTATTATATTGAAAATACGGTATCATGATTTTGACATCTCATATATTATTATATAGTTTTCCCATAACCATTATTAGTTCTCAAACTATTAATTTGGTTTTAGTCAATAGTGGGAACCCAAAGGAATCATCTTCACATTGAACATGAAGGAAAATTTTGTGACTATGAGAAACTATATAATATGATGAAAAAATTGAAAGATATTATGATTATGGTGAATAATTTATCCAAAAATGCGACTAAAAAATATATTACAACCAACAATTTCACTTAATATAGAGTTTTATTATGTAATCATATTAGTGATTTAGTGGTGTAGACTGTAGGGGAACAAACTCTTGATTTCAATCATTTCAAAAATATGGTAAGAGAAACACATGAAAGTTTATCACTGGAATGGGAAATCATTTATTTTTGGGGGATAATGTAATAAAAATTAATCTCTATTGAAAGATGATTAGTATGATGGATGGAAATAAATTTTTTAATAAGGATCTATTTAAAGATATTTTTTGTGTATTTTGGATAGATGGGAATTATTAGATTCAATTACCTATTTATAAATTTTACACCTAAACTAACGATGGACCTATGTTGAAATAAAATTAATGAAGTATTTATGTTCTTGTATACCCAAATTAAATTATATATTTTTTTAACATTTTTAATTTTTTTTAGGTATCATAAATCATACATAGATTCTGTTAAATATTTTATGAATATATGCCCTTATTAACTAAATAGTTTTGGATAAAAATATGGGATGAGGAGTTTAATATTGATCATAAGTAAAAATTCTTGAACTCCCCCTTTGAAAAATTGTCTTGTTGTAATATACATGACTAAAGATATTTTTTGGAAATATATTTGGGAATACAACCTATTTGTTTAGTATATGAAAATATTATTTGAGGATAAATTACCTTCTATTTTTTGGAAATAATATTAATGGTATTGTTAAATTTTATATATTATATTATATTTTGTGTTGTAGTAATTTTGGGTTGTCCAAATTTTATAATGTTCTAGGAATTACTTTAATATAGTTTTTTAAATTTAAATATCCACATACCAGGTGGAAACCCATCACATCTTGAAAAGCAGCAGGGCTTGAACCAAAAACAAACTGATGATAAGGCTTTAGTTCTTACCACTAGACTATGTTATACTCTGGTTCATATGCAATTTTTTACATATAAAATTTTAAAAAAATAAATATTAATGATGAACTAGTGGTTTTTTTTATGGTGTATATAGACTAATATAATATAATGACCATAATTATTTTAGAAAAGTTTTAGAAATCAGTGGAATGAAATATACCTTTTTAATGGATATAATTATATTTTTAAATATAAATTTTTTGATTTAGGAATAAAAATATATTTTTGGGATATTCATTTCATGGAGTAAAAGATAAATTTTAAATTGATTGAAGAAAAACCAACTGATGAAAATTTACTTATGAAATAATTATAAATCAAGTAATAATAATTCATTATTCTCATTGATTATAAAATAATTCCTCGAAATAAGATAATTTATTTAAAAAATAGTTTACCTTACCTTAGTATTTGATGAATTATTTTACTTTTTACTCAACAAGAATTTATGATTTTTTTGTTTTTTATTTTCCATTGATCATTCACAATCATTGATCAATGATCTCTATCACTCATTATTATTATTTATTATTTTCATCCATGTCCATATCATCACATCCCACCTATGTTCTTGTACCTTGGAACCTATTAAATTTTTATTCTATAAGAAAAATATATTTCACTTTCCCTCCATAAAGGAGGAATTAGTTTAACCTCATTGTAAAGTGGTTTTCTCAATAATGGTATTTCCAAATATCAAAGCCATGATTTCCGAGAACAAGTTTAATTTTTGTAGATGAAATTTTTTATGGTGGAGAGAATGTGACACCATTATTTTTCAAATCATTAAATTTTGTCTTGATACATTATATGACACAAAAAACTGATATTAGATGAGAATTTATCAATTTGAGACTTTATGATATATTTGTTTTTTAAATAAATCTAATCTCTTCGATAACATGGGGAAGATGAAAATATATATCTAAATAAACCAAAATATCGTATAATAACATAACCATTCAATTAAATATGCGGCTATTAATATTAATAAATAAATATTCCAAATTATTGTTGTCCTTTATTTTAAAGAAATTAAAAATCATATAAAAAATAATAATTTTTTCCAAGAAATCGTATGTTTATTAATGACTGATTTATAGAACTTTGGTTATATTTATAAAAACATATTTTTATCCATTTTAAAAAATTGATAAAGTTAAATTAGTTTTTAAATTAGTATAAAAAAGTTATATAAGGGAGGTTTTTATTTACTTATCTCAAATGATTCAATTTTCGATGAATACTGAAAATAATGAATTTTATCAAAAAATTCATTTTCATGTAAATTATTTACAATGAAAATTTTCATTTTAAATTTGTTTTAAAGTAAAAAAAATTTACTCAAATTATATTCAATACAATTTACGCTAGTATAGTCTATTTTATATTGAATTTTTACATTAAAACCTTATATATTTATGAGACTTTTCTCTTTGGAAACCATCTTTTTCATCACTTCTATAAGTATAATTTTAAATTAAATTATGAAACATCATTATATTTCATTTCCAAAAATAGATTCATTATTTTTTATAAAGAATTAGTAATATATAATAATTTCATCTTAATTTATTTCAAAAATCAATAAAAAATCCACAAAATATATATTATCATGTTTGAGGTAAAAATTGATTTATAGGGGTTAACATATAGAAAAGTATTTAAATGATAGAAATAATTTTCAATGACCCATTTTAGGGACATATATTGATCTTTTAACCCATAAGGATCAATAATTACCCTTTTGAAAGGCTTTTGGAATAATAATAACTTGGGTGTTGTTGAATAATTTCAAAACATCCAGGTGTATCCACTCATTAAGTTATAAAATCACCCCATCATTGCCTCTATGTACTTAAAACCCCATTTTCAACCAAAACTACCCAAATCACTTCAATAATCCCTAAAAACATTCTATATCTACTTTTTGGTCCAAAAGCTGTCATATTAATGATTGGAGTAAGAAAAAAATTCTTTTGATGAACATGTAACATTCTTTATTGATAATTTTGATATTATTACATCATCCACCTCCTTTAAATATTATTCAGTCATTAAAGTATAATAACATAAGTATCCACCATATAAATATATGTAAATATTTTAGTGTAATAACCTTTATTCAAATCTTCCTCCATCTAATGGTCAGTAAAATCGTTTATCATGTGTACGACATAGTATTACCTCACGATTTGATGTAAGACATTTTCCATCAAGGAATATCATCATGGTATGTTATGTTGTATTTAATGTGTGTGTGTATATATATATAATATGATACTATCACATATTCCATCTTAGATTCCATGCCATTTAATTAATGATATCAACTCTAATGTGTATGGTTGACTACAACCTCATGAAGCCATGTGATTCTAGTTTCACTGATGAATTAAATGGAATGAAATAAAGGAAATTTTAATGGATATATTTGATATAAGTGAAATAATATATATTATTTAAAACTGATATTTCTCCATGTACCTTACAGAGTCACCCGATTAGAAAATTATAATGTTGTTCTTCCGTACATACGACCTACCGTCTCCATGATGTGATATGATCCATTTTCCATGATAAAATTTTAAAAACGATTGTAAAAATATATCTAACGAGTAAATATAAATTTTTAAATAGTATTATAATTTTATATATTATTTAACTACATAATATTTCCATGTGTCGAAACATTCATGGAAAAACACAGACGATAAAACAAGTCAATTAACAACTAAAAAATTAAATAATTAAATGTTATTAACATACAGCAGGTAGGATGTTAAAACAGGATCATAAAAGATACAATAAATATGAATATTGTTCTATTTTAAATTAAAAACATTATTAAATCTATTATACAAGAGATTTATTTAGGTTTTACTAAAAGGAATGGTTACTAAAGTGACTTCATCAAAATTTCCCTTTATTGTTGATTATTGTAATGTTATGTACCTAATTTGTTTCATATAGTGTACCTACATCCCATTTTCATGTAACAGCCTTATTAATTCATAATTTATGGAATTTAAAGTATTAATTTGATAAATTTCATCTCAGTGTATTTCAATTGAAAATTAACACATGCTAAAGAAATTTATAACTCAATTTCTTTTCAATGGGTTATAATACTTCCTCATTATTTTTGACATTATAAGATTACTTGTGTAAATAATTTTATGTTAATTGGGTTTTATTTCAACTTTTATTATGTGGAATTAAATTTGATGCACATAATTTATTTAATGATTAATTCACATGTCAACATTATGTTATTTTTAAGAGTTTAGTTCACAATATGATTTTAATTTTCATTTTTATGAATTAATTTACATCGACAGAAATAATTTGATCATAACCTAGTATGGAAATTTAATTTTATTACCCTATGTTTATTCATGATATTTTCTTACAATATAATTATTTTACACTTATTGGCACTTATCATATATGGGAAACATTTTTTAATAAAATCCAACATTATTTATCACTTTAGTAGGAAATCATATTTCATTAAATCAATGTTTCCAATAAATGTTTATAAAAATGATTTTAAAATTATCAATATAATTTTTTAAATACATTTCTATCAATGAATTATTATTTTTTTTAAAAATAAAAAATATATTTATTTCATTTTGATAATAAGGATTGATTTAATTTTAATGATATTAATAAATGAATCACAGTTTTAACATATAAGGAAAGTGCCAAATATTTAGCAATCATGAGAACTCATTTTTTAAATATAAAATTATATGTTTCTATGCAATTTTTAAAAGAGAAATATTTTCAATATAATTCATGAAATATTAGTGTTGAAAATATTTTCAATGTTAAAAGGTCATTTTCCTCATGAATAATTTTAGTGAAATATTTATAGTATTCCTATATATTAATGACATCATCCCTTTCTGTAAAACAAGATCAATAAGTTATATGTAGTATTTCTACTGTCCTTATTATTTTACTAGATAGTTTTTTATTACTGTATTTGGGGAATGTATTGACATTCTATTTAATGATTAATTTTCACAATCATTAAATTTCAATTGAAATATTCAATTTCTTATTATCATTGGGAATTTAATTTCCTCTAAATTCTCGTATTATTTATCAATGGTATAATTATTACATGAACCATATACCATTTATATATATGGATTAGTACATTTAAAATTAATTTATTGAATAGGTAAATTATTTATAGTTCTTCTACCTTACCAAATATGGAAATATATAGACAAGTCGTATTATTCATTAATAAAATTGATAATTTGATATATAATTAATGATTTGGATATTATGATATGGGTGGATCCAAACTATAGATATCCCCTTGATGAATCTGTTGTCTCATGGGATGGATAAATTTCATAGCCATACATAAGTGGGTTTCATGTGTATACATACCCATTAGTTTCAAAATGTCTTTATAGATATATTGATAATAATGGCATCATGATTCTTATAGTCATGTGGTCAAAGAATAAATCATTTCATTCATTCATATTTTACTTATTTCTATCCCCTAGAATATCTCAATTATATTATCTCAATATACATTTCATTTTTAGTTTAATGATAAAATGTATTGGGTTTTTAGTTATATTCCTTGCGATATTTTTTATGAATTTACTATTCATAATATTCAAGTTATTATTTAAATGGATTTTTATTCATATTTTTACCATTCCATATTGATTATTCCAATTTGATTATTCTTTATTTACTCATGAATGTTTTCACAGTACATCACTCTTACTAATAATTTCATCTCACCCTTATTTGTTTCAATTAATTTCAATCCAGGAGGAGTATTACAAATGAAATCGAAGGATGTTTTTTAGGAAATAATGATGTTTTAGAAATAAAATAATAATAATTTAGTTTTTATAGTAACATGTAATATTGGAATCACATTTGTATATATTCTACCAATACTACTAAACTATTTTTCAATTAAGAAGAAATGGATTGCATCTTATGATAATATAGTAAATAAGACACCCAAACTAATTCAAATGGTATAGATTCATTAGAAATTTGTATCAAACAATGAGTTTATGTGGATAAGTACAAAGTTCATAAAGAAATCAAAAATTTCATCTTCAGAGTTTATCATAAATATTATGATGTATTAAAGATTTTTTATTTTTAGTACCAAATTATGATTTTTGGCTATAGAGAATCTCAGGTTGAATCATTGAAGTGTTTTTTTATTCTTAGTTATTATAATTTAGAATATATGTGTATACATACCTATATAAATAATTGTTTTTCTTGTGGAATATTTTAAACAGTATAACTCATAATAATAACATATATAAGGATTTTAATTAATACCATTTTTGTAGATGACAATTAAGTGATCAATTGGGGTTTGTATGGTTTTATTAATTAGTCAAATTCTGAGGAAACAAATTTTGTATTAGGGATGATATTAACATCTAAAATTTATAATAAGGTTTTTATTTTTTTTATAAATATAAATATAATTTCAAAAATATTTTTTTTTATAAAAGAAATTTTATAAAAATATTTATGACACAAGTATTTCAATTTTCACATATTATATGGATATAATATTTTTTTTAGTAATAGAGTAACCTACAGTCCTAGAGACTACCACTCACATTAGGCTTGGCTATGAGGCACAGAACCATGTTTGAAGAGGTAAAATGGAGAATCGCCTAGCAGTAGCCTACATATGACCATGCACCCATATTTTATCCTTTATATATATATATACACACACATATTGTTATATTATAAAAGATTTTTAAGTATATATATTTATCTAATAAATTCGTACTTTTAAGATTAAATTTCACTTCATCATGATAATTAATACATTTCTATTTAATGTTAATAATGTATGAAGAATTTTTTAGAATCCTAAAAAATAACACACATTACTATCAGATGTAGTATAATATGTTATTTTATGTGAATCATGAAAAAAAATTGAAAATTTTAAATTATAAAATAAAAGTATAATTGGTTAATTATAATACATTAAATTTAATTCTTAGTTTTTTAACTTATTATTTTTATATTATTTATTACTGAAAATTTATCATTAAAAAGTTTAACAAATATATATCATAATTAAAATTAATCTATGATGTATTTATTTAATTGATAACGATAAAAATAATTATTAATCAAATCTAGATAAAATAAAAATCATAATAAAATATAGATATCATTAAAATAAATTAAAAACTAGTATTGGAAAAAATATTCATTTTGGTCTCCTAGGACTATCACACCCATGAACAACACTGTTAAAACAAAAAAAAATATGTAATCCAATAATTATTTTGTAATACTGTAAACATTTAACCCTAATATGAATTGTATCATATGATATTAGTTATTTATTAGGTGTATTGAATTAATGAGACAATTAGAATAGAAATATGGATATTACAAAATATATCTTGTAATAAAAACTAACATTTTTCAATATATACATATTTTTCATTAAAAATATAATAATTGTCTTCATAAAATTGCTTTACTAAAATTAAAATCCTTTTTTAGTTATAACATTAATTTCTTATTATATATAATTTATTTTATTTCTCTAGAAATTTTTTTAGTTTAAAAGTTAAAATAAATATTTTTTAAAAATAAATACCATTTATGACCTAATCATAGTATAATAATACACTATGATTTTGGAATACTTTTCTTTGAAAAAAATTATTTAATTAATATAATGATACTAAAGATATTTAGTAACATTTATAAACCATTGTTTGGTATTATTGAACTAATGTTATGTATTCTCTAAAACCTACTATTATGCATTATATATTTATTATATTATTTTAAATTTCCATATCATTTAACAATTAAATACAAAAAATAGGATTTTTATGTATTATCATGTGATAAAAATTTGTGAAAAAGGATAATATCATTTTTAGGATTGAAAATATGTTACCAAAGTACCAACTGACTAACCTTGGTACGGTAAAATAATGTCATTAAAAAATATAGTGGAATAAAATATCAAAAAAAACACAATTAAATATGTGGATAATGGTTTTAATGAATATTGAAAACCTTTTAAGAATTAAATAACAATAATAGTTTTTCAAATTAATTCCAACTGGAAGTGTATGGCCTTAATAACAATGTAATAATTACTCTAGCCTTGAACACCACCCCTACTCTAGCATAAATACAAAACACCTCATCTCATTCTACCAAAAAATATTATAATTTATCTCTTAATTTATATTACAATGATACTATAGTATTACTCTCTCTTCAATCATATTGATTTGTTATGGTTCAAATTGTCGGCTCATGCCTACGAATCATTATAGAAGTAAATGTTTCATTAGTCCTCCTCTTTCCTTTTCATGTATATTACTATTTTTATATTGTGTTTTTCAATTCCATTTTTCATATAATTCTATTTTTGATATTCCATTTTATTTTATTCCCTTTTATATATTTTAAATGAGATATAAAATAGCCCCTCTAGTGATATCCTTTTTATAAGTCGTTAATATGTTGAAATATGAGTTTATCACCCCTCATTTCCTATTTCCTTTGAATGCATATTTAATGTCCTCTCAATTTCAAAGGGATATAATAATATTAATCATTTTTATAATTTAATTCCTTTTTTATCAATAATATATCACTATTAATTCTCCTTATAAAACATTCATAATAACTTATAAGGCTCTAACATACCCATAACCAAAAAATACATAATTTTGGGATGAACTATTTATGATGGTTTTACTAGGATAACATACCTATCATTATTATATTAGAGGATGCTGGAACAAAAATAGATATAATTATTGTCAATAAATTGGAAAATTGTGGAATTTTAAGAATTAAATCATCACCTCATTGAAGATAGAGAGGCCTAACTGTAATTTTTTTCACACCCATGAGGTTTTTTGTTTAGATAATTTATAATCTCTTTATGAGTCATCCAAAAAGAATAGAATATATAGGTTGATATTTTCATTAAAATAATACCCCTAGGAATGAAATGTGTCTAACACAAATTTTTCTCATTATTCATTAAAATATGGTATTACCTTTTTTATTTGTTAACATATTAAAGTTTATAAAGATTATTGTTTGATATTCACCCAGATAGAAAAATTAGTCCATTGATAGATATTTTTTCCTTCTTGATTTTTATCCAATCATCATATTTTATGTTATCCTAATTAATTATAATTTATTTTACATTTCTCCCCCATTTCCTTGACACTACATTAACATGATAGAGTGGATATGTGTTATTTATTGATAATTATTTGTCACTGCCTTTATATTTCCATATAATAAGTGATGAATAACTTTTCATCCAAATGGTTTTATGTCAAGGATACACCTGTATGATATTATTTTTTTTCTTGTTTTTTCCAGGATTCCAATACATCTATTGAGTAAGTAAATTATTTAATTATCCATTTACCCTTCATTATATATCTTTTTAATACATAATAATTCAATATATTGATTAAAGGGTATTTACCTAGTTGGATACTAAATTCCTTTGGACACCGGTTCTTTTATATGGGTTCATGGATTTATTATTAATAGAATTTTTTATATTTTTACCTATAGGGAACACATGAATTTCAGAACATGATGTATGAATCATTATAGAGCTCCAATTCATTGGGTACAGAATTATTCTCTAAAGATGAATTTCTTACAGTACCATGGAGGGTTTATATAGATATTTTCTATGATACCCTAGTGAAAAAACAAGGTATTATGTTTTATAAAAACATAGAAATGAACCTTCAGAATATTCTTATAAATGTATCCGGTTTTTTATAGCTCCATTTTCATGATATGTGGAAATTATATGAGAAATAGAATATTTTGTAGTTTAAACATTTCAATGATACCAAGACATTATGATGTAATTTATATTCCATTCTTCCCTACGATAATTCTTAATAATTACTTATTTTTATTCGCTTCATATACCACATGACTCAATAGTATTATTTTTCCCCTTTATATGTTTTATGATTCACATATTATTCTTTATAACTCACTCTTTCTTATGTTTCCCTTATTCCAATGGATTTTCAATCAAAGAGGGGTTTATAGTATAATTAAATGGGTAGTGATTATTAGTGTAAATAATATGTATTATTATATTATTTTGGTAGTATATATACCTAGTTCCTATATAAATTGAACACTTTGTTACGTGTGTTTCTTGTAACTCTATTTAACATTATAAAAATAATGCATATTTATGACCAGATTTAGAATATTGGGTCTGAGACTTCTCACATTGTATGTTTAGTGGTCATGAGGGATTATACATTATTCATTATGAATTACCTTCTAAATGAAACACCTTTTTATTATTTCCTTATGGAATTGGTATGTGTTTCTTCATATTTTCTTTTTTATTCAGGTTTTAAATAATTCCTGTTTTTTGTAAATTCATTTTATGATATTATAAATGTATTATGTCATTGTATTGTATTATAAATGGTTTCATAATTTATTGTACACATGGCCTAAAAATTGTTTTATTATAGGTTATAGTTAATATGATTGAGTGGATTATTTAAATTGGGTTTGACGAATATTTTATTTTCAATGTAGTTTTAATAGGTTGTAATGAAAAAAAAATTAGCATGAATGTTGGATGTTATTTAAATTTGATTCAAAATTGAGTATTGGTGGTATTTTTAAAAAAAAATATAATATAAATTATGGAAATTTAGTTATTTCTTTCTGAACATCCAATTGTGGATTTATCAATGGATTCCATGATTTGTTTTGAATGATATACCAAATAGTGAAACATTTCATGGAATCTAGATCCTCTATTAAATATAGAATCAAAAAAACTGAATTATTGTTTTACAAGGCATATGATCCCCTTAATTTTCCCCCATGTGATTATTATTTTAATATTTCTTTTAACCCTAGGTGGATGGGTGTATTAAATTTATATATTATTCCTTGATTATTATACATGGATGTGTAAATGGGGCTCTTTCATGTGAGTGGTTAGAATATGAGATGATATTTATTCTGAATTCATTATATTAATTCTATATGGTTGATTTTGTTACTTGATTAACTCTATTTGAAATTTCATTGGAGTCCTATGAATTTTTAATTTACCTATATAATTGAAAATCTTATTTTATTACATCAATATAGAGGTAGAAACCATAGAGTCTATGAAATCATAGGCCCGTGATAGCTTCATGCACCAAGAATGGCAGTCGAAAAAACAATTACAAGGAATATTGGGTATGATAGGTTTTCATAGGGTTGTCTGGGGTCTTTTCTCTAGTGTGAATCTTTTTACATGAGTCATAGTTAATTCCCCAACACTCCAAGTCCCTGATTTGAATGCTTTAGTTTATTCTATATATTTTATTAATTATAATACCTTAGTTTTCTAGGTACCATGGAAAAATTTCATGATTGTGTATAATTTTCATTTGTTCATGAGGTGATCATGGATAATTGTGATTGGGTATATTTTTTTAATTCCATTAGTTTTTCTATAATTATTTTGAATGTTTTGTTTAAAATCGAATGGAAAAGTTGTTTTGATAATGGATTTTATGTAAAAGAAATTAATATAATATACATATACAAATGTTATTTTTCATGAATTTTTTAGAAAGAATATTGGAAAAATATATTATCTATGATTTTATTGATTGAAAAAGACCCCTCAACAACATAAGAAATTTATTATTTTAATTTTTTACATATAAAAATATATATTTAAAAGGGTGTTCATTTAAAATATGAAAATGTGTAATTATACTATTTTTATTTTATAAATATATAACAACTTGATTAATAATTATCCTCAAAATAAAATTATAAGAACTATATTTTGAATGAAATTGTATGGAATACTTATAGAGATCTTATAGATCATCTTGATATCACACCCTATATGTACACCAATATATGAATTCAATGTATCTCTTAGTTTTCTCTTTTGGGGTCCTAGTTCTTTTTCTATTATGAGGGTTGTGTATGTCAAATGATGGAAAGTGAGATGTAACATGTGATTGGGGTCTCTAGTTGTGATGTTAGATCTATTTTGGGTTTCCAAAAAATTTTATTTTTTTAGGGATACTATTTATTTAATTCATATTGGGGGTGTTTATTTCTATCAATAGCCATTAATTTTATTTTAGTATTGTATTTTTCATGGATGTTTAATTATTATTCCATACATTTTGTTCTCATTATTCAGTTTTATCAAATTATTTGTTCTATTTTATGAGGTAAAAACAATAATATCTCATATTTTTTTGGTATTGTATTTTAATATTACAAGGAATTATTACGAGATCATTTTTTTGACGGTGTGTGATTCTGAGGGCCGAGGAGCCCGGAATAAATGTTAGAAATATTTTTTTCAACTCTAAAAAGAATGTGTGAGTGGTTTTCAGGAAAAATAGGTATAATAATGAAATGGTTTCCCATATCAATAATATGAGAGAACCAATGCATTCGGGGTAGCGAATTTTCCTATGGTGGGTCCTAACAATGGACGACATGGGTCGGCTACAGAAGTTAGTCTTCATACATTTTAAATGAAATAAAATAAAATAAAATATTAGTTAATTCTAATTTGATTTCCATTTTAACGCAATGACTTAATACCTACACTTAAAATGAATTCTTATAGAAATTTCATAGGTTAATCTGTATAACCCTTTAAATTGAAGGCTACCATTGGAGTAGTGGAGGAGAACCCATTGGCGGACAACTTGAGAGAAATCAATCGACACACATCAAATTCGATGAATCTCACCAATGAATGTGACGCAGTGAACAATCATTAACTGAATCACAGTTGGGGTTGTTATTTCTATAATTATTTTCCCCATTCATGGATTTAATTACTAAATCTAATCAACCCATGAAAAGGTTGATCCACAGATCGTGCATTCTGACAAGGGGGTGTTAATTTTTGTTTCTTTTGGGGTTTGGATTCAGGAATTGATTTTATGATAAATGTTCGATTATCATTTGATTCACTATTAAACCTACAAACATGATTGTATCAACGTCATGAATAATTATGACAGAGGTTTGTTCCTCTATTTCTTATTGTTTTTCTTCCCCTTTTTTCATTCTTTGTGGGGTGACAAACAACAGATCGTTGAGAACCCATTTTTCAACACAATGGTCCCAAATTAGAGATCAAAAATCAAGATGACATAGAAGAGGTGTGACGAAGATGGAGGATGACGAATCATCTTGGATCAAAGGAGAATGCTCTTCAAGAGTTATTCATGTTGGTGGATCAATACTTGTTTTTGGGGTGACCTCAACCCTTTAGTTTCACTACGATCAGATGGTCTGATCGGAGTTTGGATCATCACGTGAAGCACCGGTCGAAGAACCTCATGTTTTTTAATTTTCAAAATAACAAAACATGTAATTTTATGAACAATCCATGTGTGGCTGGAATGACGGTGGATATGGTTTCATCACTTCACCCAGCGAAGAACACAATGTGCCTCTAGGGAGACATGGCAGCTCGATTTCTGGGAGACAAAATTCACTGACACGGTATGTGACTATCATCAAACTGTGTGTGGCCCCTTATGTGGACTCAGTGTTTATCTCAGAAGATACATAGATGCAGGGTGGAGTACAAAACATATACTCCCCCACATCGACAGACATGACCAGATACCCAAACTACCCTATGTACTGATACGAAGTCTGGGAAACTTGGGTTGAAGCCCTATATGGGCACATGGACAACATAGAAAGATACTTCCCTAGATCTGGGAACACAAAATTTCATTTTCTTAAACACCATGTATACATTATACTACCCTACATGTCATACAACATGAGCCGTTGTATATGGGAAGTACCTAGTGTCAAAGGACACAACTTGTTACCCCTCTACATGTCATCTACATCTCGGTACATGACTTGATCTACTTTTCCACCATTCCTTAGACAAGTTTTGTTTGGGTTAGTACCCCTTTGCTCGTTCCCTTGAATTTGTGGTTTCATTTCTATCGACTGGTCTATGATCCCAACAGTAATAATTTCCCAAAAAATCCAATTATCCTTTTGAGAGGCACAGAGCAAGATCCTCTATCCAATCCTGACCATATGTAGGGTCAGTTATCAACATGAAAATTCCAAGAGTGAGCTGATCCTATACATATCAGGTGAATCTCGATGAATCGTGGTATCCTCCAAGGACGTGGATGTGATCCTTATATGTATATCGTGATCTCTTCCCACTCAGGAATGTGTTCAATCAGAATGACTGTATCTATTCACTCATTAGATTCTAACAGTGCATCTATAGCTCTCTCAGGGCTTTTCGTGATGAACAGTACTTCTTGGAAAGACGTCATCACAACTATCAGACTAATGGAGTGAGTTCTCCTGGATGAGTGCTTCATGGAATTATCGAACTGAATTCATAGAATGAGTATGTGGTCGTTTTGACTTGTCTCTATATTATTGGTCTGGGTTTTGAGTATAGCTGGATGTGTTTATTTTCTTTATGATCAGAAGGAATATACTCTGTAGAGATGACTATACCTTTAAATTTTGTATTTCATTGTTGTCATCAGGGTCCCCTACTAAGTATTGTTATACTCACACCTGTAAGGTATTTTTCTGCACATCTCGTGTGATGTGTAGATGAGTAGCCTTTTGACGGAGTCCAGGGTGGATCAGGACCGAACATGGCTTTCTGAGTTCCTTATAGGTCGTGTTGTTCCCATGGCTTCGATTAGTAGTCCCAATACCTCTTCTTACATACAGGTTGGACTCTGTAGTTTGCAGACTCTTGTTTTTCGTGGGATTGTATTCTAGTTAATTTCACTTTCCACGTGTTACATCAATTGTACTCTGTTGGTTGTGTTTAGATGTATGCATTAATTTTGTAACTTAGTGGTCTTTTCCTTTCAGTATTTCTGGCCTTGGAGATGTGAGCATTTGTAAAGGTACATAGGAAATTCCTCCCATGTTACTGATATTCCTACTAGGTGCTAGTCACCCACCTCGGACCTATTGGAGGCGGGGTTGGGGAGTCATGGTACGGGGCCCACTGGGAAAGGTTATGATAGAGTGGTATAATAGGTTGTCGGTTCTACCTTAGGACCAAGGGTCTGTGAAATTGGTTTTTGTAAATTGTGTAAAGTCTTGCAAGATCATCTTTCAGGCGAAGAACTATAGTGGTGGTGCGGGTAGCCGAGGTATCTATACACCAAGACAATAATAACTTTATTTTCGACTCGGTACAAGAGAACACTAGTTCCAAGGAAATAAAGGAATGGTACATGCATCATATAGGAATGTGTTTTGTTTTTTCATGTCTTTTTGTCACAACTATCCATATACTCTTTTACCATGGTACATATTGTTTCATTTCAATTTTTCTCCACGACATATACCTGCTATGATACAGCATCTCGATCACGAGGTTGAACCCCTCAGTGAAGAGGCTTTGATATAGGGACCAGTTTCCAAGGATTTACCTACAGGTGGTTTACCTATTATACCACCACCAGTGAAGTAGCACGTTTTACCTACTGTACCGGTAGATTAAAAAAGAATGCTAATCACACTCCATGATTTTCATATATGGAGACCCATAGGTTCCAAGGAGAGCATGACCCTCAGGCGGCTGAGGATTATCTAGAGGCAGTGACTAGAGTTTTATATCAAGTGAGGAGATGAATAGACCATATGGTGATCCTAGGAGAGATCCTTCTTCTAGGATGAGCAAGAAAATGGTGGCATTTTCCCATCTAGACTCATGATGAGGAGACTATTTTGTGGATGTAGTTTGAGAAACTATTTAGGGAGGAGTTGTCTCCGATTATGCTAAGGGAATTACATATATAAGAGCTTCTTTAGATCTAATTGGGCGTTTTAATGGTGGATGACTATTTATAAATGTTCACCAACCTCACCTGGTACTCGAGGTATATGGACATGGGTCAATACATCAAAGCTTGGACCTTCAAACATGGTCTATGATGTGAAATCCAAGATAGTTTTTTCCACTATTCATTTAGACCTATGTTGGAGTGCTTCAGTGAGCCCTGGTGAGAGAGAGCTTCGTGGAAGAAAAGAGATATCCAATGGAAGTTAGTTGTATGAAAATAGTTACAGACAGCTTAGAAGTAGAGACAAAATGTCCGGAATAGGGTTCAGGATGTGGGAGATGTCATAGGAGTACCTAGGAATGGAAAATGATTGTCGAGGGCTCTTGGGATGGATCCATTCATCCAAGCGAGAGGATATTCTAGTCATGAGATGGTAGAGTACATCTCACTAGAAACATTCCAACCCATAGAGATACTGATAGTGAGCCGGTGGATGGACCACCGAGGTTGAGTAAGATAGTGGATCAGGCAGACTCGCCTGTGGACTGGTATGGCAGAGGAGATGGGAGAGAAGCAAGTGGCGGCATATGCTTTGATCTAATTCCACCACACCGCCAAGAGGTATGTACCAGGCTCAGGGAGATGGGGGGAAGGGGTAGTAATGCTTCAATGGGATGAGGCGAATGACCCAAGGTCTCCAGGGATGATTCAAGGTATGATCTGTGACTTATCTATGTTATCTTCCATAATTATAGACATAGGTTCCAGACATTCCTTCCTTGCCACATTTCTTATTCCAAACATTAATATTTTGGTAGAGCCATCAACTCAACCATTACGCTTGGAGACACCTATGGGTTGAGACTTTATGGTCACATATCTTTGCGGATAGTGTGATATTTCCATAGGAAGTTAGAGTTTCGGTTGGTGGTAGCTTCAATTCCTTACGACTTCATTCTCGATATGAATTTTCAATCTTTTGTCCATTCCAAAATTGACTGCTTTAGGCAAAGAGTGTGGTGTGTCAACAATGATGGGATTTGGTTTTCCATTGTTGATGAAAAGGAGACCTAAGGAACATGGAATGGGATTATGCATATGATGGTGTAGCTAATCACTATTGAGTTGGATAGCCTTACCCACAAAGCAGCAGATATTGTGATCTTCTTCTTCCCATTAGTAGTGGCGGAGTACGAGGATATCTTTCTAGAATATGTTCTAGGATTACCTCATAGCTTGGAGAACGACTTCTGCATTGGCATACACCTATTGACAACACTGATATCCTCAATTGTGCATTGGATTACTACCATAGAGGTTTGAGAGATGAGGGTGCAGTATGAGTATTTTTTGAGAAATGGATTCGTAAGACCAATGTTTCACCCTTGGTGGCCCCAACTTTTTTTCCAAGAAATAAGACATGAGTTTGAGGTTTTGCATAGATTACTGATGCATGAACCAGGTGACAATGAAGAAAAGTTATCCACTTATGAGGATCAATGACCTCTTCGATCAGTTAGAGGGCATAATGGTTATCAATGGTTGACCTTCGATTGGGTTACAACCAGTTACGAGTACGGTACAAGGATATATAGAAGATGGCTTTAAGAGGCATATATGGTCACTACGGTTACTTGGTGATGCCTTCTGGCATGAAAAACACCCCATTATTGTTCATGGGGCTTATCCAACGGGTCTTCCATCCATACATAGACTAGTTCATAGTGGTCTTCATCAACGACATCATTCTGTACTCGTCATCAGATGAGGATAACATGAGACACCTACAGATGGTTCTAGATGTACTCTGAGAGAACTATATTTATGGGAATATCTTAAAGTTCCATTTATAGATACATGAGGTCCACTTTCTGGGATATATTGTCTTCGAAGATGGAGTAGTAGGGGACCGAGCCACGATCGAGGATATGATAGCATGGGAGCGACCCCGAAGTGTGCCAGAGGTGTTCATCTTCCTTATTCTAGAAGGATTCTACTAGAGATTTATCCCTGATTTATCCTGGATATTAGCAATGATGACATCCATGACCCGAAAGGGGGGCCTATTGTATGGATGGGGAAGGTAAAATAAGATTTACCGTTGTTGAGTTAGAGTTTTAAGAGAGCATTGATCTTGATATTTCCAGTAGAGGGTATCGAGTACATAGTTTTCAATGACACATCATGGAACGGTTTTGGCTGTGTCCTAATGCAGAGATATGGAGTGACTGATTGTGGCTCGCATCATCTATTGTTCAACGATCCTAACTATTCTACCCATGATCTTGAATTGGAAGTTTTATTCCTAGAATTGAAGATGTGTCGACACTACATGATGGGTGAATAGTTTATCAAATACTCTGACCACAAGATCCTCAAGTACATCTTTGGGTATAAGGATCTAAATCTGTGGAAAAGGCAGTGGCTAGTGTTCTTCTTGGACTATGAGATTGAGATCATCTATAAACCTGGGAAGGGGAACATTGTAGCTGATGATCTTAGTAGGATATTTATTTTATAGCTTTTGAGCGAGGTGCTGGAGAAATTGGCCTCAGTACAGTTATCCTCTATGGATGGAGATGATGCAGCTTATCTCCAGTCAATGGCTGTAACCCCTCCATGCTTACAGAAAGTCATGGAAGCACAATTAGGGGATGTTGACTGAGAGACATTATGTGTTAGGTTTTTTATAGGACATGCTCATGATGGATATTCTCAAATTGGGGAGTACATAGTCTATTTCAGAGGACATATTGTTGTACCAGTAGAATTGTGAGAGGTGGTCCTGAGGGAGTTTCTTATATCCCCCTTGGCGGTACATCCTGGAGTTACAAAAATGTACCAGGATCAATTCCATTAGTTTGGGTGGAGGGGTATAAAGAAGGAAATGGCGTAGTTCATTTATCGATGCCTTATGTGCTAACAGGTGAAGGCTGAGCACTAGGTTCAAGCATGCTTAAATGACCCCTATAAGTGCTAGAGTGGAAGTGGGAAAAAATATCGATGGACATCATTACGGGCATACCACCAACATCCAAAGGACACGATACCATATGGGTGATCATTGAATGAGTCACCATGTCGTCCCACTTCCTAGCTAATTGGGATCATAGTTCCATAGAGATATCGGGTCGCCTCTACGTGATAGAGATAGTTCAGCTTCAAGGAATATCTTTGGCGATAGTCTCATATTGAGACTTTCATTTTGCATCCCAGTTGGGGAATGGATTTTGGAAGGGGTTTGGGTCCACGCTACTCTTGATCACAACATTCCATTCCCAAAAATATGGTCAGAAAGAGAGAACCATTTAGGTTCTAGAGGATACGTTGCAGGCATGTATCTTAGATTTTGGTCGCAGTTGCAAGGACCACCAACCACTGGTGGAGTTTTCATACAACAATAGCTACCACTTCACCATCGGTATGGCACCATTTTTGGCATTATATGGGCATCCTTTCATGCCACCGCTTTGATGGATCGACCCTAGAGATTCAGCAGTCATGGGTCCATAGTTGGTACGAGGTACCACTGAGATGGTGAAAATAATCCAAGATCAGATAAAGACTACATAGAGATGGTGGATCTATAATGTTGATAGGTGACGGAGACCTCTGGCGTTCAAGGATGGAGACCATGCCATTCTTCAGGTATCACATCGATAAGGTTTGTGGAGATTTGGTCAGGGGGAGAAGGCTTTCTCTGAAGTTCATCAGCCTTTTCTATATTCTGCATAGAGTTGGCAGGGTGGTGTACCACCGAGCTCTATTTCCATTGTTGAACTAGGTACATGATTTCTTCCACATGTATAAGCTAAGGAGGTATGTGCATTACCAATAACACATCATCGACTGGGGAGAGCTGGAAATCGTGGATGGTGTGACCTCTGTATATTACATAGTAGAGATCAAGGATTGATATGAGAAGAGAATTTAAGAGAAATCGATTCCCCTAGTGTGTGTCTGGTGCTGGCATGAGAATCTTCAAGAGATCACGTGGGAGCGGGTGGCTCTGATTCATGTGTAGTACCCTCATCTTTTTTAGTATTCCCCTTTATTTTGGAATTCTGGGAAATAAATCCTTTAGGTTGGAAGAATGTAATGTCTCATATTTCCCATGTATTTCTTTTCAATATTATATGGAATTATTACAAGACTATGATTTTCGAAAAAGTGTGATTTCAAGGACTGGGGTGCCTGTAATAAATGATTATAATATTTTTTAAACTTTAAATAGCTTGAATGAGTGAATTTCTTAAAAATGTGGAATAAAATTTAAATGGGTTCCCATATCATAAATCTGAGATCACCATTTCGTTCAGAGTAAGAGATTTAAATTAGGCAGGGCCTACCAGCGACCGACGTGGGTTGAATGCAATAGTTTTATTTTGTACGTTTGAAAGGAATTAAAATAAATAATTTATTTATTTTATTTTGATTTTATTTTTAACACAATGTCTAATTACACACCTTTAAATAAATACATAGGGAAATTTCGCAAGGTTAGATACAATAATCTATGAATTGACAACTGTCGTTGGAGCTATGGAGGAGAACCCCTTGGCGGACGACATCAGAGAAATTGATCGACAGGGCTCAGATTCAACGAACCTCACCAAAAAACATGACAATGTCAATGATCTTCACTTGAATGGATGTAGGGGTTGTTATTTTTATTTTCCTTTTCCCCAGTCTTGGATTTAACGAAAAATGCATATCAACCCACTAATAGGTTGATCTGCGAATAATGTTTTCTTGAGGAAGGGTATTAATTTTTTTTTCTTTTGAGGTTTTTATTTAGGAATTGATTTTATCCAATTTTTTGGTTATCATTTGATTCTCCCATAAACCTACTAACTGTAGTGGATTGATGTCATAAACAATGACAGTGAAGGTGCGTTCCTCCATTCTTTATTGTTTTTCTTCCCCTTTTTGGAATGTGTTTTTCATGTTCTTCATGGTACGATGAACAATAGATCATTATAAACCTGTTTCACAATGAAACAATAAAAAATCATATATAGAATGTCGCGATGAACTAGAGTTGGTCTGAAGATGATGTAGGATGATGAATCATCCTAGATCGAGGGAGCTCATTCTACGAGAATTCTTCATGCGGGTGGATTGATACATGTTTTCAGGGTCGGAGGTCCAAAACCAATAGAAGTGGCTTCATGGTGTCGAGACAACCTCTACCCTTTTGTTTCATGGTGATCAGATGGACAGATCAATATTTGAATCATCACCCGATGCACCGGATGAAGAACATCACATTCTGGAATTTTTTGAAGAACAAGTTGTGTTCTTAGATTAACATTCCATATGTGATTGTATTGGTGGTGGTTAGGGTTAGTCCGCTACACCCAGTGAAGAACACAACATGCCTCTTGAGTGAAAAGATGTGTGCGACCCACCCAATGGCTTCTGGAGTTCTGGGTGTCGAGAAGCACTAACATGACATGTAACCATTTCCACACGTCATGTGGGTCCTTACACAGAATCGGCGTGTATCTCAGAAGATACACAGATATAGGGTGGACTGCACGAAATATATTCTACCAGACAACTAGACACTGCTGGATACGTGGACTACCCCATGTACTGGTACACGGTACGGGACATGCATGTTGAATCCATGTATTGGAACATGGCCACCATACATGGAGTCTTCCTTAGATAGAGGAGCATGGCATGTCATTATCTTACATGTCGTGTATACATTTTTCTACACAAAAAGCATTACGACATGGGCCATTGTACATGGGAAGTACCTTGGGTTAGGGGACATGGTGTGTGATCCCTCTACATGTTGTGTACATCTCAGTACATGGATTGATCTTCTTATCCACTGTTTCTTAGATAAGTTTCGTTTGGGTTACTTCCCATTTGCTTGTTCCCATAAAGGTTAGGTATCATTTAGATCCACATGAGTATGATCCTTTTAGTAGGATTTTTTGAGATAATGTAGGGTATCCCTCCAAGAGGCCCGAATAGAGATCCTCTATCCCTTTTTTATCCTACATATAGTTAGTTACAGATGTGGAAAATCCTATAGGGTTCTGATACTCTACATATCAGATGAATCTGAATGAGTCGTGGTATCCGCCAAGGACCTAGGAGTGATCCTCATCTGTGTATCGTGATCTCTTTCCAATGTAGTGTGTGTTCTCCCAGAATGAGTGTATTTTTTCTCTCTTTAGATTATAGTAGTGCATCTATATCTCTTGAATGGATTTTCCTAAAAAAAACATTATTTCTCATAGGGACTCCATCATATCTATCAGACTCGTGGAGTGAATTCGTCTTGACGAGTGCTTTGTGGAATCATCGAACTGAATCCCCATCGTTAGTATGAGGTTATTGTGACTTGTCTCTAGACTATAGGTTTGGGATTCATGTATATCTAGATGTGTGTCTATTGTGATATGTTCAGTAGACATATATTGGGAAGAGAATACTTGTAAGAACCAAGTTTTTATTTTGAGGAACAATTTTCATCTCTGCCTTTTTCCTTGAGTTATTTTTGAGAAAATAATGGGAAAATGGAAAAATAGTTGTTTTAGGAGAACACAAATTATAATCCTATATACCCACCGTGTAGTATGGAAGATTAGGTTAATGATAAATGGTGTTGAGCCCGCTGGAAGATTGTTGATTTCATGTCTATGTTTGATGTTTTAATAATCACAAATCATCACATACCATTAATGCTTAATCTGGTTTGTTTTCTCATAAACTTAATTACAATCTGTAAATGAATCTGTTATCATGTTTTTGTCTATGCTTATTGACTTACAAAGTATGTTGGAAGTCTTCTGCATTCAACAGACATCAGAAGCACTGATCCAATATCAAAGGACAACGGTCGCACCGATCCATCAGACTCACCGATCCATCAGACTCACCGATCCATCAGACTCACCGATCCATCAGACTCACCGATCCATCAGACTCACCGATCCATCAGACTCACCGATCCATCAGACTCACCGATCCATCAGACTCACCGATCCATCAGACTCACCGATCCATCAGACTCACTGATCCATCAGACTCACCGATCCATCAGACTCACCGATCCATCAGTCTCACTGATCCATCAGACGCACCGATCCATCATACTCACCGATGCAAATGAGTCACCGATCCAAGGACTCACCGATGCAAATGACTCACCGATGAAAATGACTCACCGATCAGATGACAGACCGATGCTGATCTATCTGAGTCACCGATCATTACTCTAATGTTGATGACCTACCGGTCACTTGAACAGTCATAAACAACTGTTTGAATTTCTTTATCTTTATCTTTATTTATTCTAACCAACGGTCATATTAGTTATATTTTAATACCCTGACAATTAATTAATAAAGGTTGTCGGATGTCAGGAAACCGTACCTCGTACCTGCGGAAAGGAAACCTTTTCTGTCCTACGGAGCACGTGACATAAATACAAGAAGACACTGCTGAAGAGATGAGAGACAACACACACAGAAACAAGGAAGACATACGACATACTCAAGAAGAGCTCTGTGCATACAAGAAGAACCAAGCAAGACAGAATCACACATATACAATCAAGCCTACTCAAGAAGAGTTCTGTGCATACAAAAGAATATCGAAGAGCTTCATCGACTACATCTCACTGCCTGTGAACCTAAAGCATACGACACTCTGCTTCTCAAACAAAATTGAGAAGAGGACTCAGAATCACTTCTGATTAATTCCAAAACGAGTCCAGTGCTACACTGAAATCACTAGAGCCATTTCTAAACTCTACATCTCTGCTCTGTGATTTATTTATTCTACATTTTGAGCAGTGTGTGTTATCTGCTGTATTAAACACACACACTGAATCCTGTACTTTCACTGGAGGATCTGTAAATCCTCAGCAAACCTTTTACACTTCATTTCCCACTGTGGATAGTGGTAGAGGTCTTGTGACCTGGACAGCTGGCTGTTGTTGTTTGTTTTCCCACGTAGAACTGTGGTAGAGGTCTTGTGACCTGGATAGTGTGTTAACTGTTGTTAACCCCGATCCAGGGTGTGGATCATTTTTATATAAACTTTTGAGAGGACTAAGTCTCGGCTTGAGACTGAACCTCTTGGTTACATTGTTGTGTCATCTCTTTCAAAGTTTTATTCCGCTGCTAATCACTTTTGATAATTAAATTAGCAAGTGTTTATGTTAAGTGTAGATTAGTAAGTTAGTTTCAAAAGATAATCACACACTCCTATGTTGATTAACTGGGAATTAATCAATCCCTTGAGAATCTGACAGAACCTCTACTTTAATATAAATTCACTACAGTTTAATTTATTATTTTATTTGGGGGTCTTTAAGACACTGTTTTTAAATACAGAAATTTTAATTGGAACTCAATTCACCCCCCCTCTTGAGTATCCACTCCGACCAACACTTGGTATCAAAGGATTGAAAATAATTTCTAAAAGTACTCTGCTTTTGAACTGTGATTTTCGTTGTATTTTAAAGTTCTTAAAATTTCTGTTATATCTAAATTTTTGTCTCTTTAAAATTTTCTCATCATGGACAATAGACTTGAGGGTGCTGCTACTAACCGGCCACCTTTCTTTAATGGAACTAATTATGCTCAGTGGAAACTGAAAATGAAAATTCATCTAGAAAGCATAGGTTTTGATATTTGCACTGCTATTGAATCAGAATACAAAATTCCCACTACTGCTAGATCTACTTGGGATGAACCTACAAAGGCTGCTTACAATAACAATTGTAAAGCTATGAATGCTCTGTACTGTGCTCTAGGAGATGAAGAATTTAATATAATTTCTTCTTGTAAAACTGCATATGAAATTTGGGATACCTTAGCTGTTTCTCATGAAGGAACAACAAATGTTAAGGAGATGAGATTGAATACCTATACTATTAAGTATGATAATTTTAAGATGAAGCCTGATGAACCCATTTCTGATATGTATCTCAGGTTCAATGAAATTGTCAACACAATGACCTCTCTGGGAAAGGATTTTCCAGCAAAGGAGCAAATCATGAGAATTTTGAGATGTCTACCTGAAAGATGGAGAGGAACCTCTGTCTCCATTAGAGAATCCTGTGACATTGGAACACTGCCTGTCAAGGAATTAATTGGTAAGCTGATGATGTATGAAGAAGAGCTTAAAGTAAATAAAGAAGAAGATGATGAACCTAAAAGGAATTCTATTGCCTTCAAGACTACAACCTCAAAGAATAAGGATAAGGAAAAGCCTCAAGATATCAATGAAAGTTCAAGTAGTGAGGAAAGTGAGAATGATTCTGACAGTGATGCTGAGATGGCTCAAATAGCCAGGAGATTCAAAAAGTTCTATAGGAAAAAGAAATTCTTTAGGAAACCAAATTACAAGGGAAAGTATGACCAACAAGGCAAATGGAAAAAGGATTGGAAGAAGACTGACAGAACTGATGAAGTTGTCTGTTATGAATGAAAAAGAAAAGGACACATAAAAACAGACTGTCCAAAGCTGAAATACAGAAAGAAGTATGAATACAAGGATAACAAGTACAAGAAAGCCATGAAGGATACTTGGAGTGCTTCAGAAGATAGCACAAGTGAAGCTGAATCTTCAGACTCTGAAAGGAATAGATCCAACATGTGTTTTATGACAAACACTTCTGAGGTAACATCAGAAACTCCTACTTCAAATTCATATTATTCTGGAGATGATTCTGAAGGTGATAACATGTCTAAATATGAACTGTTTGAATATTGTGATATGCTTTAAGAAACCTGTAATGAGCTTAAGGATAAATATAAAGGTTTAAAGAAACAGTATGCTTTAAGTGTTAAGCATAAATCTGATCTGGATATAGAAGTAGAAAAGAATTCTCAGTTGCTTAAAGAGAATACTGAACTAAAATTGTCTAATGAACAACTCAGAAAAGACTTAGAGAAGTTCACAAATGGAAAGAATACTCTAACACAGATGCTAGGAAAGCAAGTTGCACCTAGATATACTACTGTTATAGGATACCAACCTGGACAAAGGAAAGTTTCCAAAACTAGATTCATTCCTAAATCTGGACAGAAGATAGTTAATTCTGGAACTTCATATGCCTCAACCAGTTATATTCATAGTTATGGATCTAATAAGGTTTATCTTTCAAAGAATGATAATTCTACAAATTATATGAGACCCATTAGACAAATATGGGTACCTAAAGTGCTATTGGCTAACCTGTCTGGACCCAAGAAGATCTGGGTACCAAAATCATCTCCCATCTAAATTTGTTTTGTAGGAGACCTGCTTGAAGAGCTGTCACAAGAAGATATGGTACTTAGACAGTGGATGTTCAAGACATATGTTAGGATACTTTTCATGTTTCAAGAGCTTAGTAAAAGTTGATGGAGGCTTTGTCACTTTTGGTGATAATTAAAATGGAAAAATCATCGTCTTAGGCCAGATTGGTAACACTGATTCAATCTTGGTTTCTGAATTTTTATTTGTCGATGGACTTAAATATAACTTGTTAAGCATTTCTCAATTGTGTGATGATGGTTTTTATGTGAAATTTAAAAATGATTCTTGCAATGTTTTTAACTCTAAAAATGTTTTAGTATTTTCTGCTTTAAGAAATGAAAATGTTTATGCTGTTGATTTAGATTCCTTAGCTAAGCAAAATATTCCTTGCTTAAATGCTTTTCATAAAGATTCTTGTCTTTGGCACAGAAGATTAGGACACTGCAATGTACACTCACTTAGAAACCTTTCTAGGAAGAACTTAGTTAGAGACTTACCAAAACTTGAATTTCCAGCAGACAAAGTTTGCAATCCCTGTCAAAAAGGAAAGCAACATAAAGTTTCTTTTAAATCAAAGAAAGAAGTGTCAACTTCTCAACCTCTCGAGTTGGTTCACATGGATTTATTTGGACCTTCTAGAGTTTCTAGTTTAAATGGGAAGCACTATGTCTATGTTCTCGTAGATGACTTTTCTAGATATACTTGGGTATATTTTCTAGCTCACAAAAGTGAAGCTTGTTCTTACTTTGTTAAATACTCCAAGTCTGTAGAAAACCTTAGTGGAGTTAAGATTAAAACCTTGAGGAGTGATCATGGTCGTGAGTTTGAAAATCAAGATTTTGAATCTTACTGCTCACTCAATGGCTATTCTCATAACTTTTCTGCCCCTAGGACACCCCAACAAAATGGTGTAGTAGAAAGAAGAAACAGAACCCTGCAAGAAATTGCTAGAACCATGCTCAATGAATATGAACTGCCTATTTATTTTTGGGCTGAAGCTGTAAATACAGCTTGTTATGTCATTAATAGAGTTTTGATCAGACCAGTTCTTAAGAGGACCCCTTATGAGTTGTGGAACCATAGGAAGCCTAAGGTTAATTACTTTAGAGTTTTTGGCTGCAAAGTCTTCATTCTCAATACTAGAGACAATCTTGACAAATTTTCTTCCAAGAGTGATGAAGGAATTTTCCTAGGTTATTCTATCTCTAGTAAAGTCTATAGAGTTTTCAATAAAAGAACCAAATGTGTGGAAGAATCTGTTCACATCAAATTTGATGAAACTGATCCACATGAACCTAAAATCTCTCTTTAAGATGATCTCTCTGGTTTGAATCTCAATGATAAATACAATGGACCTATAGTTAAAACATCCAGCTCTGGAAATTCTCCAGAACCTGCTTCTGTTGAACCTCAATCTGTAGATGAATCTGAAATTTCTAGCCCTACCTTTTCAAGACCATCTAGGACTCTAAAGAACCATCCTTTAGATGCTGTTTTAGGAAATCTAGATAGAGGAACACAGACTAGAGCTTCTCTAAGAAATCAGGTTGAACATCAAGCCTTTCTTTCATAGTCAGAACCTAAAAATATCAATGATGCTATCAATGATGAGTTTTGGGTAATGGCTATACAAGAAGAATTAAATCAGTTTGAAAGAAACAAAGTCTGGGAATTAGTTGACGGACCTAAGGACACCTTGACAATAGGCACAAAATGGGTTTTTAGGAATAAAGTAGATGAATCTGGAAATATAGTTAGAAAAAAAGCTAGGCTAGTTGCACAAGGATATAGTCAAGAAGAAGGTATAGACTATGAGGAGACTTTTGCACCTGTAGCTAGACTAGAAGCCATTAGGATCTTACTTGCATATGCTACACATCTGGATTTCAAGTTATATCAAATGGATGTGAAAAGTGCATTTCTAAATGGTTTTATAATTGAAGATGTTTTTGTAGAACAACCACCTGGATTTACTAATCCCCATTTTCCAAATCAAGTTTTTAAACTTTCTAAAGCTTTGTATGGTTTGAAACAAGCTCCAAGAGCTTGGTATGATAGACTTAGCAATTTCCTTATTTCAAAAGGTTTTACTAAAGGGATTGCTGATCCAACTCTTTTCATTAAAAGAATTTCTAAAGATGTTTTAGTTGTACAAATATATGTTCATGATATTATTTTTGGATCTTCTAAACACTCTTTATGTACTGATTTTTCCAAAATTATGCAAAATGAATTTGAAATGAGCTTAATTGGAGAGCTTAAGTACTTTCTTGGATTTCAAGTATTTCAAAATGAAAATGGTATTATTTTGAATCAAAGTAAATATACAAAGGATCTTTTAAAACGTTTTGGTCTGGATAGTATCAAGGAAAGTGAAACTCCTATGAGTACTACCTGTAAATTGGACACAGATGAAACTGGGAAACCAGTTGATCAAACAAATTAAAGAGGTATGATTGGTAGTTTACTTTATCTTACTTCTAGTCGACCTGATATTATGTTTAGTGTGTGTATGTGTGCTAGATTTCAAGCTAATCCAAAAGAATCTCATTTGCTTGCTGTCAAAAGAATTTTTAAATATCTCAAACACACGGTTAACTTAGGTTTGTTTTACCCAAAAGGACAAACCTTTGAGTTAATGAGTTATTCAGATGCTGACTTTGTTGGTTGTAAGTTAGATAGAAAAAGCACATCAGGAACATGTCATTTGCTTGGAAAATCCCTAGTATCATGGTGTAGTAAGAAACGGAACTCAGTTGCATTGTCTACTGCTGAAGCAGAATACATAGCTGCTGGTAGTTGTTGTGCACAAATTCTGTGGATGAAACATACTCTATTGGATTATGGATTTGATATTAAACATGTTTCAATTAACTGTGACAATACTAGTGCAATAAATATATCTAAGAACCCTGTGTCTCACTCTAGAACTAAGCACATTGATGTCAGACATCATTTTCTAAGAGATCATTATCAAAAAGGTGATGTTTCTTTGAAATTTATTAGCTTTGAACATCAATTAGCTGATATCTTCACAAAGCCTTTATGCTCTGAAAGAATGAAATTTATTAAACAAGAATTGTGTATGATTGATCTGTGAAACTAATCTGTGAAACTGATCTGTGAAACTGATCTATGAAACTGATCTGTGGAACCGATCTGTGGAACCGATCTGTCACACTGTTCTGTCAAACCGATCTTTTTTCAATTACTTTTTATTAATTAGTAAATTACTTTTTATGGAAACCCTAAATGATAAAATAAATGATACGCGGCTATTTATCTTCCCTAAACCTTTGACCTTTCATTTCCCGCCGAACCTTTCAACCTCTCTTCCCCTCTACTTCGAACCTTCGAACTCCTGCCTTCTCAAAATCCTCGAATGGCTAAGAAAAAGAGACCGAGCAAAGGACCGGAAAGCCCTGTACCTTCAAAGCGTGCTCGCGGCGAGTCGAGTAGTACCTCTCAACTATCAATAAATCCGAACCTGGAAACTCGGATTGTTGCTGTAGAAAAAGAAGTAAACTCTGCCTGGCTTTTGCCAAGTAAGTCACTGTTGCTGCAAGTTCTTGAATCGCAAAGATGGATTGACTTGTTTTCTGACAACACTCGAATAGACTACTCGAAGCTGGTACATGAGTTCTATATGAATCTGGAAATCACTTTAGATGGTGTGGAGGCTGCCAGGATGTCGTCTGTGGTAAAAGGAAAGAAAATATCCTTCTCATCTAAGCAGTGGGCTGAGTGCCTGAATGTACCTCATGAAGGTCGGTATGAGGATTATGCTGGGAATATTCCTCCAACATCTGATTACTTCTCTTATGAATTAGCTCTGGAGATTCTGAAAGGAAACAGAGAATCACGAAGAATCACAGCTTCAGAATTAGATGGTGAGTGCAGACTTCTTTTCAAGTTTATTCAGCATCAACTTTGCCCTAGGAGAGGAGATTTTGTTGTTGTAAAATACCAGGATGTTTTCTTGTTGTTTCTTCTGAAAACACATGAGAAAATCAATTTTTGTAGATATGTGATGGTACACATAGCTGGAATGATAAAACCATCCAAGAAAGCAACTGCCTTGTTTTATTCAAAGATGATATCTACCATGCTCAAGAATCTAGATTGTCTTGATGAAGATGATGAAGTTAATGAAACAGACCATACCTTCTGTCTTAACAAAGAGATCTGCAAGAGGATGAAAATAAATTGGAATCCATGGAAGAAGTGTTGGGTTGAAGATGAAGATAAATTGTATGAAGCTTACAATCCCATAGATCATGGCAAGAGGCCAAAGGATTTGAGAGACCCTGGCTTGAAACCAAATGAGGAACCAATTTATTCTGATAATGATGAGCAAGAAGAAGGAAAGGATGAGGCCACCGAAACCCAAGAGCAAGAAAAAGCTGCGACTGAGGAAGGAAGTATGTCATCTCTTGATGATAGGAGTGATCCTGACACTGCCAGTCCCAAAAGAAGAATAGAATTTGGACCTGCTAGTCCACCCTTAGCCCTACCAGAATCAGAACCTATTCTTGGTGATGAAGAAGATTCTGACACTGAAGAATATCACAGTGAAGCTTCTGAGAAGAGTGATGATGGACGTGCTGATGAAGCTGAGGCTGTTGCTGATGGTGAAAACAGACCAGTGGATGGTCTTTCTGAAGATCAAATGGAATCACCTCAATCAGTACAAGAATTACATATCAGTGGCAAGGATGATTCACCAAAAATCAGTGGAACAGCAAGCTATGAGAAACCAAAATACACCCTGTGTGCTGCTGTTTGGGATGACTACCCTGGTTATGCTGTGTTGGGCTTAGAATATTTTGAAGACAAAGAAGCAATGCCAGAATCTGCTGTAGCTGTGAAGAGGAACCTACCACGAGAAGCAAGGTCTGTTCCTACTGTTGATCCTACCAATAATAATTTCCCTGGTTCAGGAATCTCTCAAGCTGATCTTGATAAGTTTAAGTTTGAATTGCTAACTACTGTGAGAACCATAGTTAGAGAAGAAGTTTCTAATGCTCTTACTCAAGTGTCTCTACAAGTTTCTGAAAATTCATTGGAAGCCTTCTCACAGAGAGTATCTAATGCTGTGAAGCCATACCTAGCCAATACTGGTGAACTTATTGGCAGGCAAATAGCCTTTTTGAATCAGACTATGAAGGATCTTCACACAGGCCTGGTATCTCTATCAAGCGAATTCCGATCAACCATCTCTGGTATGATGGAAGTTTTGAGAAATTTGATTGAACATCTCAACAAGTCTGACCTGAGGAAGTTGAAAGCTGAGTTAACTCACATAGTTAGCCAAGCCAGTACAGGCAAGGTAACCAAGATCACTACCCGTGAGATAGAAGCTCTAAGAGAAGTTGTGCATGAAGAGTTAGCTGTTGTAAGACAAATTCTTGATTTAGAATCTTTGAGGAAGATGAAAGAGCTCTGTGATAACAGTCATAAGATGGCCTTGGTATATTCAGCAGATGCTAAGAAAGCCCTGCAAGAGATCAAGGAAAAAGTTGATACTTACTTTTCCAAGATTTATACAAAGCATGAGATGGCTGCAAACTTCAAAGTCTTGACAGAAAATCTGAAATTACCTTCTGTCACTCAGGCCTTCAACACTCAAGTTCGCCAATTGCAAGATTTTACCTCAACCTTAGCGCAGTTCATGGAGAATAAAGATGATTTTGAAAAAGCTATGAAGTATGGAGCAGAAGTCATTCAGGACTTTATTCATCTTTTGAATCCCTATTTGCATGTACAGGCCACTGCCATAGTACTTCCTACTTCTGAACCTCTCAGTGATTCTGATATAGCTCCAAATCAGCTATCTGTTGCTCAAGCTCTCTCTCCATTAAGACCAGTTCCTCAGCAAGCTCCTCAATCAGCTCCTGTTTCTCAACAACAACCCTCTGTGGTACCTGCTCCTACACCTGCCCGAGTTGTCCTACCACCACTTCAGATTCGCCAAGACCAGCATGTCTCCAAGCCTTCAAACTTACCCACTATTGATCCCAAAGACAAAGTAAAATCCCCTTTGTATCCCACCAAATCGTTGTGTATTGTTTTTGATGGGGTGAACAATGTGCTACTTGTAATAATCTGTCCTTTATCACATTTTTTTTTCTCTACTCTCTGCTGACTGCTTTTACTTTCACTTTCTCTTATCTGTTTTCCCTCCTTTTTTATTATCCCAAAGGGGGAGAAGAACAAAAATACTTTATGGGAGAAGAACAAGAATACTTTATGGGAGAAAAGATGTATATATCTCAGGGGGACAAATCTGTATAATATATATGGGTAATCTAAATTAAGGGGGAGATTTATATATCTCTTTATATTTATTCTTCTTATGGTTTAATTCTCATTATGTTTTTATTAAATATCATATTATTTATAATAAATGATAAAGATTTGTGATTATCAAAAAGGGGGAGATTGTTGAGCCCTCTGGAAGATTGTTGATTTCATGTCTATGTTTGATGTTTTAATAATCACAAATCATCACATACCATTAATGCTTAATCTGGTTTGTTTTCTCATAAACTTAATTACAATCTGTAAATGAATCTGTTATCATGTTTTTGTATATGCTTATTGACTTACAAAGTATGTTGGAAGTCTTATGCATTCAACAGACATCGGAAGCACTGATCCAATATCAAAGGACAACGGTCGCACCGATCCATCAGACTCACCGATCCATCAGACTCACCGATCCATCAGACTCACCGATCCATCAGACTCACCGATCCATCAGACTCACCGATCCATCAGACTCACTGATCCATCAGACTCACCGATCCATCAGACTCACCGATCCATCAGACTCACCGATCCATCAGACTCACCGATCCATCAGACTCACCGATCCATCAGACTCACCGATCCATCAGACTCACCGATCCATCAGACGCACCGATCCATCAGACTCACCGATCCATCAGACTCACCGATCCATCAGACTCACTGATGCAAATGACTCACCGATGCAAATGACTCACTGATGCAAATGACTCACCGATCAGATGACAGACCGATGCTGATCTATCTGAGTCACCGATCATTACTCTAATGCTGATGACCTACCGATCACTTGAACAGTCATAAACAACTGTTTGAATTTCTTTATCTTTATCTTTATTTATTCTAACCAACGGTCATATTAATTATATTTTAATACCCTGACAATTAATTAATAAAGGTTGTCGGATGTCAGGAAACCGTACCTCGTACCTGCGGAAAGGAAACCTTTTCTGTCCTACGGAGCACGTGACATAAATACAAGAAGACTCTGCTGAAGAGATGAGAGACAACACACACAGAAACAAGGAAGACATACGACATACTCAAGAAGAGCTCTGTGCATACAAGAAGAACCAAGCAAGACAGAATCACACATATACAATCAAGCCTACTCAAGAAGAGTTTTGTGCATACAAAAGAATATCGAAGAGCTTCATCGACTACATCTCACTGCCTGTGAACCTGAAGCATACGACACTCTGCTTCTCAAACAAAATCGAGAAGAGGACTCAGAATCACTTCTGATTAATTCCAAAACGAGTCCAGTGCTACACTGAAATCACTAGAGCCATTTCTAAACTCTACATCTCTGCTCTGTGATTTATTTATTCTACATTTTGAGCAGTGTGTGTTATCTGCTGTATTAAACACACACACTGACTCCTGTACTTTCACTGGAGGATCTGTAAATCCTCAGCAAACCTTTTACACTTCATTTCCCACTGTGGATAGTGGTAGAGGTCTTGTGACCTGGACAGCTGGCTGCTGTTGTTTGTTTTCCCACGTAGAACTATGGTAGAGGTCTTGTGACCTGGATAGTGTGTTAACTGTTGTTAACCCCGATCCAGGGTGTGGATCATTTTTATATAAACTTTTGAGAGGACTAAGTCTCGGCTTGAGACTGAACCTCTTGGTTACATTGTTGTGTAATCTCTTTCAAAGTTTTATTCCGCTGCTAATCACTTTAAAACCAATACTGTTTTTAAAGTTACTTTGATAATTAAATTAGCAAGTGTTTATGTTAAGTGTAGATTAGTAAGTTAGTTTCAAAAGATAATCACACACTCCTGTG
Organism: Viscum album; assembly: GCA_963277665.1. Lineage (NCBI taxonomy): Eukaryota > Viridiplantae > Streptophyta > Magnoliopsida > Santalales > Viscaceae > Viscum > Viscum album. Next base: position 1,534,788,193 of record OY728121.1, on the reverse strand, counting down.
TTGATTAACTGGGAATTAATCAATCCCTTGAGAATCTGACAGAACCTCTACTTTAATATAAATTCACTACAGTTTAATTTATTATTTTATTTGGGGGTCTTTAAGACACTGTTTTTAAATACAGAAATTTTAATTGGAACTCAATTCACCCCCCCCCCCTCTTGAGTATCCACTCCGACCAACACATGGCATATGATCATATTTTCATGGGAGATAAGAAAAAGTCACTACACACCGTGTACATCCTGATACATGTTGTATAGTCATGCGGGAAAGTCACTAGGGAACATATAAAATAACTTGGTGAAATTATGAACAGTAAAATGATATACATGTTGTGTACTTTTAATTTTCATCTTAAATGGGAAGTAGCCCCAATATTTACTCTTTTGGATGGATGAGCTACCAAGTGAAGAACAATAAGTGCAAAGAGTTCCTTCTCCTCCTGTTTCATCGTCCGGAACCCGATTCGAGTGTCGTTGATCTTGTTGGGATTCTATCATTAAGAGTTTTATTTTTATAGAGATATTCATCCTGATTTATATTCATAAGGAAGTTATTTAGGGTTGATTTTTTTTGCTCTTATCATAGATCATTATCATTTCAGGTCGATGCAAGGGCTGGTGTCAGTGTATATTGATTGTACGACATCGAGGAATGTGGCCACATGCCATTCTCTAAATGTTGAGCTAAATTTTTGTGCCAAAATGCCATGATACATTTTTATATTTTTTCTTGGATTTTTAATTAGACCATGTTAATACCAATTGATGTTTGGTACAATTATTATATTAAATTGAAGCTTGTTATTGATGGTTAAAATATCTATGGACACCCTTGGGTGTGTTTACCTTAGATAGCCATTTGGTCAAGAACACCTTTGAGTTTTGTATTTATTTTCCGAGTTGGGGGTGATAAAAATGTATTGTTGATTATATGAATTTCCCACTTGAGATTATTATGTTAATTCCATGTGATAGTTTAATTCACATGTGTTGCTTTTGAAATGGAATGTAAAATGATTACAAGAGGTAATTTGAAATGGGTGAGCCATAGTCCGGTTTAGAAGACATTGTCAAATTCATTTTTCACTAATTATACCTTATCTACCTTGGGTGAACCATTATCACGGTAAAAAGACATTGTATGGACTCAATATGTTAATTAATTAATGACCATGATTGATCCATGGTTAGGGTGGTCTAAATCTTTGAATCCTCTGTAAAAATGCCAAGCGAAATTAGAATCTATTGAGGGATACACAAGAATGGATCTATAAGAATATGATTAAATGTTGATATATCAGGTTTAACATTGACTGTTTTTTAATGCATATAGGAGAGTGTTCGTTATGCCGATGGTTGAGATGTTGAAATTATAATTAATGAAATGGAATGACATATGACACGTCTACGAAGACAAGTTAGGAGATTGGATTTGATTCACACTTGTACTTATCTAGAAGGCCTTCTGAGACATCTGCTATGTTTAATTCTATATGGGGGATTGTTAGGATAAGGTTGGATCTCGAGATAGTTGTTCATAATGGAAATTGAACTGCTAATGAACATGAACTGAATAAATGGATGCTATAGACAGACTGATAGTTTACTGTCGAGTACTTCCAAGTTACTGATTTTCTTTTTCTGCTATTGCATATATCCACTAACAGTTAGGCACAAATCGTTGGTGGTTTCTTACTAGGATTTATTTCTCACACACTATTTGGGTCATGCTTTGGGCCCAAACAGACTCTATTGATGCAGGTGTAGATAAGGGAAATGCCCCCTATATAGGTACTTGATTGCTACATAGGAGCAGGAGAGAATTGGACAAATATGTGGCTTATGATGTTGCTGAGTTTCATTTTGTTTTACCATACTTTGGTATTGTATTATACATGATTTCAGTCTCTCTAGTTTCACTATTTTTATAGAAAATGTGACATGCTGCATCATTTTGATATTATATGCCTCCTGGTTAACTTTATCATCTAGACTTCATTTTTTTACTTCAAACGCATGTTGTTTATTACTTCCATTATTTGTTATTGTTTAATACCTTGTGTAACACTTTTATAATGGGGGCATAGATTCCCCACAATCACAACATAGGCCCTTGCTTCTAGTCTCCATCCTCTTGAATTTGGGGAAATCCCCTTGAGGCTATGTGGCCAACTAGGGATGGGGCACTATTTAGAATCACATTCCATGCATTATGCCATGCCATATAGGATGCATTAGTTATCACATTTGTTGTGATAGATTATGTGATAGCTAGGAATATTGTTGTGATATGTTTGTTGGTACGTGATATAGTTTGGATTGAATGGATGCCAAAAAATTGGTTCCTGAGTTGTATGGGCCTTCTTGGACTGGAATTTGGAAGATAATGATTCAAATTTTTAGGTATAGTTGTACTATGATATGTTCTACATAGGTTAAAAACATTGATTCATGGGCACTATGGGCCCACATGGATTGGAATTTGCCACCCTATTGGTTGGTTTTTTTTGCAGAAAAAAGTTTTTCTGGGAAATTTGGAGTTTATGTATTAAAAAACCCAGTATACATGGTGTGTAGTCTTGCATAATAGGATGTGTGTTTTTCCTATTCGAGGAATAAGGTGTTTCATGTTATTAGAATAACATGATGTAAACCATGTGTACAAGTCATGTAGTGACAAAGATCATATTTTCATAATTAATTATATGTTTTTAAATGATTAAATCCCTTCCCATGAATCAATTTGAGATTATTTTCATCATTTTATGATTTTTGGTGAGTTTTGAGCTTAAATGTGAAAATGGGGTAATTCCGTAAAATTGGCAGTTTTATATAGATTCTGTTTTTCGGTCATAACATTTATAATATGGGTCCAATTTAAGTGAATCATTTTTTTTAGGATTCCTATGATTGTGTTCTTCAAATGTTCCTTCTGTACCAAGACCCAATTCGAAACCCAATGGGACAACAAATTCAATCAAGTGGAGAAATCAGTTTGGAAGGCAGAATGGACCCCACTTCATTAAATATGAAATGTCTCCAACAACCAACATTATAATGAGGTTCTTCCAGATGGTGTCGACATAGGACTTTCAAGGAACGGTTCATATTAAATTTTATAAAATATGAATCTCATTAAGGTATCTTTTGGGCACGTCCAAGTGGAGTGGGTGAAACAGTGTTTGGAGGCTATAAAGGTAATGGTCATTGATTCGGACATATATTTCTTTATACTAGTATAATGACTCTCATATTTTGAGGATCGATATAAAACTTAATTTCAAACATTATTTAAGAAGGGGCCTCAGTGAGTTTCGGCCGGCTGGTGGGCATAACAGAGGCAAACTTATGGAGGACAGAATCTGGAGAATCAAATTTTCTGTTCTTTGTTTTCTCTGTTTTGTTCTTCTTAGTTTTGTAATGAATTATTCTTTCCCCTTAGTCACAATTACCCTTACCATGGTGGGGTAAACTTCTGTTTGATTGGGGTAGGAGTGGTTTTCCATGTTGTATTTCATGAGTTCCTTCTCTTAATGTTTTAAAATTCTCTTCTCTTCTGTGAATCAGTTTTAATTTCCTATAACAGTTTTTATTATCATGTACGATTGTATATGATTTTAGATTCTGTTGTCCATTTATATTTGGTCAATGATCAATATCTACCTCCACTAGGTTCTGGTTTATAAATGATGGAATAGACCAGGACTTAGTGGTGAATTACTCAGTGATCACTGGTACGTGTGTGAGGAGTAGTGAATGTTCTTGATTACTTCGGATAAACAAGACCCGATTGGGAATTGCCTAAGATAATTGAGGGTATTTTCTACAACTCTATTACACACTGGGAGGAGACTAGACCAACCTAAGATTTTAGTAAGGTTTATTCTCACATTTTCAATTAACCAAGGGAGTGAGAAGAAACGATCTTGGATTCTCACTCTTAACGATTTAGCAGAAGAGAATTGGATAAATTGGAACTATGATAGAATTACAAATGGGGAACCAACTCTAACCTAATCACCCTTATCATATAATAGTTTCAATTAATTGTTTTATCCATTTGTTCTCAATCCTTTTCTTAAACCTCTTTCCTTCACTCTTGTCTTTTGAAAATCAATCAATTTCTAAAAACATCCTCACTTCTTTCTCTTATTTTAAGGTGACAGCTTAATTGTTGTGCACTCCTCTCTGGAGACAACCTAGGATAACCACTCTACTGAATTTTAAATTAGGTTATATTTGTTTTGGTCACACCCCATGACGGGCACGTGTCAAAACATGGCGTTGTTTCCGGGGAGGTAGCGCCAACTTTTCTTTTCTTTTCTTTTCTCTCTTTTCATCTTTTCTCTTCAAAATTGCATGACTCGAACCTCAAAAACTGAACCTTTACCCATATATCATGAAATTGAAAGAACCTTGTTTAATAGGCTTAGAAACATTGATTTGGAATCTGAATTTGAGGAATTTCCCCTTGCAAACTCAAGTGAAACATCAAGTGTTCACTCTGAGCATGTCATCGTGGTTGAAAATCAAAACCAAACACTTAGAGACCTCTGTGCACCACAATTCCTTAATCAAAACAATCAACTTGCCATGCCATTGTTACAAAATGATTTTGAAATGAAACCTAACATGATTCCTTTGCTTCCAAAGTTTCATGGTTTGGAAGGTGAAGATCCAAACAAACACATTAAAGATTTCACACATGTTTGCTCAACTTTCAGACCCCGTGGCATTACCGAGGATCAAGTAAAGTGGAAGGCATTTCCGTTTTCATTAGATGGGGCTGAAAAAGAATGGTTGTACCGCATAAAACCAGGATATGTACTTGATTGGAATGACCTGGTAAGATGTTTTATGCAAATATTCTTCCCCACCTCTAGAAGCACATCCATTTGGAAGGAAATCTACGCCATACGACAATCATCTAGAGAAACCCTTTACGAGTACTGGGAGAGATTTAATAAGCTATGTGCCAGCTGTCCACATCAATCCATTGAGGAACACCACTTTCTTGTCTTCTTCTATCAAGGACTACTGGACAATGATATAAACTTTCTTGATGCATCATCAAGAGGTGCCCTAATTGAAAAGTCACCAGAAGAAGCCAAGGGCTTGATTGAGAAGATTTCCCAAAACTCGCAGCAGTTTGGAACAAGAGGTATTGGAACAAGAGGTATTCATGAGGTACGCACTTCTCATCCATCACCCATATTAGAAACTATGATTGAAGAGCTAACTAGTATGGTGAGGCAGATGGCCTTGAAGCAAGTTAGTGACCAACAAGCACCAGCTAAGGTATGTGGGTTATGCTCATCTCCTGATCATTTCACTTACTAGTGTGCTGAAATACAGGGAATGGAAAGTTGTGCAGCAGCCTTTAAACCAAGGCAGTTCCAGAAAAATCAAGGATGGAGAGAGCCTAACCAAGTCCAATATGGGTTTGGAAATCATCATAATCAAGGTATACCCCCGTACCAAAATCAGTTTCAAAACCAACCTCCATTCTAGAATCAATTCCAGAACCCTCCACCATTTTCAACAAAAGCAGTCTTATAATCAGCCTTCTTACCAAAAACCAACCAATATCCAAAGACCCTATGAGAAACCATCCACCAGTTCACAACCTCCAATTCAAAACCAACAAAAATCTGAGTTTGAAGGACTGAAAGACACTGTTAAAGATTTTTCTAACAAGTTTGAAAGTCTCATGGACTTTCTGAACAAAAATCCATGTAAACTCCCTTCGCAAACAGTCCCAAACCCAAAAGATAATGTTAGTATTATAACTAAAAGAAGTGGAAAAGAACTCCAACCACCATCCACCATTGAACCTGAAACAAGAAAAGCTGATCTATGTGAGAATGAAATTAGAAATGGTGAAAATTCTATGAAAATGCATCGGGAAGAAGATAAGAAAGAGGAGGATGATAATGATAGGCCAAGAAGGAAGAAACAAGAAACACCATTTCAAAGGCAACAAAGGGAGAAGAATGATATTCCACCACCATTTCCATCAAGGATGATTGAATCAAAGAGGTTACAAGAAGAAGCACTACAAAAAGTAATTCTAGACACCTTCCAGAAAGTGCAAATCAACATACCTCTGCTTGAAGCACTCAAAAAAATTCCAAAGTATGCTATGTTTTTTAAGGATCTTTGCACCAAGAAAAGGATACTTCAAGGGAATAAGAGGATCAATTTGGGAAGAAGTGTCTCAGCCCTTATCACACCACAATTTCCAACCAAATGTCAAGATCCAGGGATGTTTTCTATTCCATGCACCATTGGTTCATTAAATTTCTCTAATGATTTGTGCGATTTAGGTGAATCAATTAATGTATTTCCTCACTCAGTATATAATTATTTACAGATGGGATACTTGAATCCCACAAGAGTGGTGGTCCAGCTTGCAAATAGATCCACAGTTTTCCCAGCAGGAGTTCTAGAGGATGTCCTGGTAAAAGTCAAAGATCGTTTATTCCCTGCTGACTTTTATGTGTTGAATATGGAAGATGATTGGATCCCATCACACTCACCCATCATTTTGGGGAGACCATTCTTAAATACCGCCAAAAACATCATCAATGTCCATGAAGGGGCACTTACCATGGAGTTTGGAGATAGCATTGTCCACTTCAATATTTTTGAATCCATGAGGCACCCATCAGATGATCATTCACTCTTAGCACTCTCCCATGAAGATGACATAGAACCAATTGAAGAATCAGGTATGTTTCATGAATTTTTATCATTAGGAGAGAATTTTTCCATTAAAGATATCACGGAACATATGGATTCCCAAACTCTTGGAGGTTCTGATTTCCTCTTGGAAGAAGAGGTAAAATCTGATTTCATTGATAATTTATTAAATGATGATGAAGATGATGTGATTTCTTGTCTGCAGGATATAGAACCTTTGAAAGTGGAGGACCTTAATTTAGTTTCATCCCTTGAGCATCCTCCTGATCTATAATTAAAACCACTCCCCACTGATCTAAAATATGTTTACCTTATGGAGGGAGAGAAATTACCAGTAATAATTGCTAATAATCTATCTAAAACTCAAGAAAAAGAATTGATTGAGATTTTGAGAGAGAATTTCCAAGCAATAGGGTGGAGCTTAGGTGATATCCCAGAAATAAACCCAAAAATTTGCTCACATCAAATTTTTCTTGAGGGAGATTCCAAACCTTTCAGACAACCCCAAAGGAGGCTGAACCCTACCCTGATAGAGGTTGTGAAAAAAGAGATTGAGAAGTTATTAGAAGATACGATCATCTATCCTATATCAGATTCACAATGGGTTAGCCCCATCCATGTAGTTCCAAAGAAAATTGTCCTAACCATTGTGAGGAATGAAAAGAATGAATTAATCCCTGTGAGAATTCAGAATAGCTGGAGAGTAAGCATAGATTTTAGGAAGTTGAATCATGTCCCTCGAAAAGATCATTTCCCTATCCCTTTCATTGACCAGATTCTAGAGAGTTGGCAGGTAGAACTCATTATTGTTTTTTGGATAGATTTCCGGGTTATTTTCAGGTACCCATTGCTCCCGAAGATCAAGAGAAGACTACCTTTACTTGTACTTTCGACACTTTTGCATAAAAAAGGATTCCATTTGGATTGTAAAATTCTCCAGGTACATTTCATAGGTGTATGGTAAGTATATTTTCTGATCACATTGAATATTTCTTGGAGGTTTTCTTTCATGATTTCACAGTTTTTGGAAATTCTTTTGACCACTGTTTGAAAAATCTGGAGAAAGTTTTGAAAACTTTCATTGAAAAGAACCTTGTTTTGAATTTTGAAAAGTGTCATTTTATGGTTGAGAGAGGAATTTTTCTTGGTCATGTCATTTCACAGAAAGGCATTGAGGTTGATAAATCAAAAATTGAAGTGATAAATTCTTTGCCTTACCCAACTTGTGTGAAACATGTGAGATCATTTTTAGGACATGTAGGATTCTACATGAGGTTTATAAAATATTTCAGTAAGATTTCTCTCCCTCTCTCTAGATTACTTTTGAAAGATGTTGATTTTGATTTCAACGGTTCGTGTAGGGAAGCATTTGATGAGTTGAAGAAGAGATTGATTACACCACCAGTGATGCAGCCACCAAATTGGGAAGATCCATTTGATCTACTTTGTGATGCTTCAAACCAAGCAGTTGGAGCTGTCCTTTCTCAGCGAATTGAGGGCAGGCCACAAGTCAATGAATATGCCTCGAAAACCTTAGATGCATCCCAATTCAACTACACAACAACAGAAAAAGAGTTTTTACCAGTTGTTTTTTCTTTAGAAAGATTTAGATCGTATCTTCTTGGAACTAAAATCATTGTGTTTTCTGATCATGCAGCTCTTAGGTACTTGATGAAGAAGGATGAAGCAAAACCAAGGCTAGTGAGATGGATGTTACTACTACAGGAGTTCAACATATAAATCAAAGATAAGAAGGGATCTGAGAACCAAGTGGCTGATCACTTAAGTAGACTACCCAACACCGCTGAAGTTGAAATTTCATACACTGAACCACTAAATGATCACCTTCCAGGAGAGCAGTTGTACTTGATTGAAGGAGAAGTACATTGGTATGATAACATGGTCAATTATCTGGTAACATCTCAGGTCCCATATCATTTAAATTCTCACCAAATTCACAAATTGAAATCTGAATCTAAATATTACATCTGGGATGATCCATTTCATTGGAAGATTTGCAATGACCAAATGATCAAAAAAAATTTGCATAAAAATGAAATTGATTCTGTCTTTAAGTTTTGTCACACATTATCTTGTGGAGGCCACTTTGGACCTCAAAGAACAACAAGGAAGGTTTTAGAATCTGGACTTTATTGGCCAACACTTTTCAAATATTCTCATGAATTTTGTAAACAGTGTGAAAAATGTCAATTTTCATGAAATATTTCAAAGAGACGTGAAATCCCCCAAAAGCCACATAATTTTTGTGAAATATTAGAAGTTTGGGGGATAGATTTTATGGTCCCTTTCCCAATGTCATTTGGAAATTCTTATATTCTGCTTTCTGTTGATTATGTTTCCAAATGGGTGGAAGAAAAATCCACCAGAACTAACGACGCTAAAGTTGTTTGTGATTTTGTCAGGGCTAACATATTTTGTAGGTTTGGAGTTCCTAGAGCCATCATTAGTGATCAGGGGACTCACTATTGTAATTTGAGAATGGAGGATTTGTTGAAAAATCATGGGGTGCATCATAAAACATCAACTCCCTATCATCCACAGACTAATGGTCAAGCTGAAGTGTCCAATAGGGAAATCAAAGGAATTATGGAAAAGATTGTTAATCCAAATACGAAGGATTGGAGCCAAAGGTTAGAAGACACATTATGGGATTACAGGACAGCCTACAAAACTCCAATTGAAATGAGTCCATATAGGCTGATTTATGGGAAAAGTTGTCACCTACCTGTGGAATTGGAACACAAGGCATACTGGGCTGTGAGGAAGATGAATCTGGATCTTGAAAGTGCTGGGAAAGAGAGAAGATTGAAATTACAGGAGTTGGAAGAAATTCTAAGTGAAGCATTTGAAAATTCCAAGATGTACAAAGAGAGAACAAGAGTGGCTCATGACAAACTGATCCAACCAAAGGACTTTTATCCAGGAGACAAAGTGTTGTTATTCAATTCAAGACTCAAGCTGATGCCAGGTAAACTTCATTCCAGGTGGGAAGGTCCATTTATAGTTACTCATGTATATCCTTTTGGTTTTGTGCAGATTTTGAAGGATGGAGAGAAGGATCCATTCACTGTTAATGGGCACAGATTGAAGAAATTTCTTGGGATCATGCCATCAGAGCCAATGGAGGAGATTACACTCCTCCAACCTGTTTATCAATAAACTCCATCAGGTCGTACCTCTCCTTTATATTTTCATAATTTCTATGATTCAATTTCCAATATTATTACGTGTTAAATACATTTTAATGCATTGCGGACACTGCATAATTTAAGTGTGGGGGGAGGGAACCTTTGTAGTTTAGGATTTTTATGTGTTGTTTTTTTTTCCTATTTGTTTTAATAAAAACATATGTGTGTTTCAAATTTTGTGTGCTTATTTTTAAATTTTTCTCTGTTATTGAAACTTTTGAGCTGAAATGATTATCATTGATGTTTTTGAAACCCATCTTCATGAGTGAAATAATTTATTCCTTGAACCTGAGCTTAAATGAATGCTGAAAATGATATTGTTTCAAGTTCAATTCTTTGGGAATTTCATGAACAAATACTCTATTTTTTTGAATCCCATGCCACATATCACTATCTTTATATTTGAAATCACATTCCCATGAGGCTTATGAACCTATTATTTTCATATTCTTTATATTCACCTCACTTCTTGAGAGAGCCAAATCATGCTTGATTTAACTAGAATTTGATTTATTCCTGTCAAAACTTGAGGGTTTGAGGTACTTGTGTTTTAAATGATTGAGACATTTCTTTGGTTTGGAAGCCCCCTTTTCAAGATAATCCCTTTCATTCTGGCCTACCTTGAACATTTAATACTTGTAGCCCATATAATCCATGAACATCCTGTTAGGTTAGCCACATTACAAGCCAATATTCCCTATCCAACCTGCTCTTGAAGTGAAATTGCATAATCTAGTTGAACTTAAGTGTGGGGAAGTTGTCTTGTGTTGTACTACCTCATTTGGAGATAATTTGGGTGGAAACTAAAATTTTGAAGAGATGTTATTATTGCTTAAAAAATTATTTAGTTTAAAGTTGTGCCTATCTGGAGCTTTTATGTATGAGAAGCTATGCCTTTCTGGAGCTTCCAATGGAAAAAAAGTTCTGCCTATCTGGAGCTTACAAGGAAAATCATGTATGAGATGATTGAAATTGTTGCTGTTCAAATGATGAATGGTGTGAAATTTTACTAAATTCCCATGCTAGTGGTCTGATTTACTACTAAGGGGAGTGAGGAGGATACCATACTTGAGTAAAAATTAGAATAATGAAATTTTGCTTCAAAAAGAGCCAAGCACTCCTTATTCAGCCTCAAAAATTTTCACATCTAAATCCTACCAACCTGAAGCCACAGAACAACCCTATAATGTCCTAATGATAAACATATGTTCTTGACTCACATTAGGTGGAGATGTAGAAATTTATCAAACCTATGGTGACCCTTGTATGAGTATTGGATGAGAAAGACATTACTGAAAATTGAGATTTGTGTGATGAGAGAAAATGAAAGTGAGGTAAGTGTTTTGTGTGAATGAGAGAAGAAATGTAGAGGAAATATATTTAATGAACTGAATTTATAACATGAAATAATGGGTTTTTATGAGGCATGATATATTTTGTTTCTTTGTGTTAAATTGTTGGATCTCAAGGATATGTGTTTTTAAATTTTCTTTGATTTAATATCGATGTTTACTTGTCCAGGAGTCCAAGTTCTAAGTTTGGGTAAATTGACAGATATCATATTTTCATAATTAATTATATGTTTTTAAATTATTAAATCCCTTCCCATGAATCAATTTGAGCTTATTTTCATCATTTTATGATTTTTGGTGTGTTTTGAGCTTAAATGTGAAAATGGGGTAATTCTGTAAAATTGGAAGTTTTATATAGCTTCTGTTTTTCGGGAATAAATTTTATAATATTAGTGAAATTGAAGTGAATCCATTTTTTTATTATTCCTATACTTGTGGGCTTCAAATGTTCCTTCTGGACCAAGACCCAATTCGCATACCAATGGAACAGAAAATTCAATCAAGTGGGGAAATCAGTTTGGCAGGCAGAATGGACCCCACTTCATTAAATATGGAATATATCCTTCATACGACCTTATAATGAGGTTCTTCCAGCTGGTGTCGACAGAGGACTTTCAAGGGACAGTTCTTATTAAATTTCATAAAATATGAATCTCATTAAGGCATCTTTTGGGCGCGTCCAAGTGGAGTGGGTGAAACAGTGTTTGGCGGCCAGAAAGGTAATGGTCATTGATTCGGCCATATCGTTCTTTCCACCTGTTCAATGACTCTCAACTTTTTAGGGTCGATATAAAATTTCATTTCCAACATTCCATATGAAGGGACCTCAGTGAGTTTCAGCCGGATGGTGGGCAGAACAGAGGCAACCTTCTGGACGATAGAATCTGGAGCATCAAATTTTTTGTTCTTTGTTTTCTCTCTTTTGTTATTCTTAGTTTTGTAATGAATTCTTATTTCCCCTTAGTCACAATTACCCTTACCATGGTGGGGTAAAATTCTGTGTGATTGGGGAAGGAGAGGTTTACCATGTTGTATTTCATGATTTCCTTCTCTTAATGTTTAAAATCTTCTTCTCTTCTGTGAATCAGTTTCAATTTCCTATAACAGTTTTTATTATCATGTACGATTGTATCTGATTTTAGATTCTGTTGTTCATTTAAATTTGGTCAATTATCAATATCTCCCTCCACTAGTTTCTGGTTTATAAACAATGGAATAGACCAGGACATAGTGGTGAAGTACTCGGTGATCACTGGTACGTGTGTGAGGAGTAGTGAATGTTCTTGATTACTTGGGATAAACAAGACCTGATTGGGAATTGCCTAAGATAATTGGGGGTATTTTATAAAACTCTATTACACATTTGAAGGAGAGTAGACCAACCTAATATTTTAGTAAGGTTTATTCTCACATTTTTAATTGACCAAGGGAGTGAGAAGAAACGATCGTGGATTCTCACTCTTAACGATTTAGCAGAAGAGAATTGGATAAATTGGAACTATGATAGAATTACAAATGGAGAACCAAATCTAAACTAATCACCCTTATAATATAATAGTTTCAATTACTTGTTTTATCAATTTGTTCTCAATCCTTTTCTTAAACTTCTTTCCTTCACTCTTGTCTTTTCAAAATCAATCAATTTCTAAAAACATCCTCACTTCTTTCTCTTATTTTAAGGTGACAGCTTAATTTTTGTGCACTATTCTCTGGAGAAAACCTAGGATAACCACTCTACTGAATTTTAACTTAGGTTATATTTGTTTTTGTCACACCCCACGATAGGCACGTGTCATGTAGTAACTAACTGTGTAATAAGCTATTTGAGAGGAAATACGAGCAGTGTAGTTCAGATAAGAACATGTCATGTACCATGTGTACACACAGTGTATCCCTGGGTCATGTAACCTGTAATGTTATATGGGAACATGGGTTGTTGAGTATTGAGTAGGAACACCATGTAATTTAAGTACACGCCGTTTGGAAGTAGACTATGTATCCGATTTTTTGAGTAATGACACGGGTGGATGAAAACATAGTTGTAGACTCTATGTCGTGAGTGAACACACCAAGTAGTATTATACCGGCAGGAACATGTAGTTATAGCCATGTAGATGTTTCTAGGCATCGAGGAAAATTCAAGTACATGTCGTGTATTTGGTGAAACATTTCGTGCATGAGGTGTGTTACATGACCATATTGGACAGAGATACACACACATGTAAAGGCCTAGGAGAACACATTGTTACAGGGTTATACATTCCGTGTACCCCTATTTTGGAAGAATTGAATGATTTATTTTAACTGTTCCTGTTCATTCAAGTCTAGGTAACAGTTTAATTATTAATTAATTCGGTATAGAGGCATGTTTGATGGACATTCTTGAGTCATTCCACCATGATGATCATGACTTGTACGCTAGGAGAGCGGTGATGAGAATACTGCAAAAATGGTGATCCCGGGCATACTGATGGATCCTCGTGTTATTCCATCTGCAGTACCAGCCATTATACCGGACACATTTGAAAATGCATAGATCCAAGAAGGTTTTGTGAGGTTCATGTAGACCTTCAAGGGAGTGTCGTAGGCTGTCACATCTATGGAATAGATTACATGTATATTCTAGCAGCAACATGCGCCTACTTTTTCAGGGGATGGAAGATCACAAGCTACAGAATCATGGCTGGAATTAGTTCTTACTATCTTTAAGAATCGTGATATGCCTCTAGAAAGGAGGCTAAATATCATGACATATATTCAACATGATTTTTCCAAGAGATGGTGGGATGTTATCAGTCATGCAATGTGTCGGTGGGATATGACATGGGAATACTTTCATGCATCCTTATATGATTATAATTTTCCCATGATACTGAGGGCTGGCTAATCCTAGGATTTCATGCACCTTGAGAATGGACTACTATCAGTTATTGATTATTATTCCAAGTTTATAGTGCTTCAATGATTTTCACCTATTTTGATGGGTGATGACATATCGAATTATAGACGATTCAAAGATGGTATGATGTTTAACATCTGATAACTGGTAAATGTCTTAATGTTGCTTTTTATCTCTACTATTGTAAATCATTCTCTTATTAACAAGTGAAACCTACGGGATTCTAGGGGTGCGAGCTGGGGTAGTTCTGCACTGAGATCCGGTACTATCTCAACCAGAAGTAAGAAGCGTCATATGGGGTTTTCCTGTGGCGATATGAGTCATTGAAACCTATATTTTAGTAATAGGTGGGGTGCTTCCAATGACGAAAGAATGGGAATAATAAACCTCAGTTCCCGAATGTCCCAGTTGGGTGTCGATATTGAATAATGATGGACCATCTATAATGATTCTGTCGGACATTTCCACCGGTGGCTAGTGAGATGGGTTCTGTATAGACTCTATGTACAGAAGAAGGGTTATTAGTTTCTCACCAATTAGGAAAATGGAATACTTCGGGGTGTTCAGGACAAGGTAGTGGGTGTGTCCGTGGTAGAGAAACCCCAATATCGCTATGACAGCAGGGTGGGTCAGCTCTAGGTAGCCAAGTAGTGTCATAATGTTGTGGTATAGATCAGACTTATGTAGTGAAACTGACCTAATATGAGTAGGATCCTAGACCATCTATGATCAGAGGTAATACTCTAGTCACAAATATTTAGTATTCTACACATTTGGATACTTGTGCTGCACATAGTTTTATATATTTCTCTCTTGAGGATAGCATTGGGCTCCGTACGTTTACTTATTTTGATTTTATGATTCTAGACACTTTGTTAGAGATTATAACTCTAGGTATGTGTTAGAGAAAGGAGTTCCCCCTGGATATTGGTGGGTGTCACTTTCTTTGTAACCTCTATATCTTTGGGATAATGATATTTTATGTCATTCTAATAATGGACTAGTTATTCTCCTTTCAAGCCTTTTTTGATTTCTATCACCGTATGGTGAGTTTCACATCACAAGACGACAGAGAGTTTCTATATAAGGGTGAGTGGGATGTCCAGGCAAGCAGAGTTGGACCCGAGCATCCTAGGTTGTGCGGGATGATAGCCCAGATTGCGATATTATATCAAGATGATCAGGGAACATGTCTAGAAAATTTCCATCCAATTGTTGATAATTTTAAAGACTTTTTTATGGATTAATTTTCAGTATTAACTACGATCATATTGGTGGATTTCACTATCAAGGTAGTTCAGTGAGTTACATCGATATCCATTCCTCCTTACAGGATGGCTACGATGGAGTTGAAAGAGATCAAGAGGCAATTGGAAGATCTGGAAGCTATGGGGTTTTTATGACCCAATACTTCTCCTTGGGGTTCACATATCCTTTTCATGAAAAAGGTGGACAGTAACCATGGGCTATGCATGGATTATTAGAAACTGAACATGTTCATGTTTAAAACCCAATATCCCATGACACTGATCGACAAAATTTTTGATCAACTTTGAGGAGATCGAGTGTTCTCAACGATTGAGCTAATGTTAGCATATCAACAGGTACATTTTCAACCAACAGACATACCTAGGATAGTGTTCTATAGCAGGTATGTTCTACATGAATACTTGGTTATGCCTTATGGTCTCATGAACCCACAAGTAGGCATTGATGAACCAAATGTTCCATCCTTGCCTATATTATTTTTTGGTGGTTTTCATAGATGATATCTTTGTGATTTTACACATTTGACAAGACCGTTCCAATAACCTTGAGATCGTTTTGAATACACTAATATAGTGTTGGCACCAGAAACCGCGTCCATATAATTCACAAAATGCTGCAATTCATGATCTCGGAGCATAGCTCGTTTCGTAATATATGATTTGACTAGTCATAGAGCCCGAATGGATTTATGGATCAAAAGTTATGGCTATTCGAAGTTAGGCTACTATAAATGGCCATCCAGGACGATTTTGGGGAAAAGTGCGGTTTTGCATACAAGAAGTGAAATCTTGTGCGCAATATTAAAATATTTCATGAAACATGTCGTGAAAACCCTTTACACGACCAATGAGATGTCATCTTCCACCCAGGCCACCGAGAAAACATCTAAGGAAGGTTCACAAAGGTTTTTAGAGTTGCAGGCGAGATTAGAATTCGCGCGCAGGATTTTTACATGCTCAAGGCGACATCAAATGCCCCTTTGCACGCAAACCCGCCGCAGGGTGCATGTAAGATCACATTTTCACCCTTAATCTTACATGCAACTACTCTCTGTTTCATAGATAAATACATGTGAAACCACCACCCATCGAGGGGAGCTCTGTGGTGGTTGGTCGTTGCTCTAATGTGCGTAAGACCACCTCTTCCGCACCCGCGTGGAAGAATGGAACCCTCCATGTGAGATTTTTCCTAACATGTCTCATATGGGTATGATTTTTCATGGGCTCATAGTGGTTTATCCTCGCCTGACATATCTTCTTCCAAAGTCATGTGAGCGCAAGATTCCATGCTTTCATGCAAAACATCCAATATTGCACGTAAGACTTGAATCATGCATGCAAAACATCCAATCTTTTGGGAAAATCATCCAATCTTGTCCGCACAACTTCAATCCTATGTGCAAGACTCCAATATTGCACGCAATACTTCAATCTTGTGCACAACAGTTCCAAGGTGTTGAATCTAGCATGCACCTTTTCTTCATGGTCCAATCCTACACACAGCCCATCTTGTGCATAGGTCATCACATTGTGATGTTTTTGGGCCGTGAAGTCGGGATTTTCCATTGCGCCCTTATACTCACCCACCATCCACCTATGGAATACCATGATTTCAGATACTCCTCCATACACCATGAAACACCTTGAGTCGACACATTCCTATTCATTTGTTTCTCATATATTGAGATGATATTATCCTCATTAATTCCCCTATAACCTTGAGTAGAACCATTCCTCAAGAAACTCATCCAAACCCTATCGCATGGCTCCTATGTCAGGTTGAACCAGAAAAGGATTCTCTTGAAAAAGTCCCAACACAATGCATTTCTGGCCGCCTTATGCCTAATAGTCCTATCTATATGATAATAAACTTAAGTACACCCTATGTGCCAAACTTAGGATGCCTCTTGCTCCAAATAAGAGATTCCCTATGCTCCAGGAATAAGATACCAATAGTCCTCTCTACATGACTATAAACATTAGTACACCCTATGTGAAAATCAGAGGATGCCGCATGCTCCAAATAAGAGATGCCTTATGCTCTAAGCATAAGATGCTAATAGTCCTCTCTAAATGACTATAAACTATAGAATACCCCATGTGACATATATAGGATGCCTCTTGCTCCAAATAAGAGAAGCATTATACTCCATCCATAAGATGTTAATCATCCTTTATACCAGACTATAAACTGTAGTAAACCCCATGTGACAATCATATGATGCTTCTTGATCCAAATAAGTGATACCTTATGCTCCAAGCATAAGATTCCAATAGTCCTCTCTACATGACTAAAAACGGTTTTACACCCTATGTGCCAAACATAGGATGCCTCTTGCTCTAAAACATAGATGCATTATACTCCAAGCATAATATGCCAATAGTCCTCTCTAAATGACTATATACTATAGTACACCCTATGTGAGAATCATAGGATGCCTCTTTCTCTAAATAATATATGCCTTATGCATTAATAATAGGATGCCAATAGTCTTCTATACATGACTGTAAACTGTAGTACACCCGATGTGACAAACATTGGATGCCTCTTGCTCTAAACGAGAGATTCCATATGATCCAAGCATAAGAGGCTAATAGTTCTCTCTACATGACTATAAACTGTAGTATACCCTATCTGACAATCATAGGATGCCTCTTGCTCCAAATAAGAGATTCCTTATGCTCCAAGCATAAGATGCCAATTGTCCTCTCTACATGACTATAAACTGTAGAACACCGTATGTGCCAAAAATAGGATATCTATTTCTCCAAAAAAGATGTGCCTTATTCTCCAAGCATAAGGTTCCAATAGTCCTCTCTACATGACTATAAACTGTAGTACACCTTGTGTGCCAAATATAGGATGCCTCTTACACCAAACAAAAGATTCCTTATTCTCTATGAATAAGATGCCAGCAGTCCTCTCTACATGACTGTAAACTGTAGCACACCCTATATGACAATCATATGATGCCTCTTACTCTAGACAGGAGATTTCTTATTCTCCAAGAATAATATTACAATACTCTTCTATACATGACTATAAACCGTAGTACACTCAATGTGACAATCATAAGATGCCTCTTTCTCCAAATTAGAGATTCCTTATGCTCCATGCATAAGATGTCAATATTCCTCCCTATATAAATAAAAATTATAGTACACCCTTTGTGACAATCATTGGATGCCTCTTGCTCCAAATAAGAGATGCCTTATGCTCCAAGAATAAGATGCCAATTGTCCTCTCTACATGACTATAAACTATAGTACACACTATATGCCAAATATATGATTCCTCTTGCTCCCAAAAAGAGATGATTTATGTTCCAATAATAAGATGCCACTAGTCCTCACTACATGGAAATAAATTTTAGTACACCCTATGTGACAATCATAGGATGCATCTTGATCCAAATAAGATAAGCCTTATGCTCAAAACATAAGATGCCAACAATCCTCTCTCAATGACTATAAACTATTGTACAGACAATGTGCCAAACATAGGATGCCTCTTGCACCTAACAAGTTATTCCTTATGCTCCATGAATAAGATTCCAATAGTCCTCTCTACATGACTATAAACTGTAGTACACCCAATGTGCCAAACATAGGATGCCTCTTTCTCCAAAAAAGAGATGCCTTATGCTCCAATCATAAGATGCCAATAGTTTTGTCAACATGACTATAAAATATACTAAACCCTATGATCCAAACATAGGATGCCTCTTTCTCCAAACAAGAGATGTCTCATCTTCCTAGTAGAAGATGCCAATAGTCCCTTTTACATGAATATAAACTATAGTACAACCTATGTCCCAAACATAGGATGCCTCTTTCTCTAAATGAGAGATGCCTTATGATCCAAGCATATGATGATAATAGACCTCTCTACATGACTATAAACTTTTGTACATCCTATGTGAATTTCACAGGATGTCTCTTCCTCCAAATAAGAGATGACTTATGCTCCAATTATAAGATGCCAATAGTCCACTCTACAAGACTATAAAATGTAGTACACCCTTTGTGCCAAACATAGGATTCATGTTGATCTAAACAAGATAAGACTTATTCTCCTAGTATAAGATAACAATAGTCTTCTCTGCATGACTATAAACTATAGTAAACCCTATGTGCCAAATATAGGCTACCTCTTGTTCCAAACAAGAGAAGCCTTATTCTTGAAGCATAAGATGCCAATAGACCTCTCTACATAACTATAAATTTTAATAAACCCTATGTGGCAATCATAGGATTCCTCTTGCTCTATAAAAGAGATTTATTATGCACCATGCATAAGATGCCAACAGTCCTCTCTACATGAATATAAACTATAGTACACCCTATATGACAATCAGATGATGCCTCTTGATCCAAATAAGAGATGCCTTATGCTCCAACCATAAGATTCCTATAGTCCTCTCTACATGAATATAAATTGTAGTACACCCTATGTGACAATAATAGGATGCATCATGCTCTAAATAAGAGATTCCTTATGCTCCAATCAAAAGATGCCAACAATCCTGTACACCTGACAACAAACTGTAGTACACCATATGTGCCAAACCTAGAATGCCTCTTTCTTCAAACAAGAGATGCCTTATGCCCCACACATAAGAGGCCAATAGTCCTCTATACATGACTATACACAGTAGTTAACCTTATGTGACAATCATAGGATGAATCTTGATCCAAATAAGATATTCCTTATGATCCAAGAATAAGATGCCAATAGTCCTCTCTACATGACTATAAAATATAGTATACCCTATGTGCCAATCATAGGATGCCGCTTGATCCAAAAAAGAGATTCCTTATGCTCCAAGCATAAGATTCCAATAGTACCCTCTACATGATTATAAAATGTAGAGCCCAATATGTGAGAATCAAAGAATTTCACTTGCTCTAAATAAGAGATGTCTTATTCTCCAAGCATAGGATGCCAATAGTCCTATCTACAAGACTATAAACTGTAGTACACCATATGTTCCAAACATTGGATGCATCTTGCTCTATACCAGTGATGCCTTATTCTCCAAGAATTAGATGCCAATATTCCTATCTACATGAGTATAAATTATAGTACATCATATTTGAAAATCATAGGATGTGTCATTCCCCAAATAAAAGATGCATTATACTCCAAGAATAAGATGTCAATAGTCCTATCTACATGACTATAAACAATAGTACACCCTATGTGCCAAACATAGGATTCCTCTTTCTCCAAACAAGAGATGCCTTATTCTCCAAACATAAGATGCCAATAGTACTCTCTACATGACCACAAACTACAGTAATCCTTCTTTTCAAAACATAGGATGCCTCTTGCTACAAACAAGGGAAGCCTAATGCTCCAAGCATAAGATGTCAATAGTCCTTTATAGATGACTATAAACTATAGTACACCCTATATGACAATCATAGGATTCCTCTTTCTCCAAATAAGAGATGAGTTATGCTCCAAGAATAAGATGACAATTGTCTTATCAAAATGACAATAAATTGTAGTACTTCCAATGTGCTAAACATAGGATTCCTCTTTCTCTAAAGAAGAGATGCCTTATGCTCCAAACATAAGATTCCAACAGTCCTATCTTCATGACTATTAGATATAGTACACCATATGTGACAATCATGGGATGCCTCTTTCTCCAAATAAGACATTCCTTATTCCCCATGCATATGATTCCAATAGTCTTCTCTACATGACTATAAACTCTAGTACACCGAATGTGCCAAACACAGGGTGCCTCTTGCTCTAAACTAGAGATTCCTTATTCTCCAAGCATAAGATGCTTATAGTCCTCTCTATATGACTATAAACTGTAGTACACCATATATTAAAATCATAAAATGCCTCTTGCTCCAAATAATAGATTCCCTATGCTCCAAAAATAGGATGCCAATAGTCCTCTCAACATGACAATAAATTGTAGTACACCCAATGTGTCAAACATAGGATGCCTCTTGCTCCAATCAAGAGATTCCTTATAATCAAATCATAAGATGCCAATAGTCATCTCTCAATGACAATAAACTATTGTACTTGCTATTCTCCAAACATAGGATGCCTCTTTCTCCAAAAAAGAGATGTCTTATGCTCCAAGCATAAGATTCCAATAGTACTCTCTACATGACTCTACATTGTAGTACACCCAATGGGACAATCATAGGATGCCTCTTTATCTATAAGAATGATGCCTTATTCTCCAAGCATAAGATGCCAATAGTCCTCTCTACAGGACTATAAACTGTAGTAAATCATATGTTCCAATCATAGGATGCCTCTTTCTCCAAACAAAATATGTCTTGGGCTACAAGCATAAGATGCCAATAGTCCTCTCTATAAGACAATAAATTGTAGTACTCCCTATGTGACAATCATAGGACGTCTCTTTCTCCAAATAATAGATTACTAATGCTCCCAGCATAAGATGTCAATAGTACTCTCTACATGACTATAAACTATAGTACAACCTATGTGCCAAACATAGGATGCTTCTTGCTCCAAACAAGAGATACCTTATTCTCGAAGCATAAGATGCCAATAGTCATCTCTACATGACAATACACTTTAGAACACCCTATGTGACAATCATTGGATGTTTCTTGCACCAAATGAGAGTTTTCTGATCCTCTAAGAATAGGTTTCCAAAAGTCCTTTCTACATGACTATAAACTATAGTACACCCTTTGTGCCAAACATAGGATGAATCTTGCTCCAAAAAAGAGATGCCTTATGCTCCAAGAATAAGATTCCATTGGTCCTCTCTACATGACTATAAACTATAGTACACCCTTTGTGAAAATCATAGGATGCCTCTTGCTCAAAATAAGAGATGACTTATGCTCCCAGCATAAGATTCCAATAGTCCTCCATACATAACTATAAACGGTAGTACACCCTATGTGACAAACATAGGATGCCTCTTGCTCCAAACAAGAGATTCCTTAGGCTCCAAGAATAAGATTCTAATAGTACTCTCTACCCAAATATAAAGGGTAGTACACCCTATGTGACAATAATAGGATGTCTCCTTCTCCAAATAAGATTTTCCTTATGATCCAGGAATAAGATTCCAATAGTCCTCTCTACATGAATATAAACTACAGTACACCATATGTGCCAAACAAAGGATGCCTCTTGCTCCAAACAAGAGATGCCTTCTGCTCCAAGCATATGATGCCAATAGTCCTCTCTACATGAATATAAACTATAGTACACCCTATATGACAATCATCAGATGCCTCTTGCTCCAAATAAGTGATACCTTATGCTCCAAGCATAGGATGCCAATATTCCTCTCTACATGACTATAAACTATTGTACACCCTTTGTGCCAAACATATGACTCCTCTTGCTCTATACGAGAGATTCCATATGCTCCAAGCATAATATGATAATAGTCCTCACAACATGACTATAAAATTTAGTTCACCCTCTTTGAAAATCGTAGGATTCCACTTTCTCCAAATAAGACATGCCTTATGCTCCAAGAATAACATTCCAATAGTCCTCTCTACACAACTATAAATAGTAGTACACCCTGTGTTCCAAACATAGGATGCCTCTTGCTCGAAACAAGGGATGTCTTATGCTCCAAGCATAAGATTACAATAGTCCCATATATATGACTATAAATTGTCGTACAACCTATGTGACAAACATAGGATGCCTCTTTCTCTAAGCAAGATATTCCTTATGCTCCAAGAATAATATTCCAATAGTCCTCTCTACATGACTATATATTGTAGTACCCCATATTTTCCAAACATAGGATGCCCATTGCTCTATACGAGAGATTACTTATGCTCCAAGCATAAGATGCTAATAGTCCTCTCTACATGACTATAAACTGTAGTACACCCTATGTGAAAATCATATATTTCCTCTTGCTCCAAATAAAAGATTCCTTATGCTCCAAGCATAAGATTCCAATAGTCCGCTCCACATGACAATAAACATTAGTACACCCTATGTGCCAAACATAGGCTGCATCTTGATCCAAACAAGAGATACCGTATGCTCCAAGCAAAAGATTCCAGTTGTCCTCTCTATATGACTATAAACTATAGTACACCTTATGTTCAAAACATAGGATGCCTCTTGCTCCAAACAAGAGATGCCTTGCACTACAAGCATAAGATTCCCATAGTCCGCTTTACGTGACTATACATTGTAGTACACCCAATGTGACAATCATAGAATGCATCTTGATCGATACGAGAGATGGATTATGATCCAAACATATGATGCCAATATTCCTCACTACATGACTATAAACTGTAGTACACCCTATGTGACAATCATAGGATGCCTCATGTCCAAAAAAGAGATGCATTGTGCCCCATGCATAAGATGTCAACATTCCTATCTAAATGACTATAAACTTTAGTACACCCTATGTGACAATCATAGGATGCCTCTTGGTGCAAAAAGAGATGCCTTATGCTCCAAGAATAAGATGTCAATAGTCCTCTATAAATGACTATAAATTATAGTACACCCTATGTGGTAAACATAATATCCCTCTTTCTCCAAACAAGAGATGACTTATGCTCCATGCATAATATGCCAATAGTCCTCTCTACATGACTATAAACTGCAGTACACCCAATGTGACAATAATAGGATGCCTCTTGCTCCAAAAAAGAGATGGGTTATGCTCCAATAAAAAGATTCCAATAGTCCTCTCTACATGACTATAAACTGTAGTACACACTATGTTCCAAAAATAGGATTCCACTTGATCCAAACAAGAGATGACTTATACTCCAAGCATAAGATGCCAATAGTCCTCTCAATATGACTATAAACTGTAGTACACCCTATGTGACAATCATAGGATGCCTCTTGCTCCAATTAATAGATGCCTTATGCTCCAAGTATAAATGAAAATAATCCTCTCTACATGTCTATAAACTGTAGTACACCCTATGTTCCAAAAATAGGATGCCTCTTTCTCCAAACAAGAAATTCCATATGCACCAAGAATAAGATGCCAATAGTCCTCTCTACATGACTACAAACTACAGTACACCCTATGTGACAATCATAGGATGCCTCTTGCTCCAAATAAGAGATGCCTTATGCTCCAATCATAATATGCCAATAGTCCTCTCTACATGACTATAAATTGTAGTACACCTTATGTACCAAACATAGGATGCCTCTTGCCCCAAACTAGAGACGGCTTATGCTTCAAGAATAAGATGCCAATAGTCCTCTCAACATGACTATAAACTATAGTACACCCTATGTGACAATAATAGGATGCCCCTTGCTCCAAATAAGAGGTGCCTTATGCTCTAAGAATAGGATGCCAATAGTCCTCTCTAAATGACTAAAATTATAGTACAACCATTGTGCCAAACATTGGATGCCTCTTTCTCTAATGGAGAGATTCCTCATGATCCTTGCATCATATACTTATTGTCCCTTCTAAATTACTATAAACTATAGTACACCCTATGTGACTATCATAGGATGCCTCTTGCTCCATGAAAGAGATGCCTTATGCTCCATGCATAAGATTCCAATAGTTCTCTCTACAAGACTATAAACTGCAGTACACCCTATGTGGAAAATATAGGATGCCTCTTACTCCAAACAACAGATGTCTTATGCTCTAAGCATAAGATACCAATAG
The DNA here is from genome assembly GCA_963277665.1 of Viscum album. NCBI lineage: Eukaryota > Viridiplantae > Streptophyta > Magnoliopsida > Santalales > Viscaceae > Viscum > Viscum album. Next base: position 1,534,763,102 of record OY728121.1, on the reverse strand, counting down.
TGCTCTCTAAATGAATATAAACTGTATTACACCCTATGTGCCAAACATAGGATGCATCTTGCTATAAACAAGAGATACATTACGCTCCAAGCATAAGATGCTAATAGTCCTCTCTACATGACTATAAAGTGTAGTACATCCTATGTGATAATCATAGGATTCCTCTTTCTCCAGATAAGAGATTCCTTATACTCCAAGCATAAGATTCCAATAGTCCTCTCTACATGAATATACACTGTAGTATACCATATGTGCCAAATGTAGGATGCATGTTTCTCTAAATAAGAGATGGCTTGTGTTCCAAGAATATGATGCCAATAGTCCCCTCTACATCCCTGTAAACTATAGTACACCCTATTTGAAAATCATAGGATGCCTCTGGCCCCAAATAAGAGATTACTTATTCTCCATGTATAAGATGCCAATAGTCCTCTCTACATAACTATAAACTATTGTACACCCTATGTGGAAAACATAGGATGAATCTTGATCCAAATAAGAGATGCCTTATGATCCATTCATAAGATGCCAATAGTCCTCTCTACACGATAATAACTTGTAGTACACCCAATTTTACAATCATACGATGCCTCTTGCTCAATATAAGAGATGTCATATGCTCCAAGAATAAGATGCCAATAGTCCTCTCTACATGACATTAAACTGTAGTACACACTATGTGCCAAAAATATTATGCCACTTACTCCAAACAAGAGTAGACTTATGCTCGAATCATAATATTCTAATTTTCCTCTCTACATGACCATAAATTTTAGTACACCCTATGTAAAAATCGGAGGATTCCCCTTTCTCCAAATAATAGATGCCTTTTGCTCCAAGAATAAGATGTCAATAGTTAACTCTACATGACTATAAACTGTAGTACAACCTATGTGCCAAAAATAGGATTCCTCTAGCTTTAAACAAGAGATTCCTTATTCTCCCATCATAAGATGCCAATTGTCCTCTCTACATGACTATAAACTATAGTACACCCTATTTGAAAATCATAGGTTTCCTATTCCTCCAAATAAGAGATGCCTTATGCTCCAAGAATAGGATGTCAATAGTCCTCTCTAAATGACTATAAATTTCAGTACACCCTTTGTTCCAGACATAGGATACCTATTTCTATAAATGAGATATACCTTATGCTCCAAGCATAAGATGATAATAGTCCTATCTAAATTACTATAAACTATTGTACACCCTTTGAGACAATCATAGGATGCCTCTTGCTCCAAATAAGAGATGCCTTATGCTCCAATCATAAGATTCCATTAGTCCTCTCAGCATGACTAAAAATGGTAGTACACCCTATGTGCCAAACATATGTTGCATCTTGATCCCAACAATAGATACCTTATGATAGAAGCATAGGTTTCCAATAGTCCTCTCTACAAGAATATAAACTGTAGTAAAACCTATATTCCAAACATAGGTTGCCATTTTCTCCAATCAAGAGATGCCTTATGCTCCAAGAATAAGATGGAAATAGTCCTCTCTACATGACTATAAATTGTAGTACACCATATGTGACAATCATAGGATGCCTCTTGCTCCAAATAAGAGATGTCTTATGCTCCAAGCATAAGATTCCAACAGTCCTCTCTACATAACTATGAACTGTAGTAGACCCTATGTGCCAAACATAGGATTCCTCTTGCCCAAAACAAGAGATGCCTAATGCTTCAAGCATAAGATGCCAATAATCCTCTCTACATGATTATAAACAATAGTACACACTATGTGACAATCATCGGATGCCTCTTGATCTATACGGGAGATGTATTATTCTCCGAGCATAAGATTTCAATTGTCCTCTTTACATGACTATAAACTGTAGTACACCTAATGTGACAATCATAGGATGCCTCTTGCTCCAAATAAGAGATTCCTTATGCTGCAGGCATAAGGTGCCAATAGTCCTCTCTACATGACTATAACCCATAGTACACCCTATGTGACAATAATAGGATGCCTCTTGCTCCAAAAAAGAGATGCCTTATGCTCCAAGCATATGATTCCAATAGTCTTATCTACAAGACAATATACTATAGTATACCATAAGTTCTATACATAGGATGCCTCTTGATTCAAAAAATATATGCCTTATAATCCAAGCATAAGATTCTAATAGTCCTCTCTACATGACTATAAACTCTAGTAGACCCAATGTGACAATCATAGTATGCCTCTTACTCCAAATAAGAGATGTATTATGCTCCATGCCTAAGATGCCAATAGTCCTCTCTACATGGCTATAAACTGAAGTACAACCTATGTACCAAACATAGGATGCCTCCTACTCCAAATAGTAGATGTCTTATGCTCCAACCATAAGATGCCAATAGTCCTTTCTACCTGAAAATAAATAGTAGTACACCATATGTGACAATCATTGGATGCCTCTTGCTCTAAATAAGAGATACCTTATGCTCTAAGAATAGGATGAAAATAGTCATCTACACATAACTATAAACTGTAGTACACCATATGTTCCAAACATAGGATGTCGCTTTCTCTATACGAGAGATGCATTATGCTCCAAGCATAAGATGCCAACTGTCCTCTCTACATGACTATAAACTATAGTACACCCTTTGTGACAATCATTGGATGCCTCTTGCTCCAAATAAGAAATGCCTTATTCTCCAAGCATAAGACTCCAATAGTCCTCTCCGCATGACTATAAACTATAGTACACCCAATGTTCCAAACATAGGATGCATATTTATCCAAACTTGACATGCCTTATGCTCCAATAATAAGATTCCAATAGTCCTCCATACATGACTATAAACTGTAGTACACCCTAGGTTCCAAACATAGGATTCATCTTGCTCCAAACAAGAGATTCCTAATGCTCTAAGAATAAGATGACAATAGTCCTCTCTATATAACTATAAAATGTAGTACACACTATGTGACAATAATAGGATGCCTCTTACTCCTAATAAGAGATAACTTATGCTCCAAGCATAAGATGCCAATATTCCATTCTAAATGACTATAATCTGTAGTACACCCTATGTTCCAAACATAGGATGCCACTTGTTCCAAACAAGAGATGCCTTATACTCCAAGCATAAGATGATAATAGTCCTCTCTACATGACTATAAACTATAGTACACCCTATGTGACAATCATAGGATGCCTCTTTCTCTATTAGTGATATTCCTTACGCTCCAAGCTTAACATTCCAACAGTCCTCTCTACATGACTATAAACTGTACTATGCCGTATGTGCCAAACATTGGATGCTGCTTGCTCCAAGAAAGAGATGCCTTATGCTCCAAGCATAAGATGTCAATAGTCCTCCCTACATGACTATGAACGGTAGTACACCCTAAGTGACAATCATAGGATGCATCTTACTCAAAATAAGAGATGACTTATGCTCCAAGCATAAGATGCCAATAATCATCTCTACATGACTATAAACTGTAGTATACCCTATATACCAAACATGGGATACCTACTACACCAAACAAGATATGCCTTATGCTCCAAGCATAAGATTCTAATAGTCCTCTATACATGACTATAAAACTAATTACACCCATTGTGTCGAACATTGGATGCCTATTTCTCTAAATAAGAGATTCCTTATGATCCTAGAATAAGATTCCAACTATCCTCTCTAAATTAATATAAACTGTAGTACACCCTATGTGACAAACATAGGATGTATCTTGATCCAAAAATGAGATGCCTTATGCTCCAAGCATAAGATCCCAATAGTCCTCTCTACATGACTGTTAACTGTAGTACACCCTATGTGACAATCATAGGATGCCTCTTGCTCCAAAGAAGAGATGACTTATACTCCAAGAATAAGATCCCAATAGTCATGTCTACAAGACTACGAATTGTAGTACCCCCTATGTGAAAAAAATAGGATGCCTCTTTCTCTAAACAAGAGATTCCTTATGCTCCAAGCATAAGACGCCAATAGTGCTCTCTACATGACTATAAACTGTAGTACACCCTATATGACAGTCATAGGATGACTCTTCATACAAATAATAGATTCCTTATGCTCCAAGCATAAGATGCCAATAGTCCTCTATACATGACTATAAATGGTAGTGCACTCTATTTTCCAAATATATGATACCTCTTGCTCCAAACAAGATGTGACGTCCCGGACCCGGCTACCCCTCAACCCGAGCCCCGAGCCCGGTTGGCTACATGACCCCTGGCTCGTCTCCCCATAGGCTAGGGGCTGCCGACTAGCAGTGGTGGTGTAATGGTAAGACAGTGGGGAGACTATACCCCCACGTTAGAGTACGTAGCGGAATATCAGCAAGTGATAAAATAGCAGAAGTAAAACCAATGGACAAATAGGGGAAAAAGTGAAACATACAACCAAAAAACAGAATTAAGTAAAACCCTGATAAATATAAAAAATCCACATAGGCAGTGTCTGATACAAAATGGATGCATGGTATGATAATACAATTGAAATGGAAGACAAGCATTATATACAGTAATATAAAAAGAGAACAAAAGTAGTCTGCGAGCATCTCTAGAAAAGCTTGATCATCTGCTCTGGAACTCTAGCTAGAACATACATGTATCAACAACCTAAAGTTAGGCCTTTTCCCCTACTAGTACCTACAGCAGTAAAGTCTACACGGGTTCCCAGGTGGCTGCCCAGGTAGGGTGTGAGACAAGTCTCAGTAGGCCACCACCAAAGATGTCTACGTGTAATCCAAATAGGTGTTTGCAAGCAAAGTGGGTAATAGAATGCATGTAAGTAAAAAAAAAGTAAACAAACAACCCTCCCGCTTAGGTTCTAGAATAACACCTAGCGGGTCTACCTGCTTCAGCTCATGATTGGGAATCTGAACAAACACCATAAGTATAAGTACATAGATATAGGTTATCACTGCCATGAGGTAAACATGCCTCTCTTCCTTGCTTCTCACATAGGTACAATTGTCACTGGCCGGAGGTATTAATGCCTCTCATCCATAAGCACTGTGACTGTCATGGTGTAGAAATTCCTCCCCCCTATAAAGGTTGTATGGGAACGAGGTAGAAATGCCTCTCGTCCTCAATCGTTGTAGCTGGCGTGGGGTAGAAATTCCTCCCACCCGTAAAGGTTATATGGGCACGAGGTATATATGCCTCTCGTCCCATTACACAATGATTCAGTTGGCATGGTGTAATAATGCTTCCCGCCCACACATGGGGATTCATCTGGCATGGAGTAAGAATGCCTCCCGCCCATACAAGGGTTATCACATGGTTTTCAACTCAGCAAAACACAAACATTCACATCACAATATACAAGTCAAACCATCTTATATTATATCACATTAACAATCATGGAAATTCCATCATTTAATATCACATAATCACATCTCAAGGAAACATACACTTCAATTCATTCAAGGGGTTTAGGCTATCCCATCCTTGCCAACCTCTAACCAGGTCATCTCATTTTCCTAACATGGAAAATTCCCTTTCAAGACATGTCGTTAAGGTCCAAAGGTAAAAAGGGCCAAAACTCAAGGCCTACCACCTTTTGTTAACCACTCTCGGTCCATACCAAATCTAAACACCCTAACAAGGTTAGGTTCATCACTCCTATACCACACGATTCATTTAGATATGAAGAAGTCATTATAAAAATGGGGTTTGGAGAAAGGCAAACCACGACACGACAACAATAAATCAATAAGGAGAAAACCGAAAATGGAAACCATGTGGCCACCCACCTTAGAGCTATAGGCATAGGCTCGCTTGATATCGACCTCAGATTCGCAGTAGATTTGAAAAGATCTGAGTTCCAGTTCAATGTCCTGAAAATAGGGGATATGATCCTGTATCAAAATAACATGACAGAAGGCAAGATTCACCGAGGAAGGAAGCTTAGGTGTGGTAATCCTTACCTTGGAATTTCCAACGCTTCTGACGGATCATGAAATGGACATCGGGAGATTAAACGGCAAGGAAAAGATAGAGGAGAGGGTTTGGAGCTGAAAAGAGGCTCCCCTCTAGTTCTGTCCACGGGAAGAAGAAAGAAAGAGGTGTCTGGTCTTATAAAATAATTAAGGGAAAAAAGGTAAATTTACCCAGAACTGGGTTGCATGGTTTAGGGGAACGGTTTACCAAATCGTGCGCAAACAGTGTGCTTCTCTCTACCTTCAGATAAAGGGTCGCACAGTTTCAGTGCACGGTTTACCCAAACCATGAGCAAACCGTGTGCACCTCCCTGCTTCCAGACCAAAGGCCGCACGGTTTACCCAACCTGTGCGCAAGCTGTGCGCCCCTGTCTACAGGTCCATTCCACAAACTCCCGGGCTCCGAAAAAACCCCAGACACTCCTCTGACCTTCCGTAGAACATTACACACATCAAATAAGATTTAAGGAAAGATTCGAATGAAAACTAATGATCCGTACCTTTTCCAAGGAGTCGGGTCATTACAACCTCCCCTCTTTAAAGCAACTCGTCCCCGAGTTGGCCTTCCAAGGGTACTGAGGTGTCATCAACGAAAATCCCCAGCCATTGAGAACGTATATCAGAATCCCATTCTGAGGTCTCATCCTGTACCCGACCAAGCTGTCATAGCACCCGTACAAGATGTACAGACCAGCAACAGAGTGTCTTCACACTTCGGTCAACAATTCGCATCAGATACTCCTTGAAAGAAGAATCCATATCCAGTTCAACCTCATCATGCTGAAAAATGTGAGCCGGATCTGAAAAGTACCAGAATAGTTGAGATACATGAAAAACAACATGCATGGCCTGATATATCTGTGGAAGTGCAAGCTGGTAAGCTACTGGACCGATCCGCTTCATCACCTCAAAGGGTCCTACGTACCTCAGTGAGAGCTTACCCTGCTTCCGTATACGTTTCTGCCCCAACCTGGGTGACACCTTCAAGAAAACCCGGTCCCCAACCTCGAACTCAAGAGGTCCCCGGTTCATGTTAGCATAGGATTGCTGTCTAGACTGAGTTGTCTGAATATGATTCCTAATAAGCTGTATCTACTATGTAGTCTCCTGCACAAGATGTGGTCCTAGAATAGCTGCCTCCCCTGCTTCAAGACAACTCAAAGGTGAGCGATAAGGCCTTCCATATAAGGCTTCATAGGGAGCCATCTCAATGGTATCATGGAAGCTATTGTTATAACTGAACTCGACAAGAGGAATGTGTTTCTCCCATGAACCTCCAAAATCAAGAACAGAGGCACGTAACATATCCTCTAGTACCTGTATAGTCAGCTCGGTATGTCCATCAGTCTGCGGGTGATAGACCGTGCTCAAAAGTACCTGTGTACCCAAGGACGTCTATAAACCATGCTAGAACCGAGATGTAAAACAAGGATATCTGTCCGAGACAACAGATCGAGGTTCTCCATTAAGTCGCACTATTTCCATGACATACAGTCTTCCCAAGTCATTAACCGTGATGGTCTCCCGCACTGTTAATAATTGTGTGACCTTCGTCAGAGGGCCGATGATAACCCATACTGCATCATTTCTACGAGGTGACCTCGATAAACTGGTTACAAAGTCCATAGAAACATCCTCCCATTTCCACCCCGGAATGGACAACAGCTGCAAAAACCCCATCGGACACTAATGTTTCGCCTTCACCTTCTGACAGGTGGAACAACGTGTGATAAGACCAGCTATATCCCACTTCATGTTAGGCCACCAGTACTATTGTCGCAAATCACAATACATTTTGGGGATGCCTGGGTGAAATTCCCATGCTGAGGCATGGAAATCCCTCATCATCCCCTCTCGTATGTCTGTTAAGACCCATATACGCCCATGAAACAATAATGTATCACCCTCATACACGGTCCAATCTGTAGAGGCATCATTAGCGACACTCTCTCGTAGAAAAAGGACTTCTGGATGTAATAATCGTCTTTCCCTGACCTGTTCCAAAAGAGTAGATGTCACCACTAAGGCTGACAGAATAGTCTAACACTGACACTCCTGAACCTTAATGTGCATCTCTGAAAATAGAGTCATCAGCTTCCACTCCTCATTATATTCCTGAACCACTTGCGACTGAGTTTTCTGACTTAGCGCATCGGCTACTAAATTTCCTTTCCCTGGAGTGTTGGCCAGTTCGAAGTCAAAGGATTGCAGGTACTCGACCAACCTGTGTTTCCTGAGATTTAGATCCCTCTTAGTGAAGATATATTTGAGGCTTTTTTGGTCAGTGAAAACCACAAAACTCTCTCCCAACAAACAGTGTGTCCAATAGCGTAAGGCATGTACAACCGCTGTGAGCTCGAGTTCGTGCATCGGATAATTCCGTTCATGTGGCTTTAACTGACGAGAACCATACACAATGACTCACTCATCCTGCATCAATATAGCTCCAAGCCCGATACCTAACACATCACAATAGACCGTATAGGCTCTTCCTGGATCCAGAAAGATCAGTATCGGTGCTGAAGTTAGTCTGCCCTTCAGTTCCTGAAAAGATACTTCACAAGGTTCTGACCAATCGAATCTCTTCCCCTTTTTGGTCAAAGCTGTAAGCGGTGATGCAAGGCATGGAATTTCCTGAATGAACTGCCTATAATAACCAGTAAGACCCAAGAAACTCCTGATATTAAAGACATTTTTGGGATGCTCCCATGAAATTACAGCACTCACCTTCTTAGGGTCAACTAAAACTCCAAACTTAGAAATGATGTGACCTAGGAAGTGAATCTTATTTATCCAAAAGTGGCATTTACATAGCATAGCATAAATCTGATGCTATCTTAGTGTATTTAGTACGATCTCAATATGGGTTTCATGGTTGTGGATCGAATGTTAATAGAATATGATATCATCCACAAATACAACCACAAAAGAATCATGGTAAGGGTGAAAATACGATTCATAAGATCCATAAACACTAAAGGTGAATTTGTAAGCCCAAAAGGCATGACTAGGTACTCATAAAGACCATACCTACTCTTGAATGTCATGTGAGGTATATCCAAAGTCCTAAAACGCACCTGGTGGTAGCCAAACATCAAATCTATCTTTAAAAACACCTTCGCTCCTCGGAGCTGATCGAAGAGGTCTTCAATTCGAGGTAAAGGATATCGATTCTTAATAGTTAGATAATATAACTTACGATAATCTATGCAAAGACGAAGGGTACCATCTTCCTTCTTGGAAGAAGAACGGGTGATCCAAAAGGAGAGGTACTAGGATGTATAAAGCCTTTTTCTTCCAGGTCCTCCAGCTGTCTCTTGAGCTCCAGGAGTTCCTTACATGCCATCCTATAAGGAGGAATGGTCACTGGTGCAACTCCTCGGATAATATCAATAAAAAACTCCACCTCCCACGCTAGAGGTAGACCAGCGAAATCATCAAGAAATACATCACTGAAATTCTCCACTACATGAGGATAAACAGAGGGTTGTAACCCTTGGTCATCGAGATAAATACTGTAAACCTGTGTCGTGACACCACCTAAACTCTGGTGTTCCGGTCCTTCTCATGTATCACTAAGATCTCATTATCCCTTATGAATTTGCGTGTCACCCTATGGTGACAAAAACACCAGCCTCCAATGATATCAGTCAATCTGGGCTCTATAGGGAACTAACAAGTCCATCCCGATTATAATATCAAAACCTGTCATATCCAGAACATACAGGTTCCACACGAAAAGGTAACCTCCCACCTCGATGGGACAATTCTGACAATGACGAATTCCCTCTGAATGGATACATAATAGGGTATCTAGTGTGGTCATACAATGATATGACTCAATGTCGAGGCCCAAACTTCCAATAATCGCCTCTGATATAATAGAGTGAGAAGCGCCTATATAAAACAAAGCAGATAATAATGTAGAGGAAACCAGAATCGTACCTCGTATAGTATATGGTCGGGCATACAGCTCCTCCGGCGTGGTCTCGACTACACATAATTGACCAGTACCACGACCCTGAGTCACAGCCTGGCTGCCTTGAGCAGACCCGCCCTACTGGCGCTGAGAGTCATTCACCTGATTACCTCTACCTCGACAGCCGTCACGGCCTGATTGGCCGGCGGTATTCCAGCTACCTTACTGACGTGATCCAACTGATCCAGCACCAGATCATGGAGTAGGTACATATCCCTAGTCACTGGAACCTGGGGGAAAATTTCTGCAGAAGCAGTGGTGATGACCCAACCTACCAAAACCTCTACGCTCCACTGGGTTTCGCGTACACTGCCTCTTCAAATGTCCCAGCACCCCACATTAGTGACAGATAAGAGTATCACTTGAGAAAAGGGTCTTACCACCACTAACACTACGAGAGACCTCAAAACACCACTTCTTCTCAGAAGCAGATCCACTAGAACCCTTCAGTGCCGAACCGCCCTGGTTTACACTGTCCTATTCTATGAATTTCCTCTCTGTGAAAAATGACTGATTAACAATTTCTCATCAACCTGAACATGTTATCCCTGTGACCGGATTGCATAAAATATCCCATCCTCAAAATTTCTAGCGACCATGAGATTATCAGCATCTAGTTTAGGAGAAAAACGTTGTAACTTAGTGAAACAGGATGAATATTCCATGACTTTCATGGTCCCTTGCTACAGATTCATAAACACTCTAGCTCTGTCATCCCTCAAATATGGGGAAATAAATAATCATTGTAGATGGTCTAGAAATCAATCCATATCATATCTCTCTGATGTCTCGATTGGGTGATGACATCCCACCACCTCCTGGATGAACCACGGAGCATATAAGCTATGATCATGACCCTCTGCTCTGGAGGCGTCTCAAGGTGCTCAAAGATGGTCAGAATAGCTTCCAACTAGGAATCCATAGCAAGTGGTTTGCAATCAACCATAAAAGTAAGAGGATGCTGCGACTGAAACTCTTGGGTCACTTCTGCCATACTCGGGTCAGGTCGCACTCCACCATGCAAACTCTTTATCAAACGTAAGAAGCTCTCACAGAACTGGGCATCGGCGCCTATCTCTATAATAGCAAGAGGAGACATAGGTGGATCGACAAGAAGATCAGTTGGTGACTCAGGGCCCGCCACCTCAGGAACATGATCATCGCCTCCTTTAGCATGTGCGACTTGAGGACATCTCGGATACATAGTGCTATAATGCCAAACAAATGTCTCAAAAGAAGTAACCAACAAAATTAAAGGCTGAACTATAGATGCTAAAATAGGTACTAAGCCTTCCTACCAATAAGATCACCTATCCACACTCATAAGAACTCTTAATAAAATAGGCCATTGTTCAAATTTAACTTAATCCAGTGATATGAAATTTCCCTACCCATAAGGGCCCATACTCCTCATGAACTGAAAGATGGCACACACTTGGATGTCATTTCTCATTTACTTGAGCTAATTAAGTACTCGAATTTCCTTTAAAGCAAATTATTGTTTTGGTTGGAATGTCATTTTCCGATCCATAAGGGACCATACACCTTATGAACCAAAGAGTTTCACCCACTAAAATCAAATCATTCCCCAATTCACAACATTCATGAAAGGTTAGCATAGTTTCACACATATTAACAAGGCATGGAAAATAAATAACAGACAATGCTCGCTGAAAATTTAAAATTTGCATGGGAAGATGAATGGCCTAATCATATTAGGCCTATCGTGATGCATGTTCTATTGCATAACCCTCATTTCATCGGGTCGAACCATGAAATCCAGATTCCAACTTTTCAAATCTCTATAACATCTCAAGACATGTGAAGCGCCCAACAGTGAAATGATATCAATAGTAAATAGTAGAATCATTAACAACATAAAATATTCAACTTGGTCTTTCTCTCGTACATGGGTTTGCAACGCCCAAGCACGGCTTATAACTAATTCCCTAAGCGTTACCATTCTCCAAGTCTATCATCGCCAAATAGTAAAGTAAGAAAGAAAGAAAAACCTCTGATACCACTTTGTGACGTCCCGGTCCCGGCTTCCCCCCAACCCGAGCCCTGAGCCCAGTTGGCCGCACGAACCCTAGCTTGTCTCCCCATAGGCTAGGGGCTACCGACTAGAAGTGGGGTTGTAATGGTAAGTCAATGGGGAGACTATACCACCATGTCAGAATATGAAGCGGAATAGAAGCAAGTGATAAAATAGTGGAAGAAAAACCAATGGACGAACAGGAGAAAAGGGGGAACATTCAACCAAACAACAGAAGTATGGAAAACCCTGATAAATATACAAAAGCCACATAGGCTGTTTCTAATACAAAAAGGATGCATGGCATGCTGATACAATAGAAATGGAAGACAAGCATTCTATACAATAATACAAAAAGAGAACAAATGTAGTCCACAAGCATCTCTATCCAAGCTCGATCATCTGCTCTGGAACTCCAGCTAGAACATACATGTATCAACAACCTGAAGCTGGGCCTTTTCCCCTACTAGTACCTGCAGTAGTAAAGTCTACACGGGTGCCCAGGAGGCCGCCCGGGTAGGGTGTGAGACAAGTCTCAGTAGGCCAACACCAATGATGTCTACGTGTAATCCAAATAGGTTTTCACAAGCAAAGTGAGTAATAGACTGCAAGTAAGTAAAATAAAGTAAATAAACAACCCTCCCGCTCTAGTTCTAGAAGGACACCTGGCGGATATACCTACTTCAGCTCATGGCTTGGAATCTAAGAAAACACCAAAAGTGTAAATACATAGATATAGGTTATCACTGGCATGAGGTAAGCATGCCTCTCTTCCATGCTTCTCACATACGTACAATTATCACTGGCCTGAGGTATGAATGCCTCTCGTCCACAACCACTGTAACTGGCGTGGGTCATAAATGCCTCCCACCCATAAGGGTTGTACGGGCATGAGGTATAAATTCCTCTCGTCCTCAATCGATGTTGCTGGTGTGGGGTATAAATGCCTCCCTCCCGTAAAGGTTATATGGGCATGAGTTATAAATGCCTCTTGTCCCATTACACAGAGATTCAGCTGGCACGGGGTAATAATGCTTCCCTCCCACACATGGGGATTCATCTGGAACGGGGTAAGAATGCCTCCTGCCCATAAATGGGTTATCACATGGTTTTAAACACAGTAAGGCACAACCATTCACATCACAATATATAAGGAAATCCATCTTATATTCTATCACATTAACAAGCATGGAAATTCCATATTTTAATACCACATAATCACATCTCAAGGAAACATATACTTCAATTCATTCAAGGGGTTCAGGCTATCTCATCCTAGCCAACCTCTAAATAGGTCATCTCATTTTCCTGACATGGTAAATGCCCTTTCAAGACATATCGTTAAGGTCCAAAGGTAAGAAGGGCCAAAACTCAAGGCATACCACCTTTGGTTGACCACTCCCGGTCCATACCAAATCTAAACACCCTAACAAGGTTAGGCTCATCACTCCTATACCACACAGGTAATTTAGATATGAAGCAATCATTATAAAAATGGGGTTTGGAAAAAGGTAAAACATGACACGGCAATAATAACTCAATAAGGCGAAAACCCTAAATGGAAACCACATGACCACCCACCTTAGAGCTGTAGGCGTAGGATCACTTGATATCGACCTCAGATTCGTAGTAGATTGGAAGAGATCTGAGTTCCAGCCCAATGCCATCAAAATAGGGCCTATGAGCCTGTATCAAAATAACAATATGGAAGGAAAGATTCACCGAGGAAGGAAGCTTAGGTGTGGTAAGCCTTACCTTGGCCTTTCCAATGCTTCTGACGGATCTAGAAACAGACACCAGGAGAAGACACTCCACGGAAAAGAGATAGGAGAGGGTTTGGATCTCAAAAGAGGCTCCCCTTTGGTTCTGTCCGCGGCAAGAAGAATGAAAGAGGCTTTAGTCTTTGTAAAATAATTAATGGAAAAAGGTAAATTTACCCAGAATTGGGTCACATGGTTTAGGCGCACGGTTTACCACACAGTGCACAAACCGTGCACATCTCTCTACCTTCAAATAAAGGGTCGCACAGTTTAGGTGCATGGTTTACCCAAACCGTACACAAACCGTGCGCACCAACCTGATTCCAGACCAAAGGCCGCACGGTTTACCCAACCCGTGCGCAAGCCGTGTGCAGGCCGTGCAACCCTGTCTGCAGGTCCATTCCTCAAACTCCCGGGCTCCGAACAAACCCTATACACTCCCCTGACCTTCCTTAGAACATTACACACCTGAAAAAATCTTAAAGGAAAGATTCTAAAGAAAACTAACAATCTGTACCTTTTCCAAAGAGTCGGGTCGTTACACAAGAGATGTCTTATGCTCCATGAAAAAGATGATAATAGTCCTCTATATATTAATATAAAATTTAGTACATCCTATGTGACAATCATAGGATGCCTCTTTCTCCAAATAAGAGATTCCACATGCTCCAAGCATAAGATGTCAATAGTACTCTCTACATGACTGGAAACTGTAGTACACCCTATGTTCCAAACATTGGATGCCTCTTGCTCCAAACAAGAGATGCCTTATGCTCCCAGCATAAGATGAAAATTGTCCTCTCTACATGACTATAAACTGTATTCACCCTATTTGACAATCATAGGATACCACTAGCTCCATGTAAGAGATGCCTTATGCTCCAAGCATAGGATGCCACTTGATCTAAATGAGATATGCCTTATGCTCCAAGTATAAGATGCTAATAGTCCTCTCTGTAGGACTACAAACAGTAGTACACCCTATGTGACAATCATAGGATGCCTCTTGAACCAAATAAGAGATGCATTATTTCAAAGAATAAGATACCAACAGTCCTCTCTACATGAATATAAATTGTACTACACCCTATGTGCCAAACATAGGATGCCACTTGTCCTCTATACATGACTATAAACTATAATACACCCTATGTTCCAATCATAGGATGAATCTTGCTCCAAAAAAAGAGATGCCATATGCTCCAAGCATAAGATGCCAATAGTCCTCTCTACATTACTATTAATTGTAGTACACCCTTTTTGAAAATCATAGGATGCCTCTTGCTCAAAATAAGAGATTCCTTATGCTCCCAACATAAGATGACAACAGTCCTCCATACATGAGTATAAACTGTAGTACACACTATGTGGGAAACATAGGATTCCACTTTCTCCAAACTAGATATGCCTTATGATTCAAGCATAAGATTCCAATAGTTCTCTCTACCTGACTATAAACAGTAGTACACCTTATTTGACAATCATAGCATGTCTCTTGGTCTAAATAAGGGATGCCTTATTCTCCAAGAATAATATTCCAATATTCCTCTATAAATGACTCTAAACTATAGTGCACCCTATGTGCCAAACATAGGATGCCTCTTGCTCAAAAAAAGTGATGTCTTATGCTCCAAGAATAAGTTGCCAATAGTCCCCTCTACATGACTATAAACTGTAGTACACCCAATGTGACAATAATAGGATGCCTCTTTCTCCAAATAAGATATGCCTTATGTTCCAAGCATAGGATGCCAAAAGTCCTCTCTACATGACTATAAATTGTAGTACACCCTATGTACCAAACATAGGATGTATCTTTCTCTAAATGAGACATGCCTTATTCTCCAAGAATAAGATGCAAGTAGTCCTCTCTACATGACTATAAATTGTAGTACACCCTATGTGACAATCATAGAATTCCTATTGCTCCAAAAAAGAGAAGCCTTATACTCCAAGCATATCATTCCAATAGTCCTCTCTGTAAGACTATAAACTGTTATACACCCTATGTTCCAAATATAGGATGCTTTTAGCTCTGAACAAGAGATTCCTTATGCTCCATGCATAAGATGCCAATAGTCATCTCTACAGGACTCTAAATTGTATTACACCCAATGTGCAAAACATTGGATGCCTCTTGCTCCAAACAAGAGATGCATTATGATCCAAGCATAAGATGCCTATAGTACTCTCTACATGACTATAAACTGTAGTACACCCTATGTGACCGTCATAGGATGCCTCTTTCTCTATAAGAGACATGTGTTATGATACAAGTGTAAGATGGCAATATTCCTCTCTACATGACTACAAACATCAGTACAACCTATGTGACAATCATAGGATGACTCTTGTTCCAAATAAGAGATTCCTTATGCTCATATCATAAGATTCCAATAGTCCACTCTACATGGCACAAAACTATAGTACACCCAATGTTCCAAACATTGGATGCCTCTTGCTCCAAACAAGAGATGCCTTATGCTCCAAGCATAAGATGCCTATAGTCTCCAATACATGAATATTAAATGTAGTACACCCTATGTGACTATCATAGGATGCCTCTTGCTCCAAATAAGACATGCGTTATGCCCCAACCATAGGATCCCAATAGACCTCTCTACATGACTATAAATTATAGTACATCCTATGTTCCAAAAATAGGATGCCTCTTTCTCTAAACGAGAGATGCCTTATGCTCCAAGAATAAGATGCTTACAATCCTCACAACATGACTATAATCTATATTACAACCAATGTGACAATCTTAGGATGCCTCTTTCTCCAAATAAGAGATGCCTTAGGCTCCAAGCATTAGATTCCAACAGTCCTCTCTATAAGTCTATAAATTGTAGTACACCCTATGTTCCAAACATAAGATGCTGCTTTCTCCAAAACAAGATATGCCTTATGCTCCAAGCATAACAAGCCAGTAGTCCTATCTACATTACTATAAACTGTACTACACCCTATGTGACAATCATAGGATGACTCTTTCTCCCAATAAGATATTCCTTATACTCCAAGCATAATATGCCAATAGTCCTCTCTACATTACTATTAAGTGTAGTACACCCTATGTGCCAAACATAGAATGCCTCTTAGTCTAAACAAGAGATGCCTTATTATCCAAAGAATAAGATGCCAATAGTCCGCTCAACATGTCTATAAACTATAGTCCAACCTATGTGACAATCATATGAAGCCTCTTTCTCCAAATAAGTGATTTCTTATGCTCCAAGAATAGGATTCCAATAGTCCTCTCTACGTGACTATAAACTATAGTACACCCTATCGGCCAAACATAGGATGCCTCTTGCTCTAAACTAGAGATGCCTTATGCTCCATACATAAAATGATAATAATCCTCTCTACATGACTATAAAATATAGTACACACTATTTGAAAACCATAGAATGCCTCTTGATTCAAATAAAAGATGCCTTATGCTCCAAGAATAAGATGCCAATAGTCCTCTCAACATGAATATAAACTGTAGTACACCCTATTTTCCAAATATATTATGAAACTTGATCCAAACAAGAGATACCTTGTGCCTCAAGAAAAAGATGCAAATAGTCCCCTCTACCTGACTATAAACTGTAGTACACCCTATGTTCCAAACATAGGATACCTCCTGCTCCAAACAAGAGATGCCTTCCGCTACAAGCATAAGATGCCCATAGTCCTCTCTACATAACTATACACTGTAGTACACCCTTTGTGACAATCATAGAATGCCTTTTTATCTATATGAGATATGCCTTATTCTCCAAACATAAGATGAAAATAGTACTCCCTAAATGACTATAAATTGTAGTACACCCTATGTTCCAAACATTGGATGCCTCTTTTCGAAACAAGAGATTCCTTCTGCTCCAATAATAAGATGCCAATAGTCCTCTCTAAATGACTATAAACTGTAGTACACCCAATGTGACAATCATAGGATGCCTCTTTCTTCAAAAAGGGATATCGTATGCTGCAAGCATAAGATTCCAATAGTCCTCTCTAAATGAATATAAATTGTAGTACACCCTATGTGCCAAACATAAGATGCATCTTGCTCTAAACAAGAGATGACTTACGCTCCAAGCATAAGATGCCAATAGTCCTCTCTACATGACTATAAACTGTAGTACACCCTATGTGACATTAATAGGATGCCTCTTGATCCAAATAAGAGATGCCATATGCTCCAAGCATAAGATTCCAATAGTTCTCTCTACATGACTATAAATTATAGTACACCCTATGTGCCAAACATAGGATGCCTTTTTCTCCAAACAAGTGATGCATGATGCTACATGCATAAGATGTCAATAGTCCTCTCTATATGACAATAAACTATTGTACACCCTATGTGACAATCATAGGATGCATCTTGATCTAAATAAGAGATGTCTTATACTCCAAGAATAAATGAAAATAGTCCCCTCTACAAGTCTATAAACTGTAGTACACCATATTTTCCGAACCTAGGATGCCTCTTGCTCCAAACAATCGATGCCTTATGCTCCATGCATAAGATGATAATTGTTCTCTCTACATGACTATATATTATAGTACACCATATGTTCCAAACTAAGTATGTCTCTTGATCAAAAAAAGAGATGGATTATGCTCCGAGAATAAGATTCTAATAGTCCTCCCTACATGACTATAAATTGTAGTACACCGTATGTGAAAATCATAGGATGCCTCTTGCCCCAAATAAGAGATTCCTTATGCTCCAATAATAAGATGCCAATAGTCTTCTCTACATCACTATAAACTGTAGTACACCCTATCTGACAAACATAGGTTGTGTCTTACTCCAAATAAGAGATTCCTTATGCTCCATGTGTAACATGCCAATAATCCTCTCAACACGACAATAAATTGTAGTACACCCTATTTGAAAATCATAGGATTCATCTTTCTCCATATAAGAGATTCCATATGCTCAAGAATAATATGCCAATAGTCCTCTCTATTTGACTATAAACTGTAGTACACCCTATATTCCAAATATAGGATGCCTCCTGCTCCAAAAAAGCGATTCCTTATGGTCCAAGCATAAGATTACAATTGTCCTCTCTATATGACCATAACATATAGTACACTCTATGTGACAATCATGGGATGCCTCTTGATCCAAATAAGATATCCCTTATGCTCCAAGCATAAATGAATATAGTCCTCTCTACATGTCTATAAAATGTAGATCACCCTATTTGCCGAACATAGGATGTCTCTTGCTCCAAACAAGAGATGCCTTATACACCAAGCATAAGATTCCAACAGTCCTCTATACATGACTATAAACTCTAGTACGCCCTATTTGACAATCATAGGATTCCTGTTGCTCCAAATAAGAGATGCCTTATGCTCCAGAAATAGGATGCCAATAGTCCTCTCTAAATGACTATAAATTGTAGTACACCCTTTGTGCCAAAAATAGGATGCCTTTTGCTCTAAACGAGAGATGCCTTATTCTCCACTCATAATATGCTAATAGTCCTCTCTACATTACTATAAACTGTAGTCACCATATGTGACAATCATAGGATGCCTCTTGCTGCAAATAAGAGACGCCTTATGCTCCAAGCATAAGATGCCAAAAGTCCTCTCTACATGACTATAAATTATAGTACACCGTATGTGCTAAACATAGGATGCATATTTCTCCAAACAACATATTCTTTATACTCCAAGCATAATATACCCATAGTCGTCTCTACATGAATATAAAATGTAGTACAACCTATGTTCCAAACATAGGATGCATCTTTCTCCAATCAAGATATTCCTTATGCTGCAAGCATAAGATGCCAATAGTCCTCTCTACATGACTATAAACTGTAGTACACCCTATGTGACAATCATAGGATGCATCTTGCTCTATATGGTAGATGTATTATACTCCAAGAATAAGATGCCAATAGTCCTCTCTATATGACTATAAACTGTGGCACACCCTATGTGACAATCATAGAATGCCTCTTGCTCCAAATAAGTGATGCCTTATACACCAAGAATAAGATGCATATAGTCCTCCATACATGACTATAAACTGTAGTACACCCTATGTGACAATCATAGGATGCCTCTTCCTCCAAATAAGAGATACCTTATGCTCTAGGAATTAGATGCCCATAGTCCTCTCTATATGACTATAGTCTTTGGTATGCCCAATGTCCCAAACATAGGATGCATGTTGCTCCAAACAAGAGATGACTTATGATCCAAGAATAAGATGACAATAGTCCTCTCTACATGACTAAAAATTCAGTACACCCTTTGTGATAATCATAAGAAGCATCTTGATCCAAATAATAGATGCCTTATGCTCTAAGAATAAGATGCCAATATTCTTCTCTACATGACTATAAACTGTAGAACACCATATGTGCCAAACATAGGATTCTAATTGCTCCAAAAAGGAGATGCCTTATATTCCGAGCATAGGATGCCAATAGTTAGCAATGTGAAACGGGATGCGGGCCCGCGGGTTATGCGGGCTTGGGGCGGGTTTGGGGCGGGGTGGGTTTTAGAAAAATTACCCGTATTATAAACGGGCTTAGACGAACAGCCCGCACGGGCAGCCAGACCATGCGGGTTTACCCGCACGGATGCGGGATTGCCCGCGGGCTTTTTTAAATTAAAAAAAATACATGATTTCATTTCACGGTATAAAAAAACTAAATAATTAAATGAAAAAGACGGGGGGCGTATCATCCCGAGACCTCCTGGAATTTGTGAGTTCCGAGAATCCCACTTCCTCATCCCTTCCTCTCCCCGAGATAGCCTGCCTCATCACGCCCCGCCTCCCCTTCCTCTCCCGAGACTGTTGTTCCCGCATCCCGCCCTCCCTTCATAATATTTATTTTTATCTCCAGCTATGTCACCCGCCTCCGCCACACCTTACACCGTCGGCTGTCTCCACCTCCCCCATGTCGGACCTGCACTGTCGCCCTCCTCCTCCTCCACGAGTCTGCGACCCCAGCCCGTCTGTGACCCCCGCCTCCACCACCTCCCCTATCCCCGCTCGGCCTTCACCTCCTCCCTTTGCCACCACTGCCACCCCGGCCACCCTCGCCACCTCTGTGCCAACCCCACCCGGCGCCGAACCTTCCCCCGCCTCCTCCTCCGCGACCTCATCCCATCCGCGACCCCCACCTCTGCCACCTCTGGTATCCCCGCCTGGCCCCCCGCCACCTTTGCGTCAATCCCGCCCCGCCCCCGAGCCCTCCCCTTTCTCCATGACCCCAGACCGGCCGCACCGCAACCTCGCCTCCGGCGCCTACTCCACGACCCCCTCCCCCCCTCCGCTGCTTTTTCCGCCTCAACCCCCCGCCTCCTTCGCCGCCACCCCAGCCCACTCCTGCTACCCCTTACCTCCTCCACCTCTCACACCTCCTTAGCCTACACCTCCTCCGCCACTTCAGCCTTCTCCGCCACCCCTAGGTTTCCCGGCCTGCCACCTCTGGTACCGGCCTCCTACGGTCTTCCACCTTTGTTACTTCAACTGTGGCACCAACGAGGTAAGCACGTCGTAGGTGATTTTTATTTTTAAATTTTTTGATTTATGATAAACTATTTTAATTTTTAGTTTTAATTTTTAATATTTGTCATATTTTTGTTCTATATATCTCATAACATTTTAATGCAAATTTAAAAAATAACATATAACATCAATAAATATTTTATCACATATTTATTTGTTAATTTAAAAGGCGGGTTGCCCGCGGGCTTGCCCGCATCCGCTGCGGGGCGGGGCGGGCTTGATAAATCCACCCGTTTTTTATGCGGGCTTTTGTGGGTCTAGCCCGCATGGGCTCAAGCCCGCGCGGGCTTGGACCGCCCCGCCCCGCCCCGCCCGTTTCGCATTGCTACCAATAGTCCTCTCTACAAGACTATAAACTTTAGTACACCCTATGTGACAGTCATTGGATGCCTTTTGATCCAAATAAGAGATGCCTTATGCTCCATGTATAGGATGTTAATGGTCCTCTCTACATGATTATAAAATATAGTACACCCAATGTGACAATCATAGGATACCTCTTGATCCAAATAAAGACACCTTATGCATCAAGCAGAAGATTGAAATAGTCCTCAATACATGAAAATAAACTATAGTACACCCTATGTGGCAATCATAAGATGCCTCTTGATCTATATGAGATATGTCTTCTGCTCCAAGTATAAGATGCCAATAGTCCTTTTTACATGACTATAAACTGTAGCATACCCTATTTGACAGTCATAGGATACCTCTTGATCCAAATAAGAGAATCCTTATGATCCAAGCATAAGATTCCAATAGTCCTCACTACATGTCTATAAACCGTAGTAGACCTTATGTGACAATCATAGGATGCCTCTTGCTTCAAATAAGAGATGAATTATGCTCCAAGCATAAGATTACAATAGTTTTATCTACATGACTATAAATAGTAGTACACCATATGTGCCAAACATAGGATTACTCTTGCTCAAAACAAGGGATTCCTTATGCTCCAAGAATAAGATGCCAATAGTCCTCTCTACCTGACTCTAATATATAGTACATCCTTTGGGCCAAAGATAGGATGCCTCTTGCTCCAAATAAGAGATGCCTTATGATCCAATAATAAGATGCGAATAGTCCTCAATACATGAATACAAAATATAGTATACCCTATGTGACAATCATAGTATGCCTCTTGCTCCAAATAAGAGATTCTTTATCCTCCAAGCATAAGATGCCTATAGTCATCTCTACAAGACATTAAATTGTAGTACACACTATGTTACAAACAGAGGATGCCTATTTCTTTATACAAGAGATTTCTAATGCTCCAAGAATAAGATTCTAATAGTCCTCTCTACATGACTATAAACTATAGTACACCCTTTGTGCCAAGAATTGGTTACCTCTTGCTTCAAACAAGAGATGCCTTATGCTCTAAGCATAAGATTCCAATAGTCCTTTATACATGACTATAAACTGAATTACACCCTATTTTCCAAACATAGGATGCCTCTTTCTCCAAACATGAGATACCTTATGCACCAAGCATAAGATTCCAACTGTCCTCTCTATATGATTATAAACTGTAGTACACTATATGTGAAAAACATAGGATGCCACTTGCTCTAAATAAGAGATGCATTATGCTCCAAGCAAAAGATACAAATAGTCCTATCTACATGGCTATTAACTATACAACACCCTATGTGACAATCATAGGATGCCTCTTGCTCCAAATAAGAGATTCCTTATCCTCCAAGCATAAGATTCCAATAGTCCTCTCTACATGACCACAAAATATAGTACACCCTATGTTCCAAGCATAGGATGCCTCTTGATCCAATATAGAGATGCCTTATGCATCCAGTTTAAGATGCCAATAGTCCTATTTAAATGAGAATATATAGTAGTACACCCTATGTGACAATCATAGGATGCCCCTTGATCTATACGAGAGATGTCTTATTCTCTAAGCAGAAGATGCCAATAGTCCTCTTTACATGACTATAAACTCTAGTACAACATATTTGACAATCATAGGATGCCTCTTGATCCAAATAACAGATTCATTATGATCCATGCATAAGATTCCAATAGTCCTCTCTACATGACTATAAACCGTAGTAAACCCTATGTGACAATCATTGGATGCCTCTTTCTCCAAATAAGTGATTCCTTATACTCCAAGCATAAGATTCTAATAGTCTTCTCTAAAATTCTATAAATTGTAGTACACTGTATGTGCCAAACATTGGATACCTCTTTCTTCAAACGATAGATTCCTTATACTCCAAGGATAAGATTCCAATAGTCCTCTATACATGACTATAGACTGTAGTACACCCTATGTGACAATCATAGGATTCCTCTTGCTCCAAATAAAAGATGCCTTATGCTCCATTCCTAAGATTCCAATAGTCCTCTCTAGATGACTATAAACTGAGGTAAACCCTCTATTCCAAACATAGGATGCCTCTTGTTCCAAACAAGATATTCCTTATTCTCCAACCATAAGATTCCAATAGTCCTCTATACATAACTATAAATAGTAGTACACCCTATGTGATAGTCATAGGATTCATCTTTCTCCAAATTAGAGAAACCTTATGATCCAATAATAGGATGCAAATAGTCCTCTCTTCATAAATGTAAATTTTAGTACACCCTATGTGGAAATCATTGGATGCCTCTTGATCCAAATAAGAAATTCCTTATTCTTCAAGCATAAGATTCCAATAGTCCTCTTTGCATAACTATAAACTGTAGTACACCCAATATTCCAAACATAGGATGGATCTTCCTCTAAAAAAGAGATAACTTATGCTCCAAGAATATGATATCAATAGTCTTCTCTACATGAATATAAACTGTAGTACACCCTAGGGGTCAAACATAGGATGCATCTTGCCCCAAACAAAAAATTCCTAATGCTCCAAGCATAATATGCCAATTGTCCTCTCTACATGAATACAAACTATTGTACACCCTATGTGACCATCATAGGATGCCTCTTGCTGCAGATAAGGGATAACTTATGCTCCAAGCATAAGATTCCAATATTCCACTCTACATGACTATAAACTGGAGTACACCCTATGTTCCAAACATACGATGCCTCTTGCTCCAAACAAGAGATACCTTATGCTCCAAGAATAAGACGCCAATAGTCCTCTCTATATGACTATAAACTTTAGTACACTCTTTGTGGAAATCATAGGATGCCTCTCACTATATATGTGTGATTCCTTATGCTCCAAGAATAATATTCCTATAGTCCTCTCTACATGACTTTAAACTGTAGTACACCCTATGTGCCAAACATTGGATGTCGCTTTCTCCAAACAAGAGATGCCTTATACTCCAAGCATATGATTCCAATAGTCCTCTCTATATGTCTACAAACTATAGTACACCCTATGTGACAATCATAGGATTCCTCTTACTCCATATAAGATATGATTTACACTCCAATCATGTGATGCCAATAGTCCTCTCTACAAAAATATAAATTGTAGTGCACCCTATGTTCCAAACATAGGATAACTGTTGTTCCAAACAAGAGATGCCTTATGATCAAAGCATAAGATGAAAATAGTCCTCTATACATGAATATAAACTAAATTACACCCTATGTACCAAACATAGGATGCCTATTACTCTAAACGATATATGCCATAAGGTCCAAGCATAAGATTCCAACTGTCTTCTATACCTGACTATAAATTGTAGTACACCATATGTGAAAAACCTAGGATACCTCTTACACCAAACAAGATATTCATTATGCTCCAAAAATAAGATTCCAATAGTCCTTTCTACATGACTATAAATTTTATAACACCCTATGTGCCAAACATAGGATTCCTCTTTCTCCAAAAAAGAGATGCCTTATGCTTTATGCATAAGATGCCAACAGGCCTCTCTACATGACTATAAACTGTAGTACACCATATGTGACCATCATAGGATGCCTCATGATCCAAATAATAGATGCCTTATGATATATGTATAATATTCCCTTTGTCCTCTCTACATGACTATAAATTGTAGAACACCCTATGTGCCAAATATAGGATGCATCCTGCTCCAAATAAGAGATTCCTTATGTTCCAAGCATAAGGGGCCAATAGCCCTCTCTACATGACTATAAATTGTAGTACACCATATGTGACAATCATAGGATTCCTTTTGCTCCAAATAAGAGATTCCTTATGCTCCAACCATAGGATTCCTATAGTACTCTCTACGTGACTATAAACTGTAGTACAGCCTATGTGACAATCATAGGATTCCTCTTTCTCTAAATAAGAGACACCTTATGCTACAAGAATAAGATTCCAATAGTCCTCTCAACATGACTATAAATTGTAGTGCACCATATGTGACAATAATAGGATGCATATTGATCTATATGAGAGATGTCTTATACTCCAAGAATAAGATTCCAATAGTCCTCTTTACATGACTATAAATTATAGTACACCCTATTGAAAATAATAGGATGCCTCTTGATCCAAATAAGGGAAGACTTATGCTCCAAGAAAAAGGTGCCAATAGTCCTTTATACATGAATATAAATTGTAGTACACCCTAT
Source organism: Viscum album (assembly GCA_963277665.1). Lineage (NCBI taxonomy): Eukaryota > Viridiplantae > Streptophyta > Magnoliopsida > Santalales > Viscaceae > Viscum > Viscum album. Next base: position 1,534,737,320 of record OY728121.1, on the reverse strand, counting down.
GTGACATTCATAGGATGACTCTTGCTCCAAATAAGTGATGCCTTATTCTCCAAGCATAAGATTCAAATAGTCCTGTCTATAGGGCTATAAACTGTAGTACACTATATGTGCCAAAAAAAGGATGCCTCTTGCTCCAAATAAGTGATTTCTTATGCTCCAAGCATAATAGGAAATAGTCCTCTCTACGTGACTATAAATTGTAGTACACCATATGTGACAATCATAGGATACCTCTTTCTCTATACGCGAGATTCCTTATGCTCTAAGAATAATATTACAATACTCCTCTCTACATGAATATAAACATTATTACACCCTATGTGCCAAACATAGGATGTCTCTAGCTCTGAAAAAGAGATGCCTTATGCACCAAGCATAAGATTCCAATAGTCCTCTTTACATGACTATGAATTGTAGTACACATTATGTGACAATCATAGGATGCCTCTTACTCCAAATAAGAGATGACTTATGCTCCAAGCATAAGATACCAATAGTCCACTCTACATGACTATGAACTATAGTACACCCTATGTTCCAAACATATGATACCTCTTTCTCCAAACAAGAGATGCCTTATGCTCCAAGAATAAGATTCCAGTAGTTCTCTATACAAGACTATAAACTAAATTACACCCTATATTCCAAACATAGGATGCCTCTTTCTCTAAACGAGAGATGTCTGATGCTCCAAGAAAAAGATTCCAAATGTCCTATCTACATGACTATAAACGATAGTACACCCAATGTGAAAAACATAGGATTCATTTTTCTCTAAACAAGAGATTCCATAAGCTCCAAGAATAATATGCCAATAGTCCTCTCTACAGGACTATTAACTGTAGGATACCCTATGTGACAATCATAAGATGACAATAGTCCTGCCTATATTACTATAAATGGTATAACACCCTATGTGCCAAACATGGTTTGACTTTTTCTCCAGACAAGAGATGCCTTATGCTCTAAGCACAAATACCAATAGGACACTCTACAAGACTATAAACTGTAATACACCATATGTGACCGTCATAGGATGCCTCTTGATCCATATAAGATATGCCTTATGTTCTAATAATATGATTCCAATAATTCTCTCTATATGACTATAAACTGTAGAACACCCTTTGTGCCAAACATAGGATGCCTCTTGCTCCAAATAAGAGATGCCTTATGTTCCAAGATTAAGATGCCAATTGTACTCTCTACATGATTATAAAATGTAGTACACCCTGTGTGATAATCATAGAATGCCTTTCACTCCAAACAAGAGATTCCTTATGCTCCAAGCATATGATGCCTATTTTCCTCTCTGTGTGACTATAAACTATAGTACACCTTATGTGACAATCAAAGGATGCCTCTTGCTCCAAATAAGATACACCTTATTCTTCAAGCATAAGATTCCAATAGTGCTCTCTACATCACTATAAAATATAGTATACCATATGTGACAATCATAGGATGCATATTGATCTATACGAGAGATGTATTATGCACTGAGAATAAGATATCAATAGTTCTCTTTACATGGATATAAATAGTAGTACACCCAATATGACAATCATAGGATGCCTCTTGATACAAATAAGAGAAACATTATGCTCCATGCATAAGATTCCAATAGTCCTCTCTACATGACTATAAACTATAGTTCACCCTATGTGACAATCATTGGATGCCTCTTGCTCTAAATAAGAGATACCTTATGCTCGAAGGATAAGATTCCAATAGTCCTCTCTACATGACTATAAACTATAATACACTATAATTGCAAAAAATAGGATGCCTCTTTCTCCAAATAAGAGATTCCTTATGATCTAAGCATAAGATGCCAATATTCCACTCTACATGACTATAAACTGTAGCACACCCTATGTGATAATCATAGGATGCCTCTTTCTCTATAAGAGAGATTCCTTAAGCTCCGTGCATAAGATTCCAATACTCCTCTCTACATGACTATAAACTGTAGTACACCCTCTATGCCAAACATAGGATGCCGCTTGCTCCAAATAAGAGATGCCTTATGCTCCAAGCATAAGATGTTAATAGTCCTCTCTACATGACTATGAATTGTAGTACATCCTATGTGACAATCATATTATTACTCTTACTCCAAATAATAGATGTCTTTTGCTCCAAGAATAAGATACGAATTGTCCACTCTACATGACTATAAACTGTAGTACACCCTATGTTCCAAACATTGGATACCACTTGCTCCAAACAAGAGATGCCTTATGCTCCAAGCATAATATGCCAAGAGTCCTCTATACATGACTATAAACTGAATTACTCCCTATGTGCCAAACATAGGATGCCTCTTCCTCCAAACCAGAGATGCCTTTTCCTCCAAGAATAAGATTCCAACTGTCCTCTCTACATGACTATAAACTATTATATACCCTATGTGACAAACATAGGATATTGCTTGCTCCAAAAAAAAGATTCCTTATTCTCCAAGAATAATATTCCAATAGTACTCTCAACATGTCTATTAATTTTAGTACACCGTATGTGACAATCATAATATTATGCTCTATCCACAAGATGCCAATAGTCCTCTATACATGACTATAAACTGTAGTACACCCTATGTGCCAAACATAGGATGCCTCTTGATCCAAACTAGAGATGTTTTATGCTTCAAGCTTAACATGCCAATAGTCTTCTCTACATGACTATAAACTATAGTACACCCTATGTGACAATCATAGGATTCTTGTTGATCTATACGAGATATGTCTTATGCTCAAAGCTTAAGATGCCAACAATTCTCTTTACAAGACTATAAACTGTAGTACACCATATTTGACAATCATAGGATGGCTCTTCATCCAAATAAGAGATGACTTATGCTCCAAGAATAATATTCAAATAGTCATCTATACATGACTATAAAATGCAGTACACTATATGTGACAATCATAGGATGCCTCTTGCTCTAAATAAGAGATCCCTTGTGCTCCAAGCATAATATTCCAACAATCATCTCTACAAGACTATAAACTGTAGTACACTGTATGTTCCAAATATAGGACGCCTCTTTCTTAAAATAAGAGATTCCTTATACTCCAAGAAAAAGATTCCAAAAGTCCTCTCTACATGACTATAACCCGTAGTACACCCTATGTCAAAATAATAGGATGCCTCTTGCTCCAAATAAGAGATTCCTTATGCTCCAAGAATAAGATGTCAATAGTCCTCTCTAAATGAATATAAACTGAAGTACACACTATGTGCTAGACATAGGATGCCTCCTGCTATATAGAAGATATTCCTTATGCTCCAATCGTAAGATGCCAATAGTCCTCTCTACATGAATATAAACAGTAGTACACCCTATGTGGCAATTATAGGATTCCTCTTGCTCCAAATAAGAGATACCATATGCTCTAAGCATAGGATACAAATAGTCCTCTATACAAAACTATAAAATTTAGTACACCCTCTGTGCCAAACATAGGATGCCTCTTTCTCTATACGAGATATGCCTAATGCTCCAAGAATAAGATGCCAATAGTCCTCTCTACACGACTATAAACTATAGTACACCCAATGTGACAATCATATGTTTCAACTTGCTCCAAAAAAGAGATGCCTTATTCAATAATCATAAGACGCCAATAGTCCTCACTGCATGACTATAAACTGTAGTACACCCAATGTTCCGAACAAAGGATGCCTCTTCCTCCAAACAAGAGATTCCTTATGCTCCTAGCCTAAGAATCCAATAGTCCTCTCTACATGACTATAGACTGTAGTAAACCCTAGTTACCAAACATAGGATGCCTCATTCTCCAAACAAGAGATTCCTAACGCTCCATGAATAAGATGCCAATAGTCCTCTCCTCATGACTATAAATTGTAGTACACCCTATATGTAAATCATAGGATGTCTCTTGCTCCAAATAATAGATAACTTATGCTACAAGTATAAGATTCCAATATTCAAATCTACATGATTATAAACTATAGTAAACCCTATGTACCAAACATAGGATGCCTCTTGCTCCAAACTATAGATACCTTACGCTCCAAGAATAAGATTCCAATAGTCCTCTATACATGACTATAAACTGTAGTACACTCTATGTGACAATCATAGGATGCATCTTCCTCTATACAAGAGATTCCTTATTCTCCAAGCATAAGATTCAAACAGTCCTCTCTACATGACTATAAACTGTAGTACACCCTATGTCCCAAACATTGGATGCCACTTGCTCTAAACAAGAGATGCCTTATACTCCATGAATAATATGCCAATAGTCCTCTCTACATGAATCTAAATTGTAGTACACCCTATGTGACAATAATAGATTTCCTCTTGCTCCAAATAAGAGATTCCTTATGCTCTAAGCATAAGATGCCAATAGTCTCCTCTACATGACTCTAAACTACAGTACACCCTATGTGCCAAACATAGGATTCCTATTTCTCCAAACAAGAGATTTCATATGATCTACGAATAAGATTATAATAGTCCTATCTACATGACTATAAATTGTAGTACACCCTATGTGAAAATCATATGATACCTCTTGCTCCAAATAAGATAAGTCTTATGCTCAAAGAATAGGATGCCGATAGTCCTCACTACATGACTATAAATTATAGTACACCTTATGTTCCAAACAAAGGATTCCTCTTTCGCTTTACGAGAGATGCCTTATGCTCCAACCATAAGAGGCCAATAGTCCTCTCTACATGACTATAAACAGTAGTACACCCTATTTGACAATCATAGGACACCTCTTGCTCCAAATAATAAATAGCTTATGCTCCAGGCATAGGATAAAAATATTCCTCTCTATATAACTATAAATTGTAGTACACCCTCTATTCCAAACATAGGATGCCTCTTTCCCTATACGAGATATGCCTTATGATCCAGGAATAAGATGCCAAGAGTCCTCTCAACACGAATTTAAACTATAGTACACCCAATGTGACAACCATTGGATGCGTCTTGCTCCAAATAGGAGATTCCTTATTCTCCAAGCATAATATGCCAATAGTCCTCTCTCCATGACTATAAACTGTAGTACACCCAATGTTCCAAACAAAGGATGCCTCTTCCTCCAAATAAGATATTCCTTATGCTCCAAGCATAAGATGTATATAGTCCTCTCTACATGACTATAAATATTAGTACACCCTAGGTTCCAAATATAGGATGCATCTTGCTCCAAACAAGAGATTCCTAATGCTCCAAGCATAAGATTACAATAGTCCTCTCTACATGACTATAACCAATAGTACACCCTATGTGACAATCATTGGATGACTCTTGATCCAAATAAGAGATTACTTATGCTCCGAGCATAAGATGCCAATATTCCACTCTACATGACTATAAACTGTAGTAAACCCTATGTCTCAAACATAAGATGCCTCTTGCTCCAAACAAGAAATTTGTTACACTCCGAGCATAAGATGCCAATAGTCCTCTCTACATTACTATAAACTATAGTAAACCCCATGTGACAATCATAGGATGCATCTTGCTCTATATGAGAAATTCCTTATGCTCCAAGCATAAGATTCAAATAGTCCTCTCTACATGACTATAAACTGTTGTACAACCTATGTGCCAAAAATTGGATTCTGCTTGCTCTAAACAAGAGAAGCCTTATGCTCCAAGCATATGATGCCAATAGTCCTCTATACATGACTATAAATTATAGTACAACCTATGTTACAATCATAAATTGCCTCTTGCTCCAAATAAGAGATGCCTTATGCTCCAAGCATAAGATTCCAATAGTCCCCTCTACATGACTATAAACTATAGAACACCCTATGTGCCAAACATTCGATGCCTCTTTATCCAAAAAATCGATTCCATAGGCTCTACGAGTAAGATGCCAATAGTCCTCCGTACATGACTATAAACTTTATTACACCCTATGTTACAATCATACGATACATCTTTCTCCAAATAAGAGAAGTCTTATGCTCCAAGAATAGGATGCCAATAGTACTCTCCACATGACTATAAATTATAGTACAACCTATCTTCCAAACATAGGATGATTCTTTCTCTATATGAGAGATTCCTTATTCTCCAAGAATAAGATTAAAATAGTCTCCTCTACCAGACTATAAACTGTAGTACAACCTATATGACAGTCATAGGATGCCTCTTTCTCCAAAATACGAGATACCTTATCCTCCAAGCATAAGATACCAATAGTCCTCTCTACATGACTATAAACTATAGAACACACTATGTGCCAAACATTGGATTCCTATTGCTCTAAAAAAGATATGCCTTATGCTCCATGCATAAGATTCCAACAGTCCTCACTACCTGACTATAAACTATAGTACACCCTATGTGCCAAACATAGGATGCCTCTAGCTCCAAATAAGAGATGCCTTATGCACCAAGAATAAGATGCCAATAGTCCTCTCTACATTACTGTATAAGGTAGTACACCCTATGTGAAAATCTTATGATGCCTCTTTCTCCAAATAAGAGATACCTTATGCTCCAAGAATAAGATTACAATAGTCCACTCTACATGACTATAAACCCTAGAACACCCTATGTGCCAAATATTGGATGTCTCTTTCTCCAAACAAGAGATTCCTTATACTCCAAGTGTAAATGCCAATAATCCTATCTACATGACTATATAATACAATATACCGTATGTGACAATCATAGGATGCCTCTTCCTCCAAAGAAGACATGCCTTATGCTCCAAGCATAAGAAGCTAATAGTCCTCTACACACGATTACAAACTATTGTACACCCTATGTTCCAAACACAGGATGACTCTTGCTCTAAAAAATAGATGCCTTATACTCCAAGAATATGATGCCAGCAGTCCTATCTATATGACTACAAACTATAGTACGCCATAGGGGCGAAACACATGATGACTCTTACTCCAAATAAGAGATTCCTTATCCTCCAAGCATAAGATGCAAAAAGTCCTCTATACATGACTATAAACTGTAGTACACCCTATGTGCCAAACATAGGATGCCACTTTCTCCAAACAAGAGAGGCCATATTCTCTGAGTATAAGATGCCAATAGTCCTCCCTACATGACTATAAACATTAGTACACCATATGTGATAATCATAGGATGACTCTTGATCCAAATAAGAGATGTCTTATGCTCCATGCATAGGATGCCAATAGTCCTCTCTATATGACTATAAACTGTAGTACACCCAATGTGCCTAACAAAGGATTCCCCTTGCTCCACACAACAGATGCCTTACACTCTAATCATAAGATGCCAAAAGTCTTATCTACATGACTATAAAATGACGTACAAACTATGTGACAATCATAGGATTCCTCTTTCTCCAAAAAAGATATGCCTTATACTCCAAGCATAAGATTCCAATAGTCCTCTCTACAAGGCTATAAACTATACTACACCATATGTACCAAACATAGGATGCCTCTTGCTTCAAACAAGAGATGCCTTATACTCCAAGCAAAAGATGCCAATAGTCCACTCTACATGACTATAAACTGTAGTACACCCTATGTGATAATCATAGGATGCCTATTGATCCAAATAAGAGATGCCTTATTCTCCAAGTCTAAGATTCCAATAGTCCTCTCTACATGACTATAAAATGAAGTACACCCTATGTGGCAAACCTAGGATGCCTCCTGCCCCAAACAAGAGATTCCTTATGCTCCAACTATAAGATACCAATTGTCTTCTCTGCATGACTATAAACACTAGTATACCCTATGTGACAATAATATGATGCCTCTTGCTCCAAATAAGAGAGACCTTATGGTCCATGCATAGGATGAAAATAGTCCTCTCTACAAAACTATAAACTGTAGTACACCCTATGTTCCAAACATAGGATTCCTCTTGCTCGATAAGAGATATGGCTTATTCTCAAAGCATAAGATGCCAATAGTCATCTCTACAAGACTATAAACTATAATACACCCTATGTGACAATCATTGGATGCCTCTTGACCCAAATAAGAGATGCTTTATTCTCCAAGCATAAGACACCAATAGTCCTCTTTGCATCACTATAAATTTTAGTACACCCAATGTGCCAAATATAGGATGCCTCCTCCTCCAAACAATAGATTCCTTATGCTCCAATTATAAGATTCCAATAGTCCTCTCTACATGACTATATACTGTATTACACCCTAGGTGCCAAAATATGATGCATCTTTCTCCAAGAATGAGATTCCAAATTCTCCAAGCATAAGATTCCAATAGTCCTCTCTACATGACTATAAACTGTAGTACACCCTATCTGACAATCATAGGATTCATCATGCTCCATATAAGAGATAACTTATGCTCCAGGCATAAGATGCCTATATTCCACTATAAATAACTATAAGTTGTAGAACACCATATGTCCCAAACAAAGGATGCCTCTTTCTCCAAATAAGATATTCCTTATGCTCCATGTATAAGATGCCAATAGTCCTCTCTACATGACTATAAACTATAGTACACCCTATGTGACAATCATAGGATGCCTCTTGCTCTATACGAGATATTCCTTATGCTTCAAGCATAATTTTCCAATAGTCCTCTCTACATGACTATAAACTGTAGTACACCCTATGTTCCAAACATTGGATGCCGCTTTCTCTTAACAAGAGATGCCTTATGCTCCAAGCATAAGATGCCAATAGTCCTCTCTAACTGACTATGAACTATTGTACAACCTATGTGAAAATCATATGATGCCTCTTACTCCAAAAAAAGATGACTTATGCTCCAATCATAAGATGCAAATTGTCCTCTCTACGTGACTATAAACTGTAGTACACCCTATTTTCCAAACATAGGATATCTCTTGTTACAAATAAGATATGCCATATGATCCAAGCATAAGATGCCAATAGTCCTCTATACATGACTATAAACTCAATTACACCCTACGTGCCAAACACAGAATGCCTCTTTCTCTAAATGAGAGATTCCTTATGCTCCAAGAATAAGATTCCAACTGTCCTCTCTACAAGACTATAAACTGTAGTACACCATATGTGACAAATATGGGATGCCTCTTGCTCAGAACAAGAGATGACTTATGCTCCATGAATATGATATCAATAGTTCTCTCTACATGAATATTAACTATAGGACACCCTATGTGACAATGATAGGATGTCTCTTGCTCCAAATAAGATATGCCTTATGCTCCATGCCTAAGAAGCCAATAGTCCTGTCTACATGACTATAAACTATAGTACACCCTATGGTCCAAACATAGGATGCCTCTTGCTCCAATATAGATATGCCTTATGATCCAAGCATAAGATGCCAATAGTCATCTCTACATGACTATAAGATGTAGTAAACCCTATGTGACAGTCATAGGTTGCCTGTTGATCCAAATAAAAGATGAATTATTCTCCAACCATAAGATGTCAATAGTCCTCTCTACATCGATATAAACTACCATACACCCTATTTTACAAACATGGGATATCTCCTGATCCAAACAAGATATGTCTTATTCTCCAATAATAAGAGGAAAATAGTTCTCTCTACTTGAATATAAACTATAGTACACCCTATGTGACAATCATACGATGCCTCTTTCTTCAAATAAGAGATTCCTTATGCTCCTAGCATAAGATTCCAATAGTCCTCTCTACATGACTATATATTGTAGTACACCCTAAGTGCCAAACATAGGATGCCTCATCCTCCAAAAAAGGAATTACATATTATCCAAGAATAAGATTCCAATTATCCTCTCTACATGACAATAAACTATAGTGCACCCTATGTGACAATAATAGGATTCAACTAGGTCCGAATAAGAGATCCCTTATCCTCCAAGCATCAGATGCCAAAAGTCCTCTCTACTTGACTATAAACTCTAGTACACCCTATGTGCCAAACATAGGATACCTGTTACTCTAAACAAGATATGCCTTATGATCCAAGTATAAGATGCTAATAGTCCTCTCCACATGAATTTAAACTTTAGTACACCCTATGTGACAATCATAGGATGCTTTTTTACTCCAAATAAGAGATGCCTTATTTCCAAGCATAAGCTGCCAATAGTCCACTCTATAAGACTATAGGCTATAGTACACCCTCTATGCCAAATATAGGATGCCACATGTCCTCTCTACATGACTATAAACTGTAGTACACCCTATGTGCCAAACATAGGATGAATGTTGCTCCAAAAAAAAGAGATGCCTTAGGCTCCAAGAATAAATGTCAATAGTCCTCTCTACATGACTATAAACTATAGTACACTCATTGTGACAATCATAGGATTCCTCTTTCTCAAAATATGTGATTCCTTATTCTCCCAGCATAAGCTGCAAATAGTCCTTCATACATGAATATAACCTGTAGTACACCCTATGTGATAAACATAGGATACCTCTTGCTCCAAACAAGAGATGCCTTATGATCCAAGCATAATATTCCAATAGTAATATCTACTTGACTATAAACTGTAGTACACCCTATGTGACAATTATAAGATGTATCTTGCTCCAAATAAAAGATGACTTATGGTCCAAGAAAAAGATGCCAATAGTCCCCTCTAAATGACTATAAACTATAGTACAACCCATGTCCCAAACATAGGATGACTCTTGCTCCAAACAATAGATTCCTTATGCTCTAAGAATAAGATGCCAATAGTCCTCTCTACACGATTATAAGCAGTAGTACACTCTATGTGACAATCTTAGGATGCATCTTGCTCCAAATAATATATTCCTTATTCCACAAGTACAAGATTACAATAATCCTCTCTACATGAATATAAACTGTAGTACACACTATGTTCAAAACATAGGATGCCTCTTGCTCCAAAAAAGAGATTCCTTATGTTCCAAGCATAAGATGTCAATAGTCCTCTCTAAATTTCTATAAACTGTAGTACACCCAAGGTGACAATAATAGGATGCCTCTTTCTCCAAATAATAGAGGGATTATGCTCCAAGCATAAGCTGCTGATAGACCTCTCTTCATGACTATAAACTGTAGTACACCCTATGTGCAAGACATAGGATGAATCATGCTTTAAACGAGTGATTCCTTATGCTCCAAGCATAAGATAAAATTAGTCCTCTCTACATGACTATAAACTGTAGTACACCCTATGTGACAACAACTTATTGCCTCTTTCTCCAAATAAGAGATGCCTTATGCTCCAAGAATTAGATGTCAATAGTCCACTCTACGATACTATAAACTGTAGTACACCCTATGTTCCAATCATAAGATGCCTTTTTCTCCAAACCATAGATGCCTTATGCTCCATGCATAATACGCCAATAGTAATATCTACATGACTATAAACTGTAGTACACCATTTGTGACAAACATAGGATGCCTCTTGCTCCAAACAAGAGATGCCTTATGCTCCAAGAATAAGATGCCAATAGTCCTCTCTACATGACTATAAACTCTAATACATCCTATGTGACAATCATAGGATTCCACTTTCTCTATAAGAGAGTTTTATTATGCTCCATGTATAAGATTTCAATAGTCCTATCTACCTGAATATAAACATTAGTACACCCTATGTGACAATAACAGGATTCCTCCTGCTCCAAATAAGAGAAGCCTTATGCTCCTAGCATAAGATACCAATAGTATTCTCTGCATGAATATAAACTGTAGTACCCCCTTTGTTACAATCATAGGATGCCTCTTGAAACAAATAAGAGATGCATTATGATCCAAGCATAAGATGCCAATAGTCTTCTCTACATGACTATAAACTGCAGTACACCCTCTATACCAAATAAAGGATGTCTTAGCTCTAAAAATAATATGCCTTATGCTCCAAGCATAAGATATCAATAGTACTCCCTATATGACTATAAACTGTAGTATAAACTATGTGACAATCATAGGATACCCCTTTCTCAAAATAAGAGATGCATTATTCTCCATCCAAAAGATTCCAATAGTCCCCTCTACATGACTCTAAACTATAGCACACCCTATGTTCCAAACATAGGATGCCTCTGGCTCCAAACAAGAGATTTCTTATGCTCCAAGCATAAGATGACAATAGTCATCAATACATGAAAATAAAATGTAGTATATCCTATGTGACAATAATAGGATGCCTCTTGCTCCAAATAAGAGACGCCTTATGCTCCAAGAATAGGATTCCAATAGTCCTCTATACATGACAATATATTGTTGTACACCATATATGAAAAACATAGGATGCCTCTTTCTCTGAACGATATATGCCTTATGCTCCAAGCATAAGATGTTAACAGTCATCTCTACAAGACTATAAATTGTAGTACACCCAATGTGATAATCATTGGATGCCTCTTGCTCCAAATAAGAGATACCTTATGCTCCAAGCCTAAGATGCCTATAGTCCCCTCTACATGAATATAAATTATAGTTTACCCTATGTGCCATACATGTGATGCCTCTTTCTCCAAACAAGAGATGCCTTATGCTCCAAACATAAGAGGCCAATAGTCCTTTCTAAATGTCTGTAAACTGTAGTACACCCTATGTGTGAAACATAGGATACCTATTTCTCCAAACAAGAGATGCCTTATGTTCCAACTATATGATGCCAATAGTCCTCTCTACATGACTATAAAATATTTTACACCCTATGTGACAATCATAGGATTCCTCTTTCCCTATACAAGATATGTCTTATGCTCCATGCATTGGATTCCAATAGTCCTCTCTATATAACTATAAACTGTAGTACACCCTATGTGACCACCATAGGATGCCACTTGCTCCAAATAAGAGATGCCTTATGCTCCAAGCATAAGATTCCAATAGTCCTCTATACATGACTATAAGCTGTATTACACCCTATGTGAAAATAATAGAATGCCTCTTCCTCCAAATAAGAGATGCCTTATACTCCAAGCATAAGATGTCCATAGTCCTGTCTACCTGACTATAAACTGTAGAACACCCTATGTCCCCAACATAGGATTAATTTTTCTCAAAAAAAGATATGCATTATGCTCCAAGAATAATATGTGAATAGTCCTCTCCACACGACTATAAACTATAGTACACCCTATGTGACAATCATAGGATGCATCTTGCTCCAAATAAGAGATGTCATATGCTCCAAGCATAAGATGCCAATACTCTCCTCTACATGACTATAAAATACAGTACACCATATGTTCCAAACATAGGACGCCACATTCTCCTTATAGGAGATGCCATATGCTCCAAGAATAAGATTCCAATAGTCCTCTATACATTACTATAAAATTTAGAACACCCTATGTGACAATCTTACGATACCTCTTTCTCCAAATAAGAGAAGTCTTATTCTCAAAGCATATGATGCCAAAAGTCCTCACTACATGAATATAAATTTTAGTACACCCTATGTGCCAAACATATGATTCCTCTTGCTCTATACGAGATATGCCTTATGCTCCACGCATAAGATTCCAATATCCCCCTCTACATGACTATAAACTGTAGTACACCCTATGTGACAATAATATGATTCATCTTTCTCGAAATAAGAGATGACTTATGCTCCAAATATAACATTAATATAGTCTTCTATACATGACTATGAACTATAGAACACCCTATGTTCCAAACAATGGATGCATATTGCTCCAAACAAGAGATGCCTTATGCTCCAAGCATATGATGCCAACAGTTCTCACTACATGACTATAAACTGTACTACACCCTATGTTCCAAACATAGGATGCCTCTTGATCCAAACAAGATATTCCTAATTCTCCAAGAATAAGATTCCAATAGTCCTCTCTACATCATTATATAAGATAGTACACCCTATGTGACAATCATATGATGCCTCTTGCTCAAAATAAGATATGCCTTATGCTCCATGAATAAGATGCAAATAGTCCTTCCTACATGACTATAAACTGTAGTACACCCTATGTTCGAAATATAGGATGGCTCTTGATCCAAACAATATATTATTTATGCCCCAAGCATAATATTACAATATTCCCCTCTACATGAATATAAACTATAGTACCCCATATGTGACAATCATAGGATGCCTCTTGCTCCAAATAAGAGATGCCTTATTCTCTAAGAATAAGATGTTAATAGTCCTCACTACATGACTAAAAACTATATTACACCCTATGTACCAAACATAGGATGCCTCTTGCTCCAAAGGAGAGATTCTTTATACTCCAAGCATAATATTTCAGTAGACCGAGCTACATAACTACAAACTATAGTCCACCATATGTGCGAAACATAGGATGCCACTTTCTCCAAATAATAGATTCCTTATCCTCTAAGCATTTGATTCCAATAGTATTCTCTACATGACTATAAACTGTAGTACACCCTATTTTCAAAACATAGGATGCCCCTTTCTCCAAACAAGTGATGCCATATGCTCCAAGAATACGATGAAAATAGTTCTCTCTACATGACTATAAACTGTAGTACAACCTATGTGATAATCATAATATGCCTCTTGGTACATATAAGAGACATCTTATTCTCCAACAATAGGATGCCAATAGTCCTCTCTACAAGACTATAAACTCCATTACACCCTATGTGCCAATCAGAGGATGCCTCATGCTCTAAATGAGAGATGCCTTAGGCTCCAACAATAATATTCCAATAGTCTTCTCTACATGACTGTAAACTATAGGACACCCAATGTGACAATAAGAGGATTCCTCTTACTCCAAATAAGAGATTCCTTATGCTCCAAGCATAAGATGCCAATAGTCCTCTCTACATGACAATAAACTATATTACACTGTATGGGAAAAACATTGGATTCCTATTGCTCCAAACAAGAGATGTCTTATGTTCAAAGCATTAGATTCCAATAGTCCTCTCCATATGACTATAAACTGTAGTACACACTATGTGCCAAACATATGATTCCTATTTCTCTAATCAAGAGATGCCTTATACTCCAAGCATAAGATGACAATAGTCCTCTCTACATGACTATAAAATGTAGTACATACAACCTGACAATCATAGGATGCCTCTTTCTAAATATAAGAGATGCCTTATGCTCAAAGAATAAAGATGCCAATAGTCCTCTCAACATGAATATAAATTGTAGTACACCATATGTGATAATCATAGGATGCCTCTTGCTCTAAATAAGTGATTCCATATCTTCCAAGCAAAAGATGTCAATAGTCCTATTTACATGTCTATAAACATTAGTACACCCTATGTTCCCAATATAGGATGCCTCTTTCTCTAAACAATAGATTCCTTATGCTCCAAGCATAAGATGCTAATAGTCCTCTATACATAACTATAAACTGTAGTGCACCCTATGTGACAATCATAGGATTCCTCTTGCTCCAAATAAGAGATGCCTTATTCTTCATGAATAGGATGTCAATAGTCCTCTATACATGACTATAAACTATATTACACCCTATGTGTCAAACATAAGATTCCTCTTGAACCAAACCCGAGATGCCTCATGCTCCAAGCATAAGATTCCAATAGTACTCTCTACATTACTATAAACTGTAGTACACCCTATGTTCCAAATATAGGATGCCTATTGACCCAAACAAAAGATTCCTTATGATCCAAGCATAAGATTCCAATAGTCCTCTCTAGTTGACTATAAACTGTAGTACACCCTATGGTCCAAACATAGGATGCCAATTGCTCCAAACAAGAGATGCCTTATTCTCCAAGAATAAGATTCCAATAGCCCTCTCTACATGACTATAAATTGGAGTACATCCTATGTTCCAAACAAAGGATGCCTCTTGCTCCATATGAGAGATGTCTTATTCTTCAAGAATAGGATGCCAATAGTCCTCTCTACATTACTATAAATTGTAGTACACCCTATGTGACCATCATAGGATTCTCTTTCTCTAAATAAGATATGCCTTATACTCCAAGAATAAGATTCTAATATCCCTCTCTACATGAATATAAACTGTAGTACACCCAATGTTCCAAACATAGGATGCCTCTTCCTCCAAACAATAGATTCCTTATCCTCCAAGCAATAAGATGCCAATAGTCCTCTATACAGGACTAGAAACTGTAGTACAACCTATGTGAAAATCATAGGATACCTCTTTCTCTAAATATGAGATGCCTTATGAACCGGAAATTTGATGCCAATAGTCCTCTCTATATGACTATAAACTGTAGTACACCTTATGTGCCAAAAATAGGATGCCTATTTCTCTAAATGAATGATTCCTTATGATCCAAGCATAATATGCTAATAGTCCTCTCAAAATAACTAAAAATTGTAGTACACCCAACATGACAATCATAGGATGAATCTTGCTCCAAATAGGAGATGATTTATGCTCCAAGCATAAGATGCCAATTATCCTCTCTACATGACTATAAACTGCAGAACAGCCTATGTTCCAAACATAGGATTCCTCTAGCTCCAAAAAAGAGATGCCTTATGCTCCAAGCATAAGATGTCAATAGTCCTCTATACATGACTAAAATCTATATTAAATCCTATGTGCCAAACCTAGGATGCCTATTGCTCCAAACAAGAGGTTCCTTATGCTCCAATAATACGATTCCAATAGTCCTCTCTACATGACTATAAACTATAGTATACCCTACGTACAAAACATAGGATCTATCTTGCTCCAAAAAATAGATTCCTTATTCCCCAAACATAAGATGCCAATAGTTTTCTCTAGATGACTATAAAATGTAGTACACCCCATGTGACAATCATAGGATGCCGCTTGCTCGATACGAGAGATGTATTATTCTCATAGAATAAGATGTAAATAGTTCTCTATACATGACTATAAATTGTAGTACACCCTATTTGACAATCATAGGATGCCTCTTGCTCCAAATAAGAGTTTCCTTATGCTGCAAGCATAAGATGCCAATAGACCCCTCTACATGACTATAAACCGTAGTACACCCTATGTGCCCAACATAGGATGCCTCTTTCTCTAAACAAGAGATGCCATATGCTCCCAGCATAAGATACCAATAGTCCACTCTACATGCCAATAAACTTTAGTACATCCTATGTGACAATAATAGGATACCTCTTTCTCAAATTTGGAGAAGCCTTATGCTCTAAGCATAAGATGGAAATAGTCCTATCAACCTGACTATAAATAGTAGAACACCCTATGTGACAACCACAGGATTCCTCTTTCTCTAAATATGAGATTCCTTATGCTCCAAGAATAAGATACCAATAGACCTATCTGCATGACTAAAAACTATAGTACACCCTATGTTCCAGACATAGGATGCCTCCTGCTCCAAAAAATAGATTCCTTATGCTCCAAGAATAAGATTCCAACAATCCTTTTTGCATGACTATAAACTCTAGTACACCATATGTGACAATCATAGGATGCCTCTTGCTCTAAATAAGAGATGCCTTATGCTCCAAGAATAAGATTCCAATAGTGATCTATACATTAATATAAACTATTGCACACCATATGTGCTAAACATAGGATACCTCTTGATGAAAACAAGAGATTACTTATGCTCCGAGAATAAGTTTCCAATAGACCTCTCTACATGACATTAAACTGTATTACACCCAATGTGCCTAACATAGGATGCCTCTTGCTCCAAACAAGAGATTCCTTACACTGTAAGAATAATATTCCAATAGTACCATCTACATTACTATAAAATGAAGTAAAAACTATGTGACAATCATAGGATGCCTCTGGCTCCAAATAAGAGATGCCTTATGCTCCAGGCAGAAGATTCAAATAGTCCCCTAAAAAAGGCTATGAACTATAGCACACCATATTGGCCAAACATAGGATGCCTCTTGCTTCAAACAAGAGATGCCTTATATTCCCAGCATAAGATTCCAATAGTCCACTCTACATGACTATAAACTGAAGTACACCATATGTGACAATCATAGGATTCCTCTTGATCCAAATAAGATATGCCTTATCCTCCAATTCTAAGATGGAAATAGTCCTCTATACATGACTATAAAATGAAGTATACCATATGTGCCAAACATAGGATGCCTCTTGCCCCAAAGAAGAGATACCTTATGCTCTAACCATAAGATGCCAATAGTCCTCTCTGCATGACTATAAACAATTGTACACCCTATGTGACAATCATATGATGCCTCTTGCTCCAAATAAGAGAGACCTTATGCTCCATGCATAAGATGAAAATATTCCTCTCTACATAACTATAAACTGTAGTACACCCTATGTTCCAAACACAGGATGCCTCTTTCTCTATATGATAGATGCCTTATGCTCCAAGCATAAGATTCCAATAGTACTCTCTACACGACTATAAACTGTAGTACACCCTATGTGAAAATCATTGGATGCCTCTTTCTCCAATTAAGATATGCCTTATTCTCCAAGCATAAGACGTCAATAGTCCTCTTTGCATGACTATAATCTGTAGTACCCCTAATGTTCCAAACATAGGATGCCTCCTCCTCTAAACAAGAGATGCCTTATGCTCCAAGAATAAGATGACAATAGTCCTCTCTACATGAATATATACTGTATTACACCCTAGGTGCCAAAATTTGATGCATCATGCTCCAAACAAGAGATTCCTAATGCTCCAAGCATAAGATGCCAATAGTCCTCTCTACATGACTATAAACTGTAGTACACCCTATGTGACAATCATAGGATTCCTCATGCACCATATAAGAGATAAATTATGCTCCAAGCATAACATGCCTATATTCCTGTCTAAATGACTATAAGTTGTAGAACACCATATGTCCCAAACATAGGATGCCTCTTGCTCCAAATAAGATATTCCTTATGCTCCATGTATAATATGGAAATAGTCCTCTCTACATGACTATAAACTATAGTACACCCTATGTGACAATCATATGATGCCTTTTGCTCGATACGAGAGATTCCTTATGCTCCAAGAATAAGATTCCAATAGTCCTCTTTACATGACTATAAACTTTAGTACACCCTATGTGCCAAACATTGGATGTCCCTTGTTCTTAACAAGAGATGCCTTAATATCCCAGCATAAGATGCCAATAGTCCTCTGTAACTGACTATGAACTATTGTACAACCTCTGTGACAATAATATGATGCCTCTTACTCCAAAAAAGATGACTTATGCTCCAAGAATAAGATTCAAATAGTCCTCTCTATGTGACTATGAACTGTAGTACACCCTATTTCCCAAATATAGGATATCTCTTGTTACAAATATGATATGCATTATTCTCCAAGCATAAGATGCCAATAGTCCTCTATACATTACTATAAACTAAATTACACCCCATGTGCAAAACACAAGATTCCTCTTTCTCTAAATGAGAGATGCCTTATGCTCCAAGAATAAGATTCCAAATATCATCTCTAAAAGACTATAAACTATAGTACACCCTATGTGAAAAACATAGGATGCCTCTTGCTCCAAACAAGAGATGCCTTATGCTCCATGAATAAGATGTAAATAGTTCTCTCTACATGACTATTAACTGTAGTACACCCTATGTGACAATGATAGGATGTCGCTTCCTCCAAATAAGTGATTCCTTATGCTCCATGCATAAGAAGCCAATAGTCCTGTCTACATGACTATAAACTGTAGTACACCATATGGACCAAACATAGGATGCCTCTTGCTCCAATAAAGAGATGCCTTATGCTCCAAGCATAAGACGCCAATAGTCCTCTCTAAATGACTATAAGATGTAGTACACCCTATGTGATAGTCATAGGATGCCTATTGATCCTAATAAGAGATGCCTTATGCTCCAACCATAAAATTTCAATAGTCCTCTCTACATAGATATAAACTTCGTACACCCTATTTTCCAAACATAGGATATCTCATCCTCCAAACAAGAGATGTCTTATTCTCTGAGCATAAGAGGACAATAGTCCTCTTTACATGACTATAAACAGAAGTACACCCTATGTGACAATCATACGATTCCTCTTGCTCCAAAAAAAAGATTCCTTATTCTCTTAGCATAAGATGCCAATAGTCCTCTCTACCTGACTATCAACTGTAGTACACCCTATGTTCCAAACATAGGATGCCTCTTTCTCCAAAAAAAAGATTCCTTATTCTCCGGGAATAAGATTCCAATTTTCCTCTCTATATTACTATAAACTATATTACACCCTTGGTCACAATAATAGGATGCCACTATCTCCAAATAAGAGATCCCTTATGCTCCAAGCATCAGAAGCCAATAGTCCTCTCTACATGACTATAAACTATAGTACACCCTACGTGACAATCATAGGATGCCTCTTGATCCAAATAAGAGATGCCTTATGCTCCAAGGCTAAGAATCCAATAGTCCTATCTACATGACTATAAAATAATGTACACCCTATGTGCCAGACATAGGATGCCTCTTTCCCCAAACAAGAGATGCCTTATGCTCCAACCATAAGATGCCAATAGTCTTCTCCGCATGACTATAAACAATAGTACACCCTATGTGACAATCATATGATGCCTCTTGCTCCAAATTATAGAGACCTTATTCTCCATTCCTAGGATGAAAATATTCCTCTCTACATAACTATAAACTATAGTACACCCTATGTGCCAAACATAAGATGCCTCTTTCTCTATAAGAGATATGCCTTATGCTCCAAGCATAAGATGCCAATAGTCCTCTCTGCACGACTATAAATTGCAGTACACCCTATGTGACAATCATTGGATGCCTCTTGCTCCAAATAAGCGATTCCTTATTCTCCAAGCATAAGACACCAATAGTCCTCTTTGCATGACTATAAACAGTAGTACACCCAATGTGACAAACATAAGATGCCTCCTCCTCCAAACAATATATGTCTAATGCTCCAAGCATAAGATGCCAATAGTCTTCTCTACATGAATATATAATTTATTACACCCTAGGTGCCAAAATTTGATACATCTTGCTCCAAACAAGATATTCCTAATGCTCCAAGCATAAGATGCCAATAGTCCTCTATACAAGTCTATAAACTGTAGTACACCCTATGTGACAATCATAGGATGCCTCATGCTCCATATAAGAGACAACTTATGCTCCAAGCATAAGATGCCTATATTCCACTCTAAATGAATATAAGTTGTAGAACACCATATGTCCCAAACATAGGATACGTCTTTCTCCAAAGAAGAGAGGCCTTATGCTCCATGTATAAGATGACAATAGTCCTCTCTACATGTTTATAAACTATCATACACCCTATGTAACAATCATAGGATGCCTCTTTCTCGATACGAGAGATTCCTTATGCTCCAAGCATAAGATTCCAATACTCCTCTCTACATGACTATAAACTGTAGTACACCCTATGTGCCAAACATTGGGTGTTGCTTGCTCTTAACAAGAGATGCCTTATGCTCCTAGCATAAGATGCCAATAGTCCTCTATAACGGACTATGAACTATTGTATAACCTATGTGAAAATAATATTATGCATCTTACTCAAAAAAAAGATGAATTATGCTCCAAGAATAAGATGAAAATAGTCCTCTCAACGTGACTATAATCTCTAGTACACCCTATTTTCCAAACATATGATATCACTTGTAAGAAATAAGAAATGCCTTATGCTCCAAGCATAAGATGTCAATAGTCCTCTATACATGACTATAAACTAAATTACACCCTATGTTCCAAACACATGATTCCACTTTCTCTAAATGATAGATGCCTTATGCTCCAAGAATAAGATTCAAACTATCCAATCTACAAGACTATAAACTGTAGTACACCCTATGTGACAAACATTGGATGCCTTTTGCTACAAAAAAGAGATACCTTATGCTCCATGAATAAGATTTCAATAGTTCTATCTGCATGACTATCAACTGTAGAACACCTTATGTCATAATGATAGGATGTCGCTTTCTCCAAATAAGAGTTTCCTTATGATCCATGAATAAGAATCCAATAGTCATGTCAGCATCACTATAAACTGTAGTACACCCTATGGTCCAAACATAGGATGCCTCTTGATACAATCAAGATATTCTTTATGATCCAATCATAAGATTCCAATAGTCATCTCTACATGATGATAAACTATAGTACACCCTATGTGACAGTCATAGGATGCATATTGATCCAAATAAGATATTCCTTATGCTCCAACCATAAGATGTCAATAGTCCTCTCTACATAGATATAAACTATCGTACACCATGTTTTCCAAACATAGGATGTCTCTTGCTCCAAACAATAGATGTCTTATTCTCCAAGTATAAGAGGACAATAGTCTTCTCTACATGACTATAAACTGTAGTACACCCTATGTGATAATCATAGGATGTCTCTTTCTCCAAATAAGAGATTCCTTATTCTCCTAGCATAATATTCCAATAGTCCTCTCTACATGACTATAAACTGTATTACACCCTATGTGCCAAACATAGGATGCCTCTTTCTCCAAAAAAGATATTCCTTATTCTTCGGGCATAAGATTCCAATTGTCCTCTCTACATGACTATAAACTATATTACACCATATGTGACAATCATAGGATGCCACTAGCTCCAAATAAGAGATCCCTTATGCTCCAAGCATCAGAATCCAATAGTCCTCTCTACTTGACTATAAACTCTAGTAAACCCTATGTGGAAAACATAGGATTCCTATTTCTCTAAACAAGATGTGCCTTATGATCCAAGTGTAAGATTCTAATAGTCCTCTCCAGATGAATATAAACTTTAGTACACCCTATGTGACAATCATAGGATGCTTTTTTCTCCAAATAAGAGATCCCTTATTTCCAAGCATAAGCTGCCAATAGTCCACTCTATAAGTCTATAAGCTGTAGTACACCCTCTATGCCAAATATAGGATGCCACTTGTGTCTCTTCATGACTATAAACTATAGTACACCCAATGTTACAAATATAGGATGAATCTTTCTCCAAAAAACATATGCCTTAGGCTCCAAGTATAATATGCCAATAGTCCTCTCTACATGACTATAAACTATAGGAAACCCATTGTGACAATCATAGGATGCCTCTTGCTAAAAATATGTGATTCCTTATTCTCCCTATTTAAGCAGCCAATAGTCCTTCATACATGACTATAACCTGTAGTACACCCTATGTGATAAACATAGGATACCTCTTTCTCCAAAAAAGTGATGCCTTATGCTCCATGCAAAAGATTCCAATAGTAATCTCTACCTGACTATAAATAGTAGTACACCCTATGTGGAAATTATAAGATGTATCTTGCTCCAAATAAGATATGTCTTATGGTCCAAGCATAAGATGAAAATAGGCCCCCATAAATGAGTATAAACGGTAGTACATCCTATTTCACAAACATAGGATTCCTCTTGCTCCAAACAAGAGATGCCTAATGCTCCAAGAATAAGATGCCTATAGTCCTCTCTACATGATTATAATCAGTAGTACACCCTATGTGACAATATTAGGATGCATCTTGCTCCAAATAAGATTTTCCTTATGCTCCAAGTATAAGATTCCAATAATCCTCTCTACATGACTATAAACTGTAGTACAACCTATGTTCAAAACATAGGATTCCTCTTGCTCAAAAAAAGTGATTCCTTATGCTCCAAGCATAAGATGCCAATAGTCCTCTATACATTACTATAAATTGTATTACACCCAAGGTGACAATCATAGGATGCCTCTGGCTCCAAATAAGAGATTCCTTATCCTCCAAGCATAGGATGCTAATAGACCTCTCTTCATGACTATAAACTATAGTACACCCTATGTGCAAAACATAGGATGCCTTGTGCTCTAAAGGAGTGATGCCTTATGCTCCAATAATAAGATACATGTAGTCATATCTACATGAATATAAATTGTTGTACACCCTATGTGACAATAACATATTTCCTCTTGCTCCAAATAAGAGATGTCTTATGCTCCAAGCATTAGATGTCAATAATCCACTCTACGAGACTATAACCTGTAGTACAACCTATGTGCCAATCATAAGATGCATTTTGCGCAAAACCATAGATGCCTTATGCTCCATGCATAAGATGTAAATAATTCTATCTACATGACTATAATCTGTAGTACACCATTTGAGACAAACATAGGATGCCTCTTGCTCCAAAAAAGAGATGCCTTATGCTCCAAGCATAAGATGCCAACAGTCCTCTCTAAATGACGATAAACTCTTGTATATCTTATGTGACAATCATAGGATTCCTATTGATATATAAGAGATATGTATTATGCTTCATTTATAAGATGTCAATAGTCATCTCTACCTAACTATAAACATTAGTACACCCTATGTGACAATAATAGGATGCCTCCTACTCCAAATAAGAGAATTCGTATGATCCTTGCATAAGATTCTAATAGTCTTCTCTGAATGAATATAAATTATAGTACACCCTTTGTTAAAATCATAGGATTCCTCTTGCACCAAATAAGAGATGCCTTATTCTCCAAGAATAAGATGCCAATAGTCCTCTCTACATGACTATAAACTGTTGTACAACATATATGCCAAATATAGGATGCCTTAGTTCCAAAAAAAGAGATTCCTTATGCTCCAACCATAAGATACCAATAATAATACCTTCATGACTATAAACTGTAGTATAAACTACACGACAATCATAGGATGCCCCTTTCTCAAAATAAAAGATTCCTTATGCTCCAGGCATAAGATGCCAATAGTCCCCTCTACATGACTCTAAACTGTAGCACACCCTATGTTCCAAACATAGGATTCCTCTTGCTCCAAACAATATATTCCATATGCTCCAAGAATAAGATGAAAATAATCATCAATACATGAATATAAAATGTAGTACACATTATGTGACAATCATAGGATGCCTCTTGCTCCAAATAAGAGATGTGTTATCCTCCAAGAATAGGATTCCAATAGTCCTCTATACATGACTATAAATTTCAGTACACCCTATATGCAAAAAATAGGATGCCTCTTTCTCTAAACGAGATATGCCTTATACTCCAAGCATAAGATGCTAATAGTCGTCTCTACAAGAATATAAACTGTAGTACACCCAAAGTGACAATATTAGGATGCCTCTTGCTCCAAATAAGTGATGCCTTATGCTCCAAGCCTATGATGCCAATAGTCCCCTCTACATGACTATAAATTGTAGTTCACCCTATGTTCCATACATATGATGCCTCTTTCTCCAATCAAGAGATTCCTTATGCTCCAAACAGAAGAGGCCAATAGTCCTTTCTAAATGTCTATAAACTATAGTACACCCTAGGTTCCAAACATAGGATACCTCTTTCTCCAAACAAGATATGCCTTATTCTTCAAGTATAAGATTCCAATAGTCCTCTATAAATGACTATAAAATATTTTACACCCTATCTGACAATCATAGTATGCCTCTTTCTCTATACGAGAAATGCCTTATGCTCCAAGAATTGGATGCCAATAGTCCTCTCTACATAACTATAAACTATAGTACACCCTATGTGACCACCATAGGATGCCACTTACTCCAAATAAGAGATTCCTTTTGATCCAAGAATAAGATTCCAATAGTCCTCTCTACAGGACTATAAACTGTAGTACACCCTATGTGAAAATAATAGAATGCCTCTTCCTCCAAATAAGATATGCCTTATACTCCAATCATAAGATGTCCATAGTCTTGTCTACCAGACTATAAACTATAGAACATCCTATGTTCCCAACATAGGATTACTCTTGCTCCAAAAAAAGAGATGCATTATTCTCTAAGAATAATATGCCAATAGTCCTCTCCACATGACTATAAACTATAGTACACCCTATGTGAAAATCATAGGATACATCTTGCTCCAAATAAGAGATGCCTTATGCTCCAAGCATAAGATGCCAATAGTCTTCTCTACATGACTATAAACAATTGTACACCCTATGTGCCAAACATAGGATGCCACTTTCTCCACACAAAAGATTCCATATACTCTAAGAATAAGATTCCAATAGTCCTCTCTACATGACTATAAACTGTAGTACACCATATGTGACAATCTTATGATACCTCTTTATCCAAATAAGAGAAGTCTTATGCTCCAAGGATATGATGACAATAGTCCTCACAACATGAATATAAATTTTAGTACACCCTATGTGCCAAACATATATTGCCTCTTTATCTATTCAAGAGATGCCTTATGCTCCATGCATAAGATTCCAATAGTCCCCTCTACAAGACTATAAACTGTAGTACACCCTATGTGACAATAATATGATGCATCTTGATCAAAATAAGAGATGCCTTATGCTCCAAGAATAACATTCCAATAGTCCTCTCTGCATGACTATAAACTATAGAACACCCTATGTTCCAAAAAATGGATTCATATTTCTCCAAACAAGAGATGCCTTATGCTCCATGAATAAGATGACAACAGTTCTCACTACATGACTATAAACTGTACTACACCCTACGTGCCAAACATAGTATGCCTCTTGCTCCAAACAAGTGATTCCTTATTCTCCAAGAATAAGATGCCAATAGTCCTCTCTACATGATTATATAAGGGAGTACACCCTATGTGACAATCATATGATGCCTCTTGCTCAAAATAAGATATGCCTTATGCTCCAAGAATAAGATGCCAATAGTCCTTCCTACATGACTATAAACTGTAGTGCACCCTATGTGAAAAATATAGGATGTCTCTTGATCCAAACAAGAGATTCTTTATGCCCCAAGCATAATATGAAAATAGTCCCCTCTACATGAATATAAACTATAGTACACCGTATGTGACAATCATATGATCCCTCTTGCTCCAAATAAGAGATGCCTTATTCTCTAAGAATAAAATTATAATAGTCCTCTCTACATGACTACAAACTGTAGTACACCCTATGTACCAAACATATGATGCCTCTTGCTCCAAACGAGATATGGCTTATACTCCAAGCATAAGATTTCAGTAGTCCTAGCTACATAACTACAAACTATAGTACACCATATGTGTGAAACATAGGACGCCAATTTCTCCAAATAATAGATGCCTTATACTCCAAGCATATGATGCCAATAGACCTCTCTACATGACTATAAACTGTAGTACACCCTATGTTCCAAACATAGTATGCCCCTTTCTCCAAACAAGTGATGCCATATGCTCCAAGAAAACGATGACAATAGTCCTCTCTACATAACTATACACTGTAGTACAACCTATGTGATAATCATTGGATGCCTCTTGCTCCAAATAAGAGACGTCTTATGCTCCATGAATAGGATGCCAATAGTCCTCTCCACATGACTATAAAATCCAGTATACCCTATGTGCCAATTAGAGGATGCCTCATGCTCTAAATGAGAGATTCCTTAGGCTCCAAGAATAAGATGACAATAGTCATCTCTACATGACTGTAAACTATAGGACACCCAATGTGACAATCATAGGTGCCTCTTACTCCAAATAAAAGATGCCTTATGCTCCAAGAATAAGATGCCAATAGTCCTCTCTACATGACAATAAATTGTAGTACACCCTATGGGCAAAACATTGTATGCCTATTGCTCCAAACAACAGATGTCTAATGTTCTATGCATTAGATTCCAATAGTCCTCTCCATATAACTATAAACTGTAGTACACACTATGTCCCAAACATATGATGCCTCTTTCTCTAATCAAGAGATTCCTTATAGTCCAAGAATAAGATGCCAATAGTCCTCTATACCTGACTATAAAATGTAGTACACCCTACCTGATAATCATATGTTTCCACTTTCTAAATATAAGATATGCCTTATCATCCAAGAATAAGATGCCAATAGTCCTCTCTACATGAATATAAATTTTAGTATACCATATGTGACAATCGTAGGATGCCTCTTGCTCTAAATAAGAGATTCCATATCCTCCAAGAAAAAGATGCCAATAGTCCACTTTACATGTCTATAAACTTTAGTACACCCTATGTTCCAAACATAGGATGCCTATTTCTCTAGACAAGATATTCCTTATGCTCCAAGCATAAGATGCTAATAGTCCTCTATACATAACTATAAACTGTAATGCACCCTATGTGACAAGCATAGGATGCATGTTGCTCCAAATAAGAGATGCCTTATGCTCCATGAATAGGATGTCAATAGTCCTCTATACATGACTATAAACTCTATTACACCCTATGTGTCAAACATAGGATTCCTCTTGAACCAAACCAGGGATGCCTTATGCTCCAAGCATAAGATGCCAATAGTACTCTCAACATGACTATATACTATAGTACACCCTATGTGCTAAATACAGGATGCCGCTTGATCCAAACAAAATATTCCTTATGCTCCAAGCATAAGATGCCAATAGTCCTCTCTACTTGACTTTAAACTATAGTATATCCTATGTTCCAAACATAGGATGCCTATTTCTCCAAACAAGAGATGCCTTATCCTCCAAGCATGATATTCCAATAGTCCTCTCTACATGACTATAAATTGTAGTACACCCAATGTGCCAAACATAGGATGCCTCTTGATCTATACGATAGAGGTCTTATGCTCCAAGAATAGGATGCCAATAGTCCTCTCTACATGACTATAAATTGTAGTACACCCTATGTGACCATCATAGGAAGCCTCTTCCTCTAAATAAGATATTCCTTATACTCCAAGTAAATGATTCTAATAGTCCTCTCTACATGACTATAAACTGTAGTACAGCCAATGTGCCAAACATAGGATGCATCTTCCTCCAAACAATAGATTCCTTATCCTCCAAGCATAAGATGCCAATAGTCCTCTATATAGGACTATAAACTGTAGTACACCATATATGACAATCATAGGATGCCTCTTGCTCTAAATAAGAGATGCCTTATGGCCCATGAATTGGATGCCAATAGTCCTCTCTACATGACTATAAACTGTAGTACACCCAATGTGCCAAAAATTGGATGCCTCTAGCTCTAAATGAGTGATGCCTTATGATCCAAGAATAATATGCTAATAGACCTCTCAAAATAACTATAAATTGTAGTACACCCAACGTGAAAATCATAGGATGACACTTGATCCAAATAAGATATGATTTATGCTCCAAGCATAAGATGCCAATTGTCCTCTTCACATGACTATAAACTGTAGTACAACCTATGTTCCAAACATGGGATGCCTCTAGCTCCAAACAAAATATTCCTTATGCTCCAAGAATAAGATGCCAATAGTCATCTCTACATGACTACAAACAATAGTACACCCTATGTGCCAAACCTATGATGTCGCTTGCTCCAAATAAGAGATTCCTTATGCTCCAAGCTTACAATTCCATTAGTCCTCTCTACATGACTATAAAGTATAGTACACCCTATGTGAAAAACATAGGATCTATCTTGCTCCAAAAAAGAGATTCTTTATTCACTAAGCATAAGATGCCAATAGTTTTCTCAAGATGACTATAAAATGCAGTACACCCTATGTGACAATCATAGGATGCCGCTTTCTCGATACGAGAGATGTATTATGCTCATAGAATAAGATGTAAATAGTTCTCTCTACATGACTATAATTTGTATTACACCCTATTTGAAAATAATAGGATGCCTCTTGCTCTAAATAAGTGTTTCCTTATGCTTCAAGTGTAAAATTCCTATAGTCCCCTCTACATGACTATAAAATGTAGTACACCCTATGTGCCAAACATAGGATGCCTCTTTCTCTAAACAAGAGATGTTTTATGCTCCCCGCATAAGATGCCAATAGACCACTCTACATGCCAATAAACTGTAGTACATCCTATGTGACAATCATAGGATACCTCTTGCTCCAATTAGGAGAAGCCATATGCTCCAAGCATAAGATTCCAATAGTCCTCTCTACCTGACTATAAATAGTAGTACACCCTATATGACAACCACATGATTCCTCTTTCTTTAAATAAGAGATGCCTTATGCTCCAAGAATAAGATACTAATAGACCTCTCCACATGAATAAAAACTGTATTACACCCTATGTTCCAGACATAGGATGTCGCTTGCTCCAAACAAGAGATGCCTTATGCTCCAAGAAAAAGATGCCAACAGTCCACTCCGCATGACTATAAACTCTAGTACACCCTATGTGACAATCATAGGATGCCTCTTGCTCCAAATAAGAGATTCCTTATGCTCCAAGCATAAGATTCCAATAGTTATCTATACATTACTATAAACTTTTTCACACCCTATGTGCCAAACATAGGATGCCTCTTGCTGCAAACAAGAGATTACTTATTCTCCAAGAATAAGTTGCCAATATTCCTCTCTACATGACTTTAAAATGTATTACACCATATGTAACAATCATAGGATGCCTCTTACTCCAAATAAGAGATTACTTATGCTCCAATCATAAGATGCCAAAAGTCCTCTATACATGACTATAAACTGTAGTACACCCTATGTGCCAAACATTGGATGCCTCTTGCTCCAAACAAGAGATTCCTTATGTTCCAAGAATAAGATGCCAATAGTCCTCTCTCCATGCCTGTAAACTATAGTACGCACTATGTGAAAATTATAGGATCAATCTTGTTCCAAATAAGAGATGCCTTATTCTCCAGGCATAGGATGCCAATAGATCTCTCTATAGGACAATAAACATTAGTTCACCGTATGTGCCAAACATAGGAAGCCTATTTCTCCAAACAGGAGATGCCTTATTCTCCATGCATAATATTCCAATAGTCCTCTCTACAAGACTGTAAATTGTAGTACACCCTATGTGACAATCATAGGATGCCTCTTGCTCCAAATAAGAGATGCCTTTTTCTCCAAGAATAAGATGCCAATAGTCCTCTCTACATGAAAATAAACTATAGTACACCCCATGTGCCAAAAATAGAATGCATCTTGCTTCAAACTAGAGATGCATTATGCTACAAGTTTAAGATTACAATAGTCCTCTCTACATTACTATAAACGGTAGTACACCCTATGTGAAATCTTAGGATGACTCCTGCGGAAAATAAGATATGCCATATGCTCTAAGTATAAGATGCCAATACCCCTCTCCACATGACTATAAACTGTAGTACACCCTCTGTGCCAAACATTGGATGCCTCTTGCTCCACAAAAGTGAAGGATTATTCTCCAAGCATAAGATGTCAATAGTATTCACTACATTACTATAAACTATAGTACACCCTATGTGACAATCATAGGATGCATCTTGCTTCAAATAAGAGATTCCTTATGCTCCAAGCATAGGATTCCAATAGTACTCTCTTACTAACAATAAACTATTGTACCCCTTGTGTGTCAAACATAGGATGCCTCTTTCTCTAATCGAGATATTCCTTATGCTCCAAGCATAAGATACAAGTATTCCTCTCAAAATTACTAAAAACTATAGTACACCCTATGTGACAATCACAGAATGCCTCTTGCTCCAAATAAGAGAAGCGTTATGCTTCAAGATTAAGATGCCAACAGTCCTCTCTACAAGACTATAAACTGTAGTACGCACTACGTACCAAACATAGGATTCCTTTTTCTCCAAAAAAGAGATTCCATATACTACATTCATAAGATTCCAATAGTTCTCTCTACATGACTATAAATTATAGTACACCCTATGTGCCAAGCATGGGATTCCTCTTGATCATAACAAGAGATGCCTTATGCTCCAAGAATATGATGCTAATAGTCCTATCTACATGACTATAAATTATAGTACACCCTATGTGACAATAATAGGATGCCTCTTGATCTATAGGAAGGATGTATTATGCTCCAAGTATAAGATTTCAATAGTCCTCTCTACTTGACTGTAAACTATAGTACACCCTATGTGACAATCATTAGATGCCTCTTGCTCCAAATAAGAGATGCCTTATGCTCCTAGAATAATATTCCAATAGTCTTCTATGCATGACTATAAGCTATAGTACAACCTCTGTGACAATCATAGGATGACTCTTTCACCAAATAAGACATTCCTTATGCTCTAATCATAATATGCCAATAGTCCTCTCTACATGACTATAAAATCTATTACACCCTATATGCCAATCATAGGATGCCTCTATCTCCATACAAGGTATTCCTTAAGCTCCAAGCATAAGATACAAATAGTCCTCCCTACATGACTATAAACTATAGTACACCCTATGGGACAATCATAGGATTCCCTTTGCTCAAAATAAGAGATGTCTTATGCTCCAAGAATAAGATGACAATAGGCGTCTCTACATGACTCAAAATTATAGTACACCCTATGTGTCAAACATAGGATGCCTCTTTCTCCAAAAAAGAGATGCCTTATGCTCCAAGCATAAAATTCCAATAGCCCTCAATACATGAATATAAAATATAGTACACCATATGTGACAATCAAAGGATGCCTCTTGCTGAAAATAATTGATGCCTTATGCTCCAAGCATAGGACTCCAATTTTCCTCTATACATGAATATAAATTGCAGTACACCCTATGTGCCAAACATAGGATGCCCCTTTCTGTAAATGAGAGATTCCTTTTTCTCCCATCATAAGATGCTAATAGTCCTCTCTACAAGACTATAAACTGTAGTACACCCTATGTGAAAATCATAGGATGCTTATTTCTCCCAACAAGAGATTCCATATGATCCAAGCATATAATGACAACAGTCCTCTCTATATAACTATAAACTTTAGTACACCATCTGTTCCAAAAATAGGATGACTCTTTCTCCAAACAAGAGATGCCTTATACTCCAAGAATAAGATTCTAATAATCCTCTCAACAAGACTATACACTCTAGTACACCCTATGTGACAATCGTAGGATGCCTCCTGCTCCATATAGGAGATGCCTTATGCTCCAAGAATAAAATGCCAATTTTCCTCTCTACATGACTATAAACTATACTACACCCTATCTGCCAAACGTAGGATG
The DNA here is from genome assembly GCA_963277665.1 of Viscum album. Taxonomy (NCBI): domain Eukaryota; kingdom Viridiplantae; phylum Streptophyta; class Magnoliopsida; order Santalales; family Viscaceae; genus Viscum; species Viscum album. The sequence goes on along the minus strand of OY728121.1, from coordinate 1,534,704,524 downwards.
CCTCTTGCTCCAAAAAAGTGATTCCTTATCCTCCAAGCATATGATGACATTAGTACTCTCTATATGAAAATAAGATATAATACATTGTATGTGACAATCATACGATGAATCTTTCTCCAAATAAGAGATGCCTTATGTTGCATCCATAGGATGTCAATAGTCATCTCTACATGACTATAAACTATAGCACACCCTATGTTACAATCATAGGTTTCCTCTTGATCTAAATGGGAGATGTCATATGTTCCAAGCATAAGATGCTAATAGTCCTCTCTACATTACTATAAACTGTAGTCCATCATATGTGACAATCATAAGATGCCTCTTGCTCAAAACAAGAGATTCCTTATGCTTCAAGAATAAGATTCCAATATTCCTCTCAACATGACTATAAATTGTAGTACACCATATGTGACAATTATAGGATGCCTCTTACTCTAAATAAGAGATTCCTTTTTCTCCAAGAAAAAGATGTCAATATTCCTCTTTACATGGCTATAAACTTTAGTACACCCTATGTTCCAAACATATGATGCCTCTTTCTCTAAACAAGAGATTCCTTATTCTCTAAGAATAAGATGCCAATATTCCTCTATACAAGAATATAAATTGTAATGCACCCTATGTGAAAATCATAGGATGACTTTTTCTCCAAATAAGAGATTCCTTATGATCCATGCATAGGATTCTAATAGTCCTCTCAACATGACTATAAAATATAGCACACCCTATGTGCCAAACATTGGATGCCTCTTGATCCAAAAAGAGATGCATTATGCTCCAATCATAAGATTTCAATAGTACTCTCTACATGACTATAAACTGTTGTACACCCTATGTTCCAAACATAGGATGCCTATTGATCCAAACAAGAGATTCCTTATGCTCCAAGAATAAGATGTCAATAGTCCTCTCTACATGACTATAAACTATAGTACTCCCTATGTGGAAAATAATTGATGCCTCTTGCTCTAAACAAGAGATTCCTTATGCTCGAAGCATAAGATTCCAATAGTCCTCTCTACATGACTATAAACTGTAGTACACCCCATGTAACCATAATAGGATGCCTCTTTCTCCAAATAAGAGATTCCTTATGCTCCAAGCATAAGATTCCAATAGTCCTCTCTACATTACTATTAACTGTAGTACACCCAATGTGCCAAACATAGGATGCCTCTTCCTCCAAACAAGAGGCGCCTTATCCTCCATGCATAAGATGCCAATAGTCCTCTATAAAGGACTATAAACTGTAGTACACCGTATGTGACAATCAAAGGATACCTCTTGCTCTAAATAATAGATGTCTTATGCCCCATGAATTCGAGGCCAATAGTCCTCTCTACATGACTATAAACTATAGTACAACTTACGTTCCAAAAATAGGATGCCTCTTGCTCTAAACAAGTTATGCCTTATGATCCAAGCATAAGATTCTAATACTCCTCTCAAAATTACTATAAATTGTAGTACACCCTACGCGAGAATCATCGGATGACTGTTGCCCCAAATAAGAGATGCCCTTATGCTCTAATCATACGATTCCAATAGTCCTCTCTACATGACTATAAACTATAGTACACCCTATGTGCAAATCATAGGATCAATCTTGATCCAAAAAAGAGATTCCTTACTCCCCAAGCATAAGATAGAAATAGTTTTCTCTAGATAACTATAAAATGTAGTACACCCTATGTGACAATCATAGGATGTCGCTTGCTTGATACGAGAGATGTCTTATGCTCATAGCATAAGATGTAAATAGTTTTCTCTATATGACTATAAATTGTAGTACACCCTATTTGACAATCATAAGATGCCTCTTGATCTAAATAAGAGTTGCCTTATGCTGCAAGCATAAGATGACAATAGTCCCCTCTACATGATTATAAACTGTAGTACACTCTATGTGCCAAACATAGGATGCCTCTATCTCTAAACAAGAGACGCCATTTTCTCCCTGTATAAGATGCCAATAGTCCACTCTACATTCCAATAAACTGTAGTACATCCTATGTGACAATCATAGGATACCTCTTGCTCTAATTAGGAGAAGCCTTATGCTCCAAGCATAAGATTCCAACAGTCATCTCTACCTGAATATAAATTGTAGTACACCCTATGTGACAACCACAGGATTCCTCTTGCTCTAAATAAGAGATGCCTTATGCTCAAGGAATAAGATACCAATAGACCTCTCCGCAAGACTAAAAACTGTAGTATACCCTATGTTCCAGACATAGGATGCCTCTAGCTCCAAAGAAGAGATGCCTTATGCTCCAAGCATAAGCTACCAACAGTCCTCTCTACATGACTATAAACTCTAGTACACCCTGTGTGACAATCATAGGATGCCTCTTGCTCCAAATAAGATATGCCTTATTCTCCAAGAATAAGATGCAAATTGTTATCTATACTTTACTATAAACTTTTATACACCCTATGTGCCAAGCATAGGATGCCTCTTGCTGCAAACAAGAAATTACATATGCTCCAAGAATAAGTTGCCAATAGTCCTCTCTACATGACTTTAATAAACTGTATTACACCATATGTAACAATCATAGGATGCCTATTACTCCAAATAATAGATTCCTTATGCTCCAATAATAATATGCCAATAGTACTCTATAAATGATTATAAACTGTAGTACACCCTATGTTCCAAACATTGGATTCCTCTTGCTCCAAACAGGAGATTCCTTATGTTTCAAGCATAAGATGCCAATAGTCCTCTCTCTATGCCAATAAACTATAGTACACCTGATGTGACAGTCATATGATCAATCTTGTTCTAAATAAGAGATTCCTTATGCTCCAATAATAGGATGCCAATAGATCTCTCTACATGACAATAAACTATAGTTCACCGTATGTGCCAAAAATAGGAAGCCTATTTCTCCAAACCAGAGATGCCTTATGCTCCATGCATAATATGCCAATAGTCCTCCCTACATGACTATAAACTGTAGTACACCCTATGTAACAATCATAGGATGCCTCTTGCTCCAAATAAGATATGCCTTTTTCTCCAGGAATAGGATGCCAATAGTCCCCTCTACCTAACAGTAATCTATAGTACACCTTATGTGCCAAACATAGAATGCATCTTGCTCCAAACAAGAGATGCCTTATGCTTCAAGCTTAAGATTCCAATAGTTTTCTATAAATTACTATAAACTTTATTACACCCTATGTGAAATCAGAGGATGCCTCTTGGGGAAAATAAGATATGCCATATGCTCCAAGTATAAGATTCCAATACCCCTCTCCATATTACTATAAACTGCAGTACACCCTATGTGCCAAACATAGGATTCCACTTGATCCACAAAAGAGATGGATTATTCTCCAATCATAAGATTCCAATAGTCTTCTCTACATTACTCTAAACTATAGTACACCCTATGTGACAATCATAGGATTCCTCTAGCTCCAAATAATAGATTCCATATGCTCCAAGCATAGGATGCCAATAGTCCTCTCTTATTGGAAACAAACTGTAGTACACCCTATGTGTCAAACATAGAATGCCTCTTGCTCTAAGCGAGATATTCCTTATACTACAAGCATAAATGTCACGACCCGTCCTCAGAGCCCGTGTCGTGACTACCCCAAGCCCGCCTTCCATAGGCCAGGGGCTGGCGACTAGCACCAAGGCGTAAATCCCGGAAAAAAGGGAAGGCATTGCCTTTGAAAAGTAAACAAGCACCACAGAGTAAGCAAGCGGAAAAGTAAACACTAAGTAAAAACTGTAACAAGCTGTGCTGAAAGTAAAAGGGGCCGGAAATACAAGCCTAACTGTAAAGTACAACTGAAAGGGGAAAAAGCAACTGAAAAGAAAAGATGCAGCGCCGAGCCGTCCTCTGGAAGTCCCACCTGAAGGGTGGGTACAGATAGCCACTACTGCTCCCCGGGTCCACCTGACTGTTCCGAGTACGTCCCGCCCAGTGGTCCACCTCCAGGTACCGTCCTGCTCCGCAAGCCTCTACCACGATCAGCGTTATCCGTCGTCTGCAACCAACACAACGTAGTGCGGGCATAGCCCATGCAGGGGTGAGTATAAGCTACTCAGTAGGGACCCCAAGACCTCCGAAGCTCTCCCAAAATCCACAAAGGATAAACCACAAAGGAAAGATACAATCACGAAGTAACAACCGACGCTGCTTAGGTATATTCCCATACATATACATAAGTCATCAATTCCCGTTCGACTCCAACATCCGAGCCCAAGCACAAACCAGTCCACACAGGAAAGAAAAATGTAAACCCACACAGGATAGCACAACACAATCCACAAAGGAGAGTAAATAGTAAATCCACACAGGATAGCCCAGCACAATCCACAAAGGAGAGTAACACAAGATTAAGCTCACACAGGTATACTTCTTCGGATGACGATAAAGATGATCATTGATCCATCTAAGTCGTCGGACCCACAAAGGATCGATAGGTACTAACCCCCGCAATGACCCACACAAGATCGATAGGTAACTAACCCCCGCAAACACCCACACAGGATCAGGCCCACACAGGACATGTAGGCGCTGGCTCACACAGAACCGCTGAGCGCTGACCCACATAGGATCGGATCTACACAGGATCTGTAGCACTGATCCACGTAGGATCACTGAGTGCAGTAGTCATCGCAGTCCACTGAGGATATCTGCACAGTCGTCGCTGCAGTCCACTGAGGATCTCTGCACAGTCGTCGCTGTCGAAGTTGCAGTCGCAGCCAGCTCTAGGGTTCCCGCACACAGCAAGCTCGTTCGGGAGGGTCCGCTCCACGAGCCGAGAGGCTGATACATCAACTGACACAAAGTCAGAAGTTGATGTATCCAAAAGTTCTGTATCATCAACAGGAACTCAACGTCGCAGACGGCGCGTCAATCAGACGCCCGGTCTGAGAGTTATTGGCTTTTTCGTCCCAGGGGCCCGGTTGGTTTTTAAGGCAAAACCAACCTGGCCGTACTCCACCTGCATCCAAACCTCGGGCGGAGTGAGCCAAAAGATCCGTCTCTCTTAGAGAAATTCAACGAAGTCAACGGCACGTCAGTCGAACGTCTGAAGCTCAAGATATGAGTGTTTCCGCTCCGAGGGCCCGGTTGGTTTCGTGTACGAACCAACCCGGCCGAAATCAAAGTATCCCGAAACCTTGAGTGCGATATACCGAAACGACCGTCTCGATCTAAGGATCGCGTTTCCGCTGACGGCATGTCGTTCGGAGGCCCGTAGCTCATGTTATGAGTGAAAGACCGAAATCAGTCCGATGATGGGGGGTCTGGGCCCGGGCCGACCCGGCCCGACCCCCCCAGGGTCGGCCGAACCGGGTCGACCCGACCCGGTCCGACCCGGCGGGACCCGGTCCGGTCCGGCCAGGGCGCGGTCCGGCCGGTCGGACCGGCCTGGCTCGGCTCGGCCGAGCGGCCCGAGCGCCGTAGCCGTGGGGCGCCGCCCACGCTGGTTGAGGAAGTCGCGGCCCTCGAAGGGCCGCGCTGGATCGGCGGATGCGGCATGTCACCGCGTCCCGTGTGTGCGAGCCGGACCCGCGCGGCCGCGGGTCCGTTGGCCGCCGCCGCGCCGGCGGCCCTCGCCGCTGGTAGCTTCGGCGGGCCCCCGGAGTTGCTTCGGTGGTCCGTTTTCCTTCCCGTATGCGTCGTTGTTCCTCCTGGGTTCCGTTCTTCACTGCGGGATCATCAAATCGGCCTTGCGTCATGATTTCCCATCGCCCGCCAAATTTGCACAACAACGAAGAACGACAGAGGGTTGTCGGGCCATGTTCGTTTGGCCCGCACCCTCCGCGTTAGATAAAAACAACGGGAGAATTATTCAACACATGAATACATAACCAAAAACAATTTTTTAATGAATTAAAATTGTTTTTAATAATCGGGTTCTTCATTTTGAACGGAAACAAACACGGGAATGTAAAACATCCAAATAAAATCTCTACCTCGTCGAGTCGTCACACGCGGGTTCTTTGCGGATTTATTCGTCGCAGAAGGAGGCGATCGTCGCGTCGCGGATGGGGTCGCGTCGTCGCGGAAGGGCGTAGCGTCATCGCGGAAGGGCGTCGCGTCATCGCGGAATACGGTCCTCGTCGACAAACTCCGAGGTTCAAGAACAACAAATTTAATTTTAATAATTAAATCCGTGTGTTGTTAAAAACCATAAAGGAGTTTTAAAAGAAACCCGAAATCTCTTACCTCAAGCGGTTGGTGATTAGAGATCGGGGCGGGGAAGAACGTCTCAGATGAAGCGTCGTCAAAATCCAAGGGTGACGGCATTCTTCGCGTTCTTCGTGTTCTTCACGTTCTTCGCGAAGGAGGATGAAGTCACAAGAACTTTTGTCAAACGCCTCTCAACGTGTAATCCTCCAGATGTCGGTGTTGGTCTTATTTTATTATTACGCCAACGGATTTCAAACCGGTTAAGAAACGAATGAAATTAATTCATAGAATTAATTTCAATGAAAAAAACCACCCATTTAATTCAATGAATAAAACTGCCAAATTAAATGGTGCGTTAAGAAATTAAGAAAACGCGTCAGTTGACTTTCCTAATGACGGGTTTTCACGGGTGCGTTACTTAGCGGAAAGAAACGGTGGGCTCGTGCGGGCCCCACCTCACAAATATCCTACCAAGAGGGTAGGATATTTCTGGATAGCACCCTATCCACATCAACTCAGCTTAAGCTGCTTTAAGTGGCTTCAAGTGGCTTCCGAGTGGCTTAAGTGAAAAAAAATAAAGTTTGTCGTACAATTATATTATTTCTTAACTTTAAGCCCGAAAATTAAAAACTACACTCGAGAAAACGCAACTCCGGAAGAGGCGTTTCTATGCAAGTACTGGTGTTGCGATTCCATCGGTGCCATCAGAATTCGATTCTGAGCACCGGTTCAAAAGTTAGAAAAACCCGCTCGTCCGTTCACTGAACGTACCCGAGCCAAACTTCGGAAAATGATTCTGGGCACACCGGGCCTCGGAATCAGGTGCCGTCAGAAACTGCGCTCTTATAAAATTCCAAAGAAAATTAAGAAAAAAATTTCATTGAAATTTATGGGTCTTTACATTACTCCCACCTTAGGGATTTACGTCCCCGTAAAGATACATCATAAACTAGGGAAACAAATGTGGGTACTGAGCACGCATCTGAGCCTCCCGCTCCCAAGTGCTCTCCTGGAGGTTCCTGTGCTGCCATATGTTGCGCATAAGAGAAATCAATCGCCCACGTAGGACCTGCTCTTGTCGATCCTCGATCTCCACTGGGACCTCCACAAAAGTCACCCCATCATCCACGTCTAGCTCCCCATGGTCAATGATGTGCGTCGGGTCGTGCACGTATCTCCTCAGCTGAGATACGTGGAAGACGTCGTGCACCCGGTGCAACTGAGGTGGTAGAGCCAGGCAATACGCCACCTCACCAATCCTGCTGAGGACCTGGAAAGGTCCGATGAAGCGTGGAGACAACTTGCCACCTCAGCCAACTCTCCGTAATCCACGTCGAGGTGAGACACGCAAGAAGACGTGGTCGCCATCCTCGAACTCTAGTGGCCTCCACCTCCTGTCAGCATAAGACTTCTGCCGGCTCTGAGCTGTCCTCATCTGCTCCTGGATGACCTGGACCTTCTCTGTCATGGTCCAGACCATCTCTGGTCCCACAAGTGCTAACTCCCCAGGGTCTGTCCAGCACAAAGGAGATCTGCAAGGTCTGCCGTACAACGCCTCATATGGTGCCATCCCGATGGTGGAGTGGTAGCTGTTGTTGTACGCGAACTCTACCAAGGTTAGGTGATCCTCCCAGCTGCGACCAAAGTTGAGGAAACATGCGCGGAGCATGTCCTCGAGAGTCTGAATGGTCCTCTCCGTCTGACCATCCGTCTGATGGTGAAAGGCGGTGCTCAGACGTAGCCGCGTCCCGAACGCCTCCTGCAACCCCTTCCAAAGAGGGGATGTAAAGCGAGCGTCCCGATCGGAGATGATAGAATATGGCACACCGTGAAGCCGTACAATCTCCTGAACGTAGAGATGCCCCAAGCTCTTCACTGAGCCCTGCTCTCTAATGGGCAAGAAGTGTGCCGACTTGGTGAGTCGGTCAACAATCACCCAAATAGAGTTGTGACCTCTGGAAGTGCGTGGAAGTCTAGTCACGAAGTCCATAGATATGCCGTCCCACTTCCAATATGGGACCTCCAAGGGCTGTACCAAGCCTGCTGGTACCTGATGATCTTCCTTCACCTGCTGGCAGGTGAGGCACTGTAAAACGAATTCTGCCACAGCCTTCTTCATGCCCAGCCACAAGTGCTGTCGTCTGAGGTCCTGGTACATCTTCGCCACTCCAGGATGTACCGCCAAAAGAGAAGTGTGAAACCCTCTCAGCACCTCCTCTTGTAAAGAGACTGGTACTAAGGTACGTCCTCTGAAAAGGATGTCGTTCTCTGCTCCACGGGAGAAACCATCAGGTGCCTGTCCCGAGGATATCTGTGCACTCCGTGTCTCACAGTCAGCGTCCCCACGCTGTGCCTCTCTGACCCACTGTAGAAGTGGAGGAGAGACTGTGAGAGACTGAAGGAAGGCTGCTCCGTCCCTATCCACGAACGATATCTGCAAGGCAGCTAGCTGCTCTGTCGCCTCCTCAAGTAGTTGAATTCCCGTCCTCCTGCTGAGGGCATCAGCTACTACGTTCCCCTTCCCAGGAGTATAGACTATCTCAAAGTCATAGTCCTGGAGGAACTCGAGCCATCGTCGTTGTCTCAGGTTCAGGTACTTCTGAGAGAAGATGTACCTGAGACTCTGGTGGTCAGAAAAGACTGTAAAGCACTCTCCCATCAGATAGTGCCGCCATGTCTTCAGAGAGAAGACCACTGCTGCTAACTCCAGGTCATGGGTAGCGTAGTTCTGCTCATGCGGACTCAACTGACGTGATCCATAGGCAATCACAGCCTGCTCCTGCATCAGGACACATCTGAGTCCGGTCCCTGATGCATCGCAGTAGACTACATATCCAACTCCCGACTCAGGCAACCTCAAGATAGGTGCGCTGGTCAATCTCTATCTCATCTCCTGAAAGCTCTACTGACATCTGTATGACCACACAAAGGGTTTCCCCTTCTTCTTCAAAGATGAGAGTGGCGTCGCAACTCTAGAGAAGTCCAACACAAACCTCCGATAGTATCCGGCTAGGCCCAAGAAACTCCACACCTCCGTCACGCTCCTAGGTGGCTCCCAAGCTAGCACTGCCTCGATCTTCGCGAGATCCACTGCAATTCCCGCCTCAGAAATGACATGACCCAAGAAGTGGACCTCACGTAACCAGAACTGGTACTTCGAGAGCTTTCCATAAAGCTCGTGCTCTCGGAGTGTGTCTAGTACAACCCGCAAGTGGTAGGCGTGCTCCTCCTCCGTGGTCGAGTACACCAAAATGTCGTCGATGAAGACCACGACAAATCGATCGAGGTATGGCTGGAAGATCCTGTTCATGAGGCTCATGAACACTGCTGGAGCGTTGGTTATGCCTAAAGGCATAACCAAGAACTCATAGTGGCCATACCGACACCTGAAGGTCGTCTTCTGCATGTCCTCGTCTCGAACTCTGAGCTGATGATAGCCTGACCTGAGGTCTATCTTCGAGAACCACCGTGATCCCTTGATCTGATCGAAGAGGTCATCAATCCTCGGTAGAGGATACTTGTTCCTCACTGTCACCTGGTTCAGGCGACGATAGTCGACACACAGTCTCAAGCTCCCGTCCGCCTTCTTGGCGAACAATATCGGGGAAGCCCAGGGTGAAACACTGGGTCGGATGAACCCCTTGCCCTGCAAGTCCTCCAACTGTACCCGTAGCTCTCGAAGCTCAGTGGGGGCCATTCGATATGCTGGAGTGGATATTGGGGCTATCCCGGGGTACAGATCAATATAAAAGTCTACCTCTCTGCGAGGAGGTAGCCCTGGAACGTCGTCGGGGAAGACGTCCACATACTGATCCACCACTGCAGGAAAACTAGGACTCCTCACGTCAAATGCTCCAAGGATGAGGCTAGACAACTGATGAGTGATGGGTTGTCCCCTCCTCTGCGAGAGTCCCTCCTGTGCTGCAAAGGCTCCCTTTTTGCCGGTGAAGGTGAACCTGCTCCCGTCGGTTTGTACACATCACACCTTGCGTCTAATGCAGTCAATCTATGCATGGACTTTAGATAACCAATCCATGCCCAAGATGACATCGTAAGGCCTCGAAGTCGCTAAAAGAAGATCCTCGCCGAAGCTCTCACCTCCTAGAGTAAGCTCACACCGCCGGAACCAGTGCGTAATCGTCGAGTCTGCTTTCGTAGGAGTCTCTAGCTGTAAGGATCGAGCCAACGGCTCTGTCGGAATCTCGGAGCTCCGAACAAGGGCAGCGGCTATGAAAGAGTGACTCACTCCTGTGTCTATAAGAACTGCAGAAAGGGTGGAATAGACACAGATCGTACCTCAAATCATCTCTAGCGCGCCGTGGTCATAGGCCTCCGCTGCCTGGAGCTGTGTCTGTCTCTGCCCGCCAGCTCCCTGTGGTCGGGGCGGACCTTCCGGGGGTGGTGGTGGCAGAGCCTCAAAGCATCGCCCACCACCTGCTGCTCGGCCAGATCCTCTGCCTCGTCTGCCTCCTCCCTGCGGACCACCACGATCGACCCTCTACCTCTGCCTGGGTGGCCCCTCCACCGTCTTCTGCTCCTCGGTACGGCGGGTCGGGCAGTCACGAGCCATGTGGCCCTGCCCGCCGCAGGCGTAGCACTGCCTGCCTCTCGGAAGACTGGCTCCGCGCTATTTTCCCCGCACTGCTGATCCAGTGTCCTGAGGTCATCTACGAGAGTCTCTGGTCTTCCTGGAACCCTGAGTCATCCGTCGGCTACCTGCTGCCGAAGACTCCGCTACCTGCCGCCCTGCGGTAGGTCTCACTGTGGACTAAGCCAGAAAGCTCTCGATCAGAAGGGCCCGCTCCAGTACTCCTGCCTGAGTCGGAATGCTGAGGGAGATCAGAGATGCCCTGATCTCGTGTCTCAAACCCTGCTCAAAGGTCCGGGCCCAGAAGAATGGGTCCCATACCATATCTTTTGAGTAGCGAGAAAGATCGGTGAACCTCACCGCGTACTGGGCGACTGTCAAACTGCCCTACCGCGGCTGAAGAAGCTCCTGGATGCGCACCGCACGGAGGGTGGCTGGTAAGAACTTTGAGCGGAAAAGTCTCTCGAAGTCCATCCAGAGAAGAGACGCCTCATTGTGTACCTGGAGCATCAAGCTCCACCATCGGCCCGCTGCTGCGTGCAGTAGGCTCACCACGAGGATCACCATGAGGTCTGCTGGTGTCCTCACTAGCCTGAAAACTCGTACGACCGCCTCCAGCCAGTCCTTGGCTGCCTGGGGGTCCGTCTCCCCACGAAACCTGGGTGGTCGCTAGCGCTGGAACTCGTGCAGAGCTCTGAGGTGACGTGCATCGTCAGCGATCGGTGCTGGTAGCATCGGGGGCGCGGTGTGTAGAGTACCGCCAGAGCCTCCGCCGTCAAAGGGCCCTGTACCGAGGACTCGTCGCTCGGCGGGCTGTCGTCGCGCTCTACTCTCGAAACCCTAGCTGGCTGCTGTCGTGGGGCCATCCTAAAAAGGAAACAAGTGCGCCACAGTTAGAACAGTATACCTGGTGAGCTGACACAAGTAATCACAATGAAAACTTGAAACACACATGCAATCAATGTTTTCGTGCATTAAGTCGGAAATCAGAAGTCAGGGTCCTGGTGTATGGATACGTTGGCCGCCGTACCAACACTGGACTCCCTGGACTGATAACCACACTCAATACGCTAAACACTATTTCTTCACATAGAAGAAAGATCAGAGTCTGCGGTAAAACCGACCGCCTCTGATACCAATTTGTCACGACCCGTCCTCGGAGCCCGTGTCGTGACTACCCCAAGCCCGCCTTCCATAGGCCAGGGGCTGGCGACTAGCACCAAGGCATAAATCCCGGAAAAAAGGGAAGGAATTTCCTTTGAAAAGTAAACAAGCACCACAGAGTAAGCAACCAGAAAAGTAAACACTAAGTAAAAACTGTAACAAGCTGTGCTGAAAGTAAAAGGGGCCGGAAATACAAGTCCAACTGTAATGTACAACTGAAAGGGGAAAACAGCAACTGAAAAGAGAAGCCGCAGCGCCGATCCGTCCTCTGAAAGTCCCACCTGAAGGGTGGGTACAGATAGGAACTACTGCTCCCCGGGTCCACCTGACTGCTCCGAGTACGTCCCGCCCAGTGGTCCACCTCCAGGTACCGTCCTGCTCCGCAAGCGTCTACCACGATCAGCGTTGTCCGTCGTCTGCAACCAACACAACGTATTGCGGGCATAGCCCGTGCAGGGGTGAGTATAAGCTACTCAGTAGGGACCCCGAGACCCCCGAAGGTCTCCCAGAATCCACAAGGATAAACCACAAAGGAAAGATACAATCACAAAGTAACAACCGACACTGCTTAGGTATATGCCCATACATATACCTAAGTCATCAATTCCCATTCGGCTCCAACATCCGAGCCCAAGCACAACCCAGTCCACACAGGAAATCAAAACGTAAACCCACACAGGATAGCACAACACAGTCCACAAAGGAGAGTAAACAGTAAATCCACACAGGATAGCCCAACACAATCCACAAAGGAGAGTAACACAAGATTCAGCTCACACAGGTATACTTCTTCGGATGATGATAAAGATGATCACTGATCCATCTAAGTCATCGGACCCACAAAGGATCGATAGGTACTAACCCACACAATGACCCACATAGGATCGATAGGTAACTAACCCCCGCAAAGACCCACACAGGATCGGGCCCACACAGGACCTGTAGGCGCTGGCTCACACAGAACCGTTGAGCGCTGACCCACACAGGATCGGATCCACACAGGATCTGTAGCACTGATCCACGTAGGATCGCTGAGTGCAGTAGTCATCGCAGTCTACTGAGGATCTCTGCACAGTCATCGCTGCAGTCCACTGAGGATCTCTGCACAGTCGTCGTTGTCGAAGTAGCAGTCGCAGCCAGCTCTAGGGTTCCTGCACACAGCAAGCTCGTTCGGGAGGGTCCGCTCCACGAGCCGAGAGGCCGATACATAAACTGACACAAATTCCAAAGTTGATGTATCCAAAAGTTCCGTATCGTCAACAGGATCTCAACGTCGCAGATGGCGCGTCAATCGGACGCCCGGTCTGAGAGTTATTGGCTTTTTCGTCTCAGGGGCCCGGTTGGTTTTTAAGGCAAAACCAACCCGACCGTACTCCACCTATGTCCAAACCTCGGGCGGAGTGAGCCAAAAGATCCGTCTCACTTATAGGAATTCAACGAAGTCGACGGCACGTCAATCAGACGTCCGAAGCTCAAGATATGAGCGTTTCCGCTTCGAGGGCCCAGTTGGTTTCGTGTACGAACCAACCCGACCAAACTCAAAGTATCCCGAAACCTTGAGTGCGATATACCGAAACGACCTTCCTGATCCAAGGATCACGTTGCCACTGACGGGGCGTTGTTCGGAGGCCTGTAGCTCATGTTATGAGCGAAAGACCGAAATCAGTCCGAAGATGGGGGGTCTGGGCCCGGGCCGACCGGTCGGACCGGCCTGGCTCGGCTCGGCCGAGCGGCCGAGCGCCGCAACCGCGGGGCGCCGCCCCCGCGAGTTGAGGAAGCCGCGACCCTCGAAGGACCGCGCTGGATCAGCGGACGCGGCATGTTGCCGCGACCCGTGTGTGCGAGCCGGACCCGCACGGTCGCGGGTCCGTTGGCCGCCGCTGCTGAAGCTGCGACAGCCCTGTCCGGCGACGCGCCGGGGCGCCGCCGCCGCCGCCTCCGCGCCGCCGGTAGCTTCCGCGGGCCATCGGAGTTGCTCCAATGGTCCGTTTTCCTTCCCGTCTACGCCGTTGTTCCTCCCGGGTTCCGTTCTTCGCTGTGGGATCATCAAATCGGCCTTGCGTCACGATTTGCCGTCGCCCGCCAAATTGTCACAACAACGAAGAACGACGGAGGGTTTTCGGGCCGTCTTCGTTTGGCCTGCACCCTCCGCGTTAGATAAAAACAATGGGAGAATTATTCAAAACATGAATAAATAACCGAAAACAATTATTTAATGAATTAAAATTGTTTTTAATAACCGGGTTCTTCATTTTGAACGGAAAAAAACACGGGAACGTAAAACATCCAAATAAAATCCCTACCTTGTCGAGTCGTCACACGCAGGTTCTTCGCGGATTTGGTCGCCGCGGAAGGATGCGATCATCGCGTTGCGAAAGGCGTCGCGTCATCGCGGAATGGCGTCGCGTCGTCGTGGAAGGGCGTCGCGTCGTCGCGGAATACGGTGCGCGTCGACAAACTCCGAGGTTCAAGAACAATAGATTTAATTGTAATAATTAAATCTGTGCGTTGTTAAAACCCATAAAGGAGTTTTAAAAGAAACCCGAAATATCTTACCTCAAGAGGTTGGTGATCGGAGATCGGGGCGGGGAAGAATGTCTCGGATGAAGCGTCGTCAAACTCCGAGGGTGACGGCGTTCTTCGCGTTCTTCGCATTCTTCGCGAAGGAGGATGAAGGCATAAGAACTTCTGTCAAAAGCCTCTCAACGTGTAATCCTCAAGATGTCGGTGTTGGTCTTATTTTATTATTACGCCAACGGATTTCAAACCGGTTAAGAAATGAATGAAATTAATTCATTGAATTAATTTCAACGAAAAAAACCGCCCATTTAATTCAACGAATAAAACTGCCCAATTAAATGGTGCGTTAAGAAATTAAGAAAACGCATTAGTTGACTTTCATAATGATGGGTTTTCGCGGGTGCATTACTTAGCAGAAAGAAACGGTGGGCTCGTGCGGGCCCCACCACACAAATATCCTACCAAGAGGGTAGGATATTTCTGGATAGCACCCTATCCACATCAACTCAGCTTAAGCTGCTTTAAGTGGCTTCAAGTGGCTTCCAAGTGGCTTAAGTGAAATAAAATAAAGTTTGTCGTACAATTATTTTATTTCTTAACTTTAAGCCCGAAAATTAAAAACCACACTCGAGCAAACGCAACTCCGGAAGAGGCGTTTCTAAGAAAGTATCGGCGCTGCGATTCCATCGGTGCCCTCAGAATTCGATTCTGAGCACCGGTTCAAAAGTTATAAAAACCCGCTCGTCCGTTCACTGAACGTACCCGAGCCAAACTTCGGAAAATGATTCCGAGCACACCGGGCCTCGGAATCAGGTGCCGTCAGAAACTGCGCTCTTGTAAAATTCCAAAGAAAATTAAGAAAAAAATTTCCTTGAAATTTACGGGTCTTTATAATAAAATACAAGTAATACTCTCTACATTACTATATGATATAGTACACCCTATGCGACAATCACAGAAGGCCTCTTTCTCCAAATAAGAGAAGTGTTATGCTCCAATATTAGGATGCCAATAGTCCTCTCTACAAGACTATAAACTATAGTACGCCCTGTATTCCAAACATAGGATTCCTTTTTCTCCAGACAATACATGCCATATACTCCATTCATAATATGCCAATAGTTCTCTCTACATGACTATAAACTATAGTACACCCTATGTTCTAAACATAGGATGCCTCTTGATCCTGACAAGAGATGCCTTATGCTCCACGCATAAGATGCTAATATTCCTATCTACATGCATATAAACTATAGTACACCCTATGTGACAATCATAGGATGCCTCTTGATCTATAAGAAAGATGAATTATGCTCCAAGAATAAGATGTCAACAGTCCTCTCTACTTGACTGTAAACTGTAGTGCACCCTATGTGACAATCATAGGATGCCTTTTGCTCCAAATAAGATATGCCTTATGCTCCTAACATAAGATGACAATAGTCTTCTCTACATGACTATAAGATGTAGTACAACCTTTGTGACAATCATATGATTCCTCTTTCACCAAATAAAAGATTCGTCATGCTCCAATCATAAGATGCCAATAGTTCTCTCTACATGACTATAAATTGTAGTACACCCTATATGCCAAACGTAGGATGCCTCTTACTCCAAACAAGGGATTCCTTATGCACCAAACATAAGATGAAAATGGGACTCCCTACATTACTATAAACTATAGTACACCCTATGGGACAATCATAGGATTCCCCTTCCTCAAAATAAGGGATGTCTTATGCTCCAAGCATAAGATGCCAATAGTCGTCTCTACATGACTCTAAATTATAGTACACCCTATGTGCCAAACATAGGATGCCTCTTGCTCCAAACAATAGATGCCTTATGCTCCAAGAATAAAATTCCTATAGTCCTCAATACATGAATATAAAATGTAGTACACCCTATGTGACAATCAAAGGATGCCTCTTTCTTCAAATAAGAGATGCCTCATGCTCCAAGCATAGGATTCCAATTGTACTCTATACATGAATATAAATTTTAGTACACCCTATGTGCCAAACATAGGATGCCTCTTTCTCTAAACGATAGATGCCTTATGCTCCCAGCATAAGATGATAATAGTCATCTCTACAAGAAGATAAACTGTAGTACACACTATGTGAAAATCATAGGATGCTTCTTTCTCCGAAAAAGGGATGCCTTATGATCCAAGCATAAGATGCCAATATCCCTCTCTATATTACTATAAACTATAGTACACCATCTGTTCCAAACATAACGTGCCTCTTTCTCTAAACAAGAGATTCCTTATACTCCAAGCATAAGATGCCAATAGTCCTCTCTACATGACTATACACTGTAGTACACCCTATGTGACAATCATAGGATGCCTCTTACTCTATATAAGAGATTCCTTATGCTCCAAGAATAAAATTCCAATTGTCCTCTCTACATGACTATAAACTATACTACACCCTGTGTTCCAAACGTAGGATGCCTCTTGTTCCAAACAAGAGATTCCTTATGCTCTAAGCATATGATGCCATTAGTACTCTCTACATGACAATAAACTATAATACACCATATGTGACAATCATAGGATGCGTATTTCTCCAAATAAGAGATGCCTTATGTTGCATGCATAGGATGTCTATAGTCATCTCTACATGACTCTACACTATAGTACACCCTATGTGACAATCATTGGTTTTCTCTTTCTCTAAATGAGAGATGTCATATGTTCCAAGCATATGATGCTAATAGTCCTCTCTACATGACTATAAACTGTATTCCATCCTCTGTGACAATAATAATATGCCTCTTGCTCCAAACAAGAGATGCCTTATGCTTTAAGCATACGATTCCAATATTCCTCTCAACATGACTATAAATTATAGTACACCATATGTGACAATCATAGGATACCTCTTAATCCAAATAAGAGATTCCATTCGCTCCAAGAAAAAGATGTCAATAGTCCTCTTTACATGGCTATAATATTTAGTAAACCCTATGTTCCAAACATATAATGCCTCTTTCTGTAAACAAGATATTCCTTATTCTCTAAGAATAAGATGCCAATAGTCATCTATACATGAATATTAATTGTAGTGCACCCTATGTGAAAATCATAGGATGCCTTTTTCTCTAAATAAGAGATTACTTATGCTCCAAGCATAGGATTCCAATAGTCCTCTCAACATGACGATAAAATATAGTACACCATATGTGCCAAACATTGGATGCCTCTTCCTCTAAAAAGAGATGCATTATGCTCCAATCATAAGATGCCAACAGTACTCTCTACATGACTATAAAATGTTGTACACCCTATGTTCCAAACATACGATGCCTCTTGATCCAAAAAAGTGATTCCTTATGCTCCAAGAATAAGATTCCAATAGTCCTCTCTAAATGACTATAAACTATAGTACTCCCTATGTGGAAACCATTGGATGCCTCTTGCTCTAAACAAGAGATTCCTTTTGCTCGAAGCATAAGATTCCAATATTCCTCTCTAGATGACTATAAACTGTAGTACACACCATGTAACCATCATAGGATGCCTCTTGCTCCCAATATAAGATTCCTTATGCTCCAAGCATAAGAATTTAATAGTCCTCTCTACATTACTATTAACTGTTGTAAACCCAATGTGCCATACATATGATGCATCTTCCTCCAAACAAGAGGTGCCTTATCCTCCAAGCATAAGATGCCAATAGTCCTCTATACATGACTATAGACTCTAGTACACCCTATGTGACAATGAAAGGATACCTCTTGCTCTAAATAAGAGATGCCTTGTGGCCCAAGAATTGGAGGCCAATAGTCTTCTCTACATGACTATAAACTGTAGTACATCCTATGTGCCAAACATAGGATGCCTCTTACTCTAAATGAGTGATTCCTTATGATCCAAGCATAAGATTCTTATAGTACTCTCAAAATGAAAACAAATTTTAGTACACCCTACGTGAGAATCATAGGATGATTGTTGCCTCAAATAAGATATGCCCTATGCTCTAAGAATAAGATGCAAATTGTCCTTTCTGAATGACTATAAACTGTAGTACAACCAATGTTCCAAACATAGGTTGCCTCGTGCTCCAAACAAGAGATGCCTTATCCTCCAAGAATAAGAGGCCAATAGTCATCTCTACATGACTACAAATAATAGTACAACCTATCTTCCAAACATAGGATGCCACTAGGTCCAAACAATAGATGCCTTATGCTCCAAGCATAAGATTCCAATAGTCCTCTCTACATGACTATAAACTATAGTACACCCTATGTGCCAAACATAGGATCTCTTTTTCTCCAAAAAAAGATATTCCTTATTATCCAAGCATAAGATGCTAATAGTCCTCTCTACAAGACTATAAAATGTAGTACACCCTATGTGACAATCATAGGATTCCTCTTGCTCGATACGAGATATGTATTATTCTCCAAGGATAAGATGCCAATAGTCCCCTCTACATGATTATAAACTGTAGTACACCTTATTTGAAAATCATAGGATGCCTCTTGCTTCAAATAAGAGATGCCTTATTCTCCAAGAATAAAATGCCAATAGTCCCCTATACATGACTATAAACAGTAGTACAACCTATGTTCCAATCATAGGATGCCTTTTTCACCAAACAAGAGATGCCATATGCTCCCAGCATAAGATTCCAATAGTCCACACTACATGACAATAAACTGTAGTAAACCCTATGTGAAAATTATAGGATATCTCTTGCTCAAAATAGGAGTCGCCTTATGATCCAAGCATAATATGCCAATAGCCCTCTCTATATGACTATAAACAGCAGTACAACCTATGTGACAATAATAGGTTTCCACTAGCTCCAAACTAGATATTCCTTATGCTCTAAGCATAAGATTCCAATAGTCCTCCTTGCATGACTATAAACTCTAGTACATCCTACGTGACAATCATAGGATGCCTCTTGCTCCAAATAAGAGATTCCTTATGCACTAATCATAAGATGCCAATAGTTCTCTATACATTACTATAAACTGTTTTACACCCTATGTGCCAAACATAGGATGCCTCTTGCTCCAAACAAGTGATGCCTTATGTTCCAAGAATATGATTCCAATAGTCCCCTCTTCCTGACTTTAAAGTGTAGTACACCATATGTAACAATAATAGGATACCTCTTTCTCCAAATAAGAGATTCCTTATCCTCTAATAATAAGATGCCAATAGTCCTCTCAACATGACTATAAAATGTAGTACACCCTATGTGACAATAATAGGATGACTCTTGCTTTAAATATGAGATGCCTTATGCTCCAAGAATAAGTTTCCAATAGTCCTCTCTCCGTGATTATAAAAGTTAGTACAACCTATGCACCAAACATTGGATGCCTCTTTCTCAAAACAAGATATTCCTTATTCTCCAAGCTTAAGATGCCAATAGTCCTCTCTATATGACTATAAATTGTAGTACACCATATGTGACAATCATAGGACACCTCTTTCTCTAAACAGGAGACGCCTTATGCTCCAAGCATAAGATTCCAATAGTCATCTCTACATGCCTATAAACAGTAGTACACCCTATGTGACAATCATAGGATGCCTCTTGATCCAAATAAGAGACGACTTAGTCTCTATGAATAGGATTCCAATAGTTATCTCAACATGACTATAAACTGTAGTACACCCTATGTGCCAAACATAGGATTCCTATTGCTTGAAACAAGACATGCCTTATGCTCCATGAATAATATGCCCATAGTCATCTATACATGACTATAAAATAAAGTTCACCCTATGTGACAATCAAAGGATGCCTCTTTCTTCAAATAATAGATTCCTTATGCTCCAAGAATAAGATGAAAATAGTCCTCTCTACAAGACAGTAAACTGTAGTACACCCAATGTTCAAAACATAGGATGCCTCATGATCCAAACAAGAGATGCCTTATGCTCCAAGAATAAGATTCCAATATCACTCTCAACATTAATATAAACTGTAGTACACCCTATGAGCCAAACATAGGATGCCTCTTTCTCCAAATAGGAGATTCCTTATGCTCCAAGCAGAAGATTCCAATAGTCCTCTCTATATGACTATAAACTGCAGTACACCATATGTGACAATCATAGGATTCCTGTTGCTCTAAAAAAGAGATGCCTTATTCTCCAAGAATAATGTTCCAATAGTCTTCTAGACATGACTATAATCTATAGTACACACTATGTTCCAAACATAGGATGCCTCATTCTCCAAAAAAGAGATTCCATATTCTCCAAACATAAGATGACGATAGTCCTATCTGCATGACTATAAACTCTAGTACAACCTATGTGACAATCATAGGATGCCTCTTGCTCCAAATAAGAGATGCCTTATGCTCCAAGAATATGATGCCAATAGTCCTCTATACATTACTATAAACTGCAGTACACCCTATGTGCCAAACATAGGATGCCTATTTCTACAAATAAGAGATGCCTTATGGTCCAAGCATAAGTTCCCAATAGTCCTCTCTACATGACTATAAACTTTAGTACACCATATGTAATAATCATAGGATGCCTCTTTCTCCAAATAATATATGCCTTATGATCTAGTCATAAGATGCCAATAGTAATCTCTACATGACTATAAAATATACTACACCCTTTGTACCAAACATAGGATGCCTCTAGTTCCAAACAAGAGATACCTTATGCTCAAAGCATAAGATTCCTATAGTCCTCTCTACATGACTATAAATTGTAGTACACCATTTGTGACAATCATAGGATGCCTCATTCTCTGAATAAAATATGCCTTATGCTCCAAGCGTACGATGCCAATAGTCTTCTCTACATGACTATAGACTGTAGTACACCCTATGTGCCAAACATAGGATGCCTCTTGCTCCATCCAAGAGATGCCTTATGCTCCATGCATAATATGCCAATAGTCCTGTCTACATGACTATAAACCATAGTGCACCATATGTGACAATCATTGGATGCCTCTTGCTCCAAATAACAGATGATTTTTTTCTCCAAGCATAGGATGCAAATAGTCCTCTCTACATGACTATAAACTATAGTACACCCTATGTGCCAAACATAGGATGCCTCTGGCTCTAAATGAGAGATGCCATATGATCCAAGCATAAGATGCTAACAGTCCTCTCTACATGACTATGAACTGGAGTACACCCTATGAGAAAATCATAGGATGCCTCTAGCTCTAAATAAGAGAGGCCTTATGCTCCAAGCATAAGATGGAAATAGTCCTCTCTGAATGACTATAAACTATAGTACTCCATATGTCCCCAACATAGGATGCTTATTTCTCTAAAAAAGATATGCCTAATGCTCCAAGCATAAGATTCCATTAGTCCTCCCTATGACTATAAAATTTTGTACACCCTATGTGCCTAACATAGGCTGTCTTCTACTGCAAAGAAGATAAGCCTTGTGATCTATGCATAAGATGCCAATAGTCCTATATACATAACTATAAACTGTAGTATAGCCTATGTGACAATCATGGGATGCCTCTTGCCCCCAAATATAAGATGCCATTTTCTCCATGCATAGGATTCTAATATTCCTCTCTACATGACTTTAAACTATAGTACACCCTATGTGACAAACATAGGATGCCTATTGCTCTAAACGATAGATGCCTTATGCTCTAAGAATAAGATGATAATAGTCCTATAGACATGACTATAAACAATAGTACACCCAATATGGGAATCTTAAGATGCCTCTTTCTCCAAATAAGAGATGTCTTATGCTCCAATAATAATATGCCAATAGTCCTCTATACATGAATATAAAATGTAGTAAACCATATGTGCCAAACATAGGATTCATTTTTTTCCAAACAAGATATGCCTTGTGCTAAAAGTATTAGATGCCAATAGTCCTATCTACATGATTACAAATTGTAATACACCTGATGTGACAATTAGAGGATTCCTCTTGTTCCAAATAAGAGATGCCTAATGATCTAAGCATAGGATCCCAATAGTTATCTCTACATGACTATAAACCGTAGTACACCCTATGTTCCAAACATAGGATGATTCTTGATCCAAACATGAAATGCCTAATGCTCCAAGCATAAGATTCAAATAGTCTTCTCTAAAAGACTATAAACTGTAGTACACCATGTGTGACAATCATAGGATGCCTATTGCTCGAAACAAGAGATTCCTTATGCTCCAAGCATAATATGCCAATAGTCCTTTCTACACGACAATAAACTATAGTACACCCTATGTGACAAACATAGGATTCCTCTGGCTCCAAATAAGAGATGCTTTATGCTCCAATCATAAAATTCCAGTAGTCATATCTACATGACTACAAACTGTAGTACACCCTATGTGGCAATCATAGGATTCCTCTTGATCCAAATAAGAGATGCCTTATGATCCAAGAATAAGATGCCAATAGTCATCTCTACATCACTATAAACTGTAGTACACCCTATATCCCAAACATAGGTTGCCTCTTGCTCCAAACAAGAGATGGAATATGTTGTAAGCATAAGATTCCAATAGTCCTATCTACATGTCTATAAATTGTAGTACACCCTATGTGACAATAATAGGATGCCTCTTGCTCCAAATAAGAGATGCATTTTTCTCCAAGCTTATGATGCCAATAGTCCCCTCTATATGACTATAAACTATAGTACACCCTATGTGCCAAACATAGAATGCCTCTTTCTCTAAATGAGATATGCCTTATGCTCCAAGAATTAGATGATAATAGACCTTTCTACATGACTATAAATTGTAGTACACCCAATGTGTCTATTATAGGATTCCTCTTACTCCAAATAAGAGATTCCTTATGCTCCAATCATAAGATGCCAATAGTCCTCTCTACATGTCTATAAATTTTAGTACACTCTATGTGACAAAAATATTATGCCTCTTTCTCCAAACAAGAGATTCCTTATGCTCTAAGCATAAGATTCCAATAGTCCTCTCTACAAGACTATAAATTGTAGTACACCCTATCTTCCCAACATAGGATGCCTCTTGCTCCAAACTAGAGATTCCTTATACTCCAAGCATAATATTCCAACAGTCCTCTATACCTGACTATAAACTATGGTACACCCTATGTGAGAATCAGATGATGCCTCTTGCTCCAAATAAGATAAGTCTAATGCTCCAAGCATAATATTCCAATAGTCCTCTCTACATGAATATTAACTGTAGTACACCCTATGTGAGAACCATAGGATGACTCTTGCTCCAAATAAGAGATGCCTTTTGCTCCAAGAATAAGATTCCAATTGTCCTCTCTATAAGACTATAAATTTTAGTACACCTTATATTAAAGAAATAGGTGCCAATTTGTCCAAGCAAGAGATTCCATATTCTCCAAGAATATGATGCCAATAGTCCTCTCTACATGACTACACACTATAGTACACCCTATGTGTAAAACATACGATGACCCTTACTCCAAACAAGATATGCCTTTTGATACAGGCATAAGATGCCAATAGTCCACTCTACATGACTTTAAACTATAGTACAACCTATGTGCCAATCATAGGATGCCTCTTGCTAAAAAAAAGATATGCCTTATGCTCCAAGCATAATATGCCAATAGTCCGCTCTACATTACTATAAACTGTAGTACACCCTATGTGACAGTCATAGGATGACTCTTTCTCCAAATAAGATATGCCTTATGTTCCAAGCATAAGATTAAAGTAGTCCTCTATACATGACTACAAACTATATTACACCCTATGTGCGAAACATATGATGCCTCTTGCTCCAAACAAGAGATGCCTTATGCTCCAAGCATAAGATTCCAATAATCCTCTCAATGTGACTATAAAATGTAGTACATGCTTTGTGACAATCATAGGAGGCCTCTTGCTCTATACGAGATATGTATTATGCTCCAAGCATAAGATTCCAATAGTATTCTCTACATGACTATAAACAATAGTACACCCTTTGTGACAATCATAGGATTCCTCTTGCACCAAATAAGTGATGCCTTATGCTCCATGAATAAGATTCCAATAGTTCCCTCTACATGACTATAAATTGTAGTACACCCTATGTGACAATCATAGGATGCTTCTGGCCCCAATTAAGAGACACCTTATGCTCCAAGAATAAAATTCCAATAGTCCCCTCTTCATGACTACAAACTGTAGTGCACCCTATGTTACAAACATAGGAGCCTCTTTCTCCAAATAAGAGATGTCATATGCTCCAAGAATAAGATGCAAATAGTCCTCTCTATATGACTATAAATTGTTGTACACCATATGTGAAAATCATAGGATGCCTCTTGCTCCAAATAAGAGATGCCTTCTGCTCTAAGCATAAGATCCAAATATACCTCTCTATATGACTATAAACTGTAGTACACCATATGTGCCAAACATAGGATGCCTATTACTCCAAACAAGAGACGCTGTATGCTACAAGAATAAGATGCAAATAGTCCTCTCTATATGACAATAACCTGTAGTACACCGTATTTGGAAATCAAAGGATTCCACTTTCTCCGAATAATACGGGGCTTATGCTCTATGAATAGAATGCCAATTGTCCTCTCTACATGACTATAAACTATAGTACACAATATGTTCCAAACATACGATGCCTCTTTCTCTAAATGAGAGATTCCTTATGCTCCAAGCATAAGAAGCTAATATTCCTATCTATATGACAATAAACTATAGTACACATTATGTGAGAAACAATGGATGCCTCTTGCTCCAAACATGAGATGCCTTATGCTCCAAGCATAAGATACCAATAGTCCTCTCTACATGACTATAAACTTTAGCACACCATATGTTCCAAACAAAGGATGCCTCTTGCTCCAAACAAGAGATGCCTTATGCTCCATGCATAGGATTACTATAGCCCCCTCTACGTGACTATAAATTGCAGTACACCATATGTGATAATAATAGGATGCCTCTTTATCTAAATAAGATATGCCTTATACTCCCAAAATCGGAATCCAACCGTCCTCTCTACATGACTTTAAACTGTAGTACACCCTATGTGCCAAACAAAGGATGCCTCTTGCTCCAAACAAGAGATGCCTTATTCTCCAAGAATAAGATACCAATAGTCCTCTATACATGACTATAAAATGTAGTACACCCTGTGTGGCAATAAGAGGATGCCTCTTTCTCCAAATAATGGATGCCATATGCTCCAAGCATAAGATGCCAATAGTCCTCTCAACATGACTAAAAACTATATTACACCATATGTTCCAAACATAGGATTCCTCTTGCTCCAAATAAAATATGCCTTATGATCCATGAATAAGATGCCCATAGTCCCCTCTACATGAATATAAACTTTAATACACCCTATGTGACAATCATATGATGCCTCTTGCTGCAAATAAGGGATGCCTTATGGTCCAAGAATATGATTCCAATAGTCTTCTCTATATGAAAATCAAATATAGTACACCCTATGAGGAAAACATAGGGTTCCTCTTGCTCTAAACGAGAGATACCTTATGCTTCAAGCATAAGATGCTAATAGTCCTCTCTATAGGACTATAGACTATAGTACACCCTATGTGACAATCATAGGATATCTATAGCTTAAAATAAGAGATGGATTATGCTACAAGAATAAGAAGCCAATAGTCCTCTCTAAATGACTATAAACTGTAGTACAACCTATGTGCCAAACATAGGATGTATCTTGCTCCAAACAAGAGATGCTTTGTTCTCCAAGAAGAAGATTCCAATAGTCCTGTCCACATGACTATAAACTGTAGTAAACCCTATGTGCCAAACAAAGGATGCCTCTTACACCAAAAAATAGATACTATATTTTCCAAGCTTAAGATGCCAATAGTCCTCTATACAAGACTATAAACTATAGTACACCCAATGTGATAATCATAGGGTGCCTTTTGCTCAATACGAGAGATGTATAATGCTCTGAGAATAAGATTCCAATAGTCCTCTCTACATGACTATAAACTGTAGTACATCCTATGTGACAGTCATAGGATGCATCTTGATCTAAATAATATTTTCCTTATACTCCAAGCATAAGATGAAGATAGTCCTCTCTACATGACTATAAACTATATTACTCCCTATGTGACAATCATATAATGCCTCTTGCTCGAAATAAGAGATTCCTTATGCTTCCAACATAAGATGCCAACTGTCCACTCTACATGACTCTAAACTATAGTACACCCTATGTTCCAAACGTAGGATGCTTCTTGATCCCAACAAGAGATTCCTTGTGCTCCAAGAATAGCATGCCAATATTCCTCTCTACATGACTATAAAGTGTAGTACACTCTATTTGACAATCATAGGATGTCTCTTGCTCCAAATAATAGATTCCTTATGCTCCAAGTATAAGATGCAAATAGTCCTATATACATGACTATAAACTGAAGTACACCCATTGTGAAAATAATAGGATGCCTCTTTCTCTAAATATGAGATGCATTATGCTCTAAGAATAGGATTTCAATAGTCCTCTCAACATGACTATAAACTGTATTACACCCTATGTTCCAAACATAGGATGCCTCTTTCTTGGTAAGAGAGATGCCTTATTCTCCAAGCATAAGATTCCAATGTTCCTCTCTACATTACTATAAACAATAGTACACCATATGTGAAAATCATAGGATGCCTCTTGCTCCAAATAAGATATTCCTTATGCTCCAAGAATAAGATTCAAGTAGTCCTCTATACATGACTATAAACAGTAGTACACCCTATCTTCCAAACATAGGATACCTCTTGCTCAAAAACAGAGATGACTTGTTCTCCAAGAATAAGATTCCAATAGTCCTATATAAATTACTATAAAATATAGTACACACTATGTGCCAAACATATGATTCATCTTTCTCTAAACAATAGATTCCTTGTGCTCCAAGCATACGATGCCAACAGTCCTCTCTACATGTCTATAAACTATAGTACACCCTATGTGAGAATCAAAGGATGCCTCTTGCTCCAAATAAGAGGTTCATTATGCTCCAAGCATAAGATTCTAGTAGTCCTCTCTACATGACTACAAAATGTAGTACACCCTATGTGCCTAACATATGATTCCTCTACCTCCAAATAAGAGATGTCTTATGCTCCCAACATAAGATGTCAATTTTCCCTTCTATATGACTATATACTATTGTACACCCTATGTGACAATCATTGGATGCTTTTTTGCTCCAAATAAGAGATGCCTTATGTTCCAATAATAGGATTCCAATAGTCCTCTCAACATGACTATAAGCTGTAGTACACCCTATGTTCCAAACATAGGATGCCTCATTCTCTAAACGAGAGACCCCTTATGCTCCAAACAGAAGATGATAATTGTCCTCTCTACATGACTCTAAATTTTAGTACACCCTAAGTGACAATAATAGGATGTATCTTTCTCCAAAGAAGAGATGCCTTATGCTCCAAGAAAAAGATTCCAATAGTCCTCTCTACATGATTATAAACTGTAGTACACTCTATGAGACAATCATAGGATGCCTCTTTCTCCAAATAAGTGATGCATTATGCTACAAGAATAAGATTCCATGAGTCCCATCTACATGAATATAAAATATAGTACACCCTATGTGAAATCCTAAGATGCCTTTTGCTCTATATGAGAGATTTATTTTTCTCCAAGCATAAGATTCCAATAGTCCCCTATACATGAATATAAACTGCAGTACACCCTATGTTCCAAACATAGGATTTCTCTTGCTCCAAACAAGAGATGCCTTATGCTCCAAGAATAATATGCCTATATACCTCTATACATAAATATAATCTGTAGTAAACCTTATGTGAAAATCATAGGATTCCTCTTGATCCAAATAAGAGATGTCATATGCTCTAAGAATAAGATGCCAATAGTCCTCTCTACATGACTATAAACATTAGTACACCCTATGTGCCAATCATAGGACGCCTCTTGCTCAAAATATGAGATGCCTTTTGCTCCATGCATAAGATGCCAATAGTCTTATCTAGATGACTATAAACTGTAGTACACCCTATGTGACAATCATAGGATGCCTCTTGATCCAATTAAGATATGCATTACACTCCAAGCCTAAGATGTCAACAGTCCTCTCTACATTACTATAAATTTTAGTACACCCTATTTGACAAATGTAGGATGCCTCGTGATCT
This sequence comes from Viscum album, assembly GCA_963277665.1. Taxonomy (NCBI): domain Eukaryota; kingdom Viridiplantae; phylum Streptophyta; class Magnoliopsida; order Santalales; family Viscaceae; genus Viscum; species Viscum album. The sequence continues at coordinate 1,534,675,950 of OY728121.1, read as the reverse complement.
AGAAAAGAGAAGCCTTATGATCCAAGCATAAGATTCCAATAGTCCTCTCCACATGACTATGTTGACGCTCCTTTCCGTCACAGAGTCTAACGACTGAGAAAAGGGAAATACCTTAGTCCAAAGTGATTCATCCTTTGAAGAAACATCGAAAATCGACAAAGGGATGAACAAGGAGAACATTGCCCATAGGTCGCGCAAGTTCCCTCATGGTCGCGCAATTACACTTGTGCGCCGCCTAGTGGTCGTGCAAGTCTACTTGCGCGACGCCTTATGGTCGTGCAAGTGACTTGCGCGACCTAAAGTGGTAACCGCCCGGTAACCGCCCGGGGTCTTCTCCTGCCTATAAATAGACCCTGTGGGCCCCCCATTCGAGAGGATCTTTTTCCAGAAACTCGGATTGAATCTCCCGACGCCCAAGTCTCTTCTCAAAGCTTCCGGAACACTTCTAAGGTAATTTCTTACCTAGAACGGAAGATCTAAAGAGAAGAAGGAAGGCCTAAGTGTTGAAACTCATCAACACTTGCGCGCCGCTTTTATTCCTTCAATATAACTTGCGCGTCCCTTTTCTAGAAGAACCTCAAGAGGATTCTAAAGTGATTAAAAAGGAGTCTCTCAAGTATTCTAATACTGGTTGAAAATTGCGCAAGTACCCCACATGTCGCGCAGGTATACTTGCGCGACCATTACTTGCGCGCCCACGGAAGACTTGCACGCATTTCAAGACTTGCACGCCCCTACCTTTTTGGGTGCCCATCTTGCCCATTTTACCCCTCTTAAGCCATTACACCTTTCCTTTTCAAGATTCAGTCTTCAAGACACTCTTCAAATCCATTTATGGCATGATTTCTTGATTTGACTTCCTTATCTGAAAGGAATTCTGTGGAATATCTCTCAAAACCTAGTGATGTAAATATCCTTATGTCACTAAATATAGAGAGTTAATTCATTTCAACCTCATCTTTTAATATGAGAGAATCCTTAACTTGGGCATCCTCCTCAGGAGTAATCCCCAATTTCAAATCTGGGCATCCTTCTTTAGGAGTAAGCCCCAAATTCTTAAAGTTCCCAAACTTGGGCATCCTCCTCAGGAGTAAGCCCCAAACCTTAATCCCTAACCTGGGTCTCCTTTTCAGGAATAAGACTCAGTCATAATCTTGGGCATCCTTTTCTGGAGTAATCCCCAAGTCCCCTAACCTGGGTCTCCTTTTTAGGAGTAAGTCCCAGTCATAATCTTGGGTTTCCTTTTCAGGAGTAAACCCCAAGTCCCCTTAAATTTATCTTAACCAGTCCTAATTTACTCTTGATTTGGGTTTCCTTTTCAGGAGTAAAACCCAATCATAAGTCCCCTCCTAACTTGGGCATCCTCCTTAGGAGTAATCCCCAAGATTAGAGTATTCAAATCTCCATGAAGCACATATAACTTTATGGACCCTGTTCATGGATTTTCTCCCTAAAAGTGAATCCTAAACCTTCATCTATCTGGGCAGTCATACATACATAAGCCCCAAACAATTTCTTATGATTGCATCTTTCATGGCACAATTGTCTAATTTTTACCAATACCTTTTGTTTCTCACACCGAGCATGACTCACGTGAGCTTAGAGTGTAAAGGTAATTATGAAATTCTTATTTGAGCCATCAATCATAAACATCATACTCCATCACTCAAACTACGTGGGTTTTTATTCCTTTTCCAAAACAAAGGATACGTAGGTAGCCCATTTATGGGTTCGATCCCAACTTTTAAATAATCCTTGTCCTTCTGAATGACGATAAACTTCAAGTGCCCCACTGAGTGGCTTTAAAACCAGCCTGGTCATCATAATGACCAAGAGACTTTTATATAAATGTTTTGAAGGATACCATTGACCAAGAATCTCTAAACAGATATAGATGATTCTCTATTGATGAAGAACCTAGAATACATATAAAAGATTCTCTAAATTTCTTGCATATTTAATCATTTATTGTTAAAACTAAAGGAAAGCACATTTTATACTTGGTAATGTAATAAGGATTCACGAACATAACTTAAATCTATAAAGAGATTCCCAGAGTAGACAATAATTCCCCTCAAAAAGGTGTGATGAGTCCGACCTCCCATCCTCTCGACCAATGAAAATTCCTAAGCCTCATCAGTCCACAAGCTAATGAGCGGCTACCTTTGGAAAGTAGGTCCAAATAGATGTGGAATCATTGGATGTTTCCGGTTCTACGAACAAACCCGCTAGAAACCGATCGGAACGTTTGAATCTCCCATCCAGGAGGTCATCCCCGAAATCCGTGAGGAAACAAAAATGGTTAACCCGACGTGAATCCTTAACCAAGTTAAAGTGATATTATTCTTATTTGTTAGGCCCCTTGGGCCAACAAAGCAATCATTGACCTATGCTCATCCAAAAGATGCAGTGGTCGGATTCATCTTGATTATGTCTGTTATATGGAACAGGCACTATTTTCTCAAGATCTTCTGCAAAATGGCTTTCCTTAAATTCACCCCTGTGAATACTGTTGTTGTAAACACCTCTACGGTGAGGTCTGCTGCTGTGAAAACCAATGTTGCTACTCCTACTGGAACGTCGTCCGCTCTGAGGATGACATCACCAACTCAGCGTCTTCAACACTGGGTTTCTAATGCACTGGTTAAGGAGTACCGTCACAACGGTACTATCCCAACTCTGGAGGCCGCTCGTCAAGCCCTCCAAGTTAAAAACTCTACCTGGTCGTCCGGACAATGGCGGCCAGCGATCAAGAAGCAGACGGTGCTGACTACCGTCTCCAACCGTTTCGGGTCGTTATCCCCGGAACGCAATTTCCATTCACTCCCTTACTCTGAGGAAGTGAATGAGCAGGTCCCGCAGGACCTTAATTCAAAAAGACAGGAGTCCTTCTCAAGGGCTCCCATCAACAATCGCCGCCAGACTCGTGCGGTAGTGCGCCCTCAACATGATGAGGGTACCGACTCCAGGCATTCAGCTCAGGTTCCTCGAACCCGAGCAGGCAAGATGAACCGCCAGAGACGGAATCCGGTTAACAATGGGCAGGTTATCATCCCTGCCATCTCCGGAGAAGTCCACCAACCTAACTTGGTGGCAAATAAAGAACAGGCACACACACCTGTCCGTTTTAATTCCGCTGTTCAGCAGACTCGTCTGGCAGCATCAAGCCAATCCCGACAGGCAATTCCGGCGGAGTACCATAGGCAGGAACATGCACCTGCTTATACATCACCAGTTAGTCACCAGGCTCGTCTGACTACATATGATGGATCTCGTCAACCGCGTTTGGCGAAGTGTAATCAACAGGCACATACACCTGCTAATACTAATCAAGCCTACCAAAAGTCTCGCTTGGTAGCGCACGGAGAAGTCAGTCGGAAAGCCCCGACGACAAACAGGTGGCAGACTCAACTCTCTGCCTCCACACTTGAGTACTGTCAGGATTCACTGATAGTAAAAGGAGGACAGGAGTAGGCACATACACCTACTCCAAGCCCGGAATGGACGTATATCCCCGTTCCGACGGCTGAAGTCACCAAACATATTTTGTCAATGGTGAAAGAGCAGAAGCAAATTCCTGCTCATATTCTGGATGCTTTCCAGGATATCATAACATCTTTAGCATCATCTCAGGGACAGACACATAAATCTATCCCTAGCAGTGGAGTGACACATCAACGATTCACTCCGGAACAGACACACACATCTGTTTCAGTCCAAGAGGGTTATGGGGCATACTCCCCCATATCAAACGGACAACCAAGTCAGGCACATACACCTAATTTGATTGGAGATCGTCAGCCTAACCTGACCATCTTTCCTGATCAGGCACATACACCTGCTCAGAGTAACCACTTTCGTCAACAAGTGGTTTCTAAAGTGAGTAAGAAGGCATCTAAGAAAAAGATCCGCCCAGCACAGTCAGGAGATCAAAGGCCAATCTGCAATAAGGCCTTGCTCGATGCTGGAGTTCTTGAAGCCCTCAGACATTTATCTGTCGAAATTCAAGATTCTACTCCCTCAGTTCCCAATAACGGGAACATTAATTTTGAAGGTCTTCAACAGACACTTCCTCGTGAAGGCTTTCTTCATGAAAGTTCAGTCAATCTTGAAGTTTCTTCTTCAGATGAGAGCCACAGGAACCCTCTGTGTGGTCAGAAGACCAAGGAGCAAGAGATTTCATCTTTTGTTGTAACCCATCATGATGGTCCTCCTCATGGTGATGAACTTCGCTGCGAAAGTCCTCTCCGCAGTAGTGATTCACGTTGTCTCGAAAATTCTTCAGAAGGAAATGTAGTGACGAGAAAGCCCTCCTATCTCGAGGCACTTGCAAACGTAAAGCTAGTCATGTCTGATGCTTTACTATCGGCAGGTGAAACTCTTTCTCCATCAGAGGATAGCCTGGGGTTCAGGTTATTCTCCGAACCATCCCCAGGTCAGTCATCTTTCAACATGAATAGAGATCTCTCTACCAATCTTGTTGAATCCGATGAAGCAACAAGGAAACACCAACTCTGGTCAAAACAGGTAGAAGAATCTTTATTTAATGATAAAGAGGAAATGCTGAACATGAGGAAAAAACTGGCAAAAGGTGAAGTACCAGTCATGTTTTGGCCTTTGGCTGACTCCCAGTACGACATTCCAAAGATGTTGACGGATGATGGAATCCATGATATTTGTATCAACATATGGAAAACTCTTTGTAAATTAAAGAAGAAGGTATTATCTTATGATGAATATGAAAATCATCTTAAGATAATAGAAGGGCTACAACGTCAGATTGATTTGGCATCTCTATCAGTCTCTCGGTATCCGAAGGCTGAAAAGCAGCAGAGAACCCTTCAACGTTCATGCCTTGGCGCACTAAGAAAATTGCGTCAGTTAATTTCCAATGCTCCATCTGGTGTTCATATCAGAGGATGGGGTGTTCACGGAGCACTACATTTCACAGTGCTTTCCAGTCAGCAAAGCCCGCCGAAAATGGTTTCATGCAATGTTATTTCCCATGGCCGGCCACAGTCAATGGGCTTTGTTCATAATCAAAAGCTTGCTCAAGAACAGACTTCAACTAGTTCCTCTCAAAATCAGGTATATAGAGAACAAGTTGTTTAATTGCTCCTACATCAAGCAGGCGAGAATATTCTGCAAGCCTCTCGTCTGGAGCAAACACGTCATCAAATGACAGAAGTTTCGGAAATCATCCAACGGTCTGTTGAACCCGGTGATAAAAGTGGATACAGGTTAATGCATCCATCTAATTTCTGAACTAAGATTCAAAAGATCAAGAGAGATTTTAAAAAGATCTCAGACATAGCATGTCAAGAGACACCCCAGCTTGTCAGACTGGGGACTTCTCTAACCCAGCCCTCAGGGTCAACAAATGGGATTCGAGGAGCTGAGCGGAAGCAGCAGGAACATCCCCAGTCCACCGGACTGGGGACTTTTTCAAATCCTCAATCCCTCCCTCAGAGAAAGTCAGTATTGTCTCGATTAGGGAATAAGCCTCAAGAGGAACGAAGAGCCAAGCTATCAGGAGATTCTATCCAAGTGACGGTTCTCCAAGAAGTTCCTGAGGGATCAAGTCAACAGAATTCCATGTCTCTTCAAGGACATGGAAGAAGACAATATCACAAAAATGCTGATAGAAATGATTCCATGCAATATTAATCCATTAATGTCATCAATGCCATTGTTGTTGATTCACCAGATGAGGATCAATCAGAGGGATCAGACGAAGAGGTTCCTGCTCAAGAAATTGCGCACACAGACCTAAATGAAGAAGGTGTGCGCACACGTAATCAAAGGCTTACCCAAAATCTGGGTATTCCTTCAAGTAACCCACTTCCCCCTCTCCGAAAAGGATCCAATAAGGGGAAAGGAAAGAATTAGGTTACTTCTCACCCTTCCTTTGAAGGAGGTCAATCGCTCTCATTAGAGCAAAGGTTTGCACAACAGGAGGAAGAAATGAAAGAATTAAGAAGGTTGAATGCAGAACTACTTCAGATTAGTCTTCTTCTTAAGAATGCTGAATTCGGACAGCCGAAAGACTTTGTTGTAACTACTGAGATGGATCATGAATATCCTCCTTTATCAGTACACCCTCAGAGGTCTAATCCTACGGGTCAAACGCAACAACGGTTGGCAGCACTACCATCAGTTGCAGCACCAACCACCACGTCTGTCCAAGCTCCATTCATTGCACCTACCCAAAACCAAGTTCAACCTGATGTTTCTCAAAAGTTAATAACTACTATTGAGTCATTAACAGCTCGGTTAGAAACTATGGAAGGGAAACGAGCGCAAGTTCAACCTGAAAAGAAAGTTTACCCTGAATGGGTAGATTCAATTTCTCCTCCATCCAGTTTTGGAAACCCTATTTTCCCTACTTTTAATGGATCAGGCGACCCCGAACAACATTTGATGCATTACGTGTCTTGTTGTGATCCTATGATGGGAACTCCAGAGCAGCAAGAAGTAGTGAAACTCAGATGCTTCGTGCGAACCTTGAAAGGACCAACTTTTTTCTGGTATACAAGCTTGCAATCCCGATCAATCATCGGATGGGAGGATCTTCGTCAAAAATTCCTTCTTCAGTTTAGCTCAACTTTTCCAAAAATGACAGTTTTCGATCTTACAAACTGCAAGCAAAGGGATAATGAAAGAGTCTCTGATTTCATTGCTCGTTGGAAGGGATTAACGTATTCCCTGAGTTTAGCACTCCCTCAGGAGGAACTGTTGCCAATCTGTGTGGAAAATTTGTGTGACGAATTACACACTCCATTGATCCCTGTGAAATACACAGGAGGGTTTCGAGGCCTTACTTCAATCGCTCAACAGATTGAAGATTCCCTTATACAGGCTAAGGTTAAATCTCGTATAATTCCATCAGCTCTGGGAAGGAGAATGGTTAAAGCGGAAACTGCTACAGTTATGCTTAAACAAGCACCTGTACCTATTTCTACTTCAAAACCTTCATCTTCTCGAAGGGCTCCACCTCCTGAACGCCAACAACAAAGGTTGTTTCGTCCAAATGATCAAAAAGATCAACGATGAAAACAATTTGAGGATATTAAGAGTAAAACATACTCTTTCTGAAGTGAGCAAGTTCCTGGTTACTTCATTTCAACTCTGGAAAATAATTTGGTTCAATTACCAGTGCCCAAAAGGCCAAACAAGGAAGGAGATAAAGACCGTACCAATTATTGTCCCTTTCATCAAATGTTGGGGCATCCCATCCAGGAGTGTTTTGTCTTTAAAGACCTCCTGCAAAAGCTGCAGTAAAGCCTCCATCAAAAGCTGCAGTAAAGCCTCCATCAGAATGACAGTCAATCGGACCCATTCCATTTTGCGAACACAATTGAAGAAGCCAATTGTGTCTCCTACAAAAGCTGCAGTAAAGCCTCCATCAAAAGATAAATCCTCAAAAGGGCAGCGCAATTCAAAGAAGAAAGAGGAATCAGGAGAAGATGAGTATGTATCAAAGCCTAAATTGTCTTTGACTCTAGCAGATTTCATGCCATCTACTTCAAAGCTACGGGCACCGTCCCACCAAACGGCACAGCCTAAACAGGGTAACCAGGCAGAGTCTTTATCAGACGAAGAGTTAATCTTTGGTTCTGTTAATATGATTCAATTAATAGATCCATATTCCAGCCTTGATAAGCCTGAATTCCCTGTATCAAATAAGGGAATCTGAGGAGGTTCTAGAGGTTCAGGATATAGGGGAAGACATGGATCTTTCCAAATCCACTACTCTAATTTTACCCCTGCTAGCACTGTATATGCAGCAGAAACTCGTGGTAAAGCCCTTCAGCGAGCTCAAAAAGAACAAGCAAGTTCTTCTGCCAATGGCCAAATCAGTTTTGGCACAGTTATTTTGGAAGACCGATTAAAGGTTCCATCTTCTTTATATCAGCAAGTAAATGGATATAATCATTCTAATCTTCCAAAACCAAGGATGTTGCCAACTTCAATACAAGATGCATCAGCTTCCAAAGCATCTTCTTCCAAGGTACCTGCTAAACCGCATATTCCTATTGGGAAACGCAGACCTCTAGATCAAAAGTATGATATATTGAAACACTTGGCCCAAGTACCAGCCAAGTTATCAATTTTGGATTCTTTGAATCTGTCAAAAGATCTTTGGGAAGCACTCATCGAAGCTTTGTCAAGTCCTCAGGAGTTTGAAGCTGAAATTGCTGCAGCTGAAATCTATCACATAGAGAATAATCCTGTAGAATGTCATGCAGTGATATCTTTTACTGATAAAGATGAAGATGATGTTGTGCATGGTCACATAAAACCTTTGTACTTATCTGGCAAAGTCAATGGTGTAGATGTTCGAAGAGCTTTCATTGACAATGGTTCAGGAGTCAACCTCATGCCCATTCGTACACTTCATCGATTGGGCCTCACAGAATCTGATTTATCTCCTTCTACCATGATGTTACAAGGATATGATAAAAATGAACAAGAACCACTGGGAGAAGTTACACTCAAAACTCAGTTTGGAGATCTTGTATCCAATTCGGATTTCATGATTGTTGATCAAGACTCAGCTTTCATTATCTTGCTTGGAAGACCCTAGCTACATCAGCATGCAACTATTCCTTCATCATACCATCAATGTCTCAAATACTATTTCGATGGTTAAGTTGGAACATTGTATGGTGATAAGGCCCCGTTCAAGACATGTGAGTCTCAATACATTGAGGCGGAATTTTATCACATGAAGGGAAGAGAAAAATCTACAATGAAGGAAATTACCAAAGTTAATGCTCCATATGGTTTGGAGAAAATTCCAATAAATCCATTTTCACATGTGAGTACAGATTATGTGTTACCTATCAGTCAAATTGACAAAATAGGCCCAAATCAAAATACTCTTATGGAAAGATCCATAATGTCAATTACGGCGATCGAGCCAGACAACATGGGAGAAATTGGTAACCTTCCAAGCAGTGATGAAAGCATAAGTGGTGACGTTTTCATTTCATCTGCTGAAGTCCAACAAGTCTATACTTCGCTAATCAGGCTAGAAGAAGTTATAGCAACACCAGAGGTGAATAATGATGTCGATTCTCGATCCATCATCTCCTCTTTATTTCCCAAAGAAGACCCTTTATCATCAATATGGTCAGAAATGGAAGCTTCTTCTTCAAAATGTGAAAATTTTTACATCTCTTATGATCATGAGAATTTCGTTTTCTCATCTACTTTGCAAGTAGAAACGGAATAAATAACACATGATGAAGAGGAAGAGGAAGATCTTAGAGATGCTCCTCCAGGATTTGAAGAGGGTATCTCTACCACTGTGGATGAACTCAGAGAAGTAAATCTGGGTACAGAGAAAGATCCACGCCCCACTTTAATTAGTGCGGCCATGACCCTTGAAGAGCAAGAGATGTATATTTCTTTTCTAAAGCAAAATAAAGATATTTTTGCTTGGAATTATACAGAAATTCCTGGGCTTGATCTTGATGTTTCTACTCATCATTTGGGTTTACCAAAAGAACATCGAGGTTTTAAACAAGCCGCGAGAAGAACACACCCAACCTATGCTTCCAAAATTGAAGCTGAAGTGGATAAGCTGATCAAAGCCAACTTCGTCAGAGAAGTTCAATATCCCAAGTGGTTGGCTAATATTGTCCCTGTAAAGAAGAAGAACGGACAAATTAGGGTTTTCATCGATTTCAGAGATCTTAATCGGTATTGTCCTAAAGATGATTTCCCAGTTCCGATTACAGAACTCTTAATTGATGCGACGACTGGCTATGAAGTACTTTCTTTCATGGATGGATATTCCGGATATAATCAGATCTGAATGGCCCCAGAAGATGAGGAATATACAGCCTTCAGAGCTCCTCAAGGTGTGTTTTGTTACCGGGTGATGCCCTTTGGTTTGAATAATGCAGGTGCAACATATCAACGCGCCATGCATCGTATCTTCAAACCTCTTTTAGGGAAGTTTGTTGAATGCTATGTAGATGATTTGGTGGTTAAATCTAAACAACGTTCTAATCACTTGGCTGATTTGGAAGTCATATTCCACAAGCTTCGACAACATAATTTAAAGATGAACCCCTTAAAATGTGATTTTGGGGTAACCTCAGGAAAATTACTTGGCTTTGTTATACGCCATCGTGGTATTGATGTCGATCCTGAGAAGACCAAATCAATCCTTGGTATGTCACCTCCTCAAAATTTGAAATAATTAAGAGGACTTCAAGGACACTTAGCCTACATTTGGCGTTTCATCGCTAATTTGGCAGGCAAAAGTTTACCCTTTACCAAATTATTGAAGAAAGGAGTCACTTACCAGTGGACTGAAGAATGTCAAAAAGCATTTGATGTTCTCAAGAAATACCTATTGAGTCCACCAGTACTCATGCCACCTGTTGAGGGTAGACCGCTTATCCTCTATGTGACAGCTTTAGAGCGATCATTAGGTGCCTTTCTCGCTCAAAAGAATGATGCTGGGAATGAAAATAGTCTCTACTATCTCAGTAGAACTATGCTTGAAGTAGAAACCCGGTATTCAAGTATTGAAAAGTGCTGCCTAGCATTAATCTTTGCAGTTTAGAAACTGAGACACTACCTGCAACATCATGAGGTCCAATTGGTATCTCGTAATAATCCGCTCAAATTCATCCTTAGTCTTCCAATGCTTACAGGACGTCTGGCAAGGTGGGAGGTTATTCTACAGCAGTTCGACATTCAGTATGTGTCTCAAAAGGCAATTAAGGGCCAAGCTCTGGCTGATTTCCTGGCTGAACATCCTTCAGTGGAAGACACATATTCAGATATCGAACTCCCTGATGAGGATGTTTTCTCTATTCAAGAGAGTTCTCAAACATGGGAAATGTATTTTGATGGTGCATCTAGAAGTGAAACAGGGAAGAAAATGGAAAATCCTAAACTCAACAAAGTTGGTTTAGGAATTGTGCTCATTTCTCCAGATAAGGCAGTGTTACCTTATTCTTTTTTGTTGTGGGAAGGTGGTACCAATAATGAAGCTGAATACCAAGCTCTCATTACAGGCTTGGAATTAGCGCTTGAAGCACAAGTGAATCACTTAAAGGTGAAAGGTGATTCAGACCTGGTAATCAAACAAGTCAATGGGGATTATGCCATCAGAAAAGAAGAATTAATCCCTTTGTATGATTACGTCAGAGAGTTAATGTTGGAATTCCCTTCAGAACCGACATTTTCTTATGTCCTAAGATCACAAAATTCTCAAGCTGATGCACTGGCTAATATAGCCACAGCTTTAGCAGATCCAAATCGGGACGAGACAACCATCTATATTGCCCACCGTCGTGCAATTTCACCTTATGTTCAAGTCAGAACAGAGGAAATTAATGAAATTAGTCCCATTCCTGAACCGTATGGTCATACTACAGGATGGATGTCACCTATCAGGGAATACCTTCAAAATGGAACACTTCCACCCGATCGAGCCGAGAAAGAACAAATTTGGCGACGTGTGGTCAATTTTACTCTTTATGATAGCCCAAACCACCTCGAGAAAATTCTCTACAAACGTGGTTTTGATGGAATTCTCTTCAGATGTATTGATGGTGAAGAGACAATGGCTGTCATAAAAGAAGTGCATGCAGGATTCTGTGGTGCTCACCAGTCTGGACATAGACTGTCTGATCAAATTCGAAGGCTTGGATACTTTTGGCCTTCAATGATACAAGATTGTGTTAATTTTACAAAGAAGTGTCATTCATGCCAAGTATATTCCAACTTTATTCATAAACCTCCAGAGTTGCTTCATACAGCTAAATACTCATGGCCATTTTCCACATGGGGAATGGATGTGGTGGGACCTTACCCTTCAGCTACGGCCAAGCAGTTTAAGTACATTCTTACTGCTACTGATTTCTTTTCCAAATGGGCAGAGGCAGTACCTCTCAAAGAAGTCAGTTCTAAATGCATTGTTAGCTTCATCAAGTCTAACATAATTACTAGATTTGGTGTCCCTCATACCATATTGACGGACAACGGCACCAACTTCTGTTCTTCTGAGGTAAAGAAATTGTATCAAGAATACAACATTAAGTCCAACCATTCATCTCGATATCATGCAGCGGCTAATGGCCAGATAGAATCTTTCAACAAGACTCTTTCAAATATACTGCAAAAGATGGTGAATAAAGATAAGAGGTCATGGCCTGATAAACTCTTTCATGCTTTATGGGCTTATCGGACTACCACTCGCAATGCAACGCGGTCAACTCCATATTCATTGGTATATGGAACAGAAGCAGTCTTGCCAATTGAAGTTCAATTGCCCTCACTCAGAATAGCCATTTGTGATCAGTTATCTACAGATGAGCAATCCTAAAAGCGGTTGAATGAATTGGAACAGTTATATGAGAAAAGATTGTGCACTTTTCACCACTTGGAAATCTATCAGAATCGAATCACACGAGCTTTTAACAAAAAGGTTCATCTTCGTTCATTCATTCAGGGAGAATTGGTATTGGTTCTCAGAGCACCAATGATACCAGGAAAGAAGCCTCCCAATCTTGAACCAAAATGGGAAGGACCTTATTCAATACAAAAGGTCTACTCCAATGGAGCATATTCTCTAATCTCAATGGATGGAGAACACATCACGACTCCAACTAATGCCAGATTTCTGAAGAAGTATTTTGTATAAACACAAAATATTGTTCCCAGATCCAAAACAATCACATTGGTTCATAAAAATTGTCCTACATGACACTAAACTGTATTATGTCCTATCTACATGACATTAAACTGTACAGAAGTTCCATATTTGTCCGAGATGACATTAAACTATATTGTGTCCTAGCAACATGACATTAAACTGTGTGACACTTTCATCGTCCAGCATGACGTTAAACTGTAAAAAGTCCCCAGAACTGATATCCTCATATTGATTCACCTTATTCCCAGCTACATGACTTTAAACTATACAGCACCAGTTCGTCCTTGCTATATGACGTTAAACTATACAGCAATGGTCCAGTATGACTTTAAACTGCAACTTCGTCCCACACGACATTAAACTGTGAAAAAGTTCCCTAAACCGTCCAGCATGACCTTAAACTACATCATCCCTGGTCCATGTATATGACCATAAACTATTTGCAAATCCCTTATGTCCAGCAAGACGTTAAACTATGACGTCCTAACTACATGACGCTAAACTGTATAAAAGTCCCTCACGTCCGGAAAGACGTTAAACTATATAATCATCAAAGGTCCAACATGACATTAAACTGCACCATCCACGGTCCATGCATATGACCTTAAACTATTCGCACTTTCGTCCAACATGACATAAATGGTGTGTTATTTTGTCCTTACTGCATGACATTAAACTGCACAGTCCCCCTTTCGTCCAATATGATGTTAAAATATTTTATCCCCATCGTCCTAACTACATGACGCTAAACTGTACAGAAAATCCTTGATATGTCCTACATGACATTAAACTGTTATTTTGTCCCTGCTACATGACACTAAACTGTGCAGCACCAATAGTCCTAACTGCAAGAATTTAAACTGCATAGTCCCTTTTTTATGTCCGAGATGACATTAAACTATATTATGTCCTATCTACATGACATTAAACTATACAGAAGTTCCTTATTTGTCCGAGATGACATTAAACTATATTGTGTCCTAGCAACATGACATTAAACTGTGTGACACTTTCATCGTCCAGCATGACGTTAAACTGTAAAAAGTCCCCAGAACTAATATCCTCATATTGGTTCACCTTAGTCCTAGCTACATGACTTTAAACTATACAGCACCAGTTCGTCCTTACTATATGACGTTAAACTATACAGCAATGGTCCAGTATGACTTTAAACTGCAACTTCGTCCCACACGACATTAAACTGTGAAAAAGTTCCCAAAACCGTCCAGCATGACCTTAAACTGCATCATCCCTGGTCCATGTATATGACCATAAACTATTTGCAAATCCCTTACGTCCAGCAAGACGTTAAACTGTGACGTCCTAACTACATGACGCTAAACTGTATAAAAGTCCCTCACGTCCGGAAAGACGTTAAACTATATAATCTCAAAGGTCCAGTATGACATTAAACTGCACCATTCACGGTCCATGCATATGACCTTAAACTATTCGCACTTTCGTCCGACATGACGTTAAAATGGTACACTCTTTTGTCCTTACTGCATGACAATAAACTGCACAATCCCCCTTTCGTCCAATATGACGTTAAACTGTATTGTCCCCATCGTCCTAACTACATGATGCTAAACTGTACAGAAAGTTCTTAATATGTCCTACATGACATTAAACTATTATTTTGTCCCTGCTACATGATACTAAACTGTGCAGCACCAATAGTCCTAACTGCAAGACTTTAAACTGCATAGTCCCTTTTTTATGTCCGAGATGACATTAAACTATATTATGTCCTATCTACATGACATTAAACTGTACAGAAGTTCCTTATTTGTCCGAGATGACATTAAACTATATTGTGTCCTAGCAACATGACATTAAACTGTGTGACACTTTCATCGTCCAGCATGACGTTAAACTGTAAAAAGTCCCTAGAACTGATATCCTCATATTGGTTCACCTTAGTCCTAGCTACATGACTTTAAACTATACAGCACCAGTTCGTCCTTGCTATATGATGTTAAACTATACAGCAGTGGTCCAGTATGACTTTAAACTGAAACTTCGTCCCACACGACATTAAACTGTGAAAAAGTTCCCTAAACCGTCCAGCATGACCTTAAACTGCATCATCCCTGGTCCATGTATATGACCATAAACTATTTGAAAATCCCTTACGTCCAGCAAGACGTTAAACTGTGACGTCCTAACTACATGATGCTAAACTGTATAAAAGTCCCTCACGTCCGGAAAGACGTTAAACTATATAATCTTAAAGGTCCGGTATGACATTAAACTGTACCATTCACGGTCCATGCATATGACCTTAAACTATTCGCACTTTCGTCCGACATGACGTTAAAATGGTACACTCTTTTGTCTTTACTGCATGACAATAAACTGCACAATCCCCCTTTCATCCAATATGACGTTAAACTGTATTGTCCCCATCGTCCTAACTACATGACGCTAAACTGTACAGAAATTCCTTAATATGTCCTACATGACATTAAACTGTTATTTTGTCCCTGCTACATGACACTAAACTGTGCAGCACCAATAGTCCTAACTGCAAGACTTTAAACTGCATAGTCCCTTTTTTATGTCCTACATGACATTAAACTGTGCATCGTTAAGGTTGTTATTACCTATTGTTTCTCACACCGAGTATGACTCACGTGAGCTTAGAGCGAACAGCAACCATAACACTCCCTTTGGGCCACTAACCATGTGTAAGTCCCAACAACATTTTTTATTTAGATCATTGTCCACAAGAACAACTTGATCATTAATTCATTCTTTAATTGAACTACATGGACTTTGATCCTTTCCCTCCAGGCTGGGTATGTAGGCAACCTCCCAGGGTTCAAGCCCAAGAACAATCTCTTCACATCGGTTCACCACCATCTCATATGATGTTGATTTGTGAAACCGCCCATGGAATCAATATCTTTACATTGATTCACTTTCGTCCTTGTTATACGACGTTAAACTATATAAAACTTTTGTCCGGTACGACAATAAACTACAATATTCTTTGATTTCCTCATTTGAGAAGGAACCATTATTGACATTGATTTTTTCAATCATGTTTTATTTCAAAAGACTACGTGCATACATGGTAATGCCTAAACTTTTTATCTCAGGTTAAACCATCATTGCACTAAAATACCCTTTCACCCTTCACATGTACGAACCAAATTTGTACAAAGGGTAGTTCTAGAACTACGTGGGCTTGATTCCCATCCTTATGGGATACGTAGGAACGTTCGAGTATCCCTCGAATCCAGCCCCAAGTCTTTTGGGCCTAACCCCAAATTTCACTTTCAGTCCCTTGGCTGAAAAATCCTTATGAAAACACACACTATGTATTCATTATTATGGTCCGAATTCTATGACCCTAAACTATGATCACTCATACTTTCGTCCTGCACGACGTTAAACTGCATTTCAAAAACTACGTATGGCTTGATTCTCATTCTTATGAGATACGTAGTGAAGTCCAAAATTTCAATTCAGGACCCATCCACAACATTATTATGGTTATCATTGACCTATGTATCTCTAAATACATTGGACAATACCCATATTTATGTGTTATATTCCTAACCTTAAAATATTTTCAGATCTTCATAACCCTTTTCATGACTTCTAGTCACAAAAATGTCAAACTTCTGAGAATTCTTTTGCATGACTATGCAGCACGTGCCCATAGGTGGCCTTGCATAAACAGTCCACATAACAGACTTGTCAGCCAAAAGATACTATTTATTTGACAATGCAGCCAATGCCCATAGGTGGCCCTGCATGTTTCAACCCCCTAACGGGTTTGTTAAATAATGGTAACTTCATTCTTGGGAAGAATGCCTCTTTTGTCCTTATTTGTCTTAAACGACAGTATGTAGGGATCCGCAAAAAAATAGAAATCCTTAAAATATTTGTCCCATATCCTTTTTCATGATCTGAAAGTATTCAAGTCTATGGTCTTCTTCCCTACGTTTGGGTCAGACCTTCGTAGGAGTGATATTCATCCAGTTCTTCGATATTCTTGTTCGGAAATATCTTATCCATATTCAAGGACCTCTTTCCATACAAAAAACTCTATACTTTAGAAAATTTGAATCTCCATAAACTTTCACTGGCTTTTAGCACTAGGAAAGTAAATTTTTGAGAGTTCTTTCGCCTGACTATGCAGCACGTGCCCATAGGTGGCCTTGCATAAACAGTCCACATAACAGACTTGTCAGCCAAAAGATACTATTTATTTGACCATGCAGCCAATTCCCATAGGTGGCCCTGCATATTTCAACCCCCTAACGGGTTTTGCTAAATAATAGTAACTTCATTCTTGGAAACTACTTCTTCTAATGCCTTTTAGCTCTTTTTCATATCATTCCTCATATTCAAATATTCTTAAGCCATAGTTTACATATTTTCTCTCATACTTGAGTATGGTACTATGTTTTCAGATGAGTTGTCAAGGAATTGAGTCAATTCTAATCCATTTCGGTCAAAGCTATTTCGACCTTAAACATTAGCATTTTTATGTCCGACATGCATGAATTTAAACTGCCAGATTTCTTGTTTTTCTTTTCACCTCAGTGTCAAATCCTATTTTCTCTCCGGATCCAACTCTGAGGGGGGGACTTTTGTTGACGCTCCTTTCCGTCATAGAGTCTAACGACTGAGAAAAGGGAAATACCTTAGTCCAAAGTGATTCATCCTTTGAAGAAACATCGAAAATCGACAAAGGGATGAACAAGGAGAACATTGCCCATAGGTCGCGCAAGTTCCCTCATGGTCGTTCAAGTACACTTGCGCGCCGCCTAGTGGTCGTGCAAGTCTACTTGCGCGACGCCTTATGGTCGTGCAAGTGACTTGCGCGAACTAAAGTGGTAACCGCCCGGTAACTGCCCGGGGTCTTCTCCTGCCTATAAATAGACCCTGTGGGCCCCCCATTTGAGAGGATCTTTTTCCAGAAACTCGGATTGAATCTCCCGACGCCCAGGTCTCTTCTCAAAGCTTCCGGAACACTTCTAAGGTAATTTCTTACATAGAACGGAAGATCTAAAGAGAAGAAGGAAGGCCTAAGTGTTGAAACTCATCAACACTTGCGCGCCGCTTTTATTCATTCAATATAACTTGCACGTCCCTTTTATGGAAGAACCTCAAGAGGATTTTAAAGTGATTAAAAATGAGTCTCTCAAGTATTCTAATACTGGTTGAAAATCGCGCAAGTACCCCACATGTCGCGCAGGTATACTTGCGCGACCATTACTTGCGTGCCCACGGAAGACTTGCGCGCCTTTCAAGACTTGCGCCCCCCTACCTTTTTGGGTGCCCATCTTTCCCATTTTACCCCTCTTAAGCCATTACACCTTTCCTTTTCAAGATTCAGTCTTCAAGACACTCTTCAAAGCCATTTATGGCATGATTTCTTGATTTGACTTCCTTATCTGAAAGGAATTCTGTGGAATATCTCTCAAAACCTAGTGATGTAAATATCCTTATGTCACTAAATATAGAGAGTTCATTCATTTCAACCTCATCTTTTAAGATGAGATAATCCTTAACATGGGCATCCTCCTCAGGAGTAATCCCCAATTTCAAATCTGGGCATCCTTCTTTAGGAGTAAGCCCCAAATTCTTAAAGTTCCCAAACTTGGGCATCCTCCTCAGGAGTAAGCCCCAAACCTTAATCCCTAACCTGGGTCTCCTTTTCAGGAATAAGACTCAGTCATAATCTTGGGCGTCCTTTTCAGGAGTAAGCCCCAAGTCCCCTAACCTGGGTCTCCTTTTTAGGAGTAAGTCCCAGTCATAATCTTGGGTTTCCTTTTTAGGAGTAAACCCCAAGTCCCCTTAAATTTCTCTTAACCAGTCCTAATTTACTCTTGATTTGGGTTTCCTTTTCAGGAGTAAAACCCAATCATAAGTCCCCTCCTAACTTGTGCATCCTCCTTAGGAGTAAGCCCCAAGATTAGAGTATTCAAATCTCTATGAAGCACATATAACTTTATGGACCCTGTTCATGGATTTTCTCCCTAAAAGTGAATCCTAAACCTTCATCTATCTGGGAAGTCATACATACATAAGCCCCAAACAATTTCTTATGATTTCATCTTTCATGGCACAATTGTCTAATTTTTACCAATACATCATGTTTCTCACACCGAGCATGACTCACGTGAGCTTAGAGTGTAAAGGTAATTATGACATTCTTCTTTGAGCCATCAATCATAAACATCATACTCCATCACTCGAACTACGTGGGTTCTGATTCCTTTTCCAAAACAAAGGATACGTAGGTAGCCCATTTATGGGTTCGATCCCAACTTTGAAATAATCCCTGTCCTTCTGAATGACGATAAACTTCAAGTGCCCCACTGAGTGGCTTTAAAACCAGCCTGGTCATCATAATGACCAAGAGACTTTTATATAAATGTTTTGAAGGATACCATTGACCAAGAATCTCTAAACAGATATAGATGATTCTCTATTGATGAAGAACCTCGAATACATATAAAAGATTCTCTAAATTTCTTGCATATTTAATCATTGATTGTTAAAACTAAAGGAAAGCACATTTTATACTTGGTAATGTAATAAGGATTCACGAACATAACTTAAATCTATAAAGAGAGACCTAGAGTAGACAATAATTCCCCTCAAAAAGGTGTGATGAGTCCGACCTCCCATCCTCTCGACCAATGCAAATTCCTAAGCCTCATCAGTCCACAAGATAATGAGCGCCTACCTTTGGAAAGTAGGTCCAAACGGATGTGGAATCATTGGATGTTTCCGGTTCTACGAACAAACCCGCTAGAAACCGATCGGAACGTTTGAATCTCCCGTCGAGGAGGTCATCCCCGAAATCCGTGAGGAAACAGACTATAAATTATAGTACACTATATGTGACAATCATAGGATACCTCTTTCCCCAAATAAGGGATGCTTTATGCTCCAAGCATAAGATGCCAATTGTCCCCTCTACATGACTACAAACTATAGTAAAACCAATGTGCCAAACATAGGATGCCTCTTGCTCCAAACCAGAGATGCATTATGATCCAAGAATATGATGCCACTAGTCCTCTATACATGAATACAAAATTTAGTACACCCTATGTTCCAAAATAGGACGCCTCTTGCTCCCAACAGGAGATGCCTTATGCTCCATGCATAAGATGCCAGAAATCCTATCTTGATGACTATAAATTGTAGTAAACACCATGTAATAATCATAGGAAGACTCTTGCCACAAATAATATATGCCTTATGCTCCAATCCTAAGATGGAAATAGTCCTCTCCACATGACTATAAACTGTAGTACACCCTATGTGCCAATCATAGGATACCTCTTGCTCCAAAAATGAGATGCCTTATACTCCAAGCATAAGATTCCAATAGTCCTCTCTACATGACTATTAACTATAGTACACCACATGTGAAAATCATAGGATGCCTCTTTCTATAAATAAGAGATTCCTTATGCTCCAAGCATAAGATTCCAATAGTCCCCTATACATGAATATAAATTATAGTACGCCCTATGTGACAATCATATGATACCTCTTTCTCTAAATATGATATGTGTTATGCTCTACGAATAGGATTCCAATAGTAATCTCTACGTGAATATAAACTATAGTACACCCTATGTTCCAATCATTGAATGCCTCTTTCTCTAAACGTGATATGCCTTATGACCCAAGCATAAGATTCTGATAGTCCTCTCTACATGACTATAAACTATAGTAAACCCTATGTGATAATCATAGGATGACTCTTGCTTAAAATATGATATACCTTATTCACCAAGCATAAGATGACAATAGTCCTCTCTACATGACTATAAACTGTAGTACACCCTATGTGCCAAACATAGGATGTCGCTTTCTCGAAACAAGATATTCTTTATGCTTCAAGAATAAGATTCCAATAGTCCTCTCTACGTGACTATAAATTGTAGTACTCCCTATGTGATAATCATAGGATTCCTATTGCCCCAAATAAGAGATGCCTTATGCTCCAAGAATAAAATGTTAATAGTCCTCTCAACATGACTATTATCTGTAGTACACCATATGTGCCAAACAAAGTATGCATATTGCTACAAACATGAAATTTCTTGTGCTCCAAGCATAAGATGCCAGTTGTCCTCTCTACAAGACTGTAAAGTGTATTGAACCCTATGTGCCAAACATAGGATGTCTCTGGCACCCAAAAAGTGATGCCTTATGCTTCAAGCATAATATGCCAATAGTCCTCTCTAAATGACTATAAAGTGAAGTACACCCTGTGGGACAATCATAGAATGCATCTTGCTCTATACTAGAGATGTCTTATGCTCCAATCATAAGATTCCAATAGTCCACTCTAAATGACTATAAACATTATTACACCCACTGTGACAATAATTGGATTCCCCTTGCTCCAAAGAAGAGATGCCTAATTCCCCATGAATAAGATTACAATAGTCCTCTTTAATTGACTATAAACTGTAGTACACCCTATGTGACAATCATAGGATGCCTATTGATCCAAATAAGATATGCCTATGCTCCAAGAATAACATTCCAATATTCTTATCTACATGACTATAAACTATAGCACACTCTATGTTCCAAACATAGGATGCCTCTGGCTCCATACAAGAGATTACTTATGCTTTAAGCATAAGATGCCAATAGTCCTTTCTACAAGACTATAAAATATTGTACACCCTACGTGACAATAATATGATGACTCTAGCTCTATATGAGATATGTCTTATGCTCCAAGTATAAGATGCTGATAGTCATCTCTACAAGACTATAAACTATAGTATGCACAATGTGACAATCATAAGATGCATCATGCTACAAATAAGTGATGCCTTATTCATCAAGCGTAATAGCCAATAGTCATCTCTACATGACTATAAACTGTAGTACACCCTAGGTGACAATCATAGGATTCCTCTTCCTCCAAATAAGAGATGCCTTATGCTCCATGAATAAGATGCCAATAGTCCTCTATATATGACAATAAACTATAGTAGACCTTTTGTTCCAAACATAGGATGCCTCTTTCTCCAAACAAGATATGCCTTATTCCCTTAGAATAATATGTCAATAGTCCTATATTCATGACTATAAACTGTAGTACACGCTATCTTACAATCATAGGATTAGTTTTTCACCAAATAAGAGATTCCTTCTACTTGAAGAATAAGATGCCAATAGTCCTCTCTACGTGACTATAAACTGTAGTACACCCTATGTGCCAAACATAGGATGCCACTTTCTCCAAACAAGAGATGACATATTCTCCCAACATAAGTTGACAATAGTTCTACATACATGACTATAAACTATAGTACACCGTATGGGATAATCAGAGGATGCCTCTTGCTCCAAATAAGAGATGCCTTATGCTCCATGCATAAGATTCCAATGGTTCTCTCTACCTGAAGATAAACTATAGTACACCCTATGTGACAATCATAGGATGTATTTTTCTCAAAATAAGAGATGCCTTTTTCTCCAAGAAGAAGATGCCAATAGTCTTCTCTACATGCCTATAAACTGCAATACACCCGATGTGACAATCATCGGATGCCTCTTGCTCCAAATAAAACATTCCTTAGGCTCCAAGCATTGGATGCCAATATTTCTCTCTACATGACAATAAACTATAGTACACCCGCTATTCCAATCATAGGATGACTCTTTCTCAAAACGAAAGATGACTTATGCTCCAAGCATAAGATACCAATAGTTCTCTCTACCTGACGACGAACTTTAGTACACCCTATGTGACAATCATATGATTTATCTTGATCCAAATAAGAGATGCCTTATGATCCAAGAATAATATTCCAATAGTCCAATTTACATGACTGTAATCTATAATATATCCAATGTACCAAACATATGATGCTCTTGTTCCAAACAAGATATTCCCTATGCTCCAAGCATCTGATTCCAATAGTCCTCTCTACATGACTATTGAGGTAATACACCCTATGTGACAATCATAGGACGCCTCTTGATCCAAAGAAAATATTCCTTATGCTCAAAGCATAACATTCCAATCGTCATCTCTACATGACTATAAACTGTAGTACACCCTATGTGCCAAACATTGGATGCCTCTTTCTCCAAACAAGAAATGACTTATGCTCCAAGCATTAGATTCCAATAGTCCTCTCTACATGACTATGAACTGTAGTACATCCAATGTGGCAATCATATGAATCCTCTTTCTCGAAATAAGAGATGCCTTATGCTCCAATAATAGGATTCCAATAGTCCTCTATACATGACTACAAACTATAGTATGCCCTATGTTACAAACATAAGATTCCTCTTTCTCTAAACGAGAGATGACTTATGCTCCAAGAATAAGATGATAATAGTCCTCTCTACCTGAAAATAATGTGTAGTACACCCTATGTGACAATCATAGGATATCTCTTTCTCTAAATAAGAGATTCTGTATACTATAAGTACAATATGCCAATATTCCTCTCTACATGGCTATAAACTATAGCGCACCTTATGTGCCAAACATAGGATTAATCTTGCTCCAAATAAGAGATGACTTGTTCTCAAAGCATAAGGTCCCAATAGTCCTCTCTACATGACTATAAACTGTAGTAAACCCTATGCGCCAAACATAGGATACCTCTTGATCCAAACAAGAGATGCCTTATACTCCAAGCATAAGATTCCAGTTGTCCTCTATACATGTCTACAAAAAATAGTACACCCTATGTGATAATCATAGGATGCCTCTTTCTCTATAAGAGAGATGTCTTATGCTCCATTCATAAGATACCAATAGTCCTCTCTACATGACTATAAACTGTAGTACACCCTATGCGACAATCATAGGATCCCCCTTGCTCCATACAAGAGATGTCTTATGCTAAAAAAGAATAAGGTTCCAATAGTCCTCTCTACCTGACTATAAACTATAGTACACCATATGTGACAATCATAGGAAGCCTCTTCCTCCAAATAAGATATTCCTTATTCTCCAATAATAAGACACCAATAGTCCTCTCTACATGAATTTAAACTACAGAACACCCTATGTCCCAAACATGGGATGCCTCATGCTCCAAACAAGAGATGCCTTATGCTCCAAGCATAAGATGCCAATATTCCTCTCTACATGACTATAAACTCTAGTACATCCTATGTGAAAATAATATGATGCCTCTTGCTCCAATGATGTGATGCCTTATGGTCCAAGCCTAAGATGCCAATAGTCCTCTCTACATGACTATAAACTGGAGTAAACCATATGTTCCAAACATATGATGCCTCTTGCTGCAAACAAGAGACGCCATATGCTCCATGTATAAGATTCCAATGGTCCTATCTACATGACTATAAACTGTAGTACACCCTATGTGACAATCATAGGATGCATCTTGAACTAAATTTGAGATACCTTATCCTCCAAACATAGGATTCCAATAGTCCTCTCTACAGGGATATAAACTATAGTACACCCTAAGTGTCAAACATAGGATGCCTCTTGCACTATACGAGAGATCCCTTATGATCCAAGAATAAGATGCCAATAGTCCACTCTACATAAATATAAACATTAGTACACCCTATGTGACAGTCATAGGATGCCTCTTGCTCCAAATTAGAGTTTCCTTATGCTCCAAGCATAAGATTCCAATAGTCCTCTATACATGACTATAAATGGTAGTAAACCCTTTGTACCAAACATAGGATGCCTCTTTCTCCAAAAAAGATATGCCTTATGCTCCAAGAATAAGATTCCAATATTTCTCTATACATGACTATAAACTGTAGTACACCCTGTGCCAAACATAGGATGACTCTTGCTCCAAAAAAGAGATGCCTTATGCACCAAGCATAAGATACCAATAGTCCTCTCTACATGTCTGTAAACTGTAATACACCCTATGTGACAATAATAGGATGCCTCTTGCTCCAAATAAGAGACGCCTTATTTCCAAGTAGAACATTCCAATAGTACTCTCTACATGACTATAAACTATAGTACAACATATGTGCCAAACATATGATGCCTCTTGCTCTCAATAAGAGATACCTTATGCACCCATCATAAGATTCCAATAGTCCTCTCTACATGACTATAAACTGTAGTACATCCTTTGTGACAATCATAAGATGCTTCTTGCTCCAAATAAGATATGTTATATGTTCCCTGCATAGGATTCCAATAGTCTTATCTACTTTAATATAAGTTGTAGTACACCCTATGTGCCAAACATATGATGCATCTTACTCTCTAAGAGAGATGACTTATGCTCCAAGAAGAAGATGCTAATAGTCCTCTATATATGACTATAAACTGTAGTACACCCTATGTGACAATCATAGGATGCCTGTAGCTCCAAATAAGGGATGCCTTATGCTCCAAGAATAAGATTCCAGTAGTCCTCTCTACATGGCTATAAACATTAGTACACCCTATGGGCCCAACATAGGGTGCCTCTTTCTCAAAACAAGAGATGCCTTATGCTCCAAGCATAAGATGCAAATAGTACTCTCTACATGAGTATAAACTATAGTACACACAATGTGCCAAACATATGATGCCTCTTGATCCAAAAAATAGATTCCTTATGATCCATGCATAAGATTCCAATAGTCCTCTCTACATGACTATAAACTGTAGTAAACCCTATGTAACAATCATAGGATGCCACATGGTCTATACGAGAGATTCCTAATGCTCCAAGCATAAGATTCCAATAGTCCTCTCTACATGATAATAAACTATAATACAACCTACGTGACAATAATAGGATGCCTCTTTCTCCAGACAAGAGATTACCTATGCTCTAAGCATAATATGCCAATAATCCTCTCTACATGACTATAAACTACAGTACACCCTATGTGCCAAAAATAGGATGGCTCTTGCTCCAAACAAAAGATGCCTTATGCTACATGCATAAGATGCCAATAGTCCTTTGTACATGAGTATAGACTTTAGTACACCATATGTGCTAAACATAGGATGCATATTGCTCCAAACAACAGATGGCTTATGCTCCATGCAATTGATGCCAACAGTCCACTCTAAAGGACTATAAATTGTAGTGCACCCTATGTGACAATCATAGGATGCCTCTTTCTCTATACGAGAGATGCCTTATGATCCAAGAATATGATTCCAATTTTCCTCTCTACATGACTATAAACTGTAGTACACCTTATGTGAAAAATATAGGATACCTCTTGCTCCAATCAAGAGATGCCTTATGCTCCAAGAAAAAGATGCCAATAGTCCTTTATACAGAATTATAAACTGTAATACACCATATGTGACAATCATAAGATGCCTCTTCCTCTAAATAAGATATTTCATATGATCCAAGCATAAGATGCCAATAGTCCTCTCTATATGACTATAAACATTAGTACACCCTATTTGCCAAACATAGGATGCATCTTTCTCCAAATAATAGATGCCTTATGAACTAAGCATAAGATTCCTAGAGTTCTACCTACGTGACTATAAACTGTAGTACACCCTATATGAAAATCATAGGATGCCTCTTGATCCAAAAAGAGATGCCTCATGATTCAAGCATAAAATTACAATAGTCTTCTCAACATGAATATATACTATAGCCCACCCTATGTGCCAAACATAGGATGCCTCTTTCTCCAAAAAAGTGATGCCTTATGCTCCAAGAATAAGATGCCAATAGTACTCTCTACATGACTATAAACTGCAGTACACCCTATGTGACAATCATAGGATGCCTCTTGCTCCAAACAAGATATGCCTTATTCTACAAGCATAGGATACCAATATTCCTCTCTACATGACTCTAAACTGTAGTACACCCTATGTTCCAAACATAAGATTCCTCTTCCTATAAATAAGAGATTCCTTATGCACCAAGTATAAAAAGAAAATAATCATCTCTACATGACTATAAAATATAGTAAACCCTATGTGAAAATCACAGAATGCATGTTTCTCCACATAAGATAAGCCTTATGCTCCAAGAATATGCTGCCAATAGTCCTCTCTACATGATTTTAAACTGTTCCACACCAAATGTGCCAAGCATAGGATGCTTCTTGATCGAAACAAGACATGCCTTATACTCCAAGCATAAGATGCCAATAGTCCCCTCTACAAGACAATATACTGTAATACACCTTATGCGCCAAACATAGGATGCCACTTGCTCCAAAAAAGAGATGCCTTATGCTCCAAGCATAATATGCCAATAGTCCTCTCTATATGAATATAAAATGTAGTATACCCTATGTGACTATCATAGGATGCCTATTTCTCTATATGAGAGATGTCTTATGCTCCACGAATAAGATGCCAATAGTCCCTTCTACATGACTATAAACTGTAGTACACCCTATGTGACAATCAGAGGATTCCACTACTCCAAAAAAGTGATGCCTTACGCTCCAAGCATTAGATTCCAATATTCCTCTCCACATGACTATAAAATCTAGTACACCCTATGTGACAATCATAGGATGACTCTTGCTCCAAATAAGTTACACCTTATTCTCCAAGAATATGACAACAATAGTCATCTCGGCGTGACAATAAACTGTAGTATACCCTATGTTCCAAACATAGGATGCCTCATGCTCCAAACAAGAGATGACTTATGCTCCAAGTATATGATTCCAATAGCCTCTCTACATGATTATAAACTATAGTACACCATATTTGACAACCATAGGATGCCTCTTTCCATAAATAAGAGGTGCCTTATGCTCCAAGCATAAGATTCCAATAGTCCTATCTACATTACTATAAACTGCAGTACACCCTATGTGCCGAACATAGGTTTCCTCTTGCTCCATATAAGAGATTCCTTATGCTCCATGCATAAGATTTCAAAAGTATTCTCTACATGAC
Organism: Viscum album; assembly: GCA_963277665.1. Lineage (NCBI taxonomy): Eukaryota > Viridiplantae > Streptophyta > Magnoliopsida > Santalales > Viscaceae > Viscum > Viscum album. Next base: position 1,534,648,405 of record OY728121.1, on the reverse strand, counting down.
TATATTATATTTTACAACCTATGTGCCAATCATAGGATGCCTCTTGCTCTAAACAAGAGACGCCTTATGATCCACGCACAAGATTCAAATAGTATTCTTGACATGACTATAAACTGTAGTACACCCTATGTGACAATCATGGGATGAATATTGCTCCAAATAAGAGATCCCATATGCTCTAAGAATAATAATCATATAGACCTCTTTATTTGACTATAAACTATAGTACCCCATATGTGACAATCATAGGATGCCTCTTGCCCCATATAAGAGATTCCTTAAGATCCAAGAATAAGATGACAATACTCCCATATACATGACTATAAACTGTAGTACACCCTATGGGACAAACATAGGATGCCTCTTGCTCCAAACAAGATATTACCTATGATCCAAGAATAATAATCCAATATTCCTATCTAACTGACTATAAACAATAGTACCCCCTATGTGACAATCATAGGATGCCTCTTGATCCAAATAAAAGATACCTTATTGTAAATACCCGTAAAATTCAAGGAAAAGTTTTTCTTAATTTTCTTTGGGATTTCAAAAGAATGCAGTTTCTGACGGAACTTGATTCCGAGACCCGGTGTGCCCGGAATTTCTATCCAAATTTTAGCTCGGGTACGTTCAATGAACGAACGAGCAAGAAATTCTATCTTTTGAACCGGTGCTCGGAATGGAATTCTGAGGGCACCGATGGAACTGTAGCGCCGGTAATTGCTTAGGAACGCCATTTCTGGAGTTTCATTTACACGAGAAAAGTTGTTAATTTATGTGGAAGGTAAAATAAAATTTTTGCAACGATTTTATTTTTACTTTAAGTGGTTTAAGCTTTGGGTGGAAGTTGGGTAACTACCCAACTTCCCAAGGGAGGTTATGAGGGTGGTGGGGCCCACACGAACCCCACCCCTTCACATTCTTAAACCCCCTCAACTCACCATTATGGATGACAACTTGTCATGAATTAATTAAGTGGAATTAATTCAAACTCTTGAAATTCAAAAGTTTATGTTATGTTAACAAAATAAGAGATGAACTTATTTTACTTGGGGTTGGAATCTTCTTGTGGTGGAGTCTTTGGGAGAAAAGGGCTAAGGACTTGAGGATCTTTTTCATCTTCGACGAAGAACGTGAAGAACACATCGGTCTCCGACGAAGAACGCCGAGTTCTCGGAAACCGATTACGCGACGTCGTGTACCACAATTTCGTCGACGTCTTCTTCCGCGACGTCTCTTCCCACGACGAATCCTCGTTCGACAAACCTCAGTTCAAGCTCGCACGAGGTAGGGGTTTATTTATTTATTTTGTTCGTGATTACTAATATGACATTCTTCGTGGAATATGACCAATTGTTATCGATTAAAGAGAGGGGGTCGGACCGCACAAACACGGCCGACCCTCCTCCTTTATCCATGTTGGTTTCTAATGTGGATTGGAACGGAAAGGCGTGGTGTCGTCGCACCGTGCGGGATCGTGCGACAAGAAATGCGCGGCGCCGTCGCGCCGCGCTGTGAAATAGAACAAGGACACGACGCCGTCACGCCGCGTCGGAGAAAACAGAAGAAACCGCGGCCGGAGCGGGGCTGCGGCGGAGGGGCGCGGCACCGTCGCGCCGCGCCGGACGAACCATGACCGCGGCCGGTTCCGGGCTGCGGCGGAGTAGGGTGACCGGCAGCCAGTTCCGGCCGCCGGTGTTGGAGCAGGGGGACCGGCCGTCGCCGGTCCCGTGGTGGCAGAAGCCGGCCGGCCAAGTGGGCCGGCCGGACAAGGGAAGGTTGGGGGTTTCGAACCCCCGGCGGCCAGCTGAGCAGCCCCCATTAAGGGGTGCTGTGGTTACAAACCAGGGGGGCAGGCGCACCCCCCCCCCCCCTCAACGGGTCGGCCGTTTGGCCGAGCGCCTGGCCAGCGCGCCCAGTGAGCCGCGCGCCCGACCGGGCCGCACCCAGGCTAGGCCGCACCGCACCCAAACGGGCCGGACCTGGACCCGGTTCGGGTCGACCCTGGGGGTATCGGGCCGGGTCGGACCGGGCCCGAACCCCTTAATACCGAATCTTTTCAGGTCGGATTCCCATAACTTGTGCTAAGGGACTCCGATCGACGCACCGTCAGTTGCGATGCAATCCTTGGATCGAGATGGTCGTTTCGGTATATCACACTCAAGGTTTCGGAATACTTTGTGTCTGGCCGAGTTGGTTCGTACAAGAAACCAACTGGGCCCTCGGGGCGGAAACGCTCATATCTTAATCTTCAGACGTCCGATTGACATGTCGTCGACTTTGTTGGATTTATCTTAGTGATACAGACCTTTTGGATTACTCCACCCGAGGTTTGGATGCATGTGGAGTACGGTCGGGTTGGTTTTTACTTAAAATCCAACCGGGCCCCTGGGACGAAAAAGCCAATAATGATCAGACCGGGCATCCGATTGACGCGCCGTCTGCGATGTTGAGTTCCTGTTGATGATACAGAACTTTTGGATACATCAACTCTGGACTATGTGTTAGTTGATGTATCGGTCTCTCAGATCGTGGAGCGGACCCTCCCGAACGAGCTTGCTGTGTGCGGGAACCCTAGAGCTGGCTGCGACTGCTACTACTACGACGACTATACAGAGATCCTCAGTGGATTCGACGGCAACGACTACAGCACTCAGTGATCCTATGTGGATCAGTGCCACCGATCTTGTGTGGGTCTGATCCTGTCTGGGTCAGCGCTGAGCGGTTCTGTGTGAGCCAGCGCCTACAGCTCCTGTGTGGGTCTGATCCTGTGTGGGTCTTTGCGAGGGTTAGTTACCTATCGATCCTTTGTGGTTCAGATCCTATGTGGGTCATTGTGGGGGTTAGTACCTATCGATCCATTGTGGGTCCGACGGCTTAGATGAATCAGTGGATATATCTGATCATCTCTATCATCATACGAAGAAGTATACCTGTGTGAACTGAATCCTGTTTTTCTTTCCTTTGTGGATTGTGTTGTGCTATCCTGTGTGGATTACGTTTTGCTTTCCTGTGTGGACTGGGTTGTACTTGGGCTCAGATGTTGGAGCCGAACAAGAATGGATGGCTTAGGTATATGTATGAAAATATACCTAAGAAGTGTCGGATGTTACTTCGTGATTGTATCTCTCATTTTTGGATTATCCTTTGTGGATTCTGGGAGACCTTTGGGGGTCTCGGGGTCCCTATTGAGTAGCTTATACTCACCCGTGCACGGGCTATGCCCACACTACGTTGTGTTGGTTGTAAACGACGGACAGCGCTGATCGTGGTTGAGGCTTGCAGAGCTGGACGATACTTGGAGGTGGACCACTGTACTGGACGTACTCGAAATGGTCGACTGGACCCGAGGAGTAGTGGAGGCTATCTGTACCCACCCTTCAGGTGGGATTTCCAGTGGACAGCTCAGCGTTGCGGCTTACTATTCAGTTGTTGTTTTCCCTTCATGTTCTACTTTACTTTCAGTTTGGGTTTGTATACTGGCCCACTTACTTTTCCGCACTTACTGTTGTACCATCTTTTACATAGTGTTTACTTCTACTGCTTGCTTTCTCTATGGTGTTTGTTTACTTTACAAAGGCAATGCCTTCCCTTTTTATCGGGAATTTACACCTTGGTGCTAGTCGCCAGCCCTTGGCCTATGGAAGGCGGGCTTGGGGTAGTCATGGAACGGGCCCCGAGGACGGGTCGTGACAAATTGGTATCAGAGGAGTTCGATTCTACCATAGAACTTGGGACTCTAATATTTTTCTATGTGAAGCAATAGTGTTAAGCGTATTGGGTGTGGTTATCAGTCTAGGGAGTCCAGTGTTGGTGCGGCGGCCCACGTATCCATACACCAGGACCCTGACTTCTGATTTCTGACTTAATGCACGAAAACATTGATTGCATGTGTGTTTCAAGTTTTCTTTGTGATTACTTTGTGTCAGCTCACCAGGTATACTGTTCTGACCATGGCGCACCTATTTCCTTTTCAGGATGGCCCCACGATGGCAGCCATCTAGGGTTCCGAGATTTGAGCATGACGACAGCCCACCGAGCGACGAGGCCTCGGTGCAGGGCCCTTTGACAGTTGAGGTACCAGCGCTACCTCTACCCGCCGTGCCACCGATGCTTCCAGCCCCAGCCGCTGACGATGCACGTAGCCTTAGTGCACTGCATGAGTTCCAGCACCAGCGACCGCCCAGGTTCCGTGGGGAGACGGACCCCCAGGCAGCCGAGGACTGGCTGGAGGCAGTGGTGAGAGTTTTCAGGTTAGTGAGGACACCAGCAGACCTCATGGTGATCCTCACAGCGATCCTACTACACGCGGCAGCGGGCTGATGGTGGAGCTTGATGCTCCAGGTGCAGGTTGAGGCATCTCTTCTCTGGATAGAATTTTAGAGCCACTTCCGCTCGGAGTTTTTCCCAGCCACCCTCCGTGCGGTGCGCATCCAGGAGCTTCTTCAGCTGCGGCATGGTAGCTTGACAGTCGCCCAGTAGTCGGTGAGATTTACCGATCTCTCGTGCTACTTGATAGACATGGTACGGGACCCATTCTGTCGAGCCCGGACCATTGAGCAGGGATTGATGCACGTGATTAGGGCATTGATGATCTCCCTCAGTATTCTGACTCAGGCAGGAGTACTGAAGCAATCCCTTTTGATCGAGATATTTCTTGCTGAGCCTACTTCAGAAGCGAGACCTACCGCGGGGCGGCACGTAGCAGATTCTTCTGCAGCAGGCAGTCGACGGATGACTCATGGGTCCAAGTAGACCAGACCCTCAGGAAGACGACCTCAGGACAATGGCTCAGCATTGCGGGGCACACAGCGTGGAGCCAGTCTTTCGAGAGGCAGGCAGTGCTACTCATGCGGCGGGCAGGGCCACATGGCTCATGACTGCCCGACCCGCTGTGCCAAGGAGCAGCAGACGGTTGAGGGGCCACCCAGGCAGAGGTAGAGGGTCGACCGTGGCAGTCTGCAGGGAGTAGGTGGACGAGGAAGAGGAGCTGGCCGAGCAGCTGGTGGTGGGCGACACTTTTAGGCTTTACCACCACCACCACCAGGAGGTCCACCCCGGCCACCGGGAGCTGGCGGGCAGAGACAGGCACAGCTCCAGGCAGTGGAGGCCTACGACTACGGCGCGCCCGAGATGATTCGAGGTACTATCTATGTCTATTCCACCTTTGTTGCAATTATTATAGACACAGGAGCGTTTCATTCTTTCATAGCCGCTGCCCTTGTTCGGAGCTCGGAGATTCCGACAGAGCCGTTGGCTCGATCCTTACGGCTAGAGACTCCTACGGGAGTAGACTCGATGATTACGCACTGGTACCGGCAATGTGAGCTTACTCTAGGAGGCGAGAGCTTCGGCTGGGATCTTCTTGTAGCGGCATCGAGGCCTTACGACGTCATCTTGGGCATGGATTGGTTGTCTACAGTCCATGCACAGATTGACTGTATTAGGCGCAAGGTGCGATGTGTACGCACCGACGGGAGCAGGTTCACCTTCACCGGCGAGAAAGGAGCCTTTGCATCACAGGATGGACTCTCGCAGTGGAGAGTACAACCCATCACTCATCAGTTGGCTAGCCTCATCCTAGGAGTAGTTGACGTGTAGAGTCCTAGTTTTCCTGTAGTGGTGGATTATTATGCGAACATTTTTCCCGACGATGTTCCAGGACTACCTCCTCGCAGAGAGGTAGACTTTTATATTGACCTGTACCCCGGGACATCCCCGATATCCACCCCATCATATCGAATGACCCCAACTGAGCTTTGAGAGCTACGGGTACAATTAGAGGACTTGCAGGGCAATGGATTCATCCAACCCAGTGTTTCACCCTGGGCTTCCCCGATTATGTTCGCCAAGAAGGAGGACGGGAGCTTGCGACTTTGTGTCGGCTATCGTCTCCTGAACCAGGTGATAGTGAGGAACAAGTATCCGCTACCGAGGATTGATGACCTCTTCGATCAGCTCAAGGGAGCACAATGGTTCTCAAAGATAGACCTCAGGCCAGGCTATCATCAGCTCAGAGTTCGGGACGAGGACGTGCCGAAGATGGCCTTCAGGTGTCGGTATGGCCACTATGAGTTCTTGGTTATGCCATTCGGCATATCCGACACTCCAGTAGTGTTCATGGCCCTCATGAAGAGTATCTTTCAGCCATACCTCTATCGATTTGTCGTGGTCTTCATCGATGAAATTTTTATTTACTCGACGACTGAGGAGGAGCACGCCTACCACTTGCGGGTTGTACTAGACACACTCTGAGAGCACCAGCTTTATGGTAAGCTCTTGAAGTACCAGTTCTGGATATGTGAGGTCCAATTCTTGGGACACGTCATCTCTAAGGTGGGAGTTGCAGTGGATCCTGCTAAGATCGAGGCAGTGCTAGCTTGGGAGCCACCTAGGAGCGTGACAGAGGTTCGGAGTTTCTTGGGACTAGCTGGATACTACCAGAGATTTGTGCCAGACTTCTCCAGAGTTTTGGCACCACTCTCAGCTTTGATGAAGAAGGGGAAACCCTTTTTTTTGTTTAGACAGATGTCAATAGAGCTTCCAGGACCTGAGACAGAGATTGAACAGCGCACCTATCTTGAGGTTGCCTGAGGAGGGAGTAGGGTACGTAGTCTAATGCGATGCATCATAGACCAGACTCGGATGTGTCATGATGCAGGATCGGGCCGTGATCGCCTATGGATCACGTCAGTTGAGACCGCATGAGCAGAACTACGCTACCCATGACCTGGAGTTAGCAGTAGTGGTCTTCGCTCTGAAGACATGGCGACACTACCTGATGGGAGAGCGCCTTACAGTCTTTTCTGACCATCAGAGTCTCAGATACATCTTCTCTCAGAAGGACCTGAATCTGAGACAGCGGCGATGGCTCGAGTTCCTCCAGGACTATGACTTTGATATAGTCTATACTCTTGGGAAGGGGAACGTGGTAGCCGATGCTCTCAGCAGGAGGACAGGCATTCATCTACTTGAGGAGGTGACAGAGAAGCTAGTCTCTTTGCAGATATCCTTTGTGGATAGATATGGAGCATCCTTCCTTCAGTCTCTCACAGTCACCCCTCCACTACTGCAGTGGGTTAGAGAGGCACAGCGTGGTGATGCTGACAATGAGACACGGCGTGCACAGATATCCTCAGGTCAGGAACCTGATGGTTTCTCCTTTGGAGCAGAGCACGGCGTCCTCTTTAGAGGACGTACCTTGGTACCAGTTTCTTTACGGGAGGAGGTGCTGAGAGAGTTTCGCACTTCTCCTTTGGCGGTACATCATGGATTGGAGAAGATGTACCAGGATCTCAGACGACAGCACCAGTGGCCGGGCATGAAGAAGGTTGTGGCAGAGTTCGTTTCTTGATGCCTCACCTTCCAGCAGGTAAAGGCAGGGAATCAGGTACCAACAGGCTTGATACAACCCTTGGAGGTCCCAGAGTGGAAGTGGGACGGGATATCTATGGACTTCATGACTGGAATTCCACGCACTTCTAGAGGTCATGACTCCATTTGGGTGATTGTCGACCGACTCATCACGTAGGCTCACTTCTTACCCATCAGAGAGCAGGGCTCAGTGGAGAGCTTGGGACGTCTCTATGTTTAGGAGATTTTATGGCTTCACGGTGTGCCATCATCTATCGTCTCTGATCGAGATGCTCTCTTTACTTACCGGATTTGGAAGGGGTTGTAGGAGGCGTTCGGGACACAGCTACGTCTGAGCACTGCCTTTCACCCTCAGACAGATGGTCAGATGGAGAGGACCATTCAGACTCTCGAGGACATGCTCCGCGCATGTGTCTTCAACTTTGGTCGCAGTTGGGAGGACCACCTACCCTTGGTGGAGTTTGCGTACAACAACAGTTACCACTCCACCATCGGGATGACACCATACGAGGAATTGTACGGCCGAGCTTGCAAATCTCCTTTATGCTGGACAAACCGTGGAGAGTCAGCACTTGTGGGACCGGAGATGGTCCAAGCCATGACAGAGAAGGTCCAGGTCATCCAGGGGCGGATGAGGACAGCTCAGAGCCAGCAAAAGTCATATGCTAACAGGAGGCGGAGGCCACTAGAGTTCGAGGATGGCGACCACGTCTTCTTGTGTGTCTCACCACGACATGGATTATAGAGATTTGGCCAAGTCGGAAAGTTATCTCCACGCTTCATCGGACCATTCCAGGTCCTCAGCAGGATTGGAGAGGTGGCTTATCGTCTGGCTCTACCACCTCAGTTGCACCGGGTGCACGACGTCTTCCACGTATCTCAGCTGAGGAGATACGTGCACGAACCGACGCATATCATTGACCATGGGGAGCTAGACGTTGATGACGGGGAGACTTTTACAAAGGTTCCAGTGGAAATCGAGGATCGACAGGAGCGGGTCCTACGTGGACAGTCGATTCCTCTAGTGCGCATCAGATGGCAGCATGTGAATCTCCAGGAGAGCACTTGGGAGCGGGAGGCTCATATGCATTCTCAGTACCCACATTTGTTTCCCTAGTTTTTGATGTATCTTTACGGGGACATAAAACCCTGAGGTTAGAGTAATGTAAAGACCCATAAAATTCAAGGAAATTTTTTTCTTAATTTTCTTTGGGATTTTACAAGAATGCAGTTTCTGACGGCACTTGATTCCGAGGCCCGGTGTGCCCGGAATTTCTATCTGAAGTTTAGCACGGGTACGTTCAGTGAACGAACGAGCGGGAAATTATAACTTTTGAACCGGTGCTCGGAATCAAATTCCGAGGGCACAGATGGAACCGTAACGCCGGTAATTTCTTAGGAACGCCATTTCCGGAGTTGCGTTTACATGAGAGAAGTTGTTAATTTATGTGGAAGGTAAAATAAAATTTATGAAACAATTTTATTTTTACTTCAAGTGGTTTACGATTTGGGTGGAAGTTGGGTGACTACCCAACTTCCCAAGGGAGGTTATGAGGGTGGTGGGGCCCACACGAACCCCACCCCTTCACATTCTTAAACCCCCTCAACTTACCATTATGGATGACCACTTGTCATGAATTAATTAAGTGGAATTAATTCAAACTCTTGAAATTCAAAAGTTTATGTTATGTTAATAAAATAAGAGATGAACTTATTTTATTTGGGGTTGGAATCTTCTTGTGGTGGAGTCTTTGGGAGAAAAGGGCTAAGGACTTGAAGAACTTCTTTATCTTCAATGAAGAACGTGAAGAACACATTGGTCTCCGAAGAAGAATGCCGAGTTCTCGGAAACCGATTATGCGACACCATGTACCGCGACGTCTTCTTCCGTGACATCTCTTCCCGCAATGAATCCTCGTTCGACGAACCTTTGTTCAAGCATGCACGAGGTAGGGGTTTATTTATTTATTTTGTTCGTGATTACTACTTTGACGTTATTCATGGAATATGACCAATTGTTATCGATTAACGAGAGGGGTCCGGACCACACAAACACGGCCGACCCTCCTCCTTTATCCATGTTGGTTTCTAATGTGGATTGGAACGGAAAGGCATGGTGTCGTCGCACCGCGCGGGATCGTGCGACAAGAAATGTGCGGCGCCGTCGCGCCGCGCCGTGAAATCGAACAAGGACGCGACGCCATCATGCCGCGTCGGAGAAAACCGAAGACACCACGGCCGGAGCGGGGCCGCGGCGGAGCGGCGCGGTGCCGTCGCGTCGCCCCGGACGAACCAACACCGCGGCAGGTTCTGGGCCGCGGCGGAGCAGGGTGACCGGAAGCCGGTTCCGGGCCGTCGGTGTCGGAGCAGGGGGGACCGGTCGTCGCCGGTCCCATGGCGGCTGAAGACGGGCGACCAAGCAGGCCGACCGAACAAGGGAAGGTCGGGGATTTCGAACCCCCGGCGGCCAGCTGAGCGACCCCCATTAAGGGGGGCCGCGGTTACAAACCAGGGGGGCAGGCACCCCCCCCCCCCCCCCAACGGCTCAACCATTTGGTCGAGCGCCTGGCCAGTGCGCCCAGCGCACCGCACGCCAGGCCGGGCCGCGCCCAAGCGGGCCGGACCCGGACCCAGTTCGGGTCGACCCGGTTCGAGTCGACCCTGGAGGTATCGGGCCGGGTCGGACCGGGCCCGAACCCCTTAATACCGAATCATTTCAGGTCGGATGCCCATAACATGTGCTACGGGCCTCCGATCGATGCACCGTCAGTTGCGATGCGATCCTTGGATCGATACGGTCATTTCGGTATATCGCGCTCAAGGTTTCAGAATACTTTGGGTTCAACCGAGTTGGTTCGTACACGAAACCAACCGGGCCCTCGGAGCGGAAATGCTCATATCTTAAGCTTCGGACATCCGATTGACATACCGTCGACTTTGTTGGATTCCTCTTAGTGATACGGACCTTTTGGATTACTATTCCTGAGGTTTGGACACAGGTGGAGTACGGTCAGGTTGGTTTTTACTTAAAAACCAACCAGGCCCCTGGGACGAAAATGCCAATAACTCTCAGACCGGGCGTCCGATTGACGTGTCGTCTGCGACGTTGAGTTCCTGTTGATGATATGGAACTTTTGGATACATCAAATCTGGACTATGTGTCAATTGATGTATCAGCCTCTCGGCTCGTGGAGCGGGACCCTCCCAAATGAGCTTGCTGTGTGCGGGAACCCTAGAGCTGGCTACGACTGCTACTACTACGACGACTGTACAGAGATCCTCAGTGGATTCGACGGCGATGACTACAGCACTCAGCGATCCTATGTGGATCAGTTCTACCGATCCTGTGTGGGTCAGCGCTCAGCGGTTCTGTGTGAGCCAGCGCCTACAGATCCTGTGTGGGTCCGATCCTGTGTGGGTCTTTGCGGGGGTTAGTTACCTATCGATCCTTTGTGGGTCAGATCCTATGTGGGTCATTGCGGGGGTTAGTACCTATCGATCCTTTGTGGGTCCGACATCATAGATGAATCAGTGGATATATCTGATCATCTCTATCGTCATACGAAGAAATATACCTGTGTGAGCTGAATCCTGTTTTTCTTTCCTTTGTGGATTGTGTTATGCTATCCTGTGTGGATTACGTTTTGCTTTCCTGTGTGGACTGGGTTGCACTTGGGCTCAGATGTTAGAGCCGAACAAGAATGGATGGCTTAGGTATATGTATGGGAATATACCTAAGTAGTGTCAGATGTTACTTCGTGATTGTATCTCTCCTTTTTGGATTATCCTTTGTGGATTCTGGGAGACCTTCGGGGGTCTCGGGGTCCCTACTGAGTAGCTTATACTCACCCCTTCACGGGCTATTTCCGCACTACGTTGTATTGGTTGCAGACGACGGACATCGCTGATCGTGGTTGAGGCTTGTGGAGCTGGACGGTACCTAGAGGTGGACCACTGGTCGGGACGTACTCGGAGTGGTCGGCTGGACCCGAGGAGCAGTGGAGGCTATCTGTACCCACCCTTCAGGTGGGATTACCAGTGGACAGCTCGGTGTTGTGGCTTACTTTTTAGTTGTTGTTTTCCCTTCCAGTTGTACTTTACTTTCAGTTTGGGTTTATATATTGGCCCACTTACTTTTCCGCACTTACTGTTGTACTAGCTTTTACTTAGTGTTTACTTCTACTACTTGCTTTCTCTATGGTGTTTGTTTACTTTACAAAGGCAATGCCTTCCCTTTTTATCGGGAATTTACACCTTGGTGCTAGTCGCCAGCCCCTAGCCTATGGAAGACGGGCTTGGGGTAGTCACGGCACGGGCCGTGAGGATGGGTCATGACACTTATGCTCCAAGCATAAGATGCCAATAGTTCTCTCTACATGACTTCAAACTTTAGTACACCCAACCTTCCAATCATATGATGCCTTTTGTGAAAAACAAGATATGCCTTATGCTCCCAGCATAAGATTCCAATAGTCCTCTCTAAATGACTATAATCTATAGTACACCCTATGTGACAATAATTGGATGCCTCGTTCTCCAAATAAGAGATGCCTTATGCTCCAAGAATAGGATTCCAATAGTCCTCTCCACATGAGTATAAACTGTAGTACACCCTATGTGCCAAACATGGGATGCCTCTTTCTCTAAATGAGAGATACCATACGCTCCATGCATAAGATGATAATAGTCATCTGTACATGACTATAAACTGTACCACACCCTATGTGACAATCATAGGATGCCTCTTGCTCTAAAAAAGAGATGACTTATGCCTCAAGTATAAGATGTCAATAGTCCTCTCTACATGACTATAAACTGCAGTACACCCTATGTGCCAAACAAAGGATCCCTTTTGCTCCAAACAATATATGCCTTGTGCTCCAAGCATAAGAATCCAATTGTCCTCTCTACATGACTACAAATTGTAGTAAACACTATGTGCCAAATATTGGATGCCTCTTTATCCAAACAAGATATGCCCTATGCTCCAAGCATAAGATGCCAATTGTCCTCTCTACATCACTATACATTGTAGTACACTATATTTGATAATCATAGGATGCCACTTTCTCTATACGAGAGATGTCTTATGCTCCAAGCATAATATTCCAATAGTCCTCTCTACATTACTATAAACTATAGTACACCCTATGTGACAATCATAGGATGCCACTTGCTCCAAATAAGATATGCCTTATGCTAAAAGCATAAGATGCCAATAGTCTTCTCTAAATGACTATAAAATATAGTACACCATATGTGACAGTCATAGGAAGCCTCTTTCTCCAAATAAGTGATGCCTTGTGCTCCAAGCATTAGATGCAAATAGTCCTCTCTACATGACTTTAAACTGTAGTTCACCCTATGTGCCAAACCTATGATGCCTCAGGATCCAAACAAGAGATGCCTTATGCTCCAAGAATAAGATGTCAATATTCCTCTCTACATGACTATAAACATTAGTTACACCCTATGTGGCAATCATAGGATAACTCTTTCTCCGAAGATAAGATTCCATATGCTCCAAGAATAAGATTCCAATAGTCCTCTCTACATGACTATAAACTATAGTACAACCTATGTGCCAAACATCAGATTCCTCTTGCTCCAAATAAGAGATGCCTTATGCTCAAAGCATAAGATTACAATAGTCCTCTCTACATGAATATAACCTGTAGTGCACTATTGTGACAATCATAGGATGCCTCTTTCTCTAAATTTGATATTCCCTTTGCTCCAAGCATAGGATGAAAACAGTCCCCTCTACATGAATATAAAATGTAGTACAACCTATGTGCCAAACATAGGATGCCTCTTGATCTATACGAGAGATTCCTTATGCTCCAAGCATAATATTCCTATAGTCCTCTCTACATAAATATAAACTGTAGTACACGTTATGTGACAATCATAGGATGCCACTTTCTCCAAATAAGATATTACTTATGCTCAAGCATAAGATTCCAACAGTCCTCTCTACATGACTATAAACTGTAGTACACCCTATGTGCCAAACATAGGATGCCTCTTTTTCCAAACAAGATATGCCTTATGCTCCAAGCATATGATGCCAATAGTTCTCTCTACATGACTATAAACTATAGTACACCATATGTGCCAAACATAGGATGCCTCCTGCTCTATACAAGAGATGTCTTATGCTCCAATCATTTGATGCCAATAGTCCTCTCTACATGACAATAAACTGTAGGACACCCTATATGACAATCACAGGATCCCTCTTCCTCCAAATAATATACTCCTTATGCTTTATGTATAAGTTTCCTATACTCTTCTCTACATGACTATAAACTATAGTACACCCTATGTGACAATCACAGGATGCCTGTTGAACCAATGAAAGGATGCCATATGCTCCATGGATAAGATGCCAATAGTCCTCTATACATGACTATAATCTATAGTAAACCCTTTGTGAAAATGTACGATGACTCTTTCTCCAAATAAGATATGCCTTATGCTCCAAGCATAAGATGTCAATAGTCCTCTCTACATGACTACAAACTATAGTACACCAAATGTGACCATCATAGGATGCCACTTGCTCCAAATAAGAGATTTGTTATGCTCCAACCATAAAACCCCAATAGTCCTCTCTACCTAACTATAAACTGTAGTACACACATGTGCCAAACATAGGAAGCCTATTTCTCAACATAAGAGATGCCTTATTCTCTATGGATAAGATGCCAGTAGTCCTATATGTATGACTATAAACAATAGTACACCCTATGTGACAATCATAGGATGCCTCATGCTCTAAATAAAAGATTCCTTTTCCTCCAAGAATAGGATTCCAATAGTCCTCTCTGCATGACTATAAACTGTAGTACACCCGATGTTCCAAACATAGGATGCCACTTGCTCGAAACGAGAGGTTCCTTATGCTTCAAGAATAAGATGTTAATCTTCCTCTCTACATGAATATAAACAATAGTACACTCTATGTGACAATCATAGGATATCTCTTGCTCCAAATAATATATTCCATATGCTCCAAGCATAAGATACCTATAGTCCTCTCTGCGTGACTATAAACTATAGTACACGCTATGCGCCAAACCTAGGATTCCTCTTTCCCCAAACAAGAGATGCCTTATGCTCCAAGTATAAGATGAAAATAGTCCTCTCTAGATGACTATGTAATGACCCGAATCTAGAGCCACTCAACTGGTGCCCGTACCCGGTTCGCCACATGACCTCAAGCGCATTCCCCCGAACGCCAGAGGCTGCCGACTAGCAGTGAGGGCATTGGGTAAGGTAGTTGGGGGAACTATGCCATCATAGATAATGGAAATAAACGAAAGGAAATAGTATATAATATAAGAAGAAGTAAGAAACATTCTCATCAGAATTTAACAATGGAAGACTTTATAAAATAATAAATAACTGGAACTGAATATATGATGCATGACATGTTATAAGTCTAATAAAACAGCCAAACCAAACAATAGGTTGGAAGAAATACAGTAACAAAGAAAAGGAAAAACAATGCAGCCAAAAGTCACCTCATCATTGCAAGCCATAGCTTGGTATCATGGTCTCCAGCTCCACAGCAAGTCAGGTACCCGATGTAGAAGGGCGTTGATCGTACCACGATTCACTATTTCATTTTCACCCTTACACCGTTGTGCTAAACATATTTTGTATTAAAAATTATAAAAATATTATCAAATTGTGCTTCATGTTTGATTCAATAATTTTTTTTATCACTGTTAAATAGGTCAATGATACTTGTTTTGAAAATTACAATGTAGGTGGAGGTGATTTGGAGGGCCCTTGATGAAGTGAAAGAAAAATGGGCCAAAATTGCATGGATCCATGGACATATGTCCACTGTTTTGAATATTACACGAAATCCGTGCTTCCAAATGGGATGAAATGTTGTGGGCTTGTCCAAAATTAAATAGGCTACATTTCATATTAAGGATCCCAATCCTGATTCGGATGTTATGGGGCCCATCCGAACTGATCTGTCCAAGACACCAAATTTGGACCAAGTCAAATGCAGTGTTCTATATTTTATTCATATCGTGAGATTTAGTTGTCCAAACGGTGCCCGAATTTATTTGGATACAGTAAAGAGGTAGGGCTACAACTTTTCTATTTTCTGAGAAGCGAGATAAGGCTATCTGAAGGCCGAAACGCATCGTGAAAGTGGATTTATGAAATCTGTGTGCCCAAAACCACCTCCCACATTTCCTATAAAAGGGAACCTTGGGCTCCTCATTTGTAAGTTCGGCCAAGGAGTAAATTGCTGCCAATTTGGAGTCCTAGAGGTGTCTCTTAATCACCTTGGAGGTTCTGAAGGCCCCTATCCTCATAGGGGGATCAACAATGAAGAAGGAGTTCAACCCGAGCTTCCTCCTCCTCCCGATGTCGAGCTAAAAGTTGGGTGTTCGTTGTGAGGGAGCTACACACATGTCAAGGGAGTTCTGATGCATACATTAGCTACTGGTTTGGAGTAATTTGGGTGTTTAAACATTTCATTCCATGTATCTTATTTTATTTCATATTTGAATTCTTGATTTGATGCATGTGAGTGTTATGCTCTTAATTTCTAATCGATCAGTGTGAGGTTTTGAGTGCGTGACTTGTGTTGTTCCGATTGGACATCACAAGAATCCTTTTCATACCCAACTTATTGAGATTTCAATATGCTTTGGAAGCTCTTATTCCATGCATAAGTACTAGACCTTGACAATACGATTGTTACGTCAAGGTTGGGTCCTTAAAGCATTGAAATAAAAGCTTAGGAATTAATCGCGATTCCAATTAACTCCAACCAAATAATTACTCTAAACCTGAGATGAATATCTATGAACAATGAACTTGATATGTGTGTAGTGAAATCACATAGACCCTTTTATCTCATATTTTTCAAAATCCACTAGGTCACTCAATTTTTAAGCTATTTCAACTAAGTCATTGTTTTAAACTGTTTTCAAAACCACCCCCTCCCTTAGTAATTTTTATTAAAAATACACACTCTAAACCTACCAATGCTCCTTGAGAGACGACATAGGGTCTACCCTAGACTATAAATCAACCTTAAAAATATAATCAATTTGACGTGTCACGAAAACGTGGTCAGGTGCCTGCCCTTATCTGTACCTACATCAACATAGTCTTCTTGGGCCCAAAACATTGCCCAAACAGGGTGTAAGACAAAGTCCCAGTAGGAAACCACCCAAAGATCTATTCCTAATAGTTAATGAATACATGGAAAGTAATGTATAGGAACATTAAACATGAAATACACAGTAGCTACAATTCAAAGTTCTAACAAATAAAGTACACAAGTAAACAGCCAGCAACAAGAAGAAAACGGGTAACCCTCTAGGTAGCTATCACAGCCTAACCCCTATGGTTCAACTTATAAGTACTAGAAACCCCATAGGAGGCACACACAGTCTCACCCCTCTGGTTCAGCTATGAAATTAATAGACTCTCTGGGGAAGCACTCACCATCAATTCCCCCTATAGTCTCGTATCGTACAAAAGGCTCTCTTGGGAAGCACTCAATGTCTATTCCCCCTATGACCCACTTTGAGGAACTACAGACTCTCTGAGGAAGAACTAAATGTCAATTCCCCCTATGGTCTCGCATCGTAATTAAAAGACACTCTGGAGAGTCCCTTCTGTCAATTCTCCCTCTGGTCTACTACTCTAGGTTCTCATAGTCCTGAGTGGAAATAAACATGCATAGCATGCATGTATCATCCAAGTAAACATCAAGAACTACTTGGCTATCATTCTAAGGATCAACAACATAGTAAAGCAATAGTTCCACTATCCTACAACTAGGCATGGCAACTGGAAAAACACCTAATAAGAAAAACATTCAAGGAAAAGCACAAGAACAGAATATAAATTATCCAAATTTACAAGCAATGATCTCTACCCAAGAAATCAAGAAATCAGACAAATAATAGGGGAAAACAGAAAACCCACATTTCCCCGCCCAAGGGAATTGGTGGAATTTGCACAAAATATTCACAGACTTCCTACGGAAAGACACAAACCACCTACCTCGAGGTGAGAAGGAAGATCTACTTGGATTTTGGCTTTCAGTTTTCCCTCGGAGTGGACCCAGGTAAACACGCCTTGCAACGTAAACAACAATATATTGCTAAAATTAATAACTCAGGTAAACTGACTCTGGACCAGATAAAGCCTGCAAGATATACAACAATTATGTATATATATATATTCATACCCAAATGTCGGTTGTAAACGTAGTCGTGCTCACCCGCGGTTGTCGGAGCGTGGTCCAACGGTCCCGGCACGCTACCCACACAACCTCAATAAATTGGTTGAGCCAAAATTTCTATCTCAAAGAAGTAGTTCGCGCACACGTGCTTCGACACAAGCGTGCACACACTCAAAGTCTGACGTGCAACCTAAAAACAGTAGTCGTACACACAGATTAGTGCAGAAAAAACCATCGCACTTCAAAACAATCATCAAGAACTCAGATAAATTAATCAGCCTTTAAATTAAGCAGTGAAAACCAAAAAAACAGGTTTTAGAAACTCACCTGAAACAACGGCGGCAGGGAAAAATCAACTCGGACCGCCTCGCCTTTGGCGGCGGTCGCCAGAACATGGACCAACGGATCCCGATAAAACACCGCATACCCAAAAACAAGGAGAGCGCAATAACCTTGAATACAGAAGAACACAAGAGTCTATCAAACCCTAATAAAGAGTTTCAGGTAAAACCAACCGGGCATCGAAACAACCCCAAACTGCAAAAACGATAATGAGAAACATCAAGGAATTATATACCTTGATGAATCGACCCAAACCAAAGAAGAAATCTGGGTGAAACGATTCGCGAAGGAGAAGCCAGGAAGGGGTTGGTCGTGCGCCACAGGTCTGCCCGACCGTTGTGTTGCTGTAGAAAGTGTCTGCCATGGGGGCCTATTTGGGTCGAGGGAGAAAGATAATCGGGGAAGAGAGGACTCACGCTGTGGGAAGGAGCCGAAGGAGGGCGTCGCGCTATAAGCACTGTCCAGGAGGGAGTCAGTTGCTCGGGAACGCACCACAGAGAAGCCGTGATCCGAGGTCACGCCACAACATGTCCGTCACGCCAGGAGGAGCTGTCCGGAGAGAGAAGACCAGGTTGATCTGTGTGCTGTAGAGGAATAGAATCCGAGGGGGTCTGGTCGCGGGGCTGGTCGCGCAGCAGGGTGTCGCGCCATGCGGAGAGGGAGTCTTGTGCCTTGAGGAGAGGAGGTTGTTGGTCTATCTGCTAAGGGAGAGCAGGTCACTGGTCCGCTGAGGGAGGCCTTGTGCTGCTACAAGGGAGAAGGGAAGTGGCCAAAGGCGGTTGCGCATCATGCGGAGGAGAGGGGGATCGCATGGCTGTAGCGCGCTGCAGGGGTTCGCTGCTCCTTAGATCTATCTGGGAAAGGGAAGGTCGCGCATGGGGGTTTGCCCAGGGAGGAAGGCCAATGCTCCTAGGGAGGACCGGGAGGAGGCTGGTCGTGCACTGCCATGGAAGGAGGATGAAGAGACACCTCGCATGGGAGAAGGTTGGCCATGCGCTGCCTTGTGCGCCGTTAGGGGAGAGGGAGAAGCAGGGTATGGAGGAAGGGCTGCACGATTCTGCCCAGCGCCTCCCTTAAATCCCCCATGTATTCTATTTTATTTTTATTTTTTTTGTATCCCATATATATCTATATATATATATATAACAATACATATATATTATTGTCAACAAAATTTAAAAAAAACTTCCTTTGTTTTAAGTAAATTAATTATCTCATTTAATTACCACTATTATGATTCTTTATAACAATAATGACCACCATAATTAATCGTAATTATTTTACTCATAAAAACCCATAATAATAATAATAATAATAATCAACAATATTTATTATTAGGATTAATTACACATAAATCCTTAAATGGACTCTTCACCCATTTATTTAATTAATTAAGTCAACCATAACCCTTATTTAATTACCCAATTATTATTATTATCTATAATAATAATAATGATCAAAACTAATAATTGTAACCAAACATTTAATTAAACGCTCTTTTTTAATTAAACGCTTCATTGTGAAGCCGTCGTAATTAATATAACGCATTATTAAAATAACACACCTTTAATAAATTGCAATTCTTCCTTTAAATCTAACCCAATTAATCCAACATTATTATTATCCAAATTAATAATAATCACCACCAATAGTTATATATACATTTCTCATATAACCATACGCTCTTTATTTAATTAAATCCATCATTGTGCACTTGACGCAATAAGGAATTATTAAAAGTAACACTTCTTTAAATAAAATTCAATGTTAATTAAAATCCGCTAACACTTGATTTTAAATTGACGTTATTTGTCAAACTGCGACGTCACATTTAATGGTGTTTGACCGCCACTTAAATGAACGCGTCTGCGTATAATAATAATCATCCAAAATTATCATTATTAAAACATCCACATTTAATATCGTTTGACCATCATTTTATTAAACGCATTTTCACAACATTTAATAATAATAATAATCTCTCACTATTATTATTATTAAAACATCCATTAATTCAAATTAATTAGATAACACGTTTTGACAATCGGTCGACTGTGTGACTTGACCCGCATGGTCTAACCGCCCATGCGCAGCCCGATGTCACCGCTTGAACTAGTTCGTGCACTCGGAACCTCGTTCCGAAGCACAGTTTTAAAAATGACCCACCGATAAACGAAATATTTTTAAAAAACTCATATTTTATCTGGTCTAAGAATGCGGGTTATTACAAACTACCCACCTTAAAAACTTCTCGTCCCCAAGAAGCCTTCAGGAACCAATGAAAACATCACCCGACCTACAGGGGTTGTGAAGTTTCATTCAACAAGATCACATTGCATTCCCAATGCACAATGCATCTTTAAGCGTTTCCTAAGAAAATCTCACTTGAGCATTTAAAACTCGAGCCAACACTGACTTTAAAACACAAACACCAAAACGAAGCTTTACATCCGAGGCCATTACAGGGACCTCATCAAAAAAAATAGTCAAACTTAATCAACCAACATAAAGAGGTTACACATGCTTCCACGGAAGACATCGCTGACCCAAAACCCGCACTCATCCTTTAAATGACAACGTGTCTTTAAAACCATTAGATTACCAACTGTGCGTACACCGAAGTCCTGAACTGATCTTTGTTGACGTTTCCGAAGTCTAACCTTCATAAGGTTATTAAAAACAATCGTTCCTTAGAATGAATAAGGTCAAGGTTTTAGGAAATCACACATCCCGTGAACAACTACGAAGGAGATCGCAAGACATGCCTACAACATTAAAACTTTAGCGTGGCGTATAACCACCGCTATCCTAGTGCCTCTTGCATGAGTTCAAGATGGGGGACATGCTCGTCGCATTCGAGAGAGGGAACTAAGAGGAAACCAAGATCATCAAGAAGATCCGTCAAGCTACCAAGTAAGCATCGACACATTTTTGGTAACAAAAGCGACACTACCCACCTTATGATTTTCCATGTCATCGCAAAAGGAGATCAGCCGCTAACCAGCGTGCTATATGAGAATATCTTAACCCATGTGTGATGTTCCAAGAACCTCGATCACCATGTAAACATCTTACATGAAAGATGATAATTCAACCGGTCGGCACGTCAAAATACTCGAGTCAAAAGTTCTCTCGAGCAGTGGGATGAAACTGATTCCTTAACGCCCAAGTCACACCAGCACAGAGGTGACCCGAAATCATACTCAATAGCAGAAGAAGGTTTATAACAGAGTCATGTCACGTCACATGATGATTGTCCCGAATGACGTCATAACAATTCATCCCTTTAATAAGAAGAAAAGGGGTCAACGACCACCCATCCGAACAAGGATGTATTTCTAAACAGAAAAAGTCCTACTAGGAACAACTTCACGAAAGGCACCAACCTTAAAAGTTCACAACCAAACATGGCATATAACAAGATAGGCAGCATGGCACTTTATCACACAATCATGTTAATTTTATCACCGAAACATGCTATCTAATAAATACATACTAAATAAATGCAAGACATGTCATAGATTCAAGGCACACAATCAATATTAGCAGGCAATTTACTAATGCAACTATATGTCATGGCACATATGCATGCATATGAATCTCTATGTGCCTAAAATGATACATGTAATGCAATTTTTCTTTCCATAACAGGCCAAGGAAAATTTTCTTAAAACTTTTCATAATCAATAAGCAGCGAAAAGTAAAACATTCACCCAAGGTGAAATCATATCAACTGTAACAGCAACCAGTATAAATATCAATCCCAACCCTAGTCACTTGGTCATTTCCTATACATGGGGTGATCAGTCCCAAGAACGGCTATTATCCCAAGTTCCGACACATTCCTAGTCTCTTTTCTACCAACCCCGAAACAGTAATACAAAAGGAAAATAAAGAACAACCTCCTCTGATACCACTTTGTAACGACCCGAATCTGATGCCACTCAATTGGTGCCCATACTCGGTTCACCACATGACCTCAAGCGAATTCCCCCGAATGCCAGAGGCTGCCGACTAGCAGTGAGGGCCTTGGGTAAGGTAGTTGGGGGAACTATTCCCTCATAGGTAATGGAAATAAAAGGAAGGAAACAATATATAATAACAGAAGTAGTAAGAAAAATTCTCATCAGAATTTAACAGTGGAAGAATTTATAAAATAATAAATAACTGGAATTGAAGATATGATGCATGACATGTTATAAGTCTAATAAAACAGGCAAACCAAACAACAGGATGGAAGCAATACAGTAACAAAGAAAAGGAAAAACAAAGCATCCAAAGTCTCCTCAGCATCGCAATCCATAGCTTGGTCTCATGCTCTCCAGCTCCACAGCATGTCAGGTACCCAAAGTAGAAGGGTGCCTGCCCTTATCTATACCTGCTGCAACATAGTCTTCTTGGGCCTAAAACATGGCCCAAACAGGGTGAGAGACAAAGTCCCAGTAGGAAACCACCCAAATATCTGTTCCTAATAGTTAATGAATACATGGCAAGTAAAGTACCAGAATAGTAAACAAGAAATACACAGCAGCTAAAATTCACAGTTCTAACAAATAAAGTACACAAGTAAACATCCAGCAACAAGAAGAAAATGGGTAACCCTTTGGGTAGCTCTCACAACCTAACCCCTATGGTTCAACCTATAAGTACTAGCAAACCTATATGAGGCACACACAGTATCACCCCTCTGGTTCAGCTACGAAATTAATAGACTATCTTGGGAAGCACTCACCGTCAATTCCCCCTATAGTCTCGTATCATACTAAAGGCTCTCTAGGGAAGCACTCAACATCTATTTCTCATGTGGCCCGCGTCGAGGAACTACAGACTCTCTGAGGAAGCACTCAACGTCAATTCCCCCTATGGTCTCGCATCGTAATTAAAAGACACTCTGGATAAGCCCTTCCATCAATTCTCCCTTTGGTCTACTACTCTAGGTTCTCACAGTGCTGAGTAGAAATAAACATGCATAGCATGCTTGTATCATCCACGTAAACCTCATGAACTACTTGGATATCATTTTAAGGCTCAATAGCATAGTAAAGAAACAGTTACACTATCCTACAACTATTCATGGAAACTGGAAAAATGCCTAATAAGAAAAACATGCAAGGAAAAGCACAAGAACACAGTATAAATAATCCAAATTTAAAAGAAATGATCTATACTCAAGCAATCAAGCAAGCAGACAAATAGCAGGGGAAAAACAGGAAATCCACAATTCCCCGCCCAAGGGAATTGGTGGAATTTGCCCAAAATATTCACAGACTTCCTATGGAAAGGCACAAACCACCTACCTCGAGGTGAGAAGGACGATCTACTCAGATGTTGGATTTCAGTTTTCCCTCGGAGTGGACACAGGTTAACACGCCTTACAACGTAAACGGAAATATATTTCTAAAATTAACAACTCAAGTAAACTGAATCTAGAACATATAAAGGCTGCAAGATATACAACATTTATGTATATATATATTCTTACTCAAACGTCGGCAATAAATGTAGTCACGCTCACCTGCGGTTGTCGGAGCGTTGTCCAACGGTCCTGACACGCTGCCCACACAACCTCAATAAATTGGCTAAGCCAATCTTTCTAACTCCAAGCAGTAGTTCACGCACACGCGCTTCGACACAAGCGTGCACACACTCAAAGTCTGACGTGCAACCTAAAAACAGTAGTCGCACACAAAGATTAGTGCGGAAAAAACCATCGCACTTAAAAACATTCATCAAGAAATCAGATAAATTAATCAGCCTTTAAATTAAGCAGTGCATACCAAAATCACGGGTTTTAGAAACTCACCCGAAACAATGGCGGCATGCCAAAATCAACTCGGACCGCCTCGCCTTCGGCGGCGGTCGCTGGAAGACGGACCAACGGGTCCCAATAAAACACCGCATACCCTAAAACAAAGAGATAACAACAACCTTGAATATAGAAGAACACAAGAGTCTATCAAACCCTACTAAAGAGTTTCAGGTAAAACCAACCCGGCATCAAAACAACCCCAAACCGCAAAATCTATAATAAGAAACATCAAGGAATTATATACCTTGATGAATCGACCCAAACCAAAGAAGAAATCTGGGTGAAACGATTCGCGAAGGAGAATCCAGGAAGGGTTGGTCGTGCGCCACGGGTCTGCCCGACCGTTGTGCTGCTGCAGCAAGTGTACGCCATGGGGGCCTGTTCGGGTTGAGGGAGAAAGAGAACCGGGGAAGAGAGGACTCGCGTCGTGGGAAGGAGAAGAATAAGGGCATCACGCTACAGGTGCTGTCTAGGCGGGAGTCAGTTGCTCGGGATCGTACCGTAGAGAAACTGTGATCTGAGGTCATGCCATAGCAGGTTCTTCGTGCCAGGAGGAGCTATCCGGAGGGAGGAGACCCCGCTGATCCATGCGCTGCGGAGGAAGAGAAGCCGAGGGGGTCCGGTCACGGGGCTGGTCGCGTAGCAGGGAGTCACGCGGCAAATTTTGCCGGATGGGTTTTTTATTTTTTTTTATTTTAATGGGTCAAACGTTTAATTAATTAGGTAAGTGGGTCTCTTGAGCGCCATACCATGTGGCGCTCAAGATTTTTGGAATTGGAGCGCCACTTCAAGTGGCGCTCCACCAATTTGGCGGAAGAAGAGTGCAGCGCCACTTGAAGTGGCGCTGAACAAATAAATGCAAACCGTGCAGCGCCACTTGATGTGGCGCTGCACCCTTCTTCCCAATCAATTCGGCGCCACTTGAAGTGGCGCCGAAACACCCCCCATCCTATAAATAGGACCCTCGCCCCCCACCCCATTCCTCACTTCCTACCTCACCCACCCCCATTCCTCCCTCCCTATCCCTTCCTCTCTCTCTCTCAAACTTTTTTCTTGCGTTCTTCGGTTGCGGTGAAGCCTTGCCTCTTCGGTTGCTCTGCCTGTGTACCTACGTCGTCACAAATTTGAGGTAAATATTTCTTTAAATTTATTTAATAGTTTTATTTAATAATTTAGTTGTTTAATTTATAGAATTAGTATATAATGTTTGTATTTTATAAATAGTATGGTTTTTTAAATGTAATTAGATAATGAAATGATTAGTTAGTTAAATAATTAATCATAATTAGTTGATTAATCAATGATAATTAAGTTATTAATTAATCATAATTAGGTAAATAGTTAAATGTAATTAGATTATTAATTAATGATTATTAGCTAATTAATTAATCATAATTAGCAAATTAATTAATCATAATTATTTAATTAATGAATCATAATTAGTTAATTAATTCATTATAATTAGGTTATTAATTAATGGTAAGTAGGTAATAAATAATCATAATTAGTTAATTAAATAATCATAATTAGTTAATATCATAACTAATTAATTAATTAATCATAACTAGTTAATTAATTAATCATAATTAGTTAATTAATTAATCATAATTAGTTAAGTAATTAATCGTAATTAGTTAATTAATTAATCATCGTAATTAGTTAATCATAATTAGTTAAGTAATTAATCATAATTAGTTAAGTAATTAATCATAATTAGTAAATTAATTAATCATAATTAGGTTATTAATTAATCATAATTAGGTTATTAATTAATCATAATTAGTTAATTAATTAATCATTAGTAGTTAATTAATTAATCATAATTAGGTTATTAATTAACCCTAATTAGGTTATTAATTAATCCTAATTAGTTAATTAATTAATCATAATTAGGTAATTAATTAATCATAATTAGGTAATTAATTAATCCTAATTAGGCTATTAATTAATCCTAATTAGGTTATTAATTAATCGTAATTAGGTTATTAATTAGTCATAATTAGGTAATTAATTAATCCTAATTAGGTTATTAATTAATCATAATTAGGTTATTAATTAATCATAATTAGGTAATTAATTAATCCTAATTAGGTAATTAATGAAACATAATAGGTTATTAATTAATCATAATTAGCTAATTAATTAATCATCATTAGGTAATTAATGAAACATAATTAGTTAATTAATTAATCATAATTAGGTAATTAATTAATCATAATTAGGTAATTAAATAATCGTAATTAGGTAATTAATTAAGCATAATTAGTTAATTAAGTAATCATAATTAGGTAATTAATTAATCATAATTAGTTAATTAATTAATCATAATTAGTTAATTAATTAATCATTAGTAGTTAATTAATTAATCATAATTAGGTTATTAATTAATCCTATTTAGGTTATTAATTAATCATAATTAGTTAATTAATTAATCATAATTAGGTTATTAATTAATCATAATTAGGTTATTAGTTAATCATAATTAGGTTATTAATTAATCATAATTAGGTTATTAATTAATCATAATTAGGTTATTAATTAATCATAATTAGGTTATTAATTAATCATAATTAGGTTATTAATATATCCTAATTAGGTTATTAATTAATCATAATTAGGTTATTAATTAATCCTAATTAGGTAATTAATAAATCATAATTAGGTTATTAATGAAACATAATAGGTTATTAATTAATCATAATTAGCTAATTAATTAATCATAATTAGGTAATTAATGAAACATAATTAGTTAATTAATTAATCATAATTAGGTAATTAATTAATCATAATTAGGTAATTAAATAATTGTAATTAGGTTATTAATCAATCATTGCCTGCTAATTAATCAATCATCACTTGCTAATTAATTAATCATAATTAGTTAATTAATCAATCATAATTAGTTAATTAAGTAATCATAATTAGCTAATTAAGTAATCATAATTAGCTAATTAATTAATCATAATTAGTTAATTACTTAAGCATAATTAGTTAATTAATTAATCATAATTAGTTAATTAATTAATCATAATTAGTTAATTAAGTAATCATAATTAGGTAATTACTTAACCATAATTAGGTAATTAGTTAACCATAATTAGGTAATTAGTTAACCATAATTAGGTAATTAGTTAACCATAATTAGGTAATTAGTTAACCATAATTAGATAATTAGTTAACCATAATTAGGTAATTAGTTAATCATAATTAGGTAATTAGTTAACCATAATTAGGTAATTAGTTAAGCATAATTAGGTAATTAGTTAACCATAATTAGGTAATTAGTTAACCATAATTAGGTTATTAGTTAACCATAATTAGGTAATTAGTTAACCATAATTAGGTAATTAATTTATCATAATTATGTTATTAGCGAAGTAGTTATATTATTCAGCGAAGTAGTTATATTAATCAGCGAAGTAGTTATATTAATTAGCGAAGTAGTTATATTAATTAGCCAAGTAGTAGTAAATTGCCTATGGAATATACCTTTGCATTACATTCTAGGAATGATAATGAATTTAGTTTTCAATCTACCTTGACCTCGGTTTGTAATTGAAGTTATGAGCTTGAATTTAGTAGTTCAATATATTTTTTGCATATTAAGTGTTAGAGTTATCATGAAATGATTGCTCTCTTGAGTAAAGTATCCCCGGGTAGAGGGGCTTTGGGTCGGACCACCTACTTTCCTGGAGGCTTGCCTTGTCTAGGAAAGTGAATGGGGTTGGCTATCTGTCGCTCTGGGCTTACTCATGTGGAGACTTTAAATTTCATATAACTCTATGCTTTTACATGACATGTTCGTGTACCTCATGCATATAATGCATGTGGATATGTATAAATATATTTGACTTCTATTTTTGGGTATGTAACACAAACTTGTGGGTTGTGTAAATAGTTACACATCAATATGGTTTGAACATATTGATTTGGTGGAGGGATTAGGATTCCAACCTAAATTACTAGAAGCATGCATACATAAATTGATTCTTTAATCAGATTTAATTAATAACAGTGGTTTCTTTTAGATAAAAAATATGGTCGCCGCTTATATTTATTGCAACGGTCAAATAATTAAGACAGAACAAGGATACAGTTATAGTATACATCCAGAAGCTGTTGTGATGCTTGGAGGATGTACTACTTTGGAAGCTGTGCAAAGGAAAATTCATCGGAGGTTAAAACTCGCGAGGAATCAAGTAATAGAGTCCATTACATTCAGACATCTTCAATTTATAGATAGGTTTTGGCATGTGCCCTATCTGGTAAATGATGATGATGATTGGGAATATATACTTTCATTGGTTAAGTATATACCTGAGAATCAAATGATGGAGTTGTATGTCACTATAGCTACAATGGAGGTTCCATCGACATTGGAAGTTGACCCATCTCAAATTCATGAAACTATGTCATATTCTCCTTCACATCAAGACTTTCCATCAGCATCAGTAGTTATTCCATCATTTCCATCATCCACAGTTTCAATGGATAGTCCTCCACATACTTTAGATGCATTGGTTGATGAATTTGAGGATGATGACAATTTTGAACAAGATGAAGAGGAAGTTGAAGAAGAAGAAGAGCATGCGGAAGATCAGTCTGTACCAACTCATGCGAGGTTCAACCGACCATTGAACCATCCTCCACTATTGGCTTCCTGGTCGACTGAAGGCATGGATCGCTTGCCAGAATTTGATTATTCAGTTATCACTCCCAGTTCATAATTTCCTGGAATCATTGGTGGCATAAATCGAGTGTCAGATAACGATGTTCTGTATATTGGAAGAGAGTTTGAGAACAAATAAGCAATGAAAAATGTGATAAAACAATATCACATTGAAAGACATTACTCATATGTTGTATAAGAGTCAAAGAGATCTTATTATTTGATCCGTTGTGAAAAATCTGAATCGAACTGTCAAATGCGTCTGCGAGCTATTATTGATAACACTTTTCATAGCTAGCGCATCACTAGATTTACTCCACACACATGTGTGAACCCAAGCTTGGCACAGGAACACTCTTCATTAGATGTTGAGTTTGTTTCAACTATTATTGTTGAAATGATTAGAGCATGTCAAGATGTCCCCGTGGTTCTGGTCATTGAGCGAATCAAACTGCTTTTTGGGTATCGAATCTCTTACTGGAAGGCATGGGCAGCACGACAAAAGGCTATTGTGAAAGTGTATGGTGATTGGGATGACTCTTATCGAGTTCTACCACAACTGTTAGAGCTTCTACGCCACAATAATCAAATAGTCTATCGGTTACATATAGTTGAATATGTTAACCAACAGAACCAACTTGACCGCTCAATGGTTGTGTTTGATAGATTATTTTGGACATTTTTACCATGTGTGGCGACTTTTAGACATTTCAAGCAGTTCATACAAATTGATGGAACATTTCTGTATGGAAAGTATACCGGAAATTTATTGATTGCCGCCACACAAGATGGAAATAGAGCCCCTCTGCCTATAGCATTTTCAATTGTGGAGAAAGAGAACTTCTCATCATGGAGCTGGTTTCTGGCATGTCTCCGAGAGTTTGTTACGGATGCAGAAGGGATTTGTCTTATTTCTGATCGCCACCGTGCAATCAAGGAGGCGATACAGTCTGAGGGTCTTTCGTGGAGACCACCATATGCCCATCATCGATACTGTATTCGACACATTTCCAGAAATTTGCGAAAGAAGTTCAAGAATGAGTCGATGAAAAAGGCAATCTTAAAAATTGGTATGAACATCCTTTTCTGTTTAAAATGTTTTTGTCGTAGTTATTTTCATAACTGTTCAGATGACTGTTTGTATGATAGCATATGAGCCTCAACAACAAAGGATGGAGGAGCGTCTTCAAGATATCCACAGAGTGAATCCAGAAGTGTATGATTACATGATGCAAATTCCAAAGCAGAAATGGTCGTTGGCATATGATGATGGGAGGAGATATAGTCATATGACGACCAACATCGTAGAATGTATAAATGGAGTTTTAAAGGGTGTTCGAAAACTACCTATCACAGGTAAATACGAATATTTCAATATATGTTACTCAGAAGAGTTACTATTATAATATAATATTTGTATAATGTCGTAAATCTAAATTTCAGGGTTGGTACAAGAGACCTTCTATCGTAGTGTAAAGTACTTTCTGGAACGAGGAAAGAAAGATAAAGAGGGCTTGAATAGAGGGATGCGCTATGGACACCATTTCCAACGCGAGCTAGATATAGTTCTTCAGGAGGCCACAACTTACCGTGTAACTGCATTTAATCGTCCAGAGCAAAGATTTGAGGTCGCTGAGCCCGGTGATGCTATGGAATGTAGAAATGGTCGTGTGCGAGTTGTTTTATTGGAGAAGCGTTACTGTGATTGTGACAACTTTCAGGCACTAAGATATCCCTGCGGCCATGTGATTGCTGCATGTGCTTATGTACACGTATCTTGGGAGCAGTTCGTTGATCCAGCTTATCGACTTGAGAGCATCAACTCCTGCTACAATACTCCGTGGATGCCAATCGGGGAATATCAGAATTTTCAGCTGCCTGATGGTGCACCCACGCTTCTACCGAACAGCAACAGACTTCGACCTAAAGGGAGGCCAAAGTCGACTCGTATTCGGAATGAGATGGATTGGCCTAGTGAACATCCAGCTGGACGGCGGTGCAGCATATGCCGCCAGGAAGGTCATACGAAGACACGTTGCCCTAGACACATAGGGAAATCATCTAATGGTTAAAATGAATCATGTACTCTATCAGTTACTGTAAAACTTTGTACATGTAATTATTTTTATCATTTCACCATTTTTAATCATATTTGTCTTACTTGTAAATAGGGTAATTTTTTGAAAATGTACCACGATTTCACGTGACATTTTTTGTCGAACGATCAACATTACATGAGTAGCTTTAAACAAACAACACCAACTCAAAAAAAAGGAATGTACCTGTATAAGAAAACAAAACCATTTGAAGGGTGGTATTATACCATCAGGAAGAGAGATTCTAGAAATGTGCAATGTTATGACAAACCTTTAGATGAAATGTGTCAGTTCCCCACTAGATGTGAATGTTTCTTCAAAATTTTCAGGCTGGAGATAATCCACCATAAGTTTCACAAGGAAACATCAACCCCCAGGCCCACCCCTTCCACCCATTCAACCAACTTCGGTAACTCCTATAGAAGTAGTTTTTCAAAAAAATGAAATGTCACACCACCACAGCTTCCTACATCCATATTAACCCCCCAATTCAGTTTCATTAAATGTGGACAGTCCCCATTTTTACCAATGTCAATGATGCACTATTAAACCATCACTTTTCAACCCCCGCCTCAAAAATACAAAATGCTTTGAGGGATGAGAAATGATTCGGTGCATTTTAGAACATTGAAATGTGTCGAATCATTTCTCATCCCTCAAAGCATTTTGTATATTTGAGGCGGGGGTTAAAAGTGGTGGTTTAATAGTTCATCATTAACTTTGGTAAAAATGAGGGCTGTCCACATTTAATGAAACTGAATTGGGGGGTTAATATGGATGTAGAAAGCTGTGGTGGGGTGACATTTCATTTTTTTGAAAAACTACTTCTATAGGAGTTACCGAAGTTGGTTGAATGGGTGGAAGGGGTGGGCCTGGGGGTTGATGTTTCCTTGTCATCCCCATTATCCTTCAAAATGGATTGGAATCTTGCTATTGGGTACTTACACTATTTGTATCATTCTTACGTTAAGGGGTATTTCAGTGAACATGAGATTAGTAGTTTTTCTTGCAAAATGATGATTTTATATGTTCATGGTAATGTGCATATTCAAAGGAATGAGGTTTTACTTCCCCATAAAGTAAACAAATTGGTTGAAGTGTTTGACATTAATCCATGGAAGACATAAGGCTATGTGACACTTATGGTGGATTATCTCCAGCCTGAAAATTTTGAAGAAACATGCACATCTAGTGGGGAACTGACACATTTCATCTAAAGGTTTTTCATAAAATTGCACATTTCTAGAATCTCTCTTCCTGATGGTATAATACCTCCCTTCTCATCTCACCTTACCAAGAAAAATTATCTAGAGCTTTTGAGGTTGATTTATACTCAGGGGCATGACAAAATTGCAAAGATGTTTCTATTGTTACTAGACACATAGGGAAATCATCTAATGGTTAAAATGAATCACGTACTCTATCAGTTACTGTAAAACTTTGTACATGTAATTATTTTTATCATTTCACCATTTTTAATCATATTTGTTGTACTTGTAAATAGGGTAATTTTTGGAAAATGTACCACGATTTCACGTGACATTTTTTGTCGAACGATCAACATTACATGAGTTGCTTTAAAAAAACAACACCAACTCAAAAAAAGGAATGTACCTGTATAAGAAACCAAAACCATTTGAACTATTAAATGAAAATGTCATCAGTTTTTTATAATGAAAGATGAACTTACAGTGACTACAAAACAAAAACGAGGAAACTCTGAACGTCTTCACCCCAACACCCCAACACGGGAGACAACAACTAACCCAATGTGTTTATGCTTCTTTCAAAATTATATGCTAAATTACATATCTTACATGATAAAAGTCATAACTTACATGAAATTAATGTTTTATTGTTTGCACATTCAGATGGAGCATCCACTTTTATCTTGCCAGGAGACGCACGTGTCGCGCGATGTGTTGGCGCGACGACCTGTTAGACATATTCATGTTCGGAGAGTGCACCGTTTCCATCATGAGGCACCGCCGACAGCTATTTGTCCATACCTTAGACGTACAGGCTTTTATGGAGTCTCTATGTGTGACTTCAAGACCATCGACCATCATTTGATAGCTGCATTGGTTGAGAGATGGAGGCCAGAGACACACACATTTCATCTCCCAGAGGGGGAGATGACTATTACATTAGAGGACGTTGCCTACATGCTGGGGTTACCTATCCATGGAGATGCAGTTACGGGGGCCAGTACCGGCGATTGGGTTGCAGTCATACAGAGGTTGCTAGGCATTGACGTCATCGGCGCACGGGGTGTCCTTCAGGGTTCGCGCCTGCGAATGAGGTGGCTCGATCAGCATTTCGACGTCATTCCAGATGATGCAGACGAGGAGACGCTTCTTCAGCACACACGTGCATACATTTTGCGGCTGCTCGGAGGCATGTTGTGCGTCGACTACTCCACCGCTTTGGTACACATGATGTACCTCCCATTACTTGAGGATCTGGATCAGACTGCGACATACAGTTGGGGATCCACTGTATTAGCACATCTGTATAGATCTCTCTGCACCAGTTGTCAGGCCGATTCACATCAGATTGCAGGTTGCATGGTGTTAGTACAGATGTGGCCTGGGAGCGTTTTCCACGCATCGCTCCTCGAGTTGTCGCACCGCTTGCACCGGAGCTACTTCAGGACTGTCCTCGGGGATGATGGTATGTATACGTCATTATTTTCGGTTATTTAGTACTTTTGTTATTGTTTTTTATAAACTTACCGTAGGGTACTCTTTTTTCACCAGGTGGAGTCAGTCTCAGAAGTTTGCACATACTCCGAGACATAGTGTGCACAGCTTCAGACAGATATTCGATGCTATAGTGCCGGCTGATGTAAGTTAAACAGTACTTTTTTGTAGGAAAATTTGTTTTGTTATCACTATTTTAAGTTAATTCAATATAATCTCAGTAAAATTATCATGCTACTATATGACTTATTTTTTGAGTTTACATTTCAGGTTTCATGGACTCCTTATACAGGTTATGTCTACGCATCACTTCCACTATACTGCACATCTTTGGCTGGAGATCGTGCTGCAGTAGTACCACTCATTCACTTCCACATCGTTGAGTGGCACCAGCCAGACCGGGTCATGCGCCAGTTCGGTTTTATACATCATATCCCCTTGGCACCACGACAGTCTACCGAGTTACATTCGATTGTTCTTATAGGTAGACAGACGACAGACTGGCGGCGACATCATGCATCTTATATCCAGCTTT
Organism: Viscum album; assembly: GCA_963277665.1. NCBI lineage: Eukaryota > Viridiplantae > Streptophyta > Magnoliopsida > Santalales > Viscaceae > Viscum > Viscum album. The sequence continues at coordinate 1,534,614,641 of OY728121.1, read as the reverse complement.
GGGACAGGCATGCCCGATTCAGTATCTTTCCACAGGGATATATCACATCACACTCTCATTTATCTGATCAGGGGGATTATGCACATTGGTATCGACGACATACCATCATGTACCTTACACGTCAGGGGATTGGCATTCAGCGATTGGTATGTTTACTAAGATTTATTAATTTTGTTTAACTCATTTTTGATATTAATTTGATTGTCATTTCATTTGCAGGCAGATGCCATTGGTCAGCTTGCACATTCCACGCAGCCTCAGGAGAATGCATATATTCTGCGGGAGGTAGTTCATCGGGACGTGGTGGCTCTATTGGATCATCTCCGGTTGATACGTGACAGTTTTTTTGATGAGGAGCCACAGATATATCCTGATCCATATCTTCAGGCAGAAGCACCTGAGGATGATGATGTCCCTGCTATTCCTGCTGAGGAGGATGCACCGCCACCACCGCCGCCAGCTGGACGACAGAGAAGAGCACATCCGGGGGGCAGAGGCGACCACATCGACATCCGAGAGCGGCTCCTGCAGATGTCGTCGCACCACAGACAGACGATCTCGCCCAGCCGACTGATGATTTTGCATAGCAGGGAGACATTTATATACCGCATATGGCATCTCCGCAGACTACTATGGACTTCGATCTGGGTGCAGTCACACAGCTTATGGCGGCCCCCTCTCCTCCCGACGAGGCCTTCTTCAGTACCCCATTTCTACCATTTATAGGAGCTTCAGAGCCATATGTCACCCCATATGGTTTTGGGGCATCCTCACATGATTTTGGGGCGTCCTCACATGATTTTGGTCAGTCCTCTACACAGCATCATGAGGAGGCACCAGAAGCACCGGAAGAGGAGGAACCTGCAGAGAGGACACCGGAGCGACATGGACGTCGGACGTGGAGAGGACGTGACATTCAGAAACCGCGTTGTGGTACTGGGGGGCATCGTCGTTGATGTTTTTGGATGTAATGTTGTATATATTAAAAAACTTATTCACTATGATAAGTAACTGTTGTTTAAGTCAAATAACAAGAAAATCAAAAATCTATTAAATACAAACTTATTTCAATTAACTATTAAATTATAAAGTATAGGTACAATATAAATAAAATTTGTCACAGCGAGTTAACCATTAATAATTAATAATTATAATGACAAATAATAATTAATAATTATATTACTAACTAATTAATTATTGTATATAAAATAATAATATTTTATAGACGTTTAAAGTCACATAGTTGAAACATTTTTAAGTTACAACTAGGTGGTTTTGAAAGCCTATAAAATATTTTCTATCGACATTTTTTACGTAATTTTTTTATTTTCATATATTCAGTATATTTTTAATCCAAGTTTCAAGTTTCATTCATATTGGTCATATGGATTATGTTTTATAGACGTTTAAAGTCACATAGTTGAAACATTTTTAAGTTACAACTAGGTGGTTTTGAAAGCCTATAAAATATTTTCTATCGACATTTTTTACGTAATTTTTTTATTTTCATCTATTCAGTATATTTTTAATCCAAGTTTCAAGTTTCATTCATATTGGTCATATGGATTATGTTTTATAGACGTTTAAAGTCACATAGTTGAAACATTTTTAAGTTACCACTAGGTGGTTTTGAAAGCCTATAAAATATTTTCTATCGACATTTTTTACGTAATTTTTTTATTTTCATCTATTCAGTATATGTTTAATCCAAGTTTCAAGTTTCATTCATATTGGTCATATGGATTATGTTTTATAGACGTTTAAAGTCACATAGTTGAAAAATTTTTAAGTTACAACTAGGTGGTTTTGAAATCCTATAAAATATTTTCTATCGACATTTTTTACGTAATTTTTTTATTTTCATCTATTCAGTATATGTTTAATCCAAGTTTTAAGTTTCATTCATATTGGTCATATGAATTATGTTTTATAGACGTTCAAAGTCACATAGTTGAAACATTTTTAAGTTACAACTAGGTGGTTTTAAAAGCCTATAAAATATTTTCTATCGACATTTTTTACGTAATTTTTTTATTTTTATCTATTTAGTATATTTTTAATACATGTTTTAAGTTTCATTCATATTGGTCATTTAGATTATATTTTATAGGCTTTCAAAGTCACATACTTGAAACATTTTTAAGTTTCAAGTAGGTGGTATTGAAAGACTATATGTTTAACAATATTTCAATTTTTTTTATAAATAGTTACGTATAACTATGTAAATATATACATGTATAAATATATAATTATACGTATTCAATTGTAACTATAATTACAATATAATTCTAAATATAATTATAAATATAATTCTACACACACACACACACACACACACACATATATTTATATATGAATATTAAATATATTTATAAATAAATTTTAAATATATATGTAACAATATTTTCATAATTATATATTTTAAATATATTCATATTCATATAATTATAAATATTTATATTTAAAGATTAGTTTATAATTATATAATTACAAATATATTTTTTATTTAAAAAATATATATAAATAGATTTATATTTATAAATATTTATTTTTAATTATATATATACATAATTATATTTATACACACACATATAATTATATATATACATAAATATAATGTCATAATTATATAATTATAAATATAATAATAATTAATTTAGCATTTTTAAATACATATTTATAAGATTATTTTTAAAATTTTATTTATTTATTTTGAAATTATTTATTAAAAAGAGATGAGGTGGAAAAAAACTAAAACAAAAAAAAAGAAAACAAAATTTTATTTATTTATTTTGAAATTATTTATTAAAAAGAGATGAGGTGAAAAACAATTAAAAAAAAGAAATAAAACAAAACCAGAAAAAAAAATAAATGGGTGGCAAAGCGCCACTTGAAGTGGCGGTAGCCACCCGAGTTGTTGAGTGCCACTTGAAGTGGCGCTCAACAAACCCTTTTACCTAATTAATCTAAACCTAGACCCATTAAAAAAAAACCCATCCGGCCAAATTTGCCGAGTCACGCTGTGCGGAGAGGGAGTCTTGTGCCTTGAGAAGAGGAGGCCGCTGGTCTATGCGCCATGGGAGAGTAGGCCGCTAGTCCGCCGAGGGAGGCCTTGCACTATTGCAAGGGAGAAGGGAAGTGGCCAAAGGAGGTCACGCCTCATGCGGAGGAGAGGGGGATCACATGGCCGTAGCGCACTGTAGGGGTTCGCCGCGCCTTAGATCTGTCCAGGAAAGGGAAGGCCGTGCATGGGGGTTCGCTCAAGGAGGAAGGCCAATACGCCTAGGGAGGACTGGGAGGAGGCTGGTCGTGCGCTGCCATGGAAGGAGGATGAAGAGCCACCTCGCATGGTAGAGTGCCGGCCGTGCGCTGCCTTGTGCGTCGTTTGGGGAGAGGGAGAAGCAGGGTATGGGGGAAGGGCTCCACGATTCTGCCTAGCGCCTCCCTTAAATCCCCCATGTATTCTATTCCTTTTATTTTTATTTTTTTTGCATCCCATATATATCTATATAAATATATAATAATACATATATATTATGGTCAACAATATTTAAAAAAAACTTCATTTGTTTTAAGTAAATTAATTATCCCATTTAATTACCACTATTACGATTCTTTATAACAATAATGACCACCATAATTAATAGTAATTATTTTACTCATAAAAACCCATAATAATAATAATAATAATAGTCAACAATATTTATTATTAAGATTAATTACACATAAATCCTTTAATGGACTCTTCACCCATTAATTTAATTAATTAAGTCGACCATAACCCCTGTTTAATTACCCAAATATTATTATTATCTAGAATAATAATAATGATAAAAACTAATAATTATAAGAAAACATTTAATTAAACACTCTTGTTTAATTAAACGCTTCATTGCGAAGCCGCCATAATTAATATAACGTGTTATTAAAATAATGCGCCTTTAATAAATTGAAATTCTTTCTTTAAATCTAACCCAATTAATCCATCATTATTATTATCCAAATTTATAATAATCACCACCAATAATTATATTTACATTTCTAATATAACCATACGATCTTTATTTAATTAAATCCATGATTGTGCACTGGACGCAATAATGCGTTATTAAAAGTAACACTTCTTTAAAAAAATTCAACATTAATTAAAATCCGCTAACACCTGATTTTAAATTGACATTCTTTTTCAAACTGCGATGTCACATTTAATGGAGTTTGACCTGCACTTAAATTAACGCGTCTGCGTATAATAATTATCTTCCAAAATTATCATTATTAAAACATCCACATTTAATCTCATTTGACCATAATTCTATTAAACGTGTTTTCACAACATTTAATAATAATAATCTCTCACTACTATTACTATTAAAACATCCATTAATTCAAATTAATTAGATAACATGTTTTGACAATCGGTCGACTGTGCGACATGACCCACATGGTCTAACCGCCCATGTGCAGCCCGATGTCACCACTTGAACCGGTTCGCACACTCGGAACCTCGTTCTGAAGCGTGGTTTTAAAACTGACCCATCGATAAACAAAAATTTTAAAAAAAAACTCATATTTTATCTGGTCTAAGAACGCGGGTTTTTACAGACTATAAACTATAGTACAGCCTATGTGCTAACATAAGATTCCTCTTGCTCCAAACAAGAGATTCCTTATGCTCTCAGCATAAGATTTCAATAGTCTTCTATACATGACTACAAACTGTATTCCACCCTATGTGTCAATCATAGTATGCCCCTTTCTCTATATGATAGATGTATTATGCTCCAAGAATAAGATGCCAATAGTACTCTGTACATGACTATAAACTATAGTACACGCTATGTGACAATCATAGGATGCCTCTTTCTCTAAATAAGAGATGCCTTTTGCTCCAAGAATAAGATGCTAGTAGTCATCTCTAAATGACTATAAACTGTAGTACACCCAATGTGACATCCATTGGATTCCTCTTTCTATAAATAAGAGATTCCTTATGCTCCAAGCATATATGCCAATTGTCCTCTCTATATGACTATAAACTATAGTACACCCTATGTTCCAAAAATAGGATGCCTCATGATCCATAAAAGATATTCCTTAAAATCCAATAATAAGATGCCAATAGTCCCTATCAACATGACTATAAACTAAATTACACCCTATATGACAATCATAGGATGCCTCTTACTTCAATTAAGGGATTTATTATTCTCCCTGCATAAGATTCCAATAGTCCTCTCTACATGATGATAAACTGTAGTTCACCCTATGTGGTAAACATATGATGCCTCTTGCTCCAAACAAGATATGCCTTATGCAATGAGCATATGATGAGAATAATCCTATCTACATGACTATAAAATGAAGTACACCCTATGTGACAATCATAGGATGCCTCTTGCCCCAAATTAAAGATGCCTTATTCCCCAATCATAGGATTCGAATGGTCCTATCTACATGACTATAAACAGTAGTACACCCTATGTGCCAAACATAGGATGCCTATTAATCTATAAGAGAGATGTCTTATGTTCACCGCATAAGATTCCAATAGTCCTCTCTACAGGACTATAAACTATAGTACAATCTATGTGACAATCATAGGATGCCTCTTGCTACAAATAAGAGATTACTTATGCTCCAAGCATAAGATTCCAATAGTCCTCTCTAAATGACTTTGAACTTTTGTACACCCTATGTGCCAAACATAGGATTCCTATTTCTCTAAAAAATAGATTCCTTATGCTCCAAGAATTAGATTCCAATAGTCCTGTCTACATGACTATAAATTTTAGTACACCCTATGTTCCAAACATTGGATGCCTCTTACTCCAAACCAGAGATGCCTTATGATCAAAGAATAAAATTCCAATAGTCCTCTCAACATGACTATAATCTGTAGTACAACCTATCTGAAAATCATTTGATTCCTTTTTAAAAAAATAAGAGATTCCATAGGCTCCAAGCATTATATGAAAATAGTCCTCTCTACAAGACATTAAATTGTAGTACACACTATGTTCCAAACATAGGATGCCTCTTGCTCCAATCTAGAGATTTCTTATGCTCCAAGCATAAGATGCCAATAGTCCTCTCTATAGGACCATGAACTATAGTACACCCTATGTAAAAATCATTGGATTCCTCTTTCTCCAAATAAGAGATGCCTTTTTCTCCAAGCATATGATTCCAATAGTCTTCTCTACATGACTATAAAATCTAGTACACCCTATGTGCCAAACATTGGACGCCTCTTGCTAGAAACAAGGGATGTCTTATACTCCAATCATAAGATGATAATAGTCTTCTATACATGACTAAAAACTTTAGTACACCCTATGTTACAATCATAGAATGCCTCTTGCTCCAAATACGTGATTCATTATGCTCCAAGCATAAGATACCAATAGTCCTCTCTACATGAATATAATCTGTAGTACACCCTATGTGCCAAACATAGGAAGCCACTTGATCTAAACAAGAGATGCCTTATGCTCCATGCTTAAGATGCCAATAGTCCTCTCTACGTGACTATAAACTATAGTACACCCTATGTTCCAGACATAGGATGCCTCTTGCTCCAAACAAGACATTCCTTATGCTCAAAGCATAAGATGCCAATAGTCCTCTCTAAATGACTATAAACTGTAGTACAACCTATTGACAATCATAAGATGCCTCTTTCTCTATATGAGATATGTCTTATGATCAAAGCATAATATGCCAATAGTCCTATTTACATGACTATAAACTGTAGTACACCCTACGTGACAATTATAGGATGCCACTTGCTCCAAATAAGAGATGCCTTATACTCCAAGCAAATGATACCAATAGTCCTCTCTACATGACTATAAGATGTAGTACACCCTATGTGACAATCATAGGATGCCTCTTTCTACAAATAAGAGAGGCCTTATGCTCCATGCATAAGATTCCAATAGTCCTCTCAACATGTCTATAAACTATAGTACACCTTATGTGCCAAACATAGGATGCCTCTTGCTCCAAAAAATATATGCCTTATGCTCCAAACATTAGAAGAAAATAGACCGCTCTACATGACTATAAACTATAGTAAACCCTATGGGACAATCATTAGATTCCTCTAGATCTATACGAGATATGTCTTATGATCTAAGCAGAAGTTTTCAAAAGTCCTCTCTACATGACTATAAATTATAGTACACCCTATGTGACAATCAGAGGATGCCTATTGATGCAAATAAGATATGCCTTATGATCCAAGCATAAGTGGCCTACAGTCTTCACTACATGACTATAAACTATAGTACACCCTATGTGACAATCATAGGATGCCTCTTTCTCCAAATAAAATATTCCTTATGCTCCAAGAATAAGATGCCAATAGTCCACTATACCCGACTATAAACTGTAGTACACTATATGTGACCAACGTAGGATTCCTCTTTCTCCAAACAAGAGGTTCCTTATGCTCCAATAATAAGATTCCAATAGTACTCTCTACATGACTATAAATTGTAGTACACCTTATGTGACAATCATATGATGCCTCTTTCTCCAAATAATATATGCCTTATGCTCAAAGCACAAGATGAAAAATAGTCCTCTCTACATGACTATAAACAATAGTACAACTTATGTGCCAAACACAGGAAGCCTCTTTCTTTAAACAAGAGATTCCTTATGCTCCAAGCATAATATTTCAATAGTCCTCTCCATACGACTATAAACTGTAGTACACTCTATGTGACAATCATGGGATGCCTCTTACTCCAAATAAGAGATGAATTTTTCTTCAAGCATAGGATACCAATAGTCCTCTCTACATGACTATAAACTATAGTACACCATACGTTCCAAACATAGGATGCCTCTTGCTCGAAACGATAGATGCCTTATGATCCAAGAATAAGTAGCTAATAGTCCACTCTATATGACTATAAACTGTAGTACACCATATGTGTCAATCATAGGATGCCTCTTACTCCAAATAAGAGTTTCCATATGCTCCAAGCATTAGTTACCTATAGTCCTCTCCACATGACTATAACCTATACTACACCCTATGTGCCAAACCTTGAATGCCTCTTTCTCCAAACAAGAGATGCCTTATGCTCCAAGCATAAGATGCCAATAGTCCTCTCTACATGACTATAAACTGTAATACACCCTATGTTCCAAACATAGGATTCCTCTTTCTCCAAACCAGAGATGCCTTATACTCTAAGAATAAGATTCCAATAGTCCTCTACATGACTATAAAATATAGTACACCATATGTGACAGTCATAGGAAGCCTCTTGATCCAAATAAGTGACACCTTGTGCTCCAAGAATTAGATGTAAATAGTCCTCTCTACATGACTTTAAACTGTAGTACACCCTATTTTCCAAACATAGTATGCCACATGATCCAAACAATAGATGCCTTATGTTCCCAAAATAAGATGTCAATATTCCTCTCTACATGTCTATAAAATTTAGTTCCACCCTATGTGACAATCATAGGATAACTCTTGCTCCTAAGAAAAGAGGCCATATGATCCAAGCATAAGATGCCAATAGTCTTCCCTACATGACTATAAACAGTAGTACAACCTATGTTCCAAACATCGGATGCCTCTTGCTCCAAATAAGAGATGCCTTATGTACCAAGCATAAGATTCCAATAGTCCTCTCTACATGACTATAAACTATAGTACACCCTATGTGACAATCATATCATGCCTCTTGCTCCAAATAAAAAATGCCTTATGCTCCAATAATAAGATCCCAATAGTCCACTATACATGACTATAAACAGTAGTACACCATATGTGCCCAACGTAGGACGTATCTTGCTCCAAACAAGATGTGCCTTATGCTCAAAAGCATAAGATGACAATATTACTCTCTACATGACTATAAATTGTAGTACACCTTATGTGACAATCATAGGATGCTTCTTTCTCCAAAAAAAAGATTCCTTATGCCCCAAGCATAAGATTCAAATAGTCCTCTCTGCATGACTATAAACTATAGTACACACTATGTGACAAACATAGGAAGCCTCTTTCTCTAAACAAGATATGCTTTATGCTCCAAGAATAAGATTCCAATATTCCTATATATATGACTATAAACTGTTGAACACCCTATGTGAAAATCATAGGATGCCTCTTGCTCCAAATAAGAGATGACTTTTTCTCCAAGAATAGGATACCAATAGTCCTATCTACATGAATATAAACTATAGTACACCATATGTGCCAAACATACGATGCCTCTTGCTCGAAACGATAGATGCCTTATGCTCCAAGAATAAGAAGCTAATAGTCCACTCTACATGACTATAAACTGTAGTACACCATATGTGACAATCATAGAATGCCTCTTGCACCAAATATGAGATTCCATATGCTCCAAGCATTAGATAACTATAGTCTTATCTACATGAATATAAGCTATAGTACAACCTATGGGCCAAACCTTGGACGCCTCTTGCTCCAAACATGAAATGCCTTATGCTTCAAGAATAAGATGCCAATAGTCCTCTCTACATGACTATAAACTGTAATACACCCTATGTGCCAAACATAGGATTCCTCTTGCTCCACACAAGAAATTCCTTATGATCTAAGCATAAGATTCCAATAGTCCTCTACATGACTATAAATTATAGTACACCATAGGTGACAGTCATAGGAAGACTCTTGCTCCAAATAAGTGACGCCTTGTGCTCCAAGCATTAGATGCAAATTGCAACACCCCAGGTAAATAAAGAATATGAAATTTTTATATTTATCTATATTTGTGAATAAAACGTTAATATTAATTTAATGGGAATGCTATTCTTGATGGCTTACCCAATACGCAACAACGAGTTCCTTTGAAATCTTACGTTGCACTATAATAATAAAATAATATTATTTTAAATGGTAGTTAATGCCTAAACGTTGTAATGGAGGGAATGAACAGAACTGACAAAAAAATTATTATATATGTTTGTCAAATATTTTTACTTTTTACAATAAATGTTAGAGGATTAAAAATGTGAATGAATTCAATTTTAAGCGTAAACATTCTAATATTCTTTAGAAGGTTGATTAACTGCCTTTTGATGGCAAACCTCTTTTAAATCCAATTTTTGACAATTTTATGTGTTATATTTGACAAAATAAAATTCTTCTTTATAATCTAGACATAAAAATTTACTTTGTGTAATTTTTTGGTATCTTTCCGATAAAGTTCAATTTTTTAGGAATAATGAAAAATGTTGTATTTTAATTCAAAACCTCTTTTTAATCTAATTTATTTATATGATTAGATTATCTTTTGATTTGTTTTTAAAGTAAAATTAGAATATATTTTTACCATTTAATCCAATAGTGGTAATTGGAATTAATTTCACTTTGAAATTGGACTTAAACTTGTGTCAATCTTTTAATAGATATTGTTTCTTAAAAACACGCTATTTGTTTTGATAGTGGGAATTAATTATTAAATTAATTAATGAAAATTATATGTTTTAAATTTTGTAAAATAGACATCATTTTTGAGATCAGAATATCAAATATATCTTAGGGTGAATTTTTGGTATTTTTCTAAAAAACTTCAATTTTTGATGAATAGTGAAACCACTAAGTGGTAGTTAAAGAAACTGATTTTTCGTTTAAATGAAATTTTGCCACCTCTGTGTTTTGAATTTCAAAAATCCAACATAAATGGTTGTCATTAAGAAGTAAAATGTGGTTCAATGGGATTAAAATAATTTTTTGGTGAATAGTAACTTTTATGTTTTTAATCGCGATTAGAGGTAATTAGTGTGGTTTGAGGTAAAAATAATGTTTTAATAATATGAGATGAGCTTGAAACATGTTTTACACTTATTGGATGTGTCATGGCCGACCAAGAAAATCCATGGTTCAACTTGGGGACCCCATGGAGCAACTTTGGAAGGAAAATGACATTAATATCTTTTTATTTAATGTAAAAGTAGAAATGACACAAACATGAGTTGTTTTACTAAAACAATTTTTAAATGGGGATATACAAGTCAGATTTTGACTATAAATATTCATTGGAAATCTAAAAATATTTCCTAAATCATAGTATCTTTTTTATAATTTTTAGAAATTAAATAAATTAAATTATTTATGACATCATGATGATGCAACGATTACCTCATTATTTAACGATTTAAATAAAATGAAAAGATAATATAAAATCTAAGACCTAAACTTTTCCAAAACCTATTTGATGGGTATATTTCGAACCCTTATCACCTTATACTCTAATTATATCAATTTGGGACCTTTTAAATCCGAAACTCATTTTAAAATAAAGTAACATTTCTTTACTTTCCAAGAGTTCCCCTCCTCTCCTCTTATAAAAGGCCCCCACCACTATCACCTTACCCACACCTCTCAAGCCTTTTGTTCGGCCAAGATCTACCCATTTTGTCTCTACACATCCCTCTATTACTCCTATAATCCTCACTTTGGGAAGAAGTCTTCCCAAGGAAGCCTTTGAGCTCAAATCAGAAAGAGTTACCCGATTTTAAGGTAATGTCTTCACTTGTGTTCTTTTGTTTTATTTTGCTTCTCCAACCCCCTAAACTCTTTTTATTCATTTATTTTGTAACAACTAGAGTATCTTCAATATACCAGGATGTTTTTATAAGAATAATTCGAGCTACACTTACACACACCTACATCTAATGGTCAAAGAACATACTGTTTCTGTGGATGGCGAATTTCTACCTCACGAAACGATGACTGTTCAACACTCATATAACACCTTCAAAGGTGTCCATTAAGATGTCACTATATTTATATATGATATATAATATGTTTATGTTTAACTTAATATTCTCTATTTTTCTTTTGTGGAATACCATTATGGTTTCCATTGTGGGTAAACACGATAATTTCTTTTTAGGAAGTGCGGACTATTTCCCCCTCAAAGTGATTTGATTCATTGATGCCATATGTGGGATGTATAAAGGATGGATTTAAAGTTATTATATATGATTTATGTTACATATAAATGATGAATATAATTCTGGAATTAAAATATACATACCTCTCATTTGGTTTTAATTCCATTAATAAGATATAGAAATGAAAGTAGCGTTCATGCATACGTACGGCTTACCGTCTCCATGAACGGTGCATTTCATTTCTTACCTCTAAATGATTATATAATATTATAAATACATGTATATTCTGGATATATATGATATATATGATATCCAAATCATGAATATCATTATGGATATAATGAACCTTTAACCACACGAACAACATGTAATTGTAAGAAGTACACTTTCGACTTAAGAACCAAATATCGACAAAACAAACATTATTAACTTAAATGATTACATAATGTTTATAACATGGTAATAAGTGATATAAAAGGAAAAATTAACTTGAAAAAGTTTCTTAATCAGGTGGAAATTAACTCATGTTTATTATTCAGGACGTTAAAGAATGATCGAGTCAAGTCGGACACGAGGTAAGGGATCCTACTCCTCTCTTTCTTTTTAAGTACACTCTTTTATGTCATTCCTTTTAAGCTCATCTTTCTTATGATTGGTATTTTCTTTTATATTAATCCCACTGTATTTTTTATGTTAATATGATGAGAGACCCTATTTTCTCTCATCAATACATTTTGGAAGTTTTTAGTGGTGTCGTTAGGCTGCTGAATTTTCGTAAGAGATCTAACCCCTATCTTTCTTTTTAAGTACTCTCCTTTATGTCACTTCTTTAAGCTCCTATTTTTTATCATGGGGGATGTTCTTTTATATTACTCTTGCTGTAAATTTTATTGTAATATTATGAGAGACTCTATTTGATCTCATCAATCCATTTTTGGAAGTTTTAAGTGGTGCCGTTAGGCTGCCAAGTTTTCGTAATGGATTGTTCATCTCACTTTTAGTCCCGTGAGATTTATGCTACATTTTCCACCATTTCATTTGAGTGGATTATGTACTTCCCATTATTATACTCTTTGTGTAATATAATTTCATTTATGTGTATTTACATATTCATTGTATGACCCTTCTTCAACGGGGTGTACGTTTCGAAAGTTACCCAAGTCGGTAAGGGAACCTTTCACCCTCCTTTTTTTAAAAGACTTATTTTGTTATGTATTTTAATTAACATACTATTATGTTGGGATATTTTCTTCTATTGATGTAAATTTTATGTCTAAGTGATGAGCTACCATTGTCTCTCTCATAAACTCTTTTTCTGAATTTTGAAGTGACGTTGTTAGGCTGTCGAATTTTTGCAAGGGAACTTCTTTACCCAATTTTGATTCTTTGGGATAAACTTGTACTCCTTGAATTTGTCATTCTATGAATATGTGTGAATTAACTCTGATTGTTTTACACTTAATATCCACTTATATTTTGTGAATTCATTTTTCACACATAATTATGTCATTGATTTGTCCTTAATCCAAGGATACCGTATTTGTAAGGGACTTCGTCTCAATCTCCTTTCATTGAGGCATATTTCGTTTTATACACAACTTTCTTTTATATGGTGTATAGTCCCCTTTTACTTTTACTTTTATACAAAAGGAATATTTTTCTACGGAGCGTTTTACAAAATGACTAAAAGGAATGTTTCTTTTAACGTACGCGGTGACAACGACCTTTTCCACCGCCATGAGTATTATTTGATCTTTGGATTCCTCAACAATCCGTAATGTTTTTAAAATGAAATAAATACCATATATTCTTTTATGTATTTTGGTATTGAAAATGGTTTTGATAATGTATTTGTTAATTCAATGTATTTAAGTGAAATATTTTGATTGAAATATGGAAATTTTTTATTTCATTTATAATTGTTTTATGTATTATGATTTTTTAATGGTACTTGGAAATTTTTCGGGTGGTTACGTGATAAACCATATGACGGGTGGTGCCGTGAATACCAGGATGGGTGGTTATGTTATAACCTCCAGTGAATTGGGTATGGAATTCGGTCTTATGGATATTCCATTAAGTATGTGTAGAAGTAAACTGTATGGTTATTCCATTTATGTATCTTTTTGTCCCAATTTACCTTTATATGTTATGTGTTATTTATATGGGTTTTATGGTAATATTTTGGTTACAAAAGGGTAGGTAATGATATTTTATTCAGTGAAGAGTTTTTACTACTTCCTATAGGTGAAAGGTATTACTTTGATAAAGTATACATGGTTTACATGTTGCTTTGAAAAACTAACAGTTTTCATTTTTTGTGTATCCCTTGGTGAGCTTTTTATGCGCACCCCAAGTTTTTTTGAAATGTTTTTCACAGGACTTAATGTGGAATAGGGTCAAGGATGGGATCAAGGGAAAGTCATGCTATCTAATACATGGAACTAGACATGTTTCTTTTTAATAGTTTTTATTTTATGGAAATTTTGTATAAGTGACTATTTTGTAATCTTTTGAGATGTAATAGTTATGTCCTAATTCTCTAAAACTCTAAAACTGAAAAGCTCCTCAATTTGAATTATTTATTTAATTCAATATTAAGTAAGGTTTATGGTCGGGGCCATATAGTTGGTATCAGGGGTCGGTTTAGATAACTTTATAGGTTAGGGTATTCTCTAAGAATAAGTGACATTACCATAATGGTTAGGATTTCAGAAAGAGTCCTAGTTTTAGATAAAGATAATGAGTAAGTATATCTTAGTGTTTATCTTCCTCATTAGTACATGATGATTTTGTTGATATACGCACACTGACATTTCTGTTTTTAGTAAATGGATAGATCAAGCAGGCACCAAAGTGACAATGGGTTTGATGGAAACTGTGGTGGTTCTCTTATTAAGAGACTGGATGAAATGGGGGATTCAATGAGGAATCTCGTGGTTGTGATAAACCAACTATCAATGATTCATGATCAACCACTTGAACCTTGGTGAGTTCTCTAATGCATCATGTACGAGATGACCAACTCGGTGTGGAAGTTCAGGTAATAATTATAAAGGTAACCATTAGGGTTTATATGATCCTCACTTTTTAGGTAATTATGGGTTACTCTATGATATGATGGAAAATGAAAGGCATGAGATAAACTTGAGGTTAAAATATGTTATGATCATTTTTGAAGATTTTATCTCATTTTGGTGAATGTTTTAAGAATTATGTAGTATTGGAAAAAGGACAACACGTAGACCGTGTGACAACCCGTCGCGTCGGACAAAGTTGTGGGAATCGAACCCACAACCAAAGTGCAACTGGTATTTATCGCCTACCACTGGACTACGTGAAGTCCCTGGTTAGTTTGACTGATTCTTTTTAGTTATATGATTTTAGGAATTAATAGTAAGTTGATTTTGGGTTATCTATGGAAATTTATTAACCTATCATGGAGGATATGTGATTAGGTTAATTACTTTTCAATACGAGACTTTAAGAGCAACTGATGTTGTTTGGAGATAAATGTTACGATTTAACATGGAAGACTATGTGACTAAATCCTTCTAATATTTGAGTTTCAATATTAGTTTGGTTTACTTTGATGAATTTTATGGAAAAATTGTTTATCGAATGGTCCTCGTCGAACTTTGGGGTTTTTTGGACAAATTTTGGAGATTAAGCATAGATTTTCTTTTTATAAAGGGTTATCCTTTTCTGGATTATCTGATCTTGTACTAAACTTTTTGGTTTTGGTTTTGGTTAAAGTCTAAAGACATGGGAAGTATATAGTTCTCTTTTTTGGATTAGGTGATTCTCTAGAAGTTTATTATAATACTACTAATGTGAACAAGTCTTCCTAAATACTTTTCTTTTGGAGAAAATATGAGTTTGTGTAAGAAATCTAGTAAAAGATGAAAGTCAACATGAAAAGTAAGTATGTTTCATTATGTTTTAGTTAATCTCAAAAATAAATTCCTCAATGAAGAGTAACTTAAAACAAAAATGTTTTCTATTAACTTTTCATACTGGGGAATCCAATACCGTTTAACCCATCACAAGTTTGTGATTTTCTTATGGTTAACTTTCTCCTAATCATGTTTTCTATCACTCTCCATCAGAACATGACCCTATGTTTTCTCCTCCATGTCCATGTTTTCCTACATGGAATCCTAGTATGGGTTAACTTGGGTGACCCCTGTACTTCTATTTCTTTATTTTAAAGTGATGGTTTTACCGACTCTTGTTCCGATGTGGGACTTTCAAGGATGTTTCCGAGCCCAATTTTAAAATTGCGAGGACGCAATTCCCAAAAGGGGGGAAGGATGTAAAACCCCAGGTAAATAAAGAATATGACATTTTTATATTTATCCCTATTTTTTAATAAAATGTTAATATTAATTTAAAGGGAACTCTATTCTTGATGGCTTACCCAATACGCAACAATGAGTTCCTTTGAAATTTTACGTTGCACTATAATAATAAAATAATATTATTTTAAATGGTAGTTAACACCTAGCCGTTGTAATGGAGGGAATAAACAGAACTATCTAAAAAATGATTATATATGTTTGTCAAATATTTTTACTTTTTACAACAAATGTTAGAGGATTAAAAATGTGAATGAATTCAATTTTAAGCGTAAACATTCTAATATTCTTTAGAAGGTCGATTAACCGCCTTTTGATGGAGAACCTATTTTAAATCCACTTTTTGAAAATTTTATGTGTTATATTTGTCAAAATAATATCCTTCTTTAGAATTGATACATCAAAATTTACTTTTCGTAAATTTTTGGTATATTTCCGATAAAGTTCATTTTTTACGAATAGCGAAAAATGTTGTATTTTAATTCAAAACCTCTTTTTAATCTAATTTATTTATATGATTAGATTATTTTTTGAATTGTTTTTAAAGTAAAATTAGAATATATTTTTACCATTTAATCCAATAGTGGTCATTGGAATTAATTTCACTTTGAAATTGGACTTAAACTAGTGTCAATCTTTTAATAGATATTGTTTCTTAAAAACACACTATTTGTTTTGACAGCGGGAATTAATTATTAAATTAATTAATGAAACTTATATGTTTTGAATTTTGTAAAATAGATATCATTTTTGAGTTCGGAATATCAAATATAGCTTAGGGTGAATTTTTGGTATTTTTCTAAATAACAACAATTTTTGATGAATAGTGAAACCACTAAGTGGTAGTTAAAGAGACTGATTTTTCGTTTAAATGAAATTTTTCCACCTCTGTGTTTTGAATTTCAAAAATCCAACATACATTATTGTCATTAAGAATTAAAATGTGGTTCAATGGGATTAAAATAATTTTTTGGTGAATAGTAAATTTTAAGTTTTTAATCGCGATTAGAGGTAATTAGTGTAGTTTAAGGTAAAAATAATGTTTTAGTAATATGAGATGAGATTGAAACATGTCCTACCTTTATTGGATATGTCATTTCCGACCAGGAAAATCCATGGGTCAACTTGGGGACCCCATGGAGCCACATTGGAAGGAAAATGACATTAATATCTTTTTATTTAATGTAAAAGTATAAATGACACAAACATGAGTTGTTTTACTAAAACAATTTTTAAATGGGGTTATAGAAGTCAGATTTTTGACTATAAATATTAATTTGAAATCTAAAATTATTTCCTAAATCATAGTAGTTTTTTTATAATTTTTAGACATTAAATAAATTAAATTATTTATGACATCATGATGATGCAGCGATTACCTCAATATTTTACGATTTAAATAAAATGAAAAGATAATGTAAAATCTAAGACCTACACTTGTAAAAAACCTATTGTATGGGTATATTTTAAACTCTTATCACCTTATACAAGAATTATATCAATGTGGGACCTTTTAAATCCAAAACTCATTTTAAAATAATGTAACATTTCTTTACTTTCCAAGAGCGCCCCTCCTCTACTCTTATAAAAGGCCCCCACCACTATCACCTTAACCACACATCTCAAGCCTTTGGTTCGGCCAATCTCTACCCATTTTGTCTCTCCACATCCCTCTCTTACTCTTAGAAGCCTCACTTTGGGCAGAAGTCTTCCCAAGGAAGCCTTTGAGCTCAAATCAAAAAGAGTTACCCGATTTTATGTTAATGTCTTCACTTGTGTTCTTTTGTATTATTTTGTTTCTCCAACCCCCTAAACTCTTTTTATTCATTTATTTTTTAACAACTCCAGTATCTTAAATATACTAGGATTTTGTTATAATAACCATTCGAGATACACTTACAAACACCTACATCTAATGGTTAAGGAACATACTGTTTCTGTAGATGGTGAATTTCTGCCTCACGAAATAATGATTGTTCAACACTCATATAACACCTTCAAAGGTGGACATTAAGATGTCACTATATTTATATATGATATATAATATGTTTATTTTTTTACTTAGGCTTCTGTATTTTTCTTTTTTGGCATACCTTTAGGGTTTCCATTGTGGGTAACCACGATAATTTCATTTTAGGAAGTGCGGACTACCGCCCCCTCAAAGTGATTTGATTCGTTAATTCCATATGTGGGATTTATAAAGGATGGATTTAAAGTTATTATATATGATTTATGTTACATATAAATTATTAATATAATTCTGGAATTAAAATATACATACCTCTCATTTGGTTTTAATTCCATTAATATGACATAGAAATGAAATTAGCGTTCATGCGTACGTACGGCTTACTGTCTCCATGAATGGTGCATTTCATTTCTTACCTCTAAATGATTATGTAATATTATAAATACAAGTATATTCTGGATATATATTATATATATGATATATAAATCATGAATACCATTCTGTATATAATGAACCTTTGATCACACGAACAACATGTAATTGTAAGAAGTCCACTTTCGACTTAAGAACCAAATATCGACAAAACAAACATTAATAAATTAAATTACTACATAATGTTTAAAAAATGTAAATATGTGATATAAAAGGAATAATGAACTTGAAAAAGGTTCTTAAGCAAGTGGAAATTAACTCAAGTTTATTATTCAGGACGTTAAAGAATGATCGAGTCAAGTCGGACCCGAGGTAAGGGATCATACTCCTCTCTTTTTTTAAGTACACTCTTTTATGTCATTCCTTTTAATATCATCTTTCTTATGATTTGGATGTTATTTTATATTACTCATACTGTATTTTTTATGTTCATATGATGAGAGACCCTATTTTCTCTCATCAATCCATTTTTGAAGTTTTGAGTGGCGCTGTTAGGCTGCCAAATTTTTGTAAGAGATCTAACCTCTCTATTTCTTTTTAAGTACTCTCCTTTATGTCACTTCTTTTAAGATCCTCTTTGTTATGATGGGGGATTTTCTTTTATATTCCTCTTTTTGAATTTTTTTTTGTAATATGATGAGAGACTCTATTGGATGTCATCAATCCATTTTTGTAAGTTTTAAGTGGCACCGTTAGGCTGCCATGTTTTCATAAGGGATTGTTCATCTCACTTTTAGTCCCGTGAGATTTATGCTACATTTTCCACCATTTCCTTTGAGAGGCGTATGTACTTCCCATTATTATACTCTTTGTGTAATATAATTTCATTTATGGGTATTTACATATTCATTTTACGACCCTTCTTCAATGGGGTGTACGTTTCGAAAGTTACCCAAGTCGGTAAGGGAACCTTTCACCCTCCTTTTTTTAAAAGACTTCTTTTGTTATGTCTTTTAATTCACATACTATTATGTTGGGATATGTTCTTATATTGATGTAAATTTTATGTCCAAGTGATGAGATACCATTGTATCTCTCATCAACTCTTTTTCTGAATTTTGATGTGACGTCGTTAGGCTGTTGAATTTTTCAAGGGAACTTCCTAACCCAATTTTGATTCTTTGGGATAAACTTGCACTCCTTGAATATGTCATTATATGAATATATGTGAATGAACTTTGATTGATTTACACTTAATATCCACATATATTTTGTGAATTCGTTTGTCACACATAATTATTTCATTGATTTATCCTTAATCCAAGGATACCGTATTTGTATGGGACTTTGTCTCAATCTCATTTCATTAATTCATATTTCGTTTTATACACAACTTTCTTTTATACGGTGTATAATCCCCTTTGACTTTTACTTTTATACAAAAGGAATATTTTTCTATGAAGCATTTTACAAAGTGACAAAAAGGAATTTTTCTATTAACGTATGCGGTGACAACGACCTTTTCCACCACCACGAGTATTATTTGGTCTTTGGATTCCTCAAAAAGCCGTAATGTTTTTAATATGAAATAAATACCATATATTCTTTTATGTATTTTGGTATTGAAAATGGTTTTGATAATGGATTTATTAATTCAATGTATTTAAGTGATATATTGTGATTTAAATAGGGAAATGTTTTCTTTCATTTATAATTGTTTTATGTATTATGATTTTGTAATGGTACTTGGACATTTTTTGGGTGGTTACGTGATAAACCATATGACGGGTCGTGTCGTGAATACCAGGATGGGTGGTTATGTTATAACCTCCAATGCATTGGGTATGGAAGTCGGCCGTATGGCTATTCCATTAAGTATGTGTGGAATTCGACCATATGGTTATTCCATTTAAGTATGTTTATGTCCCAAGTTACCTTTATATGTTATGTGTTCTTTATATGGGTTTTATGGAAATATTTTGGTTAAAAAAGGGTAAGTAATGATATTTTATTTAGGGAAGAGTTTTTACTACTTCCTAAAGGTGAATGGTATTACTTTGATAAAGTATACATGGTTTACTTGTTGCTTTGAAAAACTAATAATTTTCATTCTTTGTGTATGCCTTGCTGAGCTTTTTATGCTCGCCCCATGTTTTTTGAAATGTTTTTCATAGGACTTAATGTGGAATAGGGTCAAGGATGGGATCAAGGGAAAGTCATGCTATCTAATACATGAAACTAGACATGTTTCTTTTTAAGAGTTTTTATTTTATGGAAATTTAGTAGAAGTGACTATTTTGTAATCTTTTGAGATGTAATAGTTATGTCCTAATTCTCTAAAACTCTAAACCTGAAAAGATCCTCAATGTGAATTATTCATTTAATTCAATATTAAGTAAGTTTTAAGGCCGGGGCCTTATACAAATAGTCCTCTCTACATGACTTTAAACTGTAGTATACCCAATGTGCCAAACATAGTATGCCTCATGATCCAAACAAGAGATGCCTTATGCTCCAAGAATAAGATGTCAATATTCCTCTCTACATGACTATAAAATTTAGTTACACCCTATGTGAAAATCATATGATAACTATTGCTCTGAAGAAAAGATGACATATGCTCCAAGCATAAGATGCCAACAATCCTCCCTACATGACTATAAACTGTAGTAAAACCTATGTTCCAAACATCAGATGCCTCTTGCTCCAAATAAGAGATGCCTTATGCACCAAGAATAAGATTACAATAGTCCTCTCTACATGAATATAAACTGTTGTACACTCTATGTGACAATCATAGGATGCCTCTTTCTCTAAATATGAGATTCCCTATGCTTCATGCATAGGATACAAACAGTCCCCTCTACATGACTATAAAATGTAGTACACCCTAAGTTACAAACATAGGATGCATCTTTCTCTAACGAGAGATGCCTTTTGCTCCAAGAATAAGATACCAATAGTCCTCTCTACATAAATATAAATTGTAGTACACCCTATGTGACAATAATAGGATGCCTCTTACTCCAAATAAGAGATTCCTTATGCTCCAATCATAAGATGTCAATATTCCTCCCGGTATGACTATATACTATAGTACACCTTATGTGCCAAACATAGGAAGCCTCTTTCTCTAAACAAGATATTCCATATGCTCCAAGCATAAGATTAAAATAGTCTTATCTATATAACAATAAACTATAGTACACCCTATGTGACAATCATAGGATGCCTCTTCCTCAAAATAATAGATGACTTTTCCTCCAAGCATAGGATACCAATAGTCCTATCTACATGACTATAAACTCTAGTACACCATATGTTCCAAACATAGGATGCCTCTTGCTTGAAACGATAGATGCCTTATGCTCCAAGAATAAGAAGCTAATAGTCCACTCTACATGACTATAAACTGTAGTACACCATATGTGACAATCATAGGATGCCTCTTGCTCCAAATATGAGATGCCATATGCTCCAAGCATTAGATACCTATAGTCCTCTCTACATGACTATAACCTATAGTACACCCTATTTACCAAACCTTGGATGCCTCTTGCTCCAAACAAGAGATGCCTTATGCTCCAAGCATAATATGACAATAGTCCTCTCTACATTACTATAAACTGTAATAAAAACTATTTACCAAACATAGGATTCCTCTTGCAAAAAACAAGATATTCCTTATTCTCTAAGAATAAGATGCCAATAGTCCTCTACATGACTATAAACTATAATACACCATATGTGACAGTCATAGGAAGCCTCTTGCTCTAAATAATTGACATCTTGTGCTCCAAGCATTAGTTGCAAATAGTCCTCTCTACATGACTTTAAACTATAGCACACCCTATGTTCAAAACATAGTATGTCTCATGATCCAAACAAGAGATGCCTTATTATCCAAGAAAAATATGTCAATATTCCTCTCTACATGACTATAAAATTTAGTTAAACCCTATGTGACAATCATAGGATAACTCTTGCTCCGAAGAAAATTTGTCATATGCTCCAAGAATAAGATGCAAATAGTCCTCCCTACATGACTATAAACAGTAGTACAACCTATGTTCCAAACATCAGTTTCCTCTTGCTCCAAATAAGAGATACATTATGCACCAAGAATAAGATTCCAGTAGTCCTCTCTACATGAATATAAAATGTTGTAAACTCTATGTGACAATCATAGGATGCCTCTTTCTCTAAATATGAGATTCCCTATGCTCCAAGCATAGGATGAAAACAATCCCCTCTACATGACTATAAATTGTAGTACACCTTATGTGCCAAACATTGGATGCCTCTTGCTCTAAGGAGAGATTCCTTATGCTCCAAGAATAAGATTCCAATAGTCCTCTCTACATAAATATAAATTGTAGAACACCCTATGTGACAATCATAGGATGCCTCTTACTCCAAATAAGAGATTCCTTATGCACTAATAATAAGATGAAAATAGTCCTCTCCATATGACTATAAACTGTAGTATACCCTATGTTCCAAACATAGGATGCCACTTGGTCCAAAAAAGAGATGCCTTATGCTGCAAGCATAAGATTCCAACAGTACTCTCTACAAAAAAATAAACTATAGTACACCATATGTGCCAAAAATAGGATGCCTCTTGCTCCAAACAAGAGATACCATATGCTCTAAGCATAAGATTCCAATACTCCTCTCTACATGTCTATAAACTGTAGTACACCCTATGTGACAATAATAGGATTCCTGTTGCTCTAAATAAGAGATTCATTATGCTCCAAGCATAAGATTCCAATTGTCCTCTCTACATGACTATAAACTATAGTACACCCTTTGTGCAAACATAGGATGCCTCTTACTCTAAACAGAGATTCCTTATGCTCCAAGCATAAGATTCTAATATTCCTCTCTACATGACTATAAACTATAGTACACCCTATATGAAAATCATAGGATTCCTCTTTCTCCAAATAAGATGTGCATTATACTCCAAGCATAAGATTCCAATAGTACTCTCTACATGACTATAAACCATTGTTCCCCATATGTGCCAAACATAGGATGCCTCTTTATCCAAAGAAGATATGACTTATGATCTATGAATAATATGCCAAAAGTCCTCTCTACATGAATACAACCTATAGTACACCCTATGTGCCAAACATAGGATGCCTCTTTCTCCAAACAAGAGATTCCTTATGCTCCAAACATAAGAATCCAATTGTCCTCTCTAAATGACTATAAATTGTAGTACACACTACGTGACAATATTAGGATGCCGCTTTCTCTATATGAGAGATGTATTATTCTCCAATCATAATATGCCAATAGTCTTCTCTACAAGGCTATAAACTGTAGGACACACTATATGAAAATCACAGGATCCCTCTTGCTCTAAATAAGACATGACTTATGCTTCAAGCATAAGTTGCCTATAGTCTTCTATACTTGACTATAAACTATCGTGCACCATATTTGACAATCATAGGTTGCATCTTGTACCAAATAAATGATGTTTTATGCTCCAAGAATACGATTCCTATAGTCCTCTATAAATGACTATAAACTATAGTACACCCTATGTGCAAATGTAGGATGCCTCTTTCTCCAAACAAGGGATTCCTTATGCTCCAAGTATAAGATTCCAATAGTCCTCTCTACATTACTATAAACTGTAGTACACCAAATGTGACAATCATAGGATGCCTCCTGCTTCAAATAAGATATGCCTTATGCTCCAACCATAAGATGCCAATAGTCCCCTCTACCTGACTATAAACTATAGTACACACTATGTGCCAAGCATAGGAAGCCTCTTGCTCAAAACAAGAGATGCCTTATTCTCCAAGGATAAGATGCCAGCAGTCCACTCTATATGACTATAAACTACAGTACACCCTATTTGACAATCATAGGATGCCTCATGATCTAAATAAGAGATTCATTTTCCTCCAAGCATTGGATTCCAATAGTCCTCTCTACATGACTATAAACTGTAGTACACCATATGGGCCATACATTGGATACCTCTTGCTCGAAATGAGATATGCCTTATGCTCCAAGAATTAGATGATAATAGTACTCTCTACATGAATATAAATTGTAGTACACCCTATGTGACAATCATAGAATGTCTCCTTCTCTAAATAAGAGATTCCATATGCTCCAAGAAAAAGATACCTATAGTCCTCTCTACATGACTATAAACTATAGTACACCCTATACGTCAAACCTAGGATGTCTCTTGCTCAAGTAAAGAGATTCCTTATTATCTATGAATATGATGCCAATAGTCCTCTCTAGATTACTATAAATTGTAGTACACCCTATGTGCTTATCATAGGATTCCTATAGCTCCAAACAAGAGATGCCTTATGCTCTAAGCATAAGATTCCAATAGTCCTCTATACATGACTATAAACTGTAGTACACCCTATGTGACAATCATAGTATGCCTCTTTCTCTATAACATAGAAGTATTATTATCCAAGAATAATATGCCAACAGTTCTCTCTACATGACTATAAACTGTAGTGCATGCTATGTGGAAATCATAGGATGCCTCTTGCTCCAAATAAGAGATTCCTTATGCTCCAAGCATAAGATTCCAGTAGTCATCTCTAAATGACTATAAACTGTAGTACACCCTATGTGAAAACCATAGGATGCCTCTTGCTCCAAATAAGAGAATCCTTATGCTCCAAGCATAATATTCCAATAGTCCTCCCTATATGACTATGTACTGTAGTACACCCAATGTCCCAAAAATAGGATTCCTCCCGATCCATACAAGAGATTCAATATACTCCAATAATAAGATGCATATAGTCCCTATCAACATGACTATAAACTAAATTAAACCCTATATGACAATCATTGGATGCCACTTGCTTCAATTAATTGATGCCTTATGCTCCCAACATAAGATTCCTATAGTCTTCTTACATGACTATAAATTTTAGTTCACCATATGAGGAAAACATATGATGCCTATTACTCCAAATAAGAGATTCCTTATGCAACGAGCATATGATTCCAATAGTCCTCTCTACATGACTATAAATTTTAGTACACCCTATTCGATAATCATAGCAAGCCTCTTGCCCCGAATAAGAGATGCCTTATTCCCCAATCATCTGATGTCAATAGTCATATCTACATGACTATAAACAGTAGTACACCCTATGTTCCAAACATAGTATTCCACTAACTCTATACAAGAGATGTGTTATATTCCACGCATAAGATTTCAATAGTCCTCTCTACATGACTATAAACTATTGCACAATCGATATGAAAATCATAGGATGCATATTGCTCCAAATAAGAGATCCATTATGCTCCAAGCATAAGATTCCAATAGTCCTCTCTACATGACTATAAAATTTAGTACACCCTTTGTGCCAAACATAGGATGCCTCTTTCTCTAAAAAAGATCCGCCTTATGCTCCAAGAATTTGATTCCAATAGTCCTCTCTACATGACTATAAATTGAAGTACACCCAATGTGCCAAACATAGGATGCCTCTTTCTCCAAACTAGAGATTCCTCATGATCAAAGAATAAGATGCCAATAGTCCTCTCAACATGACAATAATCTGTAGTACACACTATCTGAAAATCATCGGATGCCTTTTGCACCAAATAAGAGATGCCTTATGCTCCAAGCATAAGATTCCAATAATCCTCTCTACATGACTATAAACTGTAGTACATCCTATGCTCCAAACATAGGAAGCCTCTAGCTCCAAACTAGATATGCCTTATGCTCAAGAATAAGATGCCAATAGTCCTCTCTATAGGACTATAAACTAAACTAGACCCTATTTGAAAATCATTGGATGCCTCTAGCTCCAAATAAGAGATTCATTTTTATCCAAGCATAGGATTCCAATATTCCTCTCTATATGACTATAAACTCTAGTACACCCTATGTGCCAAACATAGGATGCCACTTGATAGAAACAAGGGATGTCTTCTTCTCCAAGAATAAGATGCTAATAGTCCTCTCTACACGACTATAAATTTCAGTACACCCTATGTTACAATCATAGGATGCCTCTTGATCCAAATAAGAGATTCCTTATGCTCCAAGGATAAGATAACAATAGTCCTCTCTACATGAATATAATCTATAGTACACCCTATGTTCCAAACCTAGGATGCCTCTTGATCCAAACAAGAGATGCCTTATGATCCATGCATAAGATGCCAATAGTCCTCTCTACATGACTATAAACTACAGTACACCATATGTTCCAGACATAGGATGCCTCTTTCTCTTAACAAGAGATGCCTTATACTCAAAGAATGAGATGCCAGTAGTCCTCTCTAAATGACTATAAATTGTAGTACACCCTATTGAAAATATTTGGATGCCACTTTTTATATATGAGAGATGTCTTATGATCCAAGCATAAGATGCCAATAGTCCTCTCTACATAACTATACACTGTAGTACACCCTACGTCACAATTATAGGATGCCACTTACTCCAAATAAGAGATGCCTTATGCTCCATGAAAAAGATTCCAATATTCCTCTCTACATGACTATAAACTTTAGTACACCCTATGTGACATTCATAGAATACCTCTTGCTCCAAATAAGACAGGACTTATTCTCCAAGCATAAGATGCCAATAGTCCTCTCTACATGACTATAAACTGTAGTACACCCTATGTGCCAAACATAGGATGCCACTTGCTCCGAACAGGAGATGACTTGTTCTCCAGACATAAGAAGCCAATAGTCCACTCTATATGAATATAAACTATAGTAAACCCTATGGGACAATCATAGGATGCCTCTAGCACTATACGAGATATGTATTATGCTCTAAGAATAAGCTGTCAATATTCCTCTCTACATGACTATAAATTGTAATAAACCCTATATGACAATCACAGGATGCCTCTTGATGCAAATAAGATATGCCTTATGCTCCAAGCATAAGTGGCCTATAGTCTTCTCTACATGACTATAAGCTATAGTACACCCTATGTGATAATCATAGGATTTCTCTTTCTCCAAAAAAAAAGATGCCTTATGCTCCAAGCAGAAGATGCAAATAGTCCCCTATACATGAATTTAAACTGTAGTACACCTTATGTTCCAAACGTAGGCTTCCTCTTGCTCCAAACAAGAGATTCCTTATGCTCCATGCATAAGATGCCAATATTACTCTCTACATGACTATAAATTTCTGTACACCTTATGTGACAATCATAAGATGCCTCTTTCTCCAAATAAGAGATGCCTTATGCTCCAGGCATAAGATTCCAATAGTACTCTCTACATGACTATAAACTATAGTACACCCTATGTGCCAAACATTGGAAGCCTCTTTCTCTAAACAAGAGATGCCTTATGCTCCAAGTATAAGATTCCAATAGTCCTATCCATATGACTATAAACTGTAGTACACCCTATGTGACAATCATAGGATGCCTCTTTATCCAAATAAGAGATGCCTTTTTCTCCTCCCATAGGATTCCAATAGTCCTCTCTACATGACAATAAAGTATAGTACACCATATGTGCCAAACATAGGATTCCTCTTGCTCGAAACGATAGATGCCTTATGCTCCAAGAATAAGATGGTAATAGTCCACTATACATGACTATAAACTATAGTACACCATATGTGACAATCATAGGATGCCTCTTTCTCCAAATAGGAGATGCCATATGCTCCAAGCATTATATACCTGAAGTCATCTCTACATGACTATAACCTATAGTACACCCTATGTGCCAAACCTAGGATACCTCTTCCTCCTAACAAGAGATGCCTTATTCTCCAATCATAAGATGACAATAGTACTCTCTATATGAATATAAACTGTAGTACACCTTTTGTTCCAAACAAAGGATTCCTCCTGCTCCAAACAAGAGATGCCTTATGCTCTAAGCATAAGGTTCCAATAGTCCTCTATACATGACTATAAACTGTAGTACACCCTATGTGACAATCTTAGAATGCCACTTGATATATATGATAGATGTCTTATGCTCCAAGAATAAGATTCCAATAGTCCTCTCTACATAACTATAAACTGTAGTACACTCTATGAGACAATCATAGGATGCCTCTTGCTCCAAATAAGATATGCCTTATTCTCCAAGCATAAGATGACAATAGTCATCTCTAAATTACTATAAACTGCAGTACAACCTATGTGACATTAATAGGATTCCTCTTGATCCAAATACGATATTCCTTATGTTCCAAGAACAAGATTACAATAGTCCTCTCAACATGACTATAAACTGTAGTACACCCTATGTGCCCAAAAATAGGATGCCTTTTGCTCCATACAAGAGATTCCTTAATCTCATAGAATAATATTCAAATAGTCCCTCTCATCATGACTATAAACTGTAGTACACCCTATGTGACAATCATAGGCTGCCTCTTGCTCCAATTAAGAGATGCCTTATGTTCCCAGCAAAAGATTCCAATAGATTTCTCTACATGACTATAAACTGTAGTACACCCTATATGGAAAACATAGGATGCCTCTTGCTCCAAACAAGGGATTCCTTAAGCACCAAGCATAAGATGCCAATAGTCCCCTCTACATGACTAAAAAATGTAGTACACCCTATGTGACAATCATAGGATGCCTCTTGCCCCAAATAAGAGATCCCTTATTCTCCATGCATAGGATGCCAATAGTTATCTCCTCATGACTATAAACTATAGTACACCCTATGTTACAAACATAGGATGCCACTTACACTATACGAGAGATGTGATATGCTCCAAGATTTAGATGCCAATAGTCCTCTCTACCTGACTATAAACTGTAGTACACTCTATGTGACAATCGTAGGATGCCTCTTTCTCCAAATCAGAGATTCCTTATGCTTGAAGCATAAGATGCCAATAGTCCTCTCTACATAAATATAAACTGTAGTACACCCTTTGTGCTGAACATAGGATGCCTCTTGCTCCAAAAAAGAGATGCCTTATGCTACAAGCATAAAATGTAAATAGTATTCTCTACATGACTATAAATGGTAGCACACCATATGTACCAAACATAGAACGCCACTTTCTCCAAAAAAGAGATACCTTATGCTCAAAAAATTACATTCCAATAATCCTCTCTACATGACTATAAACTGTAGTACACCATATCTGAAAATCATATAATGCCACTTGCTCCAAATAAGATATTCCTTCTGCTCCAAGAAAAATATTCCAATAGTCCTATCTACATGACTATAAACTATAGTACATCCTATGTGCCAAACGTAGGATGCATGTTTCTCCAAACTATAGATGTATTATGCTACAAGCATATGATGCCTATAATCCTCACTATAGGACTATAAACTGTAGTACACCCTATGTGACAATCATTGGATGGCGCTTGCTCCAAATAAGGGATGCATTTTTCTCCAATCATAGGATTCCATCAGTCCTATCTACATTGAAATAAACTGTAGTACACCCTATGGGACAATCATAGGATGCCTCTTTCTAGAAATAAGAGATGCCTTATTCTCCAAGCATAAGATGCTAATAGTCCTCTCTACATGACTATAAACTATACTACACCATATGTGACAATCATAGAATGCCTCTTGATCCAAATAAAAAATGTCTTATGCTCCAAGCATAAGATACCAATAGTCCTCTATACTTGACTAAACTGTAGTACAACCTATGTGCCAAACAAAGGATGCCTCTTGCTCCAAACAAGAGATGTTGTATGCTCCAAGCATAAGAGGCCAATAGTCCTCTCTACATGACTATAATCTTTAGTACACCTTATGTGACAATCATAGGATGCCTCTTACTCTAAATAAGAGATGCCTTATGCTCCAAGCATAAGATCCCAATAGTAATCTCTACATGACTATAAACTATAGTACACCCTATGTGCCAAACATAGGAAGCCTCTTTCTCTAAACATTGGATTCCTTATTCTCCAAGAATAATATTCCAATAGTCCTATCGATAAGACTATAAACTGTAGTACACCCTATGTGACAATCATAGGATGCCTCTTGCTCCAAATAAGAGATCCCTTTTGATCCAAGCATATGATTCCAATAGTCCTCTCTACATGATTATAAATTGTAGTACACCATATGATCCAAACATAGGTTTCCTCTTGCTCGAAACGATAAATGCCTTATTCTCCAAGAATATTATGCCAATAGTCCACTCTAAATGATTATAAACTGTAGCACACCATATGTGACAATCATAGGATGCCTCTTGCTCCAAATAGGAGATTCCATATGCTCCAAGCATAAGATACTGTTTCCATCAGAATTTGGGGATGACCTCCTTGATGGGAGGTTCAAACATTCCGATCGGTTTCTAACGGGTTTGTTCGTAGAACCGGAAACATCCAATGACTCCACATCCATTTGGACCTACTTTCCAAAGGTAGGTGCCCATTAGTTTGTGTACTGATGAGGCTTTGGAATTTGCATTGGTCGAGAGCATGGGAGGTTAGACTCATCACACCTTTTAAGGGGAATTATTGTCTACTTCAGGAATCTCTTTATAGATTTAAGTTTTGTTCATGAATCCTTATTACATTACCAAGTATAAAATGAGCTTTCCTTCAGATCTGACAATCAATGATTAAATATTTAGGAAATTTACAGAATATTTTATATGTATTTAGGGTTCTTCACAGATAGAGAATCATCTATATTTATTAGAGATTCTTGGTCAATGGTATCCTTCGACACATTTATATAGAAGTATCTTGGTCATTATGATGACCATGTTGGTTTTAAATCCACCTAGTGGGTAACTTGATGTTTATTGTCATTTAGACGGACATAGATTATTTCAGAGTTGGGATTGAACCCGCAGATGGGCTACCTACCTATCCTTTGTTTAGAAAAGGAATTAGAACCCACGTAGTTCAAGTAAGGGAGTATGATGTTTATGATTGATGGCACAACGAAGGATGTCATAATTAATTTTACACTCTAAGCTCATGTGAGTCATGCTCGGTGTGAGAAACAAGAGGTATTGGTAAAAACCAGACAGTTTTTCCATGAAAGATGCAATCATAAGAAATAATGTTGGGCTTATGTATGTATGACTGCCCATATATATTAAGATTAGGATTTATGTCAGGGAAGAAATCCAGGAAAAAGGTCCATAAAGGTATATGTACTTCATGGGGATTTGAATACTCTAACTTGGGGCTTACTCCTGAAAAGGATGCCCAAATTAGGAGAGGACTTATGATTGGGTTTTAATCCTTAGAAGGAATCCCAGATAAAAGGTAATTAGGACTAGTTATGAGAAATTATTACTGGGGATTACTCATGAAAAGGAGTCCCAGGTTAAGGGATTTGAAAAAATAAGGGACTTAGGGCTTACTCCTGAAGAGGATTCCCATATTTGAGACTGGGGCTTACTCCTAAAAAGGAGGCCCAGGTTAATGATTATGATTGGGGCTTATTCATGAAAAGGAGGCCCAGGTTATTGATTATGACTAGGGCTTATTCCTGAAAGGAGTCCCAGGTTAATGATTATGACTGGGTCTTATTCCTAAAAAGGAGGCCCAGGTTAAGGGATTTTAAAAAATAAGGGACTTGGGGATTACTTATGAAGAGGATGCCCATATTTGAGACTGGGTATTACTCATGAAAAGGAGGCCCAGGTTAAGGTAATTATGGTTTGGGGCTTAATCCTAAGGAGGATTCCCAGATTTGGGAACTTTAAGAATTGGGGCTTACTCCTGAGGAGGATTCCCAAATTAGGGGACTGGGGATTACTCCTAAAGAGGATGTCCAGATTTGATAATTATGACTGGGACTTATTCTTGAAAAGGAGGCCCATATTTGAGACTAGGACTTACTCCTGAAGAGAAGGCCCAGGTTAAGGGAATTATGACTGGGGTTTACTCCTGGAAATGAGGCCCAGTTTAAGAGAATTATGGCTGGGACTTACTCCTGAGGAGTATGCCCAAATTAATGTGGTCTTGGGGATTTCTCCTAAGGAGGATGCCCATAATTGGAAATTATGACTGGGGTATACTACTGAAGGGGAGGCCTAGGTTAATGATTATGACTGGGGCTTATTTCCGAAAAGGGAGACCCAGGTTAATGAGTTCTCTCTACTTAAATTATGAGGCTTAATGAATGAAATCTCAATCTTTAGTGACATAAAGATGTGTAAATCACTAGGTTTTGAGAGATATTCCACAAAAATCCTTTCAGATAAGGAATCCAAATCAAGAAATAATTCCATAAATGGATTTAAAGAGTGTCTTGAAGATTGAATCTTGAATAGGAGAGGTGGAATGGCTTAAGAGGGGTGAAATGGGCATGAAGGGCACCCGAAAAGGCAGGGGCGCACAAGTCCTGGAAGGCACATAGGTACTGCGTGGGCGCGAAATTCCTGGTCGTGCATGTATACCTGCGTGACACATGGGTACTTGCGCGATGGTTAACCAGCAGGGAAATACTTGAGAGACTCTTGGATAAAGCCTTTAGAATCATCCTGAGGTTCTTCCAGAAGAGTGGCGCGCAAGTTCTATTGAAGGAGTAAGGTGGCGCGCAAGTGTGGCCATTTTCCTTAAGGGTTGGCCACTCAGGCGCGCAAGTGTTGATGAGTTTCAACACTTAGGCCTTCCTCCCCCTCTTTAGATCATCCGTTCTATGTAAGAAATTACTTTAGAAGTGGTTCAGAAGCTTTGAGAAGAGACTTGGGCGCCGGGAGCTCAAATCTGAGTTTTTGAAAAAATTCCTCCTCAAATGGGGGGCCCACAGGGTCTATTTATAGGCTGGAGAAGACCCCGGGTGGTTATCACTTAGGGCGCTCAAGTCACTTGCGCGACCATTAGGCGTCGCGCAAGTCCACTTGCGCGACAGTTATGGAACTTGCGCGACACATGTGCTTTTGAAGCCTTGATCATGCCTTTGTCGATTTTTGATGTTTTCATCAAAGGTTGAATCAATTTGTGCTAAGTAATTTCCCTTTACATTCCTTTGGACTCTATGAAGAAAAGGAGCGTCAACAAAATTCCCCCCTCAGAGTTGGATCCGATAGAAATGAGGATGTGACTCTGAGGAAAAGAATAAATCCAATGGAAATGTGGCGTGAAAGTATTGCGGGTGGCACGCAAGTGTGAGTTGTGCAAGGTCTGGCACGTAGGGATACAACCTTTGATCACACAGGGTACGACGCACAGGGTCATGGCCTTGTCTATAAATAGAGGGCCTCACTTCCGTACAAAGCATATGGATTTGAAACTTTCGAGCTCTCACCACGCAAGTTTCATTTGCCGCGCAAGTTTATCTTTTTCCCGCGATTTCCTTAATATCGCACTGCTGTCAATGTATCTGGACCTGCACGATGATACTTTCACGCCAAATAATTGTGCAACACATCCATACTTGCACGTCAAGTTTAGACTTGCGTGCCTTAATTACTTTTCTATTTTTCGAATTCTTTCACAAATTTTATGAAAAATAAACCCATTTAAGAGTTAGTTTATTCAACCGTTGTGCAGATTCAATGGATCCTAAGAGAATAGAAATGGCTTATGGAGAGGCTAGCAAGTGGACTGATGACATGATGAACATTGTTGGCCATGATTACTATGATATCTGCGACAGAAATCTCCCAGATTTGGCTAAGTACTTAAAGAAATATCATCTTAATTTCCCACAGAGCATCTATCTTCTTCTGGGTGGTCATGGTCATCTGCAAGGAGTCAACGTTCCAGATGCAAAGAATTATATACCTGAGATGCAGCTGCACTACTACTCATCTATTTCGGTTATGCTGTGCATTAAGAGCAACAACAATGGTGTGAACATTAAAATTCTTCCTCTATGTCATTTCCTTGCAGATATGAAAATGGAAAACCCATGGGATGAAATGTTTTCCATTTCCGATTGGTGGAGAGAAGACAAACATGGCATTAGAGAAATATCCGAAAAGAGTACTCTCTCCAAATGGATCTTTACTTCCAATGCTCCATTCTCAAATCCATGTATCCATCTTCCAATTCTCTTGGACAGAAACAGAGTCACTATTTGATCAATAGAAAATTTTATCAAACCGCACTCAAGAACATTCTTTTACAATTGTTCCATGAATTAATGGTATCACCGCATCTCTTATGGTATCCAGTTTAATGAATGAATTCCAGGTGGTTGCTGATGAAGCTCGAGATTCCGTAAATCAAATGAAGAGTTATGTTGAAAGCCTTTTGTAATTCTTGAAAAAGAAAAGAGACTCTAGTCTGTGGATGTCCTTCTAACTCTTGTTCATCAATGAAAAACAATTTCACCTTCAATCATTTGTACCTGCATTCTCTTTTTCTACATGCTTTAGATTTTACCTAAGCCAATGGGCCTAGTAAGCATAGTTTGATTTTTACTAGGATCAATATAATTAACCCAACAAAATTTGAATCTTTTAATTGCTCAATATTACCTAAATCATACAAAATGTATGTTTAGTGAGCTGGAACTTGACTTTTATTCAGAGTTCCCTTGTCTTTTGTGGGCAGTTTAAAGTCATGCACGTCGGACATAAAGAGGCTAATGTTTAAGGTCGAAATAGCTTTGACCGAATGAGTTATAATTGACACAATTCCTTGACAATTAATCTGAAAACATAGTACCATACTCAAGTATAAGGGGGGGGGGAATGTAAACTATGGCTTAAGAATATTTGAATATGAGGAATGATATGAAAAAGATCTAAAATTCATTAGAATAAGTAGTTCCCAAGAAATGAATTTACCATTATTTAACAAACCTTTTAGGGGGTTGAATTATGCAGGGCCACCTACGGGCATTGGCTGCATAGTCAAATAAATAGTATCTTTTGGCTAACAAGCCTGTTATGTAGACTGTTTATGCAAGGCCGCCTATGGGCACGTGTTTCATAGTTAGGGAAAAGAACTCTCATAAATTTACTTTCCAAGTGATAAAAGACAGTGAATGTTTATGGAGATTCAAATTTTCCAAAGTATAGTGTTTGCTATATGGAAAGAGGTACTTGAAATATGGAAAAGATATTTCCAAACAAGATTATCGAAGAACTGGATGGATATTACTCCAACGAAGGTTTGACCCAAACATAGGGAAGGAGATTATAAACCATATACATGAATAATTTCAGATCATTAAAAAGGATATGGGACAAATATGTTAAGGATGGATGCTTTTGCGGATCCCTACATACTATCATTTAAGACAAATAAGGACAAAAGAGGAATTCTTCCAATGAATGAAGTTACCACTATCCGACAAACCTGTTAGGGGGTTGAATTATGCCAGGCCACCAAAGGGAATTGGCTGCATAGTAAAATAATAGTATCTTTTTGCTGACAAATCTGTTATGTAGACTTTTTATGCAAGGCTGCCTATGGGAACATGTTGCATAGTTGGGCAAAAAAATTCTCAGAAGTTTGAAATTTTTGTGATTAGAAGTCATGAAAAGGGTTATGAAGATCTGAAAATATTTAAGGTTAGGATTATGACACATAAATATGGGTATTTTCCAATGTATATAGAGATACACAGATCAATGCTAACCATAATCATGTTGTGGCTGGGTCCTGAATTGAAATGTTGTACTTCACTACGTATCCTATAAGGATGGGAATCAAGCCATACATAGTTCTTGAAATACAGTTTAACGTCGTATGGGACAAAAGGATTAGAGATCTTAGTTTAGTGTAATGTCCCGAACCTAGTAACCCAGAGTCGGTGCATTATTTTAATACATTGGAATGATTACAAGGAATAAAGTCTCGAAAGACTGATTATTTTAGCAGTCTTGGAAAATATATTACATACATGAATGATACATTACACATCATAACATACAAAACAACATAAATAATCCTTTATGAATGCCATTATTCCCTTGTCTTAACCCTTCTTATCAATCAAAATATACTTCTTGGAATCCTGGAAAAAATAAAACATTGAAAGGGGTGAGATCAAACGCTCCGTAAGGGTAAACAATACAGCATAAACATTTATAAATAAGAATAAACATTTAAGGCAATGTATAACTAAAAAAAGCCTTTTAAAATTGAACTTCAACATAGTATGGCAAAAATAAAATGAAATAATTCCATTTACTTATTCACATGGATATTCTACTAATCGAATAATCACATGCAATATCAATAACCACTTTCATAATGATGGAATGCATAATTCCAGACTATCATAACCACATAGTCAAGGCCTCATGCCAAGACTACAAATAAGATTTTTCCAAGGCCTTGTGCCAAGACACTAGTTTGTCTCATGAGACCTACCGATGCATCGAGGAGCTATAGCGGGCTCCACCCGTCACATATTAAGTCCAATGCATTCCCATATGAAAAGGTTTAAACATAACATAAACATTCGTATTAAAACTAGCATACGAAATGTCAATACTTTCACCATAAACTATGAATGGTATAAAAATAGCACATCCACAGTCAAACATATCACAAAACCTTCAATACAATATATAAGTTTTGTATCACAATAAATCAACTTCATATAATCATAAAATCCATCAAAGGATGTTGACATTGATGAAATTAAAACTATTTGAGAGAAATATATCCTTTTTTTTGAAATCAATTAAAAGTCACACATTTATAAAGGAAGTAATTAAAAAGAGATTTTTGAATCAAAGTGTCCCATACCACTTTGAAACTTTTGAATGGAATTAAATTTTTTAAAAAATACATGTCCATATAAATAAACCCTTAAAAATCATTTTGAAGACATGGACATTAATTAAAAAAAATTAGAAAGATAAATCTTTAAAACATTTAAAATTCTTATTTTGATAAAGAGTACCTTTCCGAAATTCTTAAAATATTTATTTTGAAATCATTTAAAAGTCACATAATTATAAAATAAAAAATTTTATTTGAAAATATTCTTATAAGCTTGTAAGGGAAGCTTTGTCAATTTTATAACGGCGGTAAATAGCCGCACCCACCGTATAAGTTAATAAAAACATTCTTACCTTAATTTTGTCGAAAAGGTTAAAAAGCACCTTGTTTGGAAAATGATGGGGAGATTCATTTATAAACCTCTTATAAAAAGTAAAACAAGGGTATAAATGACTTTAACCCATATTCTAGTAAATAGTAAAAATGTTTTTAAATTCATTTTTAAGAAACATGGATGTGGATGATAAAGAGATCCCAGTAGATTATTACGTATAAACAACCTCGGATAATGAAGAGATTGTGAAATAACCCTTACCTTGTACTTTTCCTTGGTTGGGGTAGGTTAACCTCCTGTATAATGGTGAAATAATTGTTATTAAATTATACAAGAATCATATATATTAATATGATATCATATATGATCTTTTAACATTGATTTGTTAATAATATCTTAGTATTATCGTTGTTTCGGGTGTTAACTTACTCGTTTTCTTTTATATGTTTTGTTACGTAAGCCATGTTTGTAATGGATAGGTTGTATATTATTCATATCCAGAATTATATAAAGTCCTTAGATACTATTATTAATCATAAAATGAGAATTATACTTGAATGGATACGATGGAGAATGAATCTCATCGCGTTCGTGGAGATGGTAGTCCGTACGTACGCACGAGCGACAATATCATTCTTTTGATATTAAAATAATATATAAATGGTTGTTATATCATATATACAGAATCATTAAAATGTTATATTTATTATTTACTTGAGTTACATATCATTACTATACCCATCAAAATAATAATAAATTGAATAACAATTACACCACGACGTGGAGACGGTAAGTCGTACGTACGCACGTATGATGACATGTTATTCAAAGGGTGGATAGAATACTGAATATGGTTGTACCATATTTATAATAACATCATAGTATATATATGATAATGGATTTATTATTTTAGAATGGTAACAAAAAAGGAAGAAGAAGTGGAAGAATAAAGGAACTTGGAAAAGGGTGGTGAAATCATTAACTTTTCTTCGGGTTCTTCCTTTTGATTTGATCAAAAGGGCTTCTTAGGTTAAATTTCTGATCAAACTAAGGCCTCTATGTTGTAGTGAGGGATGTTGGGAGAGTATTTGGGCAGAGTTTGGCCGAACCAAAAGGCTTTGAATATGTAAATAAATGAGGAGGAGGAGTTCCCTTTTATAAGAGGGGTGAGGGGTACCTTTGGAAAAGCTAGAAATATTAATTTATAATAAAATCATATTCGGTTTATAATGGCTCCAAAGTTGATTATTAAAATGTCCAGGTGGGAATAGGTCTAAAACCATTCAACCAATATAATTTAGACAGGTTTGGGTTACTATATTAACCTTATCCTTTAGTTTTAACTCTTAGTTAATTAGTTTGACATTTACCATGTCACTTTGTATTTTTATATTATATAGTTAATAAACTTACTATATACATCCAAGCGAACCCCAAGTGGTCCATTAATGATAAACCTATCATGAAATAAGTCTCTTGGAAGAAACTTAGATTTTTAGGAATTTAATATCAATTAATAATATAATATTTGTTTTAAAAACTCTTTTATGTCAATTTTTCACTATTCAATAGTTGATTTTTGTGAAACTCATAAAAGAATGATTACTTCGAACAAAGTCAATTAACTCCATCCTAATATACCATATTATCCTATAAAATTAGTGTAATTCATTAAAAGTCTCAAATTATATTTATTTGGGTATTTAAAATATCAATTATTTTAAATTTTCACTATTATGGTAATTACTGCATCATCATTGGGTCATAAATAAATTAAATTATTTAATGTCTAAAAATTATAAATAAAATTTCATTATGTAGGAAATCGTATTATATTTCTAATTAATATTTACAATCGAATTTATCTAATGTATAACCCTATATTAAAAATGTTTTAGTAAATAAACTTCGATTTTAACTTTTTTAACTCTTCTTTGAATTAAATAATAATAAATGTCCTAATCTAATCCAAGTGGACCTAAATGAAAAATTTTTATACCTAAGGTTGTTTTTGGTTGCGATACACCTGTCCAATATAATTAGGACATGTGTTAGGGTAAAATTAATATAATGTTTACCCTTAATTACCCTATTTACTTTTAACCGTGGTAAATAAAAGTAAAAAGATATTATTCACCAAAAATTATTTTTATCTCATTGAACCACATTTTACTTCTTGATATTAACCGTGTCTCTCGTATTTTCGAAATTCCAATCACAGAAGCGGTAAAAATAAGTTTTATGAAAAATTCAGTTTTTTAACTACCACTTAGTATTTTCACTATTCATCAAAAATTGAAGTTTTTCAGAACAATGCCAAAATTTCACCCTAAGCTATAATTGATATTCCGAATTCAAAAATGATGTCTATTTTACAAAATTACAAACATATAAGTTGGATTAATTAATTTTATAATTAATTCCCGCTGTCACAACAAATAGCATGTTTTTAAGAAACAATATATATCAAAAGATTGACAATTGTTTAGGTCCAACTTCAATGTGAAATTAATTCTAATGAAAACCATTGGATAAAATGGTAAAAATATATTCTAATTATACTTTAAAACCACTAAAATTCATAATTTATCACTATTAATTATTTTGATTAAAAAAGTTGTTTTTAATTAAAATTTAGTAATTTTCACTATTCATCAAAATATGAAAGTTATCCGAAAAGTACCAAAATTTCACCTTAGGATAAATTCGATACTCAAAATCCAAAAATGAAGTCCCTTTTGAAATATAAAATATATATAATTTCATAAAGTAGGTATTACTATTCATAACGGCTAGTTTGATTGGTTGTGGTGTGTGTTAGAACTCGAAGTTGTGTACAACACACGCTACTGTATCATTCAAAGGAAATCGTACCGTGGAAGCTTGGGATGTTTCATTTTAAATTTTTGATGTCCCCATTAAGTCAAAAAGTTTAAAATATTGTATTTAAAAAGGGTTCACTATTAAAAGTTGGTAAAATTGAAATACTGAAAATGAATTTGTTCTTACATTATGTCTAAGAAACTCATAATATGGATTCTAAAATTATAATGATTATATAAAGATTAAAATTTAGTTAATACTATTCATAACCTCTTTTGAACGGCTTGTTTGGTAAGTCATGGTGCGCTTGAACTCGTTGTTGCATGTAGTGCAAGTTATTGAATTATTTTGAAGAAATAACACACTTTGAAATCTTGGGGTGTTACATTCTCCCCTCCTTCAATAAATTGCATCCTCGCAATTTGAAATTGTTCTTCGAAAATAAAAGGTTGAAAATAAAAAATATCTTTGTGGGAAAACCCACATCGGAAATTGGGTTACTAAAATTTAGCCTTAAAATGAGGAAAAGAGAAATGAAATGGTCACCACCAAATTATGATCTCGATTAGGAGAACATTGGTGGAAATTAGAGACATATAATTGGAGGAAAAACGTAAATATTTATAGGTAGTGATTGAGGTCGTCAATCACAAACAAGTTTAAAATTGAGGACCTTAAATTCATCAATCTATGATGATTTAAAATACCATCGATTCAACAAAACATAAGGTATTATCATAACACATTTTTGACATTTCAAAATATCTTAGTTGAAATCCCACATCGAAAAATGAATTAATGAGGCCTCTATTTAAAATAAAGAGTGGAAAGTATGAATATTACCAAAAATAACACATACTAGGGTTCCATTTAGGAAAATATGGATATGGAAGAGAAATCTAACCATCAATTATCTGATGGAGAGTGGTAGAGAACATGGCTATGAAAAGGCCAACAATCCCAAAGCCATAAATTAGTGATGATTTAAGGCACCATCTAGGACAAAATTTTTGTTTTAAGTTCATTTTCTTAATGTTGAGGAATTTATTTATAATATTGGATAAGATCATAAGGAGATATACTTACTTTATAATTAGAGTTTTATCCATTAATAAATTTCTACCACAAACTCATCTTTCACTCTAAAAGATAATAGAACGTAAAAAAATTCTATTTATACTATTCATACAGGGTTCCAAAATAAACGAATTTATAATTCATCTACCATATCTTTTAAAAAAAACTACATTATTTAATCAAGGACATCTTGGGGCCAGTGGTAGGTGATACACCCTTGTCGCCCTTCGGTTGCGGGTTAAAGTCTCGCGGCCTTTCCGGACGTGACATGTTGTCGCCCGACCTCCGGGTTGTCCTTTTATGGAAATCCAAAATAATCCAAACTAGAACTATCCAAAATACATCTGTCCAAACTCACAGTCCAAAATTTATAAGGAAGGTAAACATAATGTAGATCCTTTTTACCCCGTAATAGCATATGAATACCTTCATCATGTATTTTTTTAATACACTGAAACATCCTGAATTACCATATT
The DNA here is from genome assembly GCA_963277665.1 of Viscum album. NCBI lineage: Eukaryota > Viridiplantae > Streptophyta > Magnoliopsida > Santalales > Viscaceae > Viscum > Viscum album. Next base: position 1,534,572,711 of record OY728121.1, on the reverse strand, counting down.
CCTTATTGATTACATTCATGCTCCCTTATTCCATATAGAATACTGGATATACTTCATCAATCCAAAAATGTTTTAAACCCCAACAATGATGGAATATACAAATCATTAATCAATTTCAAGGTATTCAAGAATATCCAATATAATTTATCCAAATAAATCATGTATTATTCCAAAATCACTACCTCGGTATCAGAACTATATTATGGTTTATCATTCTCTCAACCATATATTTTCCAAAAATTTATACTACTATTGAGTCACTTTTCTTTGTTCCACACAATCTCATGTCCTTAATGAAATAGTACTGCAGTACAATCCTTATATACTCCATAATTATTATAACATGTACATTGATGATACAACACTCAATTGACATAATCAACATAAGAACTCTAATCATTCCTCTTTATCTGTGGTAGTATCATAACTTGATTGTTATCCAATAGCATCATTTGCGGCATGGTTTGATGACTGGGACATAGGTTCGCGTAGTGTCCAAACTCCTTGAAAATGAAGCATTGTACATTTGAAACCATTTTCTTACCCTTGAAGTCACGTACTTTGTGCCCTTTCCTCCACACTTATAACAAACTCCCATTCCTTTCAGACAAGTTCCAGGGTGTTTCTTCCCACAGTTATCACATATGGGAAAATTCTTCTTTTCCCTCTTCCCTTTATCCATCTTTTTCTCTTCCATCCTTTTCTTCTCTTGCTTCCCTTCAAATCCATAGGACTCCATAAAATCTTTACTTATCTTATCAACACGTGATATTATTTATTCATATGATGATAATACATGGGAGACTATTTCTCTTATAAATTCTGGCTTAAGACCATGAAAGATATGATCCTTCTTTCTCTTTGGATTATGTGCATTGCTGGAGTTATCATTCCTTCTACTGGGCGCCATTTCTAAACAATGGCATACACTAGATTAGTTTATGAATAAAAATACCTAATCCCAAACTTGTAAAACACATAACATAAAATAAATAGTTTATGGATATAATCCATAATCATAAAAATGTCTACTTTGAGGAAGTATATACTCATAAACCCTTAATAATGGTTTGTAAAGAAAATGAGAATTATCCTAAGCATATCTCCCGGGAGTGTCGTAACCAAGAGTGTAGCAAGGCCCGTTGTCGTGCACCAGTTTCCGTTCGAGTCTAGCTCAAAGAGGTGTTTTTGGGTTTTACCCCTAGGTACATCTGTACCAGAGCCACCTCTACCTGCTCGTATCCAGACAGGGATGTATTGCTCGGAAAACTCAAAAAATCCTTACACTACCAAAATTCTAGGAAGTTATTCTATACTAATCCTCAAGGTCCATCTTAGGTCTATGTTCTCTAATCAGAGTTTACCTAAATCTAGTTTCCAAGGTTTGTACTAAACTTCCTCTAATACCAACTGTAACACCCTGACCCTAGTAACCCAGAGTCGGTGCATTATTTTAATACATTGTCATGATTACAAGGAATCAAGTCTCTAAAGACCGATTAGTTTAGCAGTCTTGGAAAATAAATTACATACATGAATGTTACATTACACTTCATAACATACAAAACAACATAAATAATCCTTTATGAATGCCATATTCCCTTGTCTTAACCCTTCTTATCAATCACAATATACTTCTTGGAATCCTGGGAAAAATAAAACATTGAAAGGGGTGAGCTCAAACGCTCCGTAAGGGTAAGCAATACAGAAGAAACATTTATAAATAAGCATAAACATTTAAGTCAATGTATAACTAAAAAAAACCTTTTAAACATGAACTTCAACATAGTATGGAAAAAATAAAATGAAATAATTCAATTTACTTATTCACATGGATATTATACTAATCGAATAATCACATGAAATATCAATAACCACTTTCATAATGATGTAATTCATAATGACAGACTATCATAACCACATATCCAAGGCCTCATGCCAAGACTACAAATAAGATTTTGCCAAGGCCTTGTGCCAAGACACTAGTTTGTCTCATGAGACCAACCGATGCACCGAGGAGCTATAGCGGGCTCCACCCATCACATATTAAGTACAATTAATTCCCATAAGAAAAGGTTTAAACATAACACAAACATTCGTATTAAAACTAGCATACGAAATGTCAATACTTTCACCATAAACTATGAATGGTATAAAAATAGCACATCCACAGTCAAACATATCAAAAAACCTTCAATACAATATAGAAGTTTTGTATCACAATAAATCAACTTCATATAATCATAAAATCCATCAAAGGATGTTGACATTGATGAAATTAAAACTATTTGAGAGAAATATATTCTTTTTTTGAAATCAATTAAAAGTCACACATTTATAAAGGAAGTAATTAAAAAGAGATTTTTGAATCAAAGTGTCCCATACCACTTTGAAACTTTTGAAAGGAATTAACATTTTAAAAAAATTCATGTCCATATAAATAAATCCTTAAAAACCATTTTGAAGACATGGACATTAATTAAAAAAATTTAGAAAGATAAATCCTTAAAACGTTTAAAATTCTTATTTTGATAAAGAGTACCTTTCCGAAATTCTTAAAATATTCATTTTGAAATCATTTAAAAGTCACATAATTATAAAATAAAACATTTTATTTGAAAATATTCTTATAAGCTTGTAAGGGAAGCTTTGAAAATTTTATAACGGCGGTAAATAGCCACACCCACCGTATAAGTTAAAAAAAACATTCTTACCTTAATTTTGTCGAAAAGGTTAAAAAGAACCTTGTTTGGAAAATGACGGGAAGATTCCTTTATAAACCTCTTATAAAAAGACAAAAAAGGGTATAAATGACTTTAACCAATATTCTAGTAAATAGTAAAAATGTTTTTAAATTCATTTTTAAGAAACATGGATGTGGATTATAAAGAGATCCCAGTAGATTATTACGTATAAACAACCTCGGATAATGAAGAGATTGTGAAATAACCCTTACCTTGTACTTTTCCTTGGTTCAGGTAGGTTAAACTCCTATATAATGGTGAAATAATTGTTATTAAATTATACAAGAATCATATATATTAATATGATATCATATATGATCTTTTAACATTGATTTGTAAATAATATCTTAGTATTATCGTTGTTTCGGGTGTTAACTTACTCGTTTTATTTTATATGTTTTGTTACGTAAGCCATGTTTGTAATGGATAGGTTGTATATTATTCATATCCACAATGATATCAAGTCCTTAGATACTATTATTAATCATAAAATGAGAATTATACTTGAATGGATACGATGGAGAATGAATCTCATCGCGTTCGTGGAGATGGTAGTCCGTACGTACGCATGAGCGACAATATCATTCTTTTGATATTAAAATATTATATAAATGGTTGTTATATCATATATAAAGAATCATTAAAATGTTATATTTATTATTTACATGAGTTACATATCATTATTATACCCATCCAAATAATAATATATTGAAGAACAATTACACCACGACGTGGAGACGGTAAGCCGTACGTATGCACGTATAGTGACATGTTATTAAAAGGGTGGATAGAATACTGAATATGGTTGTACCATATTTATAATAACATCATAGTATATATATTATACTGGAGTTATTATTTTATAATGGTAACAACAAAGGAAGAAGAAGTGGAAGAAGAAAGGAACTTGGAAAAGGGTGGTGAAATCATTACCTCTTCTTCGGGTTCTTCCTTTTGATTTGATCAAAAGGGCTCCTTAGGTTGGCTTTCTGATCAAAATAAGGCCTCTAGGTTGTAGTGAGGGATGTTGGGAGAGTATTTGGGCAGATTTTGGCTGAACCAAAAGGCTTTTAAGGTGTTAAGAAATGAGAAGGAGGAGTACCCTTTTATAAGAGGGGTGAGGGGTACCTTTGGAAAAGCTAGAGATATTAATTTATAATAAATTCATATTAGGTTTATAATGGATTAAATGTTGATTATTAAAAGGTCAAGGTGGTAATAGTTCGAAAACCATTCAACCAATATAATTTAGACAGGTTTGGGTTACTATATTAACCTTATCTTTTAGTTTTAACTCTTAGTTAATTAGTTTGACATTTACCATGTCACTTTGTATTTTTATATTATATAGTTAATAAACTTACTATATACATCCAAGAGACCCCCAAGTGGTCCATTAATGATACACCTATCATGATATAAGTCTCTTGGCCGAACCTTAGATTTTTAGGAATTTAATATCAATTAATAATATAATATTTGTTTTAAAAACTCTTTTATGTCAATTTTGACACTATTCAATAGTTGATTTTTGTGAAACTCATAATAGAATGATTACTTCAAAAAAAGTCAATTAACTACATCCTAATATGACATATTATCCTATAAAATTAGTTTAATTCATTACAAGTCTCAAATCATATTTATTTGGGTATTTAAAATATCAATTATTTTAAATTTTCACTATTATGGTAATTACTGCATCATCATTGTGTCATAAATAAATTAAATTATTTAATGTCTAAAAATTATAAATAAAATTTTATTATGTAGCAAATATTTTTATATTTCTAATTAATATTTACAATCGAATTTATCTTATGTATAACCCTATATTAAAAATGTTGTAGTAAATAAACTTTGATTTTAACTTTTTTAACTCTTCTTTGAATTAAATAATAATAAATGTCCTAATCTAATCCAAGTGGACCTAAATGATAATATTTTATTCCCAAGGTTTTTTTTGGTCGAGATACACTTTTCCAATAGAATTAAGACATGTGTTAGGGTAATATTAATATAATTTTTACCCTTAATTACCCTATTTACTTTTAACCGTGGTAATTAAAATAAAAAGTTACTATTCACCAAAAATTATTTTCATCTCATTGAACCAAATTTTACTTCATGATATTAACCATGTCTCTCGGATTTTCGAAATTCCAATCACAGAAGTGGTAAAATTAAGTTTTAGGAAAAATTCAGTTTTTTAACTACCACTTAGTAGTTTCACTATTCATCAAAAATTGATGTTTTTCAGAACAATGCCAAAATTTCACCCTAATCTATAGTTGATATTCCAAATTCAAAAATGATGTCTATTTTACAAAATTCCAAACATATAAGTTGCATTAATTAATTTTATAATTAATTCCCGTTGTCACAACAAATAGCGTGTTTTTAAGAAACAATATATATCAAAAGATTGACAATTGTTTAGGTCCAATTTCAGAGTGAAATTAATTCTAATGAACACCATTGGATAAAATGGTAAAAATATATTCTAATTATACTTCAAAACCACTCAAATTCATAATTTATCACTATTAATTATTTCAATTAAAAAAGTTGTTTTTAATAAAAATTTAGAAATTTTCACTATTCATCAAAATATGAAACTTATCCGAAAAGTACCAAAATTTCACCTTAGGATAAATTCGATACTCCAAATCCAAAAATGAAGTCCATTTTGAAATATAAAATATATATAATTTCAAAAATTAGGTATTACTATTCATAATGGCTAGTTTGATTGGTTGTGGTGTGTGTTAGAACTCGAAGTTGCGTACAACACACGCTACTGTATCATTCAAAGGAAAGCATTCCGTGGAATCTTGGGATGTTTCATTTTAAATTTTTGATGTCCCCATTTAGTAAAAAAGATTAAAATATTGTATTTAAAAAGGGTGCACTATTAAAAGTTGGTAAAAGTGCAATACTGAAAATGAATTTGTTCTTATATTATGTCTAAGAAACTCATAATATGGATTCTAAAATTATAAGGATTATATAAAGTTTAAAATTTAGTTAATACTATTCATAAACTCTTTTGAACGGCTTGTTTGGTAAGTCATGGTGCGCTTGAACTCGGTGTTGCGTGTAGTGCAAGTTATTGAATTATTTTGAAGAAATAACACACTATGAAATCTTGGGGTGTTACATTCTCCCCTCCTTCAATAAATTGCGTTCTCACAATTTGAAATTGTTCTTCGAAAATAAAAGGTTGAAAATAAAAAATATCTTTGTTGGAAAACCCACATCGGAAATTGGGTTACTAAAATTTAGCCTTAAAATGAGGAAAAGAGAAATTAAAGGGTCACCACCAAATTATGATCTCGATTAGGAGAATATTGGTGGCAATTAGAGACATATAATTGGAGGAAAAACGTAAATATTTATAGGTAGTGATTGAGGTCGTCAATCACAAACAATTTTAAAATTGAGGTCCTTAAATTCATCAATCTATGATGATTTAAAATAAAATCAATTCAACAAAACAAAAGGTATTAGGATAACACATTTTTTCATTTCAAAATATCTTAGTTGAAATCCCATATCGAAAAATGAATTAATGAGGCCTCTATTTAAAATAAAGAGTGGAAAGTATGAAGATTACCGAAAATAACACATACAAGGGTTCCATGTAGGAAAATATGGATATGGAAGAGAAATCTTACCATCAATTATCTGATTGAGAGTGGTAGAGAACATGGCTATGAAAAGGCCAACAATCCCAAAGCCATAAATTAGTGATTATTTAAGGCACCATCTAGGACAACATTTTTGTTCTAAGTTCCTTTTCTTAATGTTGAGGAATTTATTTATGAGATTGGCTAAGATCAAAAGGAGATATACTTACTTTATAATTAGAGTTTTATCCATTAATAAATTTCTACCACAAACTCATCTTTCACTCTAAAAGATAATAGAACGTAAAAAAAATTCTATTTATACTATTCATACAGGGTTCCAAAATAAACAAATTTATAATTCATCTACCAGATCTTTTAAAAAAACTACATTATTTAATCCACGACATCTCGTGGGAAAGTGGTAGGTGATACACCCTTGTCGCCCTTCGGTTGAGGGTTCAAGTCTTGCGGCCTTGCCGGACGTGACGGGTTGCCGCCCGACCTCCGGGTTGTCCTTTTATGGCAATCCAAAATAATCCAAACTAGAACTATCCAAAATACATCTGTCCAAACTCACAGTCCCAAATTTATAAGGAAGGTAAACATAATGTAGATCCTTTTTACCCCGTAATAGCATATAAATACCTTCATCATGTATTCTTTTAATACACTGAAACATCCTGAATTACCATATTCCTTATTGATTACATTCATGCTCCCTTATTCCATATAGAATGATGGATATACTTCCTCAATCCAAAAATGTTTTAAACCCCAACAATGATGGAATATACAAATCATTAATCAATTTCAAGGTAGTAAAGAATATCCAATATAATTTATCCAAATAAATATTGTATTATTCCAAAATCACTACCTCAGTATCAGAACTATATTATGGTTTATCATTCTATCAACCATATATTTTCCAAAAATTTATCCTGCTATTGAGTCCCTTTTCTTTGTTCCGCACAATCTCAAGTCCTTAATAAAATAGTACTGCAGTACAATCCTTATATACTACATAATTTTTATAACAAGTACATTGTTGATACAACACTCAATTGACATAATCAACATAAGAACTCTAATCATTCTTCTTCATCTGTGGTAGTATCATAACTTGATTTTTATCCTATATCATCATTTGCGGCATGGCTTGATGACTGGGACATAGGTTCGCGTAGTGTCCAAACTCCTTGCAAATGAAGAATTGTACATTTGAAACCATTTTCTTACCCTTGCAGTCACGTACTTTGTGACCTTTTCCTCCACACTTATAACAAACTCACATTCCTTTCAGACAAGTTCCAGGGTGTTTTTTCCCACAGTTATCACATATGGGAAAATTCTTCTTTTCCCTCTTTCCTTTATCCATATTTTTCTCTTCCATCATTTTCTTCTCTTGCTTCCCTTAAAAGCCATAGGACTCAGTAAAATCTTTACTTATCTTATCAACAAATGATATTATTTCTTCATATGATGATAATACATGGGAGACTATTTCTCTTATAAATTCTGGCTTAAGACCATGAAAGATATGATCCTTCTTTCTATTTGGATTATGTGCATTGCTGGAGTTATCATTCCTTCTACTGGGCGGCATTTCTAAACAATGGCATACACTAGATTAGTTTATGAATAACAATACCTAATACCAAACATGTAAAACACATAACATAAATTAAATAGTTTATAGATATAATCCATAATCATAAAAATGTCTCCTTTGAGGAAGTATATACTCATAAACCCTTAATAATGGTTTGTAAAGAAAATGAGAATTATCCTAAGCATATCCCCTGGGAGTGTCGTAACCAAGAGTGTAGCAAGGCCCGTTGTCGTGCACCAGTTCCCGTTCGAGTCTAGCTCAAAGCGGTGTTTTCAGGTTTTACCCCTAGGTACATCTGTGCCAGAGCCGCCTCTACCTTCTTGTATCCAGATAGGGATGTATTGCTCGGAAAACTCAAAAAATCTCTACAATACTAAAATTCTAGAAAGTTCTTCCATACTAATCCTCAAGGTCCATCTTAGGTCTATGTTCTCTAATCAGAGTTTACCTAAATATAGTTTCCAAGGTTTGTACTAAACTTCCTCTAATACCAACTGTAATGCCCCGACCCTAGTAACCCAGAGTCGGTGCATTATTTTAATACATTGGCATGATTACAAGGAATCAAGTCTCGAAAGACCGATTAGTTTAGCAGTCTTGGAAAATAGATTACATACATGAATGTTACATTACACTTCATAACATACAAAACAACATAAATAATCCTTTATGAATGCCATTATTCCCTTGTCTTAACCCTTCTTATCAATCACAATATACTTCTTGGAATCCTGGGAAAAATAAAACATTGAAAGGGGTGATCTCAAACGCTCCGTAAGGGTAAGAAATACAGCAGAAACATTTATAAATAAGCATAAACATTTAAGGCAATGTATAACTAAAAAAATCCTTTTAAACTAGAACTTCAACATAGTATGGAAAAAATAAAATGAAATAATGCCATTTACTTATTCACATGGATATTCTACTAATCGAATAATCACATGCAATATCAATAACCACTTTCATAATGATGGAATGCATAATTCCAGACTATCATAACCACATAGCCAAGGCCTCGTGCCAAGACTACAAATAAGATTTTTCCAAGGCCTTATGCCAAGATACTAGTTTGTCTCATGCGACCTACCGATGCATCAAGGAGCTATAGCGGGCTCCACCCATCACATATTAAGTCCAATGCATTCCCATATGAAAAGGTTTAAACATAACATAAACATTCGTATTAAAACTAGAATACGAAATGTCAATACTTTCACCATAAACTATGAATGGTATAAAAATAGCACATCCACAGTCAAACATATCACAAAACCTTCAATACAATATAGAAGTTTTGTGTCTCAATAAATCAACTTCATATAATCATAAAATCCATCAAAGGATGTTGACATTGATGAAATTAAAACTATTTGAGAGAAATATATACTTTTTTTGAAATCATTTAAAAGTCACACATTTATAAAGGAAGTAATTAAAAAGATATTTTTGAATCAAAGTGTCCCATACCACTTTGAAACTTTTGAAAGGAATTAAAATTTTTAAAAAAATAATGTCCATATAAAATAATCCTTAAAAACCATTTTGAAGACATGGACATTAATTAAAAAAATTTAGAAAGATAAATCATTAAAACATTTAAAATTCTTATTTTGATAAAGATTACCTTTCTGAAATTCTTAAAATATTTATTTTGAAATCATTTAAAAGTCAGATAATTATAAAATAAAACATTTTATTTGAAAATATTCTTATAATCTTGTAAGGGAAGCTTTGAAAATTTATAACGGCGGTAAATAGCCACACCCACCGTATAAGTTAAAAAAACATTCTTACCTTAATTTTGTCGAAAAGGTTAAAAAGATCCTTGTTTGGAAAACGACGGGAAGATTCCTTTATAAACCTCTTATAAAAAGTAAAACAAGGGTATAAATGACTTTAAACCAAATTCTAGTAAATAGTAAAAATGTTTTTAAATTCATTTTTAAGAAACATGGATGTGGATGATAAAGAGATCCCAGTAGATTATTACGTATAAACAACCTCGGATAATGAAGACATTGTGAAATAAACCTTACCTTGTAATTTTCCTTGGTTGGGGTAGGTTAAACTCGTGTATAATGGTGAAATAATTGTTATTAAATTATACAAGAATCATATACATTAATATGATATCATATATGATCTTTTAACATTGATTTGTTAATAATATCTTAGTATTATCGTTGTTTCGGGTGTTAACTTACTCGTTTTATTTTATATGTTTTGTTACGTAAGCCATGTTTTTAATGGATAGGTTGTATATTATTCATATCCATAATTATATCAAGTCCTTATATACTATTATTAATCATAAAATGAGAATTATACTTGAATGGATACAATGGAGAATGAATCTCATCGCGTTCGTGGAGACGGTAGTCCGTACGTACGCCCGAGCGACAATATCATTCTTTTGATATTAAAATAATATATAAATGGTTGTTATATCATATTTACAGAATCATTAACATGTTATATTTATTATTTACATGAGTTACATATCATTATTATACCCATCCAAATAATAATATATTGAATAACAATTACACCACGACGTGGAGACGGTAAGCCGTACGTACGCACGTATGGTGACATGTTATTCAAAGGGTGGATATAATACTGAATATTGTTGTACCATATTTATAATAACATCACAGTATATATATGATACTGAAGTTATTATTTTAGAATGGTAACAACAAAGAAATAATAAGTGGAAGAAGAAAGGAACTTGGAAAAGGGTGGTGAAATCATTACCTCTTCTTCGGGTTCTTCCTTTTGATTTGATCAAAAGGGCTCCATAGGTTGGATTTCAGATCAAACTAAGGCCTCTAGGTTGTAGTGAGGGATATTGGGAGAGTATTTGGGAAGATTTTGGCCGAACCAAAAGGCTTTGAAGGTGTGAAGAAATGAGAAGGAGGAGTGCCCTTTTATAAGAGGGGTGAGGGGTACCTTTGGAAAAGCTAGAAATATTAACTTATAATAAATTCATATTCGGTTTCTAATGGCTCCAAAGTTGACTATTCAAAGGTCAAGGTGGCAATAGGTAGAAAAACATTCAACCAATAGAATTTAGACAGGTTTGGGTTACTATATTAACCTTATCTTTTATTTATAACTCTTAGTTAATTAGTTTGACATTTACCATGTCACTTTGTATTTTTATATTATATAGTTAATAAACTTACTATATACATCCAAGAGACCCCCAAGTGGTCCATTAATGATACACCTATCATGATATAAGTCTCTTTGCCGAACCTTAGATTTTTAGGAATTTAATATCAATTAATAATATAATATTTGTTTTAAAAACTCTTTTATGTCAATTTTGACACTATTCAATAGTTGATTTTTGTGAAACTCATAACAGAATGAATACTTCGAACAAAGTCAATTAACTCCATACTAATATTCCATATTATCCTATAAAATTAGTGTAATTCATTAAAAGTCTCAAATTATATTTATTTGGGTATTTAAAATATCAATTATTTTAAATTTTCACTATTATGGTAATTACTGTATCATCATTGTGTCATAAATAAATAAACTTATTTAATGTATAAAAATTATAAATAAAATTTAATTATGTAGGAAATCTTATTATATTTCTAATTAATATTTACAATCGAATTTATCTTATGTATAACCCTATATTAAAAATGTTTTAGTAAATAAACTTTGATTTTAACTTTTTTAACTCTTCTTTGAATTAAATAATAATAAATGTCCTAATCTAATCCAAGTGGATCTAAATGATAATATTTTATTCCTAAGATTGTTTTTGGTCGAGATACACTTGTCCAATATAATTAGGAAATTTGTTAGGGTAATATTAATATAATTTTTAGCCTTAATTACCCTATTTACTTTTAACCGTGGTAAATAAAAGTAAAAAGTTACTATTCACCAAAAATTATTTTCATCTCATTGAACCACATTTTACTTATTGATATTAACCGTGACTCTCGGATTTTCGAAATTCCAATCACAGAAGCGGTAAAATTAAGTTTTATGAAAAATTCAGTTTTTTAACTGCCACTTAGTAGTTTCAATATTCATCAAAAATTGAAGTTTTTCAGAACAATGCCAAAATTTCACCCTAAGCTATAATTGATATTCCGTATTCAAAAATTATGTCTATTTTACAAAATTCCAAACATATAAGTTGCATTAATTAATTTTATAATTAATTCCTGCTGTCACAACAAATAGCGTGTTTTTAAGAAACAATATATATCAAAAGATTGACAATTGTTTAGGTCCAATTTAAAAGTGAAATAAATTCTAATGAACACCATTGGATAAAATGGTAAAAATATATTCTAATTATACTTTAAAACCAATCAAATTCATAATTTATCACTATTAATTATTTTGATTAAAAAAGTTTTTTTAATTAAAATTTAGTTATTTTCACTATTCATCAAAATATGAAAGTTATACGAAAAGTACCAAAATTTCACCTTAGGATAAATTCGATACTCCGAATCCAAAAATGAAGTCAATTTTGAAATATAAAATATATATAATTTCAAAAAGTAGGTATTACTATTCATAACGGCTAGTTTGATTGGTTGTGGTGTGTGTTAGAACTCGAAGTTGCGTACAACACACGCTACTGTATCATTCAAAGCAAAGCGTACCGTGGAAGCTTGAGATGTTTCATTTTAAATTTTTGATGTCCCCATTTAGTCAAAAAGTTTAAAATATTGTATTTAAAAAGGGTTCACTATTAAAAGTTGGTAAAAGTGCAATACTAAAAATGAATTTGTTCTTACATTATGTCTAAGAAACTCATAATATGGATTCTAAAATTATAAGGATTATATAAAGTTTAAAATTTAGTTAATACTATTCATAACCTCTTTTGAACGGCTTGTTTGGTAAGTCATGGTGCGCTTGAACTCGGTGTTGCGTGTAGTGCAAGTTATTGAATTATTTTGAAGAAATAACACACTATGAAATCCTGGGGTGTTACATTTATGGTCATAGAGCATGGACCATTAAAAGAAATACACAGTGTGTGCTTTCATGGGGGATTTTCAGCCAAGGGACTGAAAGAGGAATTTGGGGTTAGGCCCAAAGACTTGGGGCTGGATTTTAGGGGCACTCGAACGTTCCTACGTATCCCATAAGGATGGGAATCAAGCCCACGTAGTTCTATAAATACCCTATGTACAAATTTGGTTCATACATGGGAAGGGTGAAAGTGGACTTTAGTACAATGATAGTTTAACCCAAGATAAATGGTTTGGGCATTTCCATGTATGCACGTAGTCTTTGAAATGAAACATGATGGAAAAATCAATGTAAATAATGGTTCCCTCTCAGGCGAGGGTATCAAAGAATATTGTAGTTTATTTTCTTACTGGAAAAAAGTGGTGTATAGTTTAACATCGTATAACAAGGAAGAAAGTGAACCAATGTAAATATATTGATTCTAGGGGCGGTTTCAAGAATCAACATCGTATGAGATGGAGGTGAACCGGTGTGAAGAGATTGGTTTTGGGCTTGAACCTTGGGAGGTTGCCTACATACCCAGCCTGGAAGGAAAGCATCAAAGTCTGTGTAGTTCAATTAAAGAATGAATTAATGATCAAGTTGTTCTTGGGGAAAACGACCTAAAAAATGTTGTTGTTGGGACTTAAACATGGTTAGTATCCCAGAGAGAGTGTTATGGTTGAAGTTTTCTCTAAGATCACGTGAGTCATACTCGGTGTGAGAAATAAGAGGAAACAACAACCTTAATGATGCACAGTTTAATTTCATGTGGGACATATAAAGGGACTATGCAGTTTAAAGTCTTGTAGTTAGGACTATTGGTGGTGCACAGTTTAATGTCATGTAGCAGGGACAAAGTATAGTTTAATGTCATGTAGGACGAAAGAGGGATTGTGCAGTTTAATGTCATGTAGTGAGGAAAACAGAGTACACCATTTAACGTCATGTTGGATGTATTAGGGGATTTTTTTCAAAAAGGGACGTCACAGTTTAACGTTGTTTGGGATGAAAGGATACAAACAGTTTATGGTCATATGATGGACCGTTGATGATGCAGTTTAATGTCTTGCTGGAGGGTGGTGTAGTTTAAGGTCATACCGGACCATGGTGATTTTGTAGTTTAACGTCTTTCCAGACATAAGGTACTTTTATACAGTTTAGAATCATGTAGTTAGGACATAACAGTTTAACATCTTGCTGGATGGTGGTGCAGTTTAAGGTCATACCAGACCGAGGTGTAGTTTAAGGTCATATCGGACCATAGGGGGACTGTGCAGTTTAATGTCATGCAATGAGGAAAAATTAGGGAATTGTTTTCCATAGTTTAAAATCGTGTGGGAAGAAATTAATACAAATAGTTTAAGTTCATATGTATGGACCATTGCTGTATAGTTTAACGTCATATAGCAAGGACGAAAGAGGGACTTTACAGTTTAATGTCATGCAGTGAGGAAAATTTAGGGAATTTTTTTCCATAGTTTAACGTCATGTGGGACGAAATTAATACAAATAGTTTAAGGTCATATGTATGGACCATTGCTGTATAATTTAAAATAATATAACAAGGATGAAAGAGGGACTTGAAAATAGGTTAGGGTCATATGCATGGACCGTTGATGATGTAGTTTAAGGTCATACTGGACCATGGTGCAGTTTAATGTAATACAAGACCTTTGATGATTATGTTTTGTGTTTATACAAAATACTTCTTCAAAAATATGGCATTTGTTGGAGTAGTGATGAGTTCTCCATCCATCGAGATTAATGAATAAGCTCCATTGGAGTAGACCCTATGTATTGAGTACGTTCCTTCCCATTTTGGCTCAAGTTTGGGAGGTTTCATTCCTGGTATCATTGGAGTTCTGAGACCTAATACCAATTCTCCCTGAGTGAATGAATGAAGACGAACTTTTCTGTTAAAAGCTCGTGCTATTCGATTCTGATAGACTTCCAAGTGGTGCAAAGTTTACAATATTTTCTCATCTCACCGTTCCAATTCATTCAATCTATTTTGAGATTGTTCATCTATAGATGACTGATCACAAATGGCTACTCTGAGCGAATGCAATTGAACTTCAATGGTAAAGACTGCTTCCGTTCCATATACCAATGAATATGGAGTTGACCAAGTTGTAGTGTGGGTGGTAGTCCGATAAGCCCATAAAGCATGAAAGAGATTATCAGAAGATGATTTCTTATCTTTATCCACCATATTTTTCAGTATATTTTGATAGAGTCTTGTTGAAGGCTTCTATCTAGACATTGGCCTCTGCATGATACCGAGATGAATGGTTGGATTTGATGTTGTATTCTTGATACAATTTCTTCACCACAGATGAACAGAAGTTGGTGCTATTGTCCGTCAATATGGTGTGAGGGATACCAAATCTGGTAATGATGTTAGACTTGATGAAGCTAACAACGCATTTAGAACTAACTTCCTTGAGAGGTATTGCCTCTTCCCATTTGGAAAAGAAGTCAGTAGCATTACGAATGTACTTAAACTACTTGGCCGTAGCCGAAGAGTAAGGTCCCACCACATCCATTCCCCATGTGGAAAATGGCCATGAGTATTTAGCTGTATGAAGAAACACTGGAGGTTGATGAATGAATTTGGCATGTACATGGCATGAATGACACTTCTTTGTGAAATCAACACAATCTTGTATCATTGAAGGCCAAAAGTATCCAAGCCTTCGAATCTGGTCAGATAGTCTATGTCCAGACTGGTGGGCACCACAAACTCCGGCATGCCCTTCTTTCATGACAACCATTGTCTCTTCACCATCAATGCATTTGAAGAGAACTCCATCAAAACCACTTTTGTAGAGAATTTTCTCTAGGTGATCTGGGCTATCATAAAGAGTAAAATTGACCACACGTCACCATATTTGTTCTTTCTTGGCTCTATCAGGTGGAAATGTTCCATTTTGAAGGTATTCCCTGATAGGTGACATCCATACCGTAGTATGACCATACGGTTCAGGAATGGGACTAATTTCATTAATTTCCTCTGTTCTGATTCAAACATAAGGTGAAATTGCATGATGGTGGGCAATACTGATGGTTGTCTCATCCCGATTTGGATCTTCCAGAGTTGTGGCTATATTAGCCAGTGCATCAGCTTGCACATTTTGTAATCTTGGGACATAAGAAAATGTCAGTTCCGAAGGGAATTACACCATTAACTCTCTAACTTAATCATACAAAGGGATTAGTTCTTCTTTTCTGATGTCATAATCCCCATTTACTTGTTTGATTACCAAGTATGAATCACCTTTCACCTTTAAGTGATTCACTTGTGCTTGAAGCGCTAATTCCAAGCCTGCAATGAGATCTCAGTATTATGCTTCATTATTGGTACCACCTTCCCACAATAAGAAAGAATAAGGTAACACTGCCTTTTCTGGAGAAATGAGAACAATTTTTAAGCCAACTTTGTTGAATTTAGGATCTTCCATTTTCCTCCCTGTTGGACTTCTGGAAGCACCATCAAAATACATTTCCCATGCTTGAAGACTTTCTTGAATAGAGAAGACTTCCTCATCAGGGAGTTCAATATATGAAGATGTGTCTTCCACTGAAGGGTGTTTAGCCAGGAAATCAGCCTGAGCATGGCCCTTTATCACCTTTTGAGACATATACTGAATGTCAAATTGCTGAAAAATAACTGCCCACATTGCCAGATGTCCTGTAAGCATTGGACGACTAAAGATTAATTTGAGCAGGTTATTGCGAGATACCAATTGGACCTCGTGATGTTGCAGGTAGTGTCTCAACTTCTGAACTACAAATATTAATGCCAGGCAGCACTTCTCAATACTTGAATACCGGGTTTCTGCTTCAAGCATAGTTCGAATGAGATAGTAGAGGCTTTTTTCATTCCCATCATCATTCTTTTGAGCAAGAAAGGCACCCAATTATCGCTCTAGAGCTATCATGTAGAGGATAAGTGGTCTTCCTTCATCATGTGGTATGAGTACCAGTGGACTTAAGTGGTATTTCTTGAGAATATCAAATGCTTATTGACATTCTTCAGTCCTCTGGTAAGTGTCTCCCTTCTTCATCAATTTGGTGAAGGGTAAACTTTTGCCTTCCAAATTGGCGATAAAACGTCAAATATAGGCTAAGTGTCCTTGAATTCCTCTTAATTCATTAAAATTTTGAGGAGGTGACATACCAATGATTGACTTGGCCTTCTCAGGATTGACTTCAATACCACGATGGCGTACAAAAAACCCGAGAAATTTTCCTGAGGTTACCCCAAAAACACATTTTAAGGGGTTCATCTTCAAATTATATTGTCGAAGTTTGCGGAATATGACTTCGAAATCAGCCAAGTGATTAGAATGTTGTTTGGATTTAACCACCAAATCATCTACATAAAATTCAATAAACTTCTCTAATAAGGGTTTGAAGATACAATGCATGGCACGATGATATGTTGCACCTGTATTCTTTAAGCCAAAGGGCATTACTCGGTTGAAAACACACACTGAGGGGATATGAAGGCTATAGATTCCTCGTCTCTTGGGGCCATTTAGATCTGATTATATCCGGAATATCCATCCATGAAGGAAAGCACTTCATATCCAGGTATTGCATCAATTAAAAGTTCTGTAATCGGAACTGGGAAATCATCCATAGGACAATGCTGATTAAGATATTTGAAATCGATGCAAACTCAAATTTTCCGTTCTTCTTCTTTACGAGGATAATATTAGCCTACCACTTTGGATATTGAACTTCTCTGACGAAGTTAGCTTTGATAAGCTTATCGACTTCAGCTTCAATTTTGGAAGCATAAGTTGGGTGTGTTCTTCTCGTGGATTTCTTAAATCCTCGATGTTCTTCTGGTAAACCCAAATGATGAGTAGCAACATCAGGATCAAGCATGGGAATTTCTGTATAGTTCCAAGAAAATATATCTCTATTTTTATATAGAAAAGAAATATAAATCTCTTTCTCTTCAAGAGTCATGGCCGCACTGATTAAAGTGGGGCGTGGATCTTCTTTTGTACCCAAACTTATTTCTCTGAGTTCATTCACAGTGGTAGAGATACCCTCTTCAAATGCTGGAGGAGAATCTCTGAGATCTTCCTCTTCTTCTTCATAATGTGTTATTTCTTTTATTTCTACTTCAATTATAGATGATAAAGCAGAATTTTCATGATCAAAAGAGATGTCAAAATTTGCATATCTTGAAGAATAAGCTTCCATTTCCAACCTGATTGATGATGAAGGGTCTTCTTTGGGTAATAAAGAGGAAATTATAGATTGAGAATCGACATCATTTTTCACCTCTGATGTTGCTATAACTTCTTTTGGCCTAATTGGAAAATTATAGACTTGTTGTATTTCAGTAGATGAGATGAAGACGTCACCATTTGTGATTTCATCACTGCTTGGTGGGTTACCAATTTCTCCCATGTTGTCTGGATCGATTGCCATAATTGACATTATGGATCTTTCCATAAGAGTATTTTTATTTGGATCTATCTTGTCAATTTGACTGATAGGCAACACATAATCTGTACTCACATGTGTAAATGGATTTACTGGAATTTTCTCCAAACCATATGGAGCATTAACTTTGGTAATCTCCTTTGTTGTGGATTTCTCCCTTCCCTTCATGTGATAGAATTCCACCTAAATGTATTGAGACTTACATGTCTTGAATGGGGCCTTATCACCATGAAATGTCCCAACTTGACCATCGAAACAATATTTGAGACATTGATGGTATGATGAAGGGATAGAAGCATGCTGATGTAGTCAGGGTCTTCCAAGCAATATGTTGAAAGCTGAGTCTTGATCAACAACCATGAAATCTGAATTGGATACAAGATCTCCAAACTGAGTTCTGAGTGTATCTTCGCCCAGTGGTTCTTGTTCATTTTTAACATATCCTTGTAACATCATGGTAGAAGGAGATAAGTCAGATTCTGTGAGGCCCAATCGATGAAGTGTACGAATGGGCATGGGGTTGACTCTTGAACCATTGTCAATGAAAGCTCTTCGGAAGTCTATGCCATTGACCTTTCCAGATAATTACAAAGGTCTAATATTACCATGCATAACATCATCTTAATCTTCATCAGTAAAAGATATTATTGCATGGTATTCTGCAGGATTATTCTCTATGTCATAGGCTTCAGCTGCAGAAATTTCAGTTTCAAACTCTTGAGGACTCGAAAAAGCCTCGATGAGTGCTTCATGAAGATCTTTTGACAGATTCAGAGCATCCAGAATTGATAACTTGGTTGGTACATGGGCCAAGTGTTTCAATACATCATACTTTTGATCCAGAGTTCTACGTTTCCCAACAGGAATATGTGGTTTAGCAGGTACCTTCGAAGCAGATGCTTTGGAAGTTGATGCATCTTGTATTGGGAAAGGAGTTGGCAGTATTCCTAGTTTTGGAAGATTAGACCGATTAGATCCATTTACTTACTGAGAGGAAGAAGATGAAACCTTCAATCGGTCTTCCAAAATAACTATGCCAGGACTGAAGTTGCTATTGGTAGAAGAACTTTCTTGTTCTTGCTGAGCTCGCTGAAGGGCTCTACCATGAGTTTCTGCTGCGTACACAGTTCTAGCAGGGATAAAATTGGAATAGTGGCCTCTAAAAGATCCACGTCTTCCCCTGTATCCTGAGCCTCTGGAACTTCCTCTGATTCCCCTGTTTGATACAGGGAATTCAGGCTCATTGAAATCAAAACTGCGACTGGCATATGGATCTGTTAATTGAATCATATTAATAGAACTGAAGATTAACTCTTCGTCTGATGAAGAATCTGCCTGATTAGCCTGTTTAGGCTGTTCCGTTTGGTGGGGCGTTTCCCGTGGCTTTGAATTAGATGGCATGAATTCTACCAGAGTCAAAGACAACTTAGGCTTTGACACATACTCATCTTCTTCTGATTCTTTTTCTTTCTTTGAATCATGCCATTTCTTTGAGGAATTTCCCTCTGATGAAGAGGGTTTTGCCGCAACATTCATGGCAGAAGACACAATCGGGTTCTATAATTGTGTTCTCAAAATAGCATGAGTTCGGTTGATTGTCTTTCTGACCATCCAATTATCATAATTCTGTGCATTTTTTCTTTTTACTTCTTTCCATTCTCCTTCTTCCTCTGGAACTGTAGCAGTAACACATGCTACCTAAGTTGAAGAACCTTTCAGTTTGACTTCTCCTTAGTTGACCATCTTTTGTAGGAGGTCTTTGAAAACAAAACACTCCTGTATGGGATGCCCCAACATTTGATGAAAAGGGAAATAATTGGGACCTTCTTCATCTCATTTCTTGTTTATCCTCTTGGGAATTTGAAATTGAACCAAATTATTTTCTAGAACCGAAATGAAATAACCAGGAACTTGTTCATTTCAGAAAGAGTATGTTTTACTCTTTAGATCCTCAAATTGTTTTCGTCTTTGATCTCTTTGATCATATTGATGAAACGACCTCTTCTGTTGGAGCTCAGGAGGTGGATCCCTTCGATAAGATGAAGGTATTGAAGTAGAAACAGGTACAGGTGCTTGTTTAAGCATAACTGTAGCAGTTTCTGCTTTACCCATTCTCCTTCCTGGAGCTGATGGAATTACATGAGATTTAGCCTTAGCTTGCATAAGGGAATGTTCAATATACTGAGCGATTGAAGTAAGGTATCGAAACCCTCCTGTGTATTTCAAAGGGATCAACGACGTGCGTAATTCATCATGCTGATTTTCCACACAGATTGGAAATAGTTCATCTTGAGGGAGCGCTAGGCTCAGGGAATATGTTTACCCCTTCCAGTGAGAAATGAAATCAGAGACACTTTCATTCTCCCTTTTCTTACAGTTTGTAAGATAAAAAACAAATGTCTTTGGAAAAGTTGAAATGAATTGAAGAAGAAATCGTTAACGAAGATCTTCCCATCCGGTAATTGACCGGGATTTCAAGCTTGTATACCATACAAAATCTAGTCCTTGCAAGGTTCGCACGAAGCATCTGAGTTTCACTGCTTCTTACTGCTCCGGAGTTCCCATCATAGGATCGTAACAAGACATGTAATGTGTCAAATTCTATTCAGGGTTACCTGATTCATTGAAAATGGGGAATATAGGGTTTCCAAAACTGGATGGGGGAGAGACTGAATCTACCCATTCAGGTTAAGCACTCTTTTCTGGTTGAACCTGCGCACGTTTCCCTTCCATAGTTTCTAAAAGAGCTATTAATGACTCAATGGTAGTTATTATCTGTTGAGAAACATCCGGTTGAACTTGGACTTGGGTAGATGCAATGAATGGTTCTTGGACAGATGTGGTGGTTGGGGCTGCAACTGATGGTAGCACTGCCACCTGTTGTTACACGTGACCCATAGGATTAGACCTGTGAGGGTGTAATGATAGAGGAGGATATTATTGAACCATATCAGTATCTACAACAAATTCCCTTGGATGACTGACTATAGAACTCTTAAGAAGATGAATACCCTGAAGTAGTTATTCATTCAACCTCCTTAATTCCTACATTTCTTCCTCCTGTTGTGAAAACCTTTGATCTAGTGAGAGTGATCAGCCTTATCCAGAGGAAGGATATGTAACCTTATTCTTTCCCCTCCCTTTGTTGGATCCTTTTCGGAGAGGGTGAAGTGGGTTACTTAAAGGATTACCTAGGTTCTGAGTAACCATTTGATTTCGTGTATGCAAACCTTCTTCATTTGTGTCGGTGCATACATCTTCTTGAGCAGGAACCTCTTCATCTGAGTTCCCTGAGTGAGCCTCATCTGGTGGATCAGCAACAACGACATTGATGACACTAATTGATGCATAACGCATCACATCCCTTCTATCAGAATTTCTGTGATATTGTCTTCTTCCATGTCTTTGATGAGACATTTCCTTTTGTTGATTCGATCCCTCCGGAACTTCTTGACAAACCGTAATTTGGAGGGAATCTCTTGATAATTTGGCTCTTCGTTCCTCTTGAGGATTTTTTCCCAATCGAGAAAAGACCGACTTTCTCTGAGGAGGTGATTGATGATTAGAAAAAGTCCCCAGTCCGATGGACTGGGGCTGTTCCCGCTGTTCCCGCTCAACTCCTTGAATCCTATTTGTTCATTCTGAGGGTTGATTTAAAAGGGTCCCCAGTCTGGTGAGCTGGGGTGGCTCTTGACATGCTATGTCTGAGACTTTCTTAAAATCTCTCCTAATCTTGCGAACCTTAGTCCGGAAATTAGCTGGATGCATTAATCTGTATCCACTTTTATCACATGGTTGAAAAGACCGTTGGATAATTTCCGACACTTCTGTCACTTGATGATGTGCTTTCTCCTTAAAAGAGGCCTGTTCAATATTCTCGTTTGCTTGATGCATGAGTAATTCAACAAATTGTTCTCTGTATTCTTGATTTTGAGAGGAACTAGTTGAGGCATGTTCTTGGGAAAGCTTTTGATTACAAACAAAGCTCATTGACGGTGGCCGGCCATGGGCAATAACATTGCATGAGACCATTTTCGGCGGGCTTTGCTGACTGGAGAGCACCGTGAAATGCAGGGCTCCATGAAAACCCCATCCTCTGACACGAATACCAGATGGGACATTGGCAATTAACCGACACAATTTTCTTAGTGCGCCATGGCATGAACGCTGAAGGGATCTCTGCTACTTTTCAGCCTTCGGATATCGAGAGACTGATAGAGATGCTAAGTCAATTTGGAATTGTAACCCTTCTATTATCATAACATGATTTTCATATTCATCATAAGATAATACTTTATTTTTCAACTGACAATGAGTTTTCCATATGTTGAGACGAATATCATGAATTCCGTCTTCTGTCAACATTTCTGGAATGTCATTCTGAGAATCAGCCAGAGGCTGAAACATGACTGGCACTTCACCTTTCGCCAGTTGTTTTCTCATGTTCAGCATTTCATCATTATCATTTGATGGAGTTTCTTCTACCTGTTTTGACCAGAGCTGGTGCTTCCTTGTTGCTTCATTGGATTCAATAGGATTGGTAGAGAAATAACTGATTAAACTAGAATATTCATGACTTAGGGGTGGTTCGGAGAATGAACTACACCCTAGGATATCTTCGGACTGAGAAAGTATTTCACCTTCTAGCGATGAAGCATCAGACATGACTGGTTTCACATTTGCAAGTGCCTCAAGATAAGAGGGCTTTCCCGACACTAAATTATCCACTAGAGCATTTTCTGGGCAATGTGCATCACTACTGCGGAGAGGAATTTCGATGAGAAATTCATCATCATGGGGAGGACCACCATAATGGGTGACATCAAAAGATGAGATCTCTTGATCCTTGGTCTTCGGACCACACAGATGGTTCCTGTGGCTCTCATCTGAAGATGAAACTTCGAGATCGACCGAATTGTCACGAAGAAAGCCTTCATGAGGAAGTGTCTGTTGAAGACCTTTGGAATTAATGTTCCCACTATTGGTAAATGAGGGAGTAGAATCTTGGATTCCAACAGATAATTGTCTGAGGGCATCAAGAAATACAACATCGAGAAAAGCCTTGTTACAACTTGGCTCTTGATCTCTTGACTGTTCTGGGCAAGTCTTCTTCTTAGACGCCTTCTTACTCGCTTTGGAAACCACTTGTAGAAAAAAGTGGCTGCTCTGAGCAGGTGTATATGCCTGATCAGGAAATATGGCCACGTTAGGCTGACGATCTCCACTAAAATCAGGTGTATGTGCCTGACTTGGTTGTCTGTTTGATATGGGGGAGTATGCCCCACAACCCTCTTGGAATGGAACAGATGTGTGTGTCTGTTCTGGAGTGAATTGTTGATGTGTCACTCCACTGGTAGGGATAGATTTATGTGTATTTCCCTGAGATGCTGCTGAAGTTGTTATAATATCCTGGCAAGCATCCAGAATATGAGTAGGGATTTTCTTCTGATCTTTCACCATTGATAAAATTTGCTTGGTGACTTCAACTGCTGGAACGGGGATATACATCCATTCCGGGCATGGAGTAGGTGTATGTGCCTACTCCTGTCCTCCTTTTCCTGTCATTGAATCCTGACATTACTCAAGTGTTGGGGCAGAGAGTTGAGTCTGCCTCCTGTTTGTTATCGGGGCTTTCCGACTAACTTCTCTAAATGATACCAAGTGAGACTGTTGGTAGGCTTGATTAGTACTAGCATGTGTATGTGCCTACTGATTACACTTTGCCGAACGTAGTTGACGAGATCCATCATATTTAGTCAGATGATCCTGCTGACTAATTGATGATGTATAAAAAGGTGTATGTTCCTGCCTATAGTACTCCATCGGAATGGCCTGGCGGGATTGGTGTGATGCTGCCAGATGAGTCTGCTGGACAACAAAATTAAAACGGGCAGGTGTATGTGCCAGCTCGTTACTTTCCACCAAGTTAGGTTGGTGGACTTCTTCGGAGATGATAGAGATGAGAACCTTCTCACTGTTAACCGGACATCACCTATAGCGATTCGTCTTGCCTGCATGGGTTTGAGGAACCTGAGCCAAACGCCTGGATTCGGTACCCTCATCATGTTGAGGGCGCACTGCCACACAATTTTGGCGGCGATTGTTGGTGGGAGCCCTCGGTAAGGACTCATGTCCGATTGAATTAAGTCCCTGAGGGGCCTGCTCATTCACCTCCCTAGAATAAGGGAGGGAATGGTGATTGCGTTCTGGGGATAACGACCCGAAACGGTTGGAGACGGTAGTCAGCACCGCCTGCTTCTTGATCACTGGTCTTCGTTGTCCGGACGACCAGTGCGAGTTGTTCACTTGGAGGGCTTTTTGGGTAGCCTCCAGAGTTGGGATGGTACCGTGTTGATGGTACTCTTTAACCAGCACGTTTGATACCCAGCATTGAAGACACTAAGTAGGTGATGTCATCCTCAGAGTGGACGACGATCCAGTAGGAGTAGCAGCAGTGGAATTTGCAGTAGCGGTATTCATAGGTGTGAACTTGAGAGCAGCCATTCTGGAAATGCAGAAGATTTTGGAAAAGAGTGCCTATTTTATATAATAGATCAAGATAAATTCTGCCACTACATCTTTTGTATGAGCACATATGTCAATGATTTTTTTTGATGGCCCTGTCATTGAGTTTTAAATAGGGGCCTAAAAAATAGGTAAAACATCATTTTAACTTGGTTAGGATTCACGTCGGGTTCACCATTTTTTGTTTCCATCGGAATTTGGGGATGACCTCCTTGATGGGAGGTTCAAACATTCCGATCGGTTTCTAACGGGTTGTTCGTAGAACCAGAAACATCCAATGATTCCACATCCATTTGGACCTACCTTCCAAAGGTAGGTGATCATTAGTTTGTGGACTGATGAGGCTTAGGAATTTGCATTGGTCAAGAGGATTGGAGGTCAGACTCATCACAACTTTTTGGGGGGAATTATTGTCTACTCCGGGACTCTCTTTATAGATTTAAGTTATGTTCATGAATCCTTATTACATTACCAAGTATAAAATGATCTTTCCTTCAGATCTGAAAATCAATGATTAAATATGTAGGATATTTAGAGAATCTTTTATATGTATTCGAGGTTCTTCATCGATAGAGAATCATATGTATTTATTAGAGATTCTTGGTCAATGGTATCCTTCGACACATTTATATATAAGTAGCTTGGTCATTATGATGACCATGATAGTTTTAAAGCCACTCAGTGGGGCACTTGAAGTTTATTGTCATTTATATGGACATAGATTATTTCAGAGTTGGGATCAAACCCGCAGATGGGCTACCTACGTATCCTTTGTTTAGAAAAGGAATCAGAACCCATGTATTTCGAGTAAGGGAGTATGATGTTTATGATTTATGGATCAAAGAAGGATGTCATAATTTCTTTTACACTCTAAGCTCACATGAGTCATGATCAGTGTGAGAAACAAGAGGTATTGGTAAAAACCAAACAATTGTTCCATGAAATATGCAATCATAAGAAATAATGTGGGGCTTATGTATGTATGACTACCCAGATATATGAAGATTAGGATTTACTTCAGGGAAGAAATACAAGAACAGGGTCCATAAAGGTATATGTACTTCATGGCGATTTGAATACTCTAACTTGGGGCTTACTCCTGAAAAGGAGGCCCAAATTAGGGGAGTACTTATGATTGGGTTTTACTCCTGAGAAGGAATCCCATATCAATGGTATATTAGGACTGGTTAAGAGAAATTAAGACTAGGTCTTACTCCTTAAAATGAGGCCCAGGTTAAGGGATTAGAAAAAATAAGGGTCTTGGGGCTTACTCCTGAAGAGGATTCCCATATTTGAGACTAGGGCTTACTCTTGAAAAGGAGGCCCAAGTTAATGATTATGACTGGGGATTATTCCTGAAAAGGAGTCCCAGGTTAATGATTATTACTGGGGCTTATTCCTAAAAAGGAGGCCCAAGTTAATGATTATGACTGGGGATTATTCCTGAAAAGGAGGCCCAGGTTAAGGGATTTGAGAAAATAAGGGACTTGGGGCTTACTCCTGAAGAGGATGCCCATATTTGAGACTGGGGATTAGTCCTGAAAAAGAGGCCCAGGTTAAGGGAATTATGGTTTGGGGCTTACTCCTAAGGAGGATGCCCATATTTGAGAACTTTAAGAATTGGGGCTTACTCCTGAGGAGGATGCCCAAATTAGGGGACTAGGGCTTACTCCTAAAGTGGATGCCAAGATTTGATAATTATGATTGGGACTTATTCTTGAAAAGGAGGCCCATATTTGAGACTGGGGATTACTCCTGAAGAGGAGGCCCAGGTTAAGGGAATTATTACTGGGGCTTACTCCAGAAAACGAGGCCCAGGTTAAGAGAATTTTGGTTGGGACTTACTCCTGAGGGGGATGCCCAAATTAATGAGGACCCGGGGCTTACTACTAAGGAGGATTCCGATAATTGGAAATTATGATTGGGGCTTAATATTGAAGGGGAGGCCTAGGATAATTATTATGACTGGGGATTATTTCTGAAAAGGGATGCCCAGGTTAATGAGTTCTCTCATCTTAAAGGATGAGGTTGAATGAATGAAATCTCAATCATTAGTGACCTAAAGATGTGTAAATCACTAGGTTTTGAGAGATATTCCATAGAATTCCTTTCAGATAAGGAATACAAATCAAGAAATCATGTCGTAAATGGATTTAAAGAGTTTCTTGAATATTGAATCTTGAATAGGAGAGGGGGAATGGCTTAAGAGGGGTGAAATGGGAAAGAAGGGCACCCAAAAAGGCAGGGGTGCACAAGTCCTGACAGGCGCATAAGTACTACATGGGCGCACAAGTCCTGGTCACACATGTATACCTACGTGACACATGGTTACTTGCGCGATGGTTAACCAGCAAGGAAATACTTGAGAGACTCTTGGTTAAAGCCTTTAGAATCATCCTGAGGTTCTTCAAGAAGAGTGGCACGCATGTTCTATTGAAGGAGTAAGGTGGCGCACATGTGTGGCCATTTCCCTTAAGGGCTGGCCACTTAGGCATGCAAGTTTTGATGAGTTTCAACACCTAGGCCTTCCTCCCCCTCTTTAGATCTTCCGTTATAGGTAATAAATTACCTTAGAAGTGTTTCGGAAGCTTTGAGAAGAGACTAGGGCGCCGGGAGCTCAAATCTGAGTTTCTGGAAAATTCCTCCTCAAATGGGGGGCCCCACATGGTCTATTTATAGTCTGGAGAATACCCCGGGCGGTTATCACTTAGGGCGCGCATGTCACTTGCACTACCATTAGGCTTCACGCAAGTCCACTTTCGCGACAGTTATGGAACTTTCTCGGCACATGTGCTTTTGAAGCCTTGTTCATGCCTTTCTCGATTTTTGATGTTTTCTTCAAAGGATGAATCAATTTGTGCTAAGTCATTTCCCTGTACATTCCTTTGGACTCTGTGACGAAAAGGAGCATCAATAGATACCTATAGTGCTCCCTACCTGACTATAAACTATAGTACACCCTATGTACCAAACCTATGATGCCTCTTTCTCTAAACAAGAGAATCCTTATGATCTAAGCATAAGATGCCAATAGTCCTCTCTACATGACTATAAACTTTATTGCACCCCATGTGCCAAACAAAGCATTCCTCTTTCTCCAAACAAGAGATTCCTTATTCTCTAAGCATAAGATGACAATAGTACTCTATACATGACAATAAACTATAGAACACCCTATGTGAGAATCGTAGGATTCCACATACTCTATATGAGAGATGTCTTATGATCCAAGAATAAGATGCCAATAGTCCTCTAGACATGACTATAAACTATAGTACAGTCTGTGTGACAATCATAGGATGCCTCTTGCTCAAAATAAGAGATGCCTTATGCTCCAAGCATAAGATTCCAATTTTCAACTCTAAATGATTATGGACTACAGTACACCCTATGTGACGATCATAGGATGCCTCTTGCTCCAAATAAGAGATTACTTATGCTCTAATCATAAGATGCCAATAGTCCTCTCTACATGACTATACACTTTAGTACACCTTATGTGCCAAAAATAGGATGCCTCTTTCTCCAATCAAGAGATGCATTATACTCCAGCAATAAGATACCAACAGTCCCTCTCAACATTACTATAAATTGTAGTACACCCTATCTGACAATCATAGGATGCCTCTTTCTCTAATTAAGAGATGCCTTATCCTCCCAGAATAAGATTCCAATAGTCTTCTCTACATGACTATAAATTGTAGTACACCCTATGTGAAAAACATAGGATTCCTCTTTCTCCAAACAAGAGATGCCTTATGCACCGAGCATAAGATACCAATAGTCCTCTCTACATGACTATAAACTGTAGTACACCATATGTGAAAATAATAGGATGCCTCTTTCCCCAAATAAGAGATGCCTTATTCTCCAAGCATAGGATTCCAACAGTCCTCTCTATATGAATATAAACTATAGTACACCCTATGTTCCAAACATAGGATGCTTCTTACACAATACGAGAGATGTCTTATGTTCCATGCATAAGATGCCAATAGTCCTCTATACATGACTACAAATTGTAGTAAACTATATGTGACAATCATATGATGCCTATTTCTCCAAATAATAGATTCCTTATGCTCAAAGCATAAGATACTAATAGTCCTCTCTACATGACTTTAAACAGTAGTACACCCTATGTGCCAAACATAGGATTCCTCTTGATCCAAAAAAGAGATGCCTTACGTTCCAAGTATAAGATTCCAATAGTCTTCTCTACATGAAAAAATATTGTAGTACACCATATGTGAAAAACATATGATGCCTCTTCCTCCAAACAAGTGATGCCTTATTCTCAAAGAATAAGATGCCAATAGTACTCTCAACATGACTATAAACTGTAGTACACCCTATCTGAAAATAATTGGATGCCTCTTTCTCCAAATAAGAGATGCCTTATTCTCCAAGCATATAATTTCAATATTCCTCTCTACATGACTATAAACTGTAGTACATCCTATGTTCCAAACATAGGATGCATTTTTCTCCAAACTATAGATGCCTTATTCTCCAGGCATAAGATGCCAACAGTCCACTCTATAGGACTATAAACTGTAGTAAACACCATGTGACAATCATTGGATACCTCTTTATACAAATAATTGAATAATTTTTCTCCAAGCATCGGATTACAATAGTCCTCTCTACATGACAATGAACTGTAGTAAACCCTATGTGCCAAACAGAGGATGCCCCTTGCTCGAAGAAAGAGATGCCTTATGCTCCCAGAATAAGATGCTAATAGTACTCTCTAAATGAATATAAACTGTAGTACAACCTATGTTACAATCATATGATGCCTCTTTCTCTAAATAAGATATGCCTTATGCTCTAATCATATGATACCACTATTCCTCTCTACATGAATACAAACATTAGTACGCCCTATGTGCCAAACCTAGGATGTCTCTTTCTCCAAACAAGAGATGCCTTATGTTCCATGCATAAGATTCCAATAGTCCTCTCTACATGAATATAAACTGGAGTACCTCGTATTTTCTATACATAGGATTACACTTTCTCCAAACAAGATATTACTTATTCTCCAAGAATAAGATGCCAATAGTCATCTCTACCCGAATATAAACTATAGTACACACTATGTGACAAACATAAGAAGCCTGTTGCTCAAAACATGAGATGCCTTATGCTCAAAGGATAAGATGCCAGTAGTCCTCTATGTATGATTATAAACTATATTACACCCAATGTGACAATCATATGATACCTTATGCTCTAAATAAGAGATTCCTTTTCCTCTAAGCATATGATTCCAATATTCCTCTCTACATGACTATAAACTGTAGTACACCCTATGTGCCAAACATAAGATGCCACTTGATCGAAACGAGAGGTGCCTTTTGCTCCAAGAATAAGAGGCTTATAGTGTAACACCCCAAGCTTCTATGGTACGTTTCCCTTTGAAGAATGTAATAGCGTGTGTTGTACGCAACATCGAGTTCTAACACACACCACAACCGATCAAACTAGCCGTTATGAATAGTAATACCTAATTTTTGAAATTATATATATTTTATATTTCAAAATGGACTTAATTTTTGGATTCATAATATCGAAATTATCCTAAGTTGAATTTTGGGTATTTTTCTGAGAACTTCCAATTTTTATAAATAGTGAAAAATACTTAAAAACCACTTTTTTAATCAAAATAATTTATACTGATAAATTATATTATTTAGTGGTTTTAAAGTATAATTAGAATATATTTTTCCACGTTTATCCAATGGTGTTCATTATAATTAATTTCACTTTGAAATTGGACATAACCAATTATCAATCTTTTGATATATATTGTTTCTTAAAAACACGCTATTTATTGTGACATCAGAAATTAATTATAAAATTAATTAATGAAACTTTTATGTTTGGAATTTTTTAAAATAGACATCATTTTTGAATTCGTAATATCAATTATAGCCTAGGGTGAAATTTTGGCATTGTTATGAAAAACTTCAATTTTTGATGAATAGTGAAATTACTAAGTGGTAGTTAAAAAACTGAATTTTTCATAAAACTTAATTTTACCGCTTCTGTGATTGGAATTTTGAAAATCCGAGAGACACGGTTAATATCGAGGTGTAAAATGTGGTTCAATGAGATGAAAATAATTTTTGGTGAATAATAACTTTTTTACTTTTATTTACCACGGTTAAAAGTAAATAGGGTAATTAAGGGTAAAAATGATATTAATATTACCCTAAAACATGTCATAATTCTATTGGACAAGTGTATCTCGACCAAAAACAACGTTAGGAATAAAATATTATCACTTAGGTCCACTTGAATTCGATTAGGACATTTATTATTATTTAATTCAAAGAAGAGTTAAAAGAGTTAAAATCAAAGTTTATATACTAAAACATTTTTAATATAGTGTTATACATAAGATAAATTAGATTTTAAATATTCATTAGAAAGATAAAAATATTTCTACTTAATTATAGTTTATTTATAATTTTTAGACCTTATATAATTTAATTTATTTATGACACAATGATGATGCAGTAATTAAGATAATAGTGAAAAATTAAAATAATTGATATTATAAATACCCAAATAAATATAATTTGAGACTTTTAATGAATTAAATTAATTTTCTAGGTTAATATGATATGTTAGGAGTGACTTTAGTGACGTTGTTTGAAGTAGTCATTCTGTTATGATTTTCACAAAAATCAATTATTGAATAGTGTCAAAATTGACATAAAAGAGTTTTTAAAACAAATATTATATTATTAATTGATATTAAATTCCTAAAAGTCTAAGGTTAGGAAAAGAGACTTATATCATTATATTTTTATCATTAATGGACAACTTGGGGGTCTCTTGGATGTATATAGTACGTTTATAAACCATTTAATATAAAAATACAAAGAGACATAGTAAAAGTGAAACTAATTAACTAAGAGTTAATACTTAATGATATGGTTAATATAGTAACCCAAACCTGTCTAAATTCTATTGGTTGAGTGGTTTTATACCTATCACCACCTTAAACTTTAAATAATCCACTTTGGAGCCATTATAAACCGAATATGAATTTATTATAAAATAATATTTCTAGCTTTTTCAAAGGTGCCCCTCACCCCTCTTATAAAAGGGAACTCTCACTTCTCATTAACTCACACCTTGAAAGCCTTTTGTCTCAGTCAAGCTCTGCCCAAATACTCTCTCAACTTCCCTAATTTTATTATAGAGGCCTTACTTTAGTCATAAAGTCAACTTAAGGAGCCCTTTTGATCAAATCAAAAGGAAGAACCCGAAGAAGAGGTAATGTTTTCACCACCCTTTTTCAAATTCATTTCTTCTTCCACTTATTCTTTCTTTGTTATTACCATTATAAAATAATGAATCCAGTATCCCCTATATACTGTAATATTATTATAAATATGGTATAACCATATTCAGTATTATATCCATCCTTTTAATGACATGTCACCATACGTGCGTACGTACGGTTTACCGTCTCCACGTCATGGTGTAATTTTTATTCAATAAATTATTATTTGGATGGGTATAATAATGATGTGTAATTCATGTAAATATTAAATATAACATGATAATGATTCTATATATATTATATACCATCCACTTATATATTATTTTAATATCAATAGAATGATATTGTCGCTCGTGCGTACGTACGGACTACCATCTCCACGAACGTGATAAGATTCATTCTCCATCATATCCATTCAAGTATAATTATCATTTGATGATTAATAATAGTATCTAAGGACGTGATATAATTCTGTATATGATTAAGATACAACCTATCCATGATAAACATGGCTTATGTAACAAAACATATAAAAGAAAATGAGTAAGTTAACAGCCGAAACAATGATAATACTAAGATATTATTAACAAATCAATGTTAAAAGATCATATATGATATCATATTAATATATATGATTCTTATATAATTTAATAACAAATATTTCACCGTTATACATGAGGTTAACCTACCCCAACCAAGGAAAAGTCCAAGGGAAGGGTTTATTTCGCAATCTCTTCATTATCTGAGGATGTTTATATGTAATAATATACTAGGATCCCTTTATCATCCACAGAAATGTTTCATAAAAATGAATTTCAATTTTTTTTACTATTTACTAGAATATGGGTTAAAGTCATTTATACCCTTGTTTGAATTTTTATAAGAGGTTTATAAAGGGATATTTCCATCGTTTTCCAAACAAGGTGATTTTTGACCTTTTCGACAAAATTAAGGTAAGAATGTTTTTTTAACTTCTACGGTGGGTGCGGCTATTTTCCGCCGTTATAAAATCGTCGAAGCTTACCTTAAAAGCTAATAAGAATATTTTCAAAGAAAATGTTTTATTTTATAAATATATGAATCTTAAATGATTTCACAATAGAATGAGATATTTCTCTAAAAAGAGTTTTGATTTCATCTATGTCAACATCCTTTGATGGTTTTTACACTTATTTGAAGTTGATTTATTATGAAACAAAACTACTATACTGTATTGAAGGTTTTGTGATATGTTTGACTGTGGATGTGTTATTTTTATACCATTCATGGTTTATGGATGAATTATTTACATTTCGTATGCTAGTTTTAATACGAATGTTTATGTTATGTTTAAACCTTTTCATATGGGAATGCATTGGACTTAATATGTGACGGGTGGAGCCCGCTATAGATCCTCGATGCATCGGTAGGTCTCATGAGACAAACTAGTGTCTTGGCATAAGGCCTTGACAAAATATTATTTGTAGTCTTGGCACGAGGCCTTGGCTATGTGGTTATGATAGTCTGGAATTATGCATTCCATCATTATGAAAGTGGTTATTGATATTGCATGTGATTATTCGATTAGTAGAATATCCATGTGAATAAGTAAATGGGATTATTTCATTTTATTTTTGCCATACTATGTTGAAGTTCATGTTTAAAAGGCTTTTTTTAGTTATACATTGCCTTAAATTTTTATTCTTATTTATGAATGTTTCTGCTATATTGTTATCCTTACTGGGCATTTGAGATCACCCCTTTTCTATGTTTTATTTTTACCAGGATGTGAAGAAGTAAATTATGAATGACCGGCAGGGATATTATGAGGGGATAATAGTTTGGACTATGGAGGAAATATGTTTTTGTAGTAGTTTTTCACTTTAGGATGTAATGTAAAACTTTATGAATATATCTAGTGTTTCCAAGGCTACTAAACCAATCGATCTTTCGAGATTTGATCTTTCTTGTGATCATTCCAATGTTATGTAATAATGCACCTACTCTGGTTAACTGGGGTTGGGGCGTTAGAGTTGGTATCAGAGGAAGTTTAGTACAAACCTTGGAAGCTAGATTTAGATAAGATCTGATTAGAGCACGTAGACCTAAGATGAACTTTGAGGATTAGTATAGAAGAAATTCCAAGAAATTTGGTACTGTAGAGATTTTGTGAGTTTTCCGAGCAATACATCCCTGTCTGGATACGAGAAGGTAGAGGCAGCTCTGGCACAAATGTACCTAGGGGTAAAACCCGAAAACACCGCTTTGAGTTGGACACGAATGGGAACTAGTGCATGACAACGGGCCTTGCTGCACTCTTGGTTACGACACTCCTGGGGGATATGCTTAAGATAACTCTCATTTTCTTTAGAAATCATTATAAAGGGTTTATGAGTATATACTTCCTCAAAGAAAACATTTTTATGATTATGGATTATATCCATAAATATTTCAATTTATGTTAAGTGTTTTATAAGTATGGAATTATGTATTTTGATTCATAAAATGATCTAGTTTATGCCATTGTTTAGAAATGGCGCCTAGTGGATGAAATGGAAACTGTATTAATGCACGCACTCCATGTAGGGATTTCCCTCCTGCTTAAGATAATTATAGTGGAGCTGGTGATGCGACTAGTGCCGATCTGCTAATCACCATTCTGGGACAACTCACTCAGGTTGTGAATAATAACCTTACCCGTATGGAGCACCCTGATCCGTAGCGTGGAGGATCAATGTTAGATCGCTTCATGAGGCAGAAACCACCAAAATTCAATGGGAGTACAAATCCATTAGTAGCTGAGAAATGGATAAGTTCCCTAGGGAAAATATTTCAGGCTTTGGGGAGTAATGAAAGGGAAAAAGTTATCATGGCAGTTTACCGCCTCACTGGAGATGCTGATAAATGGTGGTCATTGATTAAAAACACGAAGGAAGATGATGAAGTATCAAATATGGAATGGAGGGAGTTCAAAGATCTGTTTTTAGAAAAAAACATTCCTCGTGACCATCGAGCAGATATGGAAAGACAATTTCTGAGTCTGAGACAAAAGGTGGATGAGAATGTCGCAAAGTATGAGGATAACTTTGAAAGGTTAGCAAGGTATGATGTAGATTATATACGTAACCCAAGAAGTAATATTGATCGTTTCTTTGATGGGTTAAAACCATTTCTTCGTAGAGAATTAGTCTCACAATCTTTCTCGTCGTACGAATACATTGTCTCATGTTCTATCAAGACAGAAAAGGAATTCTATAAGTCTTATGACTTTAAAGCAAAGAAAGAGAAGAAGAGATCTTCTGATCAATCTGGGAATGGAAATAAGGGGAAGAAGGGAAAGGTTGAATATCCATCCTATGGTAAATGTGGGAAGAAACACCCCGGTACTTGCTTGAAGGGAATGGGTCTCTGTTACAAGTGTGGTGAGAAAGGCCATGATGCTCGTGAATGCAAAGGGAAGAAGGAAGCTACCAATGTTCAATGCTACAATTGCAGGGAGATGAGACATTATGCAAATGAATGTCCTAATCGTCAGGGAACTTACCTCAGAAAAGGCCAAGGGATCAAGGCCATGCTTATTCTATCACTACTACTGAGGTAGAAGCTCCGAAAGACGTGGTGGCAGGTAATTTAATGGTTTCCTCAAGTTTAGAAAATGAATTATTTGATTCTATATCATCACATTGTTTCATATCTTCCCAGTTTGCTAAGAAAATTAGATATTTACAATTTGATTTAACAATGGAGTTGTCAGTTAAAACTCCTAAGGGAAGTATCATTGCAACAAATTTTTGTGAATCAGTCCCCATTAGAGCACATAAATGTTCTTTATCTACTGATCTCATCGTCATACCTATGATTGAGTTTGATATAATCCTCGGTATGGATTGGATTTCGGACTATGATGTAAAGATTTATTGTAAGAAGAAGGAGGTTACAATTTTTGATGATGAGGAACACCTTATCTTTAGAGTAGAATCATCACCACCTAATTCTTATCTAGATCCACCCCCATTAGCTCAACTAAATTCAATTATTGGGCAGGAAGAGAATGAAATTACTGTGGGTGAGGAAAGGAATGTTCAAATAGAGGATGTACCTGTTGTGATAGAATATGTAGATGTGTTTCTGGAAGATTTACATGGACATCCTCCACAACGATAAGTTGAGTTTTCCATTGATTTAATTCCTGGATCAAGGCATATATCGAAGACCCCTTATAGAATGGCCACTGTAGAATTAGTTGAACTAAAGAAACAACTAGAGGAATTGAGTAATAAGGGATTTATTCACCCTAGTGTTTCTCCATGGGGAGCCCCTGTTCTTTTTGTTAAAAAGAAACATGTATCTATGAGGTTATGTATCGACTATAGGGAGATTAATGCCATAACAATAAAGAAAAAGTATCCCCTACCTCGCATTAATGATTTATTTGACCAACTGCATGGAGCTGAATACTTTTCAAAGATTGACCTTTGATCTGGATACCATCAGTTGTGTGTAAAGAAGGAAGACATTTCGAAGACAGCATTTCGAACCAGGTATGGGCATTACGAGTTTACTGTAATGCCATTTGGATTACTAATGCAACCTTTATATTCATGGATCTGATGAATAGAGTTTTCAAGTAATATATCGATGAATTTGTGGTGGTATTTATTGATGATATCTTGGTATACTCTAAAAGCTACGAGGATCATGAAAGTCAATCGCGCATTATCCTAAAGACTCTAAGAAGACATGAATTATATGGGAAGTTTATCTAGTGTGAATTCTGGATTCATGAGATTTCATTTCTTGGCCATATTGTCTCTAAAGAGGGAATCTCTATTGATCCTTTTAAGACCAAGGCATTCCAAGAATGGACAGCACCTACGAGTATAACTGAGGTATGCAGTTTTATTGGTTTGGTAGGTTATTATCGACATTTCGTCCAGAATTTTTCCCGATTGGCAAAGCCATTAATGAAGCTCACACGTAGAGGGGTTAAATTTGTTTGGAAAAAAGAGTGTGAAGAATGTTTCTAAGAACTAAACAGTAGATTAGTCAATGATCGTATATTGAATCTACCATCAGGGAATGATGGGTTCATTATTTATAGGGACGCATCAAAGAAAGGACTTGGTTGTGTCCTTATGCAGAATGATAGGGTTATTCTCTATGCATCACGACAGTTGAAAATTCATGAGAAAAACTATCCTAATCATGATCTTGAGTTAGTAGCTGTGATCTTTTCTTTGAAGATATGGAAGCACTACCTCTATGGTGAAAAAATGTGAGATTTATAATGATCACAAGAGTTTGAAGTATATTTTCTCACAAAAAGAACTCAACATGAGGCAAAGGAGATGGCTTGAATTACCCAAGGATTATGATTTTACGATACACTACCACTCGGGGAAAGCAAACAAGGTGGAAGATGATTTGAGTAGAAAGGATCATGGATTTTTGAACAATATGAGAATTGAAAGGGATCCAATTTTCATGGATCTAGTAAAGATGGACATGGGAATAACTAGGGAAGGTGAAACATCAATTCTTTTTCAAATGGTTGACAATCCATCTTTACTAAAAAGTATTAAGAGTTCTCAGACCGATGATGAAGAATTTAAAAATAATATTACAGCTGTGAATGATGGGAGATTGAGAGACTTTGTGTATGAAGAAGGAATTTTGAAATTCGGGAAGAGGATTTGTGTTCCCGATATACCTGATCTAAAAAGGGAAATTTTAGATGATGCTCATAGTTCCAATTTCTCTATACACCCTGGGAGCACCAAAATGTATAGATATTTGAAGGAACATTTTTGGTGGGACAACATGAAGAGGGAGATTGCTGATTTTGTGTCAAGATGTATGGTTTGTCAACAAGTGAAAGCTGGAAGGCAACAAACTGGTGGAGTATTGCAACCTCTTCCCATACCGGAGTGGAAATGGTACAATATTACGATAGACTTTGTCATGGGGCTACCAAAGAATCCTAGAAAGAACGATGAAATATGGGTTATTGTTGATCGTCTTACCAAGTCAGAACATATTCTTACTATAAGAGAAGATCTACCACTGGAACTTCTAGAAAGACTATACATTGACGAAGTTGTGAGACTTCATGGAGTACCCCTATCGATTGTTTCTGATCGTGATCCCTATTTTACTTCAAGATTCTGGAAAAGTCTTTAGAATGCCTTGGATATTGAACTTCATTTGAGCACTGCCTACCACCCTCAAACAGATGGACAATCAGAACGAACTATTCAAACCTTAGAATACATTTTGAGATCCTGCTCACTTGACTTTCAGGGTATGTGGTATCAATATTTACCTCTGGTAGAATTTTCCTATAACAATAGCTTCCATTCGAGTATTCAGATGACACCATATGAAGCGTTATATGGAAAGAGATGTCGTATACCAACCTATTGGGATGAAGTTGGTGAATGAAAACTTGTAGGCCCAGAACTGGTGGAGGAAACGATGGAAAAGGTGAAGGTAATCCAAAATCACATCAAAGAAGCTCAAAGTAGGCAGAAGAGCTATGCTGATAATCGAAGGAAGGATTTGGAATTTCAAGTCGGTGATCATGTTTTCCTGAAGGTATCTCCATGGAAGGGAGTCATACGTTTTGTTAAGAAAGGTAATTTGAGTCCCAGGTAAATCAGACCTTTTGAAATTCTAGAACGAATTGGGGTTGTTGCTTACCGATTGGCAATGCCGCCAAGTCTCTCCAAAGTTCACGATGTGTTCCACGTATCTCTATTGAGGAAATACATGCCTGACCCAACACATGTACTCACCTATGAGGAATTAGAACTGGAACCCGATCTGTCTTATTGCGAAGATCCCGTCAATATTCTTGACACGAGAGAACAAGTACTGAGAAACCGGACGACGCGTCTGTTAAAAGTCTTGTGGAGAAACCATAAGATGGAAGAGGCAACGTGGGAACCCGAGGAACTTATGATGAAGAACCACCTGAGTCTTTTCATGTGGTGGTATTCTAAAAATTTCGAGGACAAAATTATTTTAAGGAGGGGAGAATGTAACACCCCACGCTTCTACGGTACGTTTCCCTTTGAATAATGTAATAGCGTGTGTTGTACGAAACATCGAGTTCTAACACACACCAAAACCGATCAAACTAGCCTGTATGAATAGTAATACCTACTTTTTGAAATTATATATTTTTTATATTTCAAAATGGACTTCATTTTTGGATTCAGAATATCGAAATTATCCTAAGTTGAATTTTTGATATTTTTCTGAGAACGTCCAATTTTTATGAATAGTGAAAAATACTTAAAAACAACTTTTTTAATCAAAATAATTTATAGTGACAAATTATATTATTTAGTGGTTTTAATGTATAATTAGAATATATTTTTACCATTTTATCCAATGGTGTTCATTATAATTAATTTCACTTTGAAATTGGACATAAACAATTGTCAATCTTTTGATATATATTGTTTCTTAAAAACACGCTATTTGTTGTGACAGCGGGAATTAATTATAAAATTAATTAATGAAAATTTTATGTTTGGAATTTTGTAAAATAGGCATCATTTTTGAATTCGGAATATCAATTATAGCCTAGGGTGAAATTTTTGCATTGTTCTGAAAAACTTCAATTTTTGATGAATAGTGAAACTACTAAGTGGTAGTTAAAAAACTGAATTTTTCATAAAACATAATTTTACCACTTATGTGATTGGAATTTCAAAAATACTAGAGACACGGTTAATATCGAGGAGTAAAATGTGGTTCAATGAGATGAAAATAATTTTTGGTGAATAGTAACTTTTTACTTTTATTTACCACGTTTAAAAGTAAATAGGGTAATTAAGGGTAAAAATGATATTAATATTACCCTAACACATGTCCTAATTCTATTGGACAAGTGTATGTCGACCAAAAACAACCTTAGAAATAAAATATTATCATTTAGGTCCACTTGAATTAGATTAGGACATTTATTATTATTTAATTCAATGAAGAGTTAAAAGAGTTAAAATCAAAGTTTATTTACTAACACATTTTTAATATAGGGTTATACATAAGATATATTCGAATGTAAATATTCATTAGAAATATAAAAATATTTCCTACATAATGATATTTTATTTATAATTTTTAGACATTAAATAATTTAATTTATTTATGACACAATGATTATGCAGTAATTACCATAATAGTGAAAAATTAAAATAATTGATATTATAAATACCCAAATAAATATAATTTGAGACTTTTAATGAATTAAACTAATTTTATAGGTTACTATGATATGTTATGAGTGACTTAAGTAACGTTTTTAGAAGTATTCATTCTGTTATGATTTTAACAAAAATCAATTATTGAATAGTGTCAAAATTGACATAAAAGAGTTTTTAAAACGAATATTATATTATTAATTGATATTAAATTCCTAAAAATCTAAGGTTCTGAAAAGAAACTTATATCATGATATTTTTATCATTAATGGAACACTTGGTGGTCTCTTGGATGTATATAGTATGTTTATTAACCATTTAATATAAAAATACAAAGAGACATTGTAAATGTGAAACTAATTAACTAAGAGTTAATACTTAATGATAAGGTTAATATAGTAACCCAAACCTGTCTAAATTATATTGGTTGAGTGGTTTTCGACATATCCCTACCTTAAACTTCAAATAATCTACTTTGTATCCATTAGAAACCGAATATGAATTTATTATAAAAGAATATTTCTAGATTTTCTAGAGGTGCCCCTCACCCCTCTTATAAAAGGGCACTCTCCCTTCTCATTAACTCACACCTTCACAGCCTTTTGGCTTAGCCATACTCTACCCAAATACTCTCTAAACTTCCCTCATTTCATTATATAGGCCTTCCTGTAGTCATAAATCCATATTAAGAAGCCCTTTTGATCAATTCAAAAGGAAGAACCCGAAGAAGAGGTAATGTTTTCACCACCCTTTAGTAAATTCATTTCTTCTTCCACTTCTTCTTTATTTGTTATTACCATTATAAAATAATTAATCCAGTATCTCCTATATACTGTAATATTATTATAAATATGGTACAACCATATTCATTATTATATCCATCTTTGAATGACATGTCACAATACGTGCGTACGTACGGCTTACCATCTCCACATCGTGGTGTAATTGTTATTCAATAAACTATTATTTGTATGGGTATAATAATGATGTGTCATTCATGTAAATAGTAAATATAACATGATAATGATTCTGTATATATGATATACCATCCAATTATATATTATTTTAATATCAAAATAATGATATTGTCGCTCTTGCGTACGTACGGACTACCGTCTCCACGAACGTGATAAGATTCATTCTCCATCGTATCCATTCATGTATAATTCTCATTTGATGATTAATAATAGTATCTAAGGACTTTATATCATTCTGGATATGATTAAGATACAACCTATCCATGAAAAACATGGCTTACGTAACAAAACATATAAAATAAAATGAGTAAGTTAACACCCAGAACAACGATAATACTAAGATATTATTAACAAATCAATGTTAAAAGATCATATATGATATAATATTAATATATATGATTCTTGTATAATTTAATAACAATTATTTCACCATTATACATGAGGTTAACCTACCCCAGCCAAGTAAAAGTACAAGGTAAGGGTTTATTTTGCAATCTCTTCATTATCCAAGGTTGTTTATACGTAATAATCTAATGAGATCTCTTTATCATCCACATCCATGATTCTTAAAAATGAATTTCAAAACATTTTTACTATTTACTAGAATATGGGTTAAAGTCATTTATACTCTTTTTGACTTTTTATAAGAGGTTTATAAAGTAATCTTTCCGTCGTTTTCCAAACAAGGTGCTTTTTAACCTTTTCGACAAAATTAAGGTAAGAATGTTTTTTAACTTATACGGCGGGTGCTGATATTTTCCACCGTTATAAAATCATCGAAGCTTCCCTTACAAGATTATAAGAATATTTTCAATGAAAATGTTTTATTTTATAAATATATGACTCTTAAATGATTTCAAAATAGAAAGAGATATTTCTCTTAAAAGAGTTTTGATTTCATCTATGTCAACATCCTTTGATGGATTTTACGCTTATTTGAAGTTGATTTATTATGAATCAAAACTTCTATATTGTATTGAAGGTTTTGTGATATGTTTGACTGTGGATGTGTTATTTTTATACCATTCATGGTTTATGGATGAAGTATTTACATTTCGTATGCTAGTTTTAATACGAATGTTTATGTTATGTTTAAACCTTTTCATATGGGAACGCATTGGAATTAATATATGACAGGTGATGCCCGATATAGCTCCTCGATGCATCGGTAGGTCTCATGAGACAAACTAGTGTCTTGGAAGAAGGCCTTGAAAAAATATTATTTGTAGTCTTGGCACGAGGCCTTGGATATGTGGTTATGATAGTCTGGCATTATGCATTCCATCATTATGAAAGTGGTTATTGATATTGCATGTGATTATTCAATTAGTAGAATATCCATGTGAATAAGTAAATGGTATTATTTCATTTTATTTTTTCTATACTATGTTGAAGTTCAAGTTTAAAAGGCTTTTGTTTTAGTTATACATTTCCTTAAATGTTTATTCTTATTTATGAAAGTTTCCGCTATATTGTTATCCTTACTGGGCATTTGAGCTCACCCCTTTTCTATGTTTTATTTTTCCCAGGATGTGAAGAAGTAAATTATGAAGGACCTGCAGGGATATTATGAGGGGATAATAGTGTGGAATATGGAGAAAATATATTGTTGTAGTAGTTTTTCACTTTATGATGTAAT
This sequence comes from Viscum album, assembly GCA_963277665.1. Taxonomy (NCBI): domain Eukaryota; kingdom Viridiplantae; phylum Streptophyta; class Magnoliopsida; order Santalales; family Viscaceae; genus Viscum; species Viscum album. The sequence continues at coordinate 1,534,529,614 of OY728121.1, read as the reverse complement.
GTAAAACTTTATGAATATATCTAGTATTTCCAAGGCTACTAAACCAATCGGTCATTCGAGATTTGATCTTTCTTGTGATCATGCCAATGTTATGTAATAATGCACCAACTCTAGGTAACTGGGGTCAGGGCGTTAAAAATAGTCCTCTCAACATGAATACATACAACAGTACACCCTATGTGACAATAATAGGATGTCTCTTGCTCCAAATAAGAGATTCCATATGCTCCAAGCATAAGATACCTATATTCCTCTCTACATGACTATAACTATAGCACAAGCTATGCGCCAAACCTAGGATGCCTCTTGCCCCAAACAAGAGATGCCTTATTCTCCAAGAATATGAATCCAATAGTCCTATCTAGATGAATATAAACTATAGTCCACCCCATGTTCTAAACATAAGATTCCTCTTACTCCAAACAAGAGATTCCTTATGTTCTCAGCATAAGATGCCAATAGTCCTCTATACATGACTATAAACTGTAGTACACCCAATGTGTCAATCATAGTATACGTCTTGATCTATATGATTGATGTCTTATGCTCCAGGAATAAGATTCCAATAGTCCTCTCTACATGACTATAAACTGTATTACATGCTATGTGACAATCATAGGATGCCTCTTGCTCCAAATAAGAGATGCCTTATGCTCCAAGCATAAGATGCCAGTAGTCATCTCTAAATGACTATAAACTGTAGTACACCCTATGTGACATCCATAGGATGCCTCTTCCTCTAAATAATAGATGCCTTATGCTCCAATCGTAAGATGCCCATTGTCCTCTCAATATGACTATAAACTGTAGTACACCCTATGTGCCAAAAATAGGATGCCTCTTGATCCATAAAATAGATTCCTTATACTCCATGAATAAAATGCCAATAGTCCCTATCAACATGACTATAAACTGAAGTACACCATATTTGACAATCATAGGATGCCTCTTACTTCAATTAAAAGATGTCTTATTCTCCCAGCATAAGATGCCAATAGTCCTCTCTATATGACGATAAACTGCAGTTCACCCTATGTGGAAAACATATGATGCCTCCTGCTCCAAACAATATATGCCTTATAGAATGAGCATATGATGATAATATTCCTCTCTACATGAATATAAACTATAGTAAACCCTATGTGACAAGCATAGGATTCCTCTTGCCCCAAATTAGATATTCATTATTCCCCAATCATAGGATGCCAATGGTGCTATCTACATGACTATAAACTGTAGTACACCCTATGTTCCAAACATAGGATTCCTCTTACTCTATTAGAAAGATGTCTTATGTTCACCGAATAATATTACAATAGTCCTCTCTACATGACTATAGACAATAGTACACTCTATGTGACAATCATTGGATGCCTCTAGCAACAAATAAGAGATGCCTTATGCTCCAAGAATAAGATGCCAATAATCCTCTCTACATGACATTGAACTTTTGTACACCCTATGGGCCAAACATAGGATGACTCTGGATATAAAAAAGATATTCCTTATTATCCAAGAATTAGATTCCAATAGTCATCTCTACATGACTATAAATTGTAGTACACCCTATGTGCCAAACATAGGATGCCTCTTGTTCCAAACCATAGATGCCTTATGCTCAAAGAATATTATTCCAATAGTCCTCTCAAAATGACTACAATATGTAGTACACCCTATCTGAAAATCATTGGATTCCTTTTTCAACAAATAAGAGATTCCTTGTGCTCCAAGAATAAGATGTCAATAGTCCTCTCTACATGACTATAAACTGTAGTACATCCTATGTTCCAAATATATGATGCCTCTTGCTTCAAACTGGAGATTCCTTATGCTCCAAGCATAAGATGCCAACTGTCCTCTCTATAAGAATATATACTGTAGTACACCCTATGTGACAATCATTGGATGCCTCTTTCTCCAAATAAGAGATTCCTTTTTCTCCAAGCATTGGATTCCAATAGTTCTCTCAACATGACTATAAACTCTAGTACACCCTATATTCCAAACATAGGATGTATCTTGAAAGAAACAAGGGATGCCTTATGGTCCAATCATTAGATGATAATAATCCTCTCTACATGACTATAAACTTTTGTACGCCCTATGTTACAATCATAGGATGCCTCTTGCTCCAAATAAGTGGTTCCTTATGCTCCAAGAATAAGATACCAATAGTCCTCTCTACATGAATATAATCTGTAGTACACACTATGTGCCAAACCTAGAATGCCTCTTGATCAAAACAAGAGATTCCTTATGCTCCATGCTTAAGATTCCAATAGTCCTCTCTATGTGACTATAAACTATATTACACCCAATGTGCCAGACATAGTGAAGTTCCCAGTCAGGATCCAAGTATCACTGAGAGGGGGAGGGGGTGAATCAGTGATATCGTTTTCTGTTTAAGTTTGCCTTTTTTTGAAACAACCTTCGCCTCCTATTAAAGAGTTTCTTCCCTGCTGAATACACACAACCACAGGAACACAAGATTTACAAGGTTCACTACTCAACAAGAGTAGCTACGTCCTTGGTATGGTACGGAAACAATCCAGTACAACACAATCTACTAGAAAACAATCCTTTGATGTGGAATACAATGAGTAGGATATACCCTTACACTCATGCAGCACTTTGAAAACAATCCAATAGTGCGTGTGATCCCTCTTAGCACAAATAGGGTAACACAATGTTTCAGTGCTTCTTTACAATTGAATAGATGTATTCTCTGAAGTACAAATCTTCACTTTCTTACCCAGAAGCCGGTAAGAACTCTCTTACGCACTACTGAATACGTGTGAAGACCCAAAATATTTCACGCAGCCTTTAGGGTGACTTTCATGCAATTCAAATGGATTGCGCCTAAAAATACCTTTTGGCGCGAGAAACGTTTTCGCGCAACTTTCCTTTTGCGTGCAACTTTTTCTCTTTTCGCGCAACTTCTCAATTTTCCGCGCAGCTATCCTCTTTTCATGCAAACTTCTTTCTTTTTGCGCAACTCACTTAGCGTATAATTTATGCGCACCAGAGCTTGGGATTTCTTCTAAGTGTCGAGAATTTACAAATGAAAAGGGTTAGCCTCATATTTATAGGCATTTTTGAACCCGCGCGAAAAACACTAATCCGCGCGTAAAACCTCCTCCATGCGCGGAAAAAATCTTTTATGCAACTTCATATTTCGTGCCATGCTTCAATATTTCGTGCACCTCATGCCTTTTCCATTTTTCATCCTTCTAAGCATGAAGCACCAATTGCACGCAAAATTCCACACCGCATTCCATATTGCGCGCAAACCCAATCTTTCCCGCGACATCATATTTCATGCACTGCTCAAATCTTTCGCACATTTCATGCCTTTGCCAATTTTCGATCTTCTGATCTCGAACCAGATTTTGCGCGAAAAACATCATTCCTCTATTTCGCGTATCTCACAGATTTTTCGTGCAACCCGCTACTATTTTGCGCATCCCGCAGATTTTTCGCGCAACCCGCTACTATTTCGCGCACCACTTTATTTTTTCACGCAACCTGCCTAATTTCCGTGCACTCCATTCCTTTTTCACTTTTCAATGTTCTGACCTTGAATAAATCCTTTCACATAAAAATATAAACCATCTTCAATCTTGCACGCAACATCCATTGCGAAGCTCATTTCTTATCTCCCGATTTTCAGGCCCTAAAATTTGGCAAACACTGGAAAACAACACCACCTTAAATTGTGCTTTTCTGCCGTCCCCAGATTGTCTATTGCTTTTTCATTTTATCTCTTTACTACTTCCCATAATCATTCTTCTTTTCTTATCACGAATCCCACTATCGTGATATTTATCCTTTGATAGATTAGCTTTAGCATCGTCAGAGTTAAAATGGGAACTGAAACTTCCCTATCTCCCAGCATCATCATTCCTTCCAATCAAAACTTTATATGACTGGCATCATCATTTATCCCCCTTTCATTCATAAGGCTTTCATCACAAGTTCTTCTAACTCATGATATGTGTGAAATACATACCAGCAATGCATCATCTGATTTATGATCCTTCTACAAAGTGAATTGATTTATCTTCTTTGACAACAAAATACAACACTATGCAAAAGCTAACTCTTCAAACTTTCTTCTCCATTCAACTTGGTCCCAACAATATCCCCCTTTGGATTTTGTTGTCAACTAAGATTCATAAATCACTGAACTTTGAAACCTTTTGAAATGGATTACTTATCAACAATTCTAAGCCTACGTGAGCTAACTCATTGTAGGAAACAAGAATTATTGACAGCCAAAACCATGCTGTCCAAAAGCAGTGACTGTGAAATCTCATGAACGTACCTCCTCATCCTTCTTCAGAACATCTTTCAACCTTCTACTGCAGCATTCTTCACTTCTTCAACTTTCCTGTAAAACAATTTGTTTCCAATAACCACTCTAACAAACAGTTAGAATAGTTCACACACATACATGCTGAATTCATAGCTTACCCACAACTCCCCCTTAAGAAATTCTTCCTTATGTATAGATTTATGAAACAATTCTCCCCCTTGAAAAAACTATCCAAAGGTAAGACGAGAGAGGGGACAGAAACATGTACCTTAATCTTGATGAGAAGGAGGTTGTACACCGATGTTCAACCTCAATTTTTCAAATGGTTCCTTCAGTAACAGTATTGTAAATATATCAGCAATTTGTTCAGATGTAGGAACATACTCCAGCCTCAGTTCATTCTTTTCAACATGCTCTTTGATGAAGTGGTACTTTATATCAATGTGTTTTGAACGAAAATGTCGCACTGGATTTCTTGTAAGATTTATTGCACTCTGATTATCACAACCCAAGAGCAATGGTAGCTTTACTTCAATAAGTAGATCTTCCAGCTGAGTCTTCATCCACATTAGTTGAGTTGCAGCTTGAGTAGCAGAAACATACTCAGCTTCAGCTGTGCTAAGAGTTACTGAATTTTGTTTCTTGGTATACCTACTAACACAACTTTTCCCTAGAAAGAATACTCCACCAGATGTGGATCTTCGATCATCAACATTTCCTTCCCAATCAGCATCAGAATACCCGAATAGATCAATATTTTCAGATCCTTCATACCGGATTCCAAAATTTGTTGTGCCTTTGATATATCTGAGAATTCTTTTTCCAGTAATCAAATGTGATTCTTTAGGAGCACTCTGAAATCTTGCACATAAAGTAACAGCATAGACGATGTCAGGTCTTGAGGCAGTCAAATATAGCAGACTTCCAATCAGCTTTCGAAATTCTTTCTGATCAACTTCCTTGCCTTCTATATCTTTAGACAACTTGGTTCCCACTGAAATCGGTGTGGAAACTGGTTTCGAATTTTCCATGCCAAAATTCTTCAGATGTTCCTTAGCATACTTTTCTTGAGACAAAAAAACATGATTCTTCTTCTGTGAAATTTGTAACCTAAGAAAGTACTTCATTTCTCCCAGCATGGACATCTCAAATAACTTCTTCATCTCCTCAGCAATTTTTTCACATGAACTTTCATCATTTCCAGAAAATATAATATCATCGACATAAACAATAACGATTAGTGAAAACTCCTGACATTTCTTGATGTAGAGATTGCTGTCAACTCTCCCTTTCTTAAAGTTCATCTTCTTCAAGCAAGTATCTAATTTAGAATACCATGCTCTCGAAGCCTGTTTTAGTCCATACAGAGCCTTCTTCAATCTGCACACATAGATTTCATCTTTCCCAATAACAAATCCACAAGGTTGATCAATGTAAACTTCCTCGTCAAGATCACCATTCAAGAATTCAGATTTTACATCCATTTGAAATATTTTGTAACCTCGTTGTGCAACAATGGCAAGAAATATTCTGATTGTTTCTAATCGAGCTACTAGAGCAAAGGTTTCATCAAAGTCAATGACTTCAATTTGTGAATACCCTTTTCAGACCAATCATGCCTTGTTTCTTATTACATTACCTTCTTCATTCAGCTTGTTCTGAAAGACCCACTTTGTACCAATAATGTTCTTGTTGTCTGGCTTGGGTACAAGTTCCCAAATATTGTTCTTCTCTATCTGATCGAGCTCTTAATTCATAGCATGAACCCATTCTGGATGCTCAAATGCTTCATTTACATCATTCGGTTCAACTTTCGAATAAAGAGAAGTATGTGATATAGCATTCGTTGTTCTTCTTGTTTTAACCCTTTAATTTTTATCTCCAATAATTTTTTGAGCCTCCACTTGTTTCCTCAACCTAGGATGAGTTGTTTGAACTCCATCCTCATCACTTGATATTTATGAGTCAGATTACTCTTCTTGAGTAGGATGAACAAAGTCTGCAACATTATCAGAATTTTTAACAAAATCTTCTATATCCCGCTCGACTTCCACATCAACATATGACTGCTTTTCTTTCTCAGCATTTTCAACAACTTTTACATCTGAAGAATCAATAATTCTTCCTGTTTCTTTGTTGAGGCATCTATATCCTCTTCCTTCTGGAGCATAGCCAAGAAAAATTCCGTCATCTCCTCTTTGCTCAAACTTTCCCAGATTTCAACCTTTCTTCTTTATAATACATGGACTCCCAAAGACTCTCAAGTGTTTCAGACTAGGAGTTTTTCCATAGAAAATTTCATATGGAGTAATATCTAAGTTTGGCCTATAGAAACACCGGTTCTGAATATACACAGCAGTGATCATGGCTTGCCTCCAATAATAATGAGAGAGACTATGTTCAAGTAACATAGTTCTCCCCATTTCCACCAGACTTCGATTCATTCTTTCAGCCACCCCATTTTGTTGAGGTGTGTATGGTGAACTGAACTCATGCCGAATTCCATGTTTCTCAAGATAACTTTCAAACTATTAATTCTTATACTCACCACCATTATCAGTTCTCAACTTATTCACTGAATACTCACATTCTTTCTCTGCTTTCCTTCTGAAACTCTTAAACATTGTTAGAGCATCTGACTTATGTCTCATGTACATAACACAAGTAATGCGAGTAAAGTCATCAATGAAAGTAATGAAGTACTTATCTACATTTGAATATTGATTGCTCATTGGTCCACATATATCTAAGTGTATGAGTTCCAAGGGTCTTTTTGAGTGAATTTCAACTCTCTTGTGCATAGAATTAGAAATCTTCCCTTTCTCACAAATAGTGCAGCACCAATCTCTTTCTCTTGATAAATCAGGAATATCCCGAACACTGTCTCGCTTTGATAACATGGACATATTTCTCTAAAAAATGTTCCCCAGCCTTTTTTGCCATAATTTATTTTCATCCGCTACACCCATGTAACAAGAGTTCTGCACTTCACCAACTTGGAACAAATTCCCTCTTGTACGTTGGCCCCTTGTAACTATGTTTCCATCATTTTCACTTTTCACAACAAATCCATATTTTCTGAAGATCAATTTGTTGCCCTCATCACAAAGTTGTGACACACTAAGTAGGTTATGTTTCAGCCCATCAACATATAGTGTTTTTCTGGATTTCATTTTTTCTTTTCCAATGATGGGCGATCCAACACCTTTGATCCTTAGAGATTCATCATTTCCAAATGTCACAGTTCCTTCTTTAAAGTCTTTCACATTCTTCAACAGCTTGAAGTCTCCTGTCATATGAGACGAACATCCACTATCAAGAATCCATGGACGTTATCATTTTGTAGATTTCAAAGCAGTTTCAACAACAAGTGCTTTTTGTTCTTCCTTTTCCTTCACTTTCTGTTGTGCTTATTCCAATTTCCTAGCCAAATCAATGTGTTCTGGCCAGAGAACCATGCATTCTTTCTTTTCAGACTTACCAGACTTGTCCCTTTTGGATTTTAAAAACTCTATCTTCTGAGGATTATAAAAAAAATTTTGTTGCTCTGGTAACACACTAAGGTAGCCCTTAGCAAGATGTCCAGGTTGATCACATCTTTCACAGTAAATTTCCAGTGGTTGAAATCTATTCTCAACTTTCACACCAGTCTTCTCAGATATCTTTTGAAACTTATTTGGAGAACTTATATTTTGAAAGGGTTGACTCCCCCTCAATACTTGTCTTTCAAAACTTTTGGAATAGTTGTAATGTTGTTGGTTGAACCAACACATACTTTCCATGTGTCCGAATCCACCACAATACCAGCAGTAACCATAGAAAGAATATTTACCTCTGAAACTTTTATACTGACTGGAGTTGTGAACACGCTTCTCAAGAACCATCATGTTTTCATTTGTAACTCTCTTTTTCAGCTCAAATTCATCAGTACCAGAATTATTATAAGTTTTTCTTGACTCAGGATTTTTATGCACTTCTGATTTTTCTGCATTGCTGATTTTGACCTCATACTTTGTCTTTTAAGCCTTGTTCTTATCAGAACCAGTTTTGTCTTTCATTTCAACCTTTGAAGGTAACTTTTGTAGATCCTTGTTTGGTTCATTCTTACTGGAAAATTCACCAACTTCTGAGATAGAATTTTTGGAACTAATATTCATTTCTTTAGCTTTTTGCAGTTTTTGTTGGACAAGTTCCAACTCTTCTTCTTTTGCCTTCAGCTTCAATTCAAGATGATCAATACGATTCTTTGTATTCTCAAGAGAATTTTTCAGATCATCAATCTCCTTTTCCATCTTGATTTTCTCATCAGTAAAACCTTCTTGATTGTTTAATGTGGAATTTTCATTTATCAACTTCTTGTTTTCTTTCTCAAGCTTTCTGATCTTCCTCAAACATTCCTTCAACTCTTCTTTCAGATACTGTTCAAGTTGAGTCTCATCTTCTTCAGTACTACTACTCTCATAATCATCATTATTCACTGTTGCAAAAAAGTTACTCTCTCTAGTTTTTTCAGTAGTATATTTTTCTGATTTAGTCTCGCTATCATCATATTCTTCATCTTTTTACAAAAAGCTTCTTCTTTTTGATTTAAAGAGATTTTTATTCAGACCTCTACAAGAATATTTATCTTTTCGACCCTGTTTCTTCCATGACCTTCTTGATCCTCTGTCTTCTTCATCACTGACATCATCTTTCCCTTTTTGAGGGCAATTAGCCGCAAAGTGGCCAACTGCTCCACATTCAAAACATTTTAAAGGGAGTTTCCCTTTGTATTTCCCTGTGCGTCTTTTAACATTTTTAGAAAACAAGGATAGAATTTCATCAAAATTTTGACATACCTCATTTTCAGAGTCGGATTCACCAGCTTCTTCATTAATAAGAATTTTCTTCAACTTCTCTTTCTTTTCTTCCTTGAAAGACATTTCTCTATTGCTTTTTTCTTTTCTCTTCATGCTCTTCTGTCTTCTCATCTCATAAGTGATGAGAGTACTGTGAAAATCATCAAGAGATAATGTTTCCAGGTCCCTGCCTTCTAGTGAAGAAACTTTAGCATCAAATTTGTCAGGCATAATTCTCAGGATCTTTTCAACAACTGTATCATCTTATAAATTTTCACCAAGACATCTAATTGTACTGACAATGTCATTAAACCTAGTAAATAATTCCCCAATAGATTCAGATTCTCCCATTTTCAAGTCTTCATACTTAAGCCTCCAGATTTGTAGTTTTTCCTTCTTCACTTTTGTATTTCCTTCATAGATATCCATTAGCTTATCCCAGATGCCTTTTGCAGTAGCGACAACTTTCACTCTTAAAAACTCACTCTCAGAAAGTGATGAGAGTAATGCATTTTTAGCTCTTCCATCATTCTCAAGATTGTTCTTATCGACAGGAGTAAGAGGGACCTTGTCATCAATAGCAGGAAATCCATCTGTTGTAGTTTCAAGAACTTCATATACAAGTGACATAAGATAAGGCATCATTCTGTCCTTCCAAATGTGATAGTTCTTTCCATCGAAGATTGGAATCCCCTTACTATTTAGGCAATTTAGATTCTCCATCACAACATCTCTTCAAACACTTCAGCAGAGAACAAACGAAGGGAACCTCCCTCTAATACCAATTGAAGTTCCCAGTCAGGATCCAAGTATCACTGAGAGGGGGAGGGGGTGAATCAGTGATATCTTTTTCTGTTTAGGTTTCCCCTTTTTTGAAACAACCTTCGCCTCCTGTTAAAGAGTTTCTTCCCTGCTGAACACACACAACCACATGAACACAAGATTTACAAGGTTCACTACTCAACAAGAGTATCTACGTCCTTGGTATGGTACCAAAACAATCTAGTACCACACAATCCACTAGAAAACAATCCTTTGATGTGGAATACAGTGAGTAGGATATACCCTTACACTCGTGCAACACTTTGAAAACAATCCAATAGTGCGTGTGCTCCCTCTTAGCACAAATAGGGTAACACAATATTTCCGTGCTTCTTTACAATTGAGTAGATGTATTCTCTGAATTACAAATCTTCACTTTCTTACCCAGAAGCCGGTAAGAACTCTCTTACGCACTACTGAATACGTGCGAAGACCCAAAATATTTCACGCAGCCTTTAGGGTGCCTTGCGTGCAATTCAAATGGATTGCGCATAAAAATCCCTTTTGGCGCGAGAAACATTTTCGCGCAACTTTCCTTTTGCGCACAACTTTTTGACTTTTTGCGCAACTTCTCAATTTTCCGCGCAACTATCCTCTTTTCATGAAAACTTCTTTATTTTCACGCAACTCACTTAGTGTATAATTTACGCGCAGCAGAGCTCGGGATTTCTTCTAAGTGTTGAGAATTTACAACTGACAAGGGTTAGCCTCATATTTATAGGCATTTTTGACCCCGCGCGAAAAACACTAATCCGCGTGTAAAACCTCCTCCATGCGTGTAAAAACTCTTTTATGCAACATCATATTTCGTGCCATGCTTCAATATTTCACACACCTCATGCCTTTTCCATTTTTAATCCTTCTAAGCATGAAGCACCAATTGCGCGAAAAATTCCACACCGCATTCCATATTGCGCGCAAACCCAATCTTTCCCGCGACATCATATTTCGCGCACTGCTCAAATATTTCGCGCATTTCATGCCTTTTCCAATTTTCGAGCTTCTGATCTCGAACCACATTTTTCGCGAAAAACATCATTCCTCTATTTCGCGCATCTCGTAGATTTTTCGCGCAACCCGTTACTATTTCGCGCATCCCGCAGATTTTTCGCGCAACCCGCTACTATTTCGCGCACCACTTTATTTTTTCGCGCAACCTGCCTAATTTCCGCTCACTCCATTCCTTTGTCACTTTTCATTGTTCTGACCATGAATAACTCCTTGAACATAAAAAAATATAAACCATCTTCAATCTTTCACACAATATCCATTACCAAGCTCATTTCTTATCTCCTGATTTTCAGGCCCTGAAATTTGGCAAACACTAGAAAACAACGCCACCTTAAACTGTGCTTTTCTGCTGTCCCCATATTGTCTATTGCTTTGTCATTTTATCTCTTTACTGCTTCCCATAATCATTCTTATGCTCTTATCATGAATCCCACTATCGTGATATTTATCCTTTGATAGATCATCTTTAGCATCGTTAGAGTTGTAATGGGAACTAAAACTTCCCTATCTCCCAGCAGCATCATTCCTTCCAATCAAAACATTATATGACTGGCATCATCATTTCTCCCCCTTTCCTTCATAAGGATTGCATCACAAGTTCTCCTAACTCATGATATGTGTGAAATACATACCAGCAATGCATCATCTGATTTATGATCCTTCTACAAAGTGAATTGATTTATCTTCTTTGACAACAAAATAAAACACTATGAAAAAGCTAACTCTTCAAACTTTCTTCTCCATTCAACTTTGTCCCAACACATAGGAAGCCTCTTGCTCAAAACAAGTGATGCCTTATGCTCAAAGCATAAGATTCCAATATTACTCTTTAAATGACTATAAATTGTAGTAAAACCTATTGACTATCATAGGATGCATCTTTCTCTATACTAGAGATGTCTTATGATTGATGAATAAGATTCCAATAGTCCTCTCTACATGACTATAAACTGTAGTACACCTTGTGTGACAATTATAGGATGCCACTTGCTCCAAATAAGAGATGCCTTATGCTCCAAGCAAAAGAATCCAATAGTCCTCTCTACATGACTATGAGCTGTAGTACACGCTATGTGACAATCATAGGATGCCTATTTCTCCCAATAAGAGAGGAATTATGCCCCATGTATAAGATTCCAATAGTCCTCTCTATATGTCTATAAATTGTAGTACACCCTATGTGCCAAACATAGGATACCTCTTGCTCCGAACAAGAGATGCCTTATGATCCAAACATAATAAGAAAATAGACCGCTCTACATGATTATAAACTATAGCAAACCCTATGGTACAATCATAGGATGCCTCTAGATCTATATGAGAGATGTCTTATACTCTAAGAATAAGTTGTCAATAGTCCTCTCTACATGACTATAAATTTTAGTACACCCTATGTGACAATCATAGGATTCCTCTTGATGCAAATAAGATATTCCTTATGCTCCAAGCATAAGTGGCCTACAGTCTTCTCTACAGGAATAGAAACTATACTACACCCTATTTGACAATCAAAGGATGCCTCTTTCTCCAAATAAAATATGCCATATGCTCCAAGAATAAGATGCCAATAGTCCACTATACATGACTATAAACTGTAGTTTACCATATGTGCCCAACGTTGGATGCCTCTTTCTCCAAATAACAGGTGCCTTATGATCCAAGCATAAGATTCCAATAGTACTCTCTACGTGACTATAAATTGTAGTACTCCTTATGTGACAATCATAAGATGCCTCTTTGTCCAAATAAGATATGCCTTATACTCCAAGCATAAGATGCCAATAGTCCTCTCTGCATGACTATAAAATATTGTACACCCTATGTGCGAAACATAGGAAGCCACTTTCTCTAAAAAAGAGATGCCTTATGCTCCAAGAATAAGATTCCAATAGTCCATTATATATGACTATAAACTGTAGTACACCCTATGTGACAATCATAGGATGCCTTTTGCTCCAAATAAGAGATGAATTTTTCTCCAAGCATAAGATACCAATAGTCCTCTCTATATGATTATAAACTCTAGTACACCATATGTGCCAAGCATTGGATGCCCCTTGCTCGAAATGATAGATGCCTCATGCTCCAAGAATAAGAATCTAATTGTCCACTCTACATGACTATAAACTATAGTACACTATATGTGACAATCATAAGATGCCTCTTTCTCCAAATAGGAGATTCCATATGCTCCAAGTATTAGATACCTATAGTTCTCTCTACAAGACTATAACCTATAGTACACCCTATGTGCCAAACCTTGGATTCCTCTTGCTCCAAACAAGAGATGTCGTATTCTCCAAGCATAAGATGCCAATAGTCTTCTCTACATGATTATAAACTGTAATACACCCTATGTTCCAAACATAGGATTCCACTTTCTCCAAACAAGAGATGCCTTATGCTCTAAGCATAAGATTCCAATAGTACTCTAATTGAATATAAACTATAGTACACCATATGTGATAGTCATTGGAAGCCTCTTTCTCCAAATAAGTGACGCCTTGTGCTCCAAGAATTAGATGCAAATAGTCCTCTCTACATGACTTTAAACTGTAGTACACCCTTTGTGACAAACATAGTATGCCTCATGATCCAAACAAGAGATGCCTTATGCTACAAGCATAAGATGTCAATATTCCTCTCTACATGACTATAAAATTTAGTTATACCCTATGTGACAATAAAAGGATAACTCTTGCTCCAAAAAAAAGATTCCATATGCTCCAAGAATAAGATGCCAATAGTCCTCCCTGTATGACTATAAACAGTATTACAACCTATGTTCCAAACATCAGATGCCTCTTGCTCCAAATAAGAGATGCCTTATGCACCAGGCATAAGATTCCAATAGTCCTCTCTACATGACTATAAACTATAGTACACCCTATGTGACAATCATAGGATGCCTCTTTCTCCAAATAAAAGATGACTTATGATCCAAGAATTAGATGCCAATAGTCCACTATACATGACTATAAACTGTAGTACACCATATGTTCCCAACGTAGGATGCGTCTTACTCCAAACAAGAGGTTCCTTATGCTCCAAGAATAAGATGCCAATAATACTCTCTACATGAATATAAATTGTAGTACGCATTATGTGACCATCATAGGATGACACTTTCTCCAAATAAGATATTCATTATTCTCCAAGCATAAGATGCCAATAGTCCTCTCTTCATGACTATAAACTATAGTACACCCTATGCGGAAAACATAGGAAGCCTCTTTCTCTAAACAAGAGATGCCTTATTCTCCAAGCATAAGATTCCAATAGTCCTCTCTATATGAATATAAACTGTATTACACCCTATGTGACAATCATACGATGCCTCTTGATCCAAAAAAAGAGATGACTTTTTCTCCAAGCTTAGGATACCAATAGTCCTCTCTACATGACTATAAACTATAGTACACCATATGTGCCAAACATAGGATGCCTCTTGCTTGAAACAATAGATGCCTTATGTTCCAAGAATAATAAGCTAATAGTGCACTCTACATGACTATAAACAGTAGTACACCATATGTGACAATCATAGGATGCCTCTTGCTCCAAATAGGAGAAGCCATATGCTCCAAGAATTATATAACTATAGTCCTAACTACATGAATATAACATATAGTACAACCTATGTTCCAAACCATGGATGCCTCTTGCTCCAAACAAGAGATGCCATATGCTCCAAGCATAAGACGCCAATAGTCCTCTCTACATGACTATAAACTTTAATACACCCTATGTGCCAAACATAGGATTCCTCTTGCTCCAAGTAGGGGATTCCTTATGCTCTAATCATAAGATGACACTAGTCCTCTACATGACAATAAACTATAGTAAACCATATGTGACAGGCATAGGAAGCTTCTTGCTATAAATAAGTGACGCCTTGTGCTCTAAGAGTTAGATGCAAATAGTCCTCTGTACATGACTTTAAACTATAGTACACCCTATGGGCCAAACATAGTATGCCTCATGATCCAAACAAGAGATGCCTTATGCTCCAAGAATAAGATGTCAATATTCCTCTCTACATTACTATAAAATTTAGTTACACCCTATGTGACAATCATAGGATAACTCTTGATCCGAAAAAAAGATGCCATATGCTCTAAGAATAAGATGCAAATAGTCCTCCCTATATGACTATAAACAGTAGTACCACCTATGTTCCAAACATCAGATGGCTCTTACTCTAAATAAGAGATACCTTATTCGCCAAGAATAAGATTCCAATAGTTCTCTCTACATGAATATAAACTGTTGTATACTCTATGTGAAAATCATAGGATGCCTCTTTTTCTAAATATGAGATGCCCTATTATCCAAGCATAGGATGAAAAAAGTCCCCTCTACATGACTATAAACTATAGTACACCCTATGTGCCAAACATAGGATGCCTCTTTCTCTAACGAGAGATGCCTTATGCTCCAAGAATAAGATGCCAATAATCCTCTATACATAAATATAAATTTTAGTACACCCAATGTGACAATCATAGGATCCCTCTTACTCCAAATAAGAGATTCTGTATTCTCCAATCATAGGATGCGAATAGTCTTCTCTACACGACTATAAACTATAGTACACCCTATGTGCCAAACATAAGAAGCCTCTTTCTCTAAACAAGACATGACTTATGCTCCAAGCATAAGATTCTAATAGTCCTCCCTATATGACTATAAACTGTAGTACACCCTATGTGACAATCATTGGATGCCTCTTTCTCCAAATAAGAGATGAATTTTGCTCCAAGCATAGGATACCAATAGTCCTCTCTCCATGACTATAAAATATAGTACAGCATATGTTCCAAACATAAGATGCCTCTTGCTCGAAATGATAGATGTATTATGCTCCAAGAATAAGAAGCTAATAGTCCACTCTACATGACTATAAACTTTAGTACACCATGTGTGACAATCATAGGATGCCTCTTGCTCCAAATATGAGATTTCATATGCTCCAAGCATTAGATACCTATAGTCCTCTCTACATGACTATAACCTATAGTACACCCTATGTGCCAAACCTTAGATGCCTCTTGATCCTAACAAGAGATACCTTATTCTCCAAGCCTACGATGCCAATAGTCCTCTCTACATTACTATAAACTGTAATTCACCCTATGTGCCAAACATAGGATTCCTCTTGCTCCAAACAAGAGATTCCTTATTCTCTAAGAATAAGATTCCAATAGTCCTCTACATGACTATAAACTATAGTATACCATATGTGACAGTCATAGGAAGCCTATTTCTCTAAATAAGTGACGCCTTGTGGTCCAACCATTAGATGAAAATAGTCTTCTCTACATGAATTTAAACTGTAGTACACCCTATGTTCCCAACATAGTATGACTCATGATCTAAACAAGAGATGCATTATGCTCCAAGCATAATATGTCAATATTCCTCTGTACATGAATATAAAATTTAGATACACCCTATGTGAAAATCATAGGATAACTCTTTCTCTGATGAAAATATTCCATATGATCCAAGCATAAGATTCCAATAGTCCTTCCTACATGACTATTAACAGTAGTACAACTTATGTTCCAAACATCGGATTCCTCTTGATCCAAACAAGAGATTCCTTATGCACCAAGCATAATATTCCAATAGTCCTCTATACATGAATATAAACTATTATACACTCTATGTGACAATCATAGGATGCCTCTTTTTCTAAATATGAGATTCCCTATGCTCCAGGCATAGGATGCAAACAGTCCCCTCTACAAGACTATAAAATGTAGTACACCCTATGTTCCAATCATAAGATGCCTCTTGCTCTAACGAGAGATGCCGTATTTTCCAAGAATAAGATTCCAATAGTCCTCTCTACATAAATATAAACTGTAATAAACCCTATGTGACAATAATAGGATGCCTCTTACTCCAAATAAGAGATTCCTTCTGCTCTAATAATAAGATGCCAATATTTCTCTTTATATGACTATAAAATGTATTACACCCTATGTGCCAAACATAGGATGCCACTTGGTCCAAACAAAAGATGCCTTATGCTCCAAGCATAAGATGACAATAGTTCTCTCTACAAGACTATAAACTATAGTACACCATATGTGCCAAACATCTTATGCCTCTTGCTTCAAACATGAGAGGACATATGCTCCAGGCATAAGATGCCAATAATCCTATCTACATGTCTATATACTGTAGTACACCCTATGTGACAAAAATAGGATGCCACTTTATCTAAATAAGAGATTCCTTATGCTCCAAGAATAAGATGCCAATTTTCCTCTCTACATGACTATAAACTATAGTACACCCTCTGTGAAAAAATAGGATGCCTCTTTCTCTAAAAGAGAGATGCCATATTATCCAAGAATAAGATGCCAATATTCCTCTGTACATGACTATAAACTATAGTACACCCTATATGACAATCATATGATGCCGCTTGCTCCAAATAAGAGGTGCATTATGCTCCAAGCATAATATACCAATAGTCCTCTCTACATGACTATAAACCGTTGTACCCCATATGTACCAAACATAGGATTCCTCTTGATCCAAAGAAGATATGACTTATGATCTAAGAATAAGATGTCAATAGTCCCCTCTACATGACTATAACCTATAGTACACCCTATGTTCTAAACATAGGATGCCTCTTGCTCAAAACAAGAGATTCCTTATGCTCTAAACATAAGATGCCAATAGACCTCTCTACATGACTATAAACTATAGTACACCCTATGTGATAATCATAGGATGCCTCTTGCTCTATATGAGAGATGTATTATTCTCCAATCATAATATACCAATATTCCTCTCTAAAAGAATATAAACTGTACGACACCCTATATGACAATAACAGGATCCCTCTTGCTTCAAATAAGATATGCCTTATGCTTCAATCATAAGTTGCCTATAGTCTTCTCTACTTGACTATAAACTATACTACACCATATATGACAATAATATGATGCCTCTTGCTCCAAATAAATGATTCCATATTCTCAAAGTATAACATTCCAATAGTCCTCTATAAATGACTATAAACTATAGTACACCCTATGTTCAAATGTAGGATGCCTCTTTCTCCAAACAAGGGATGCCTTATGCTTCAATCATAAGATTCCAATAGTCCTCTCTACATTACTATAAATTGTAGTACAATAAATGTGAAAATCATTGGATGTCTCTTGCTCTAAATAAGAGATGCCTTTTGCTCCAACCATAAGATGCCAATTGTCCCATCTACCTGACTATAAACTATAGTACACACTATGTGCCAAGCATAGGAAGAGTCTTGCTCAAAACAAGAGATGCCTTATTATCCAAGGAAGATATGTCAGTAGTCCTCTCTATATGACTATAAACTACAGTACACCCTATTTGACAATCATAGGATTCCTCATGCTCTAAATAAGAGATTAATTTTCCTCCAAGAATTGGATTCCAATAGTCCTCTATACATGACTATAAACTATAGTACACCCTATGTGCCAAACATTGGATGCCTCTTGCTCGAAATGAGATATGCCTTATGCTCCAAGATTTAGATGCTAATAGTCCTCCCTAAATGAATATAAACAGTAGTACACCCTATGTGACAATCATAGGATGTATCTCTCTCCCAATAAGAGATTCCATATGCTCCAAGAATAAGATACCTATAGTCCTCTCTATATGAATATAAACTATAGTCATCCCTATGCGCCAAACCTAGGATTCACCTTGCTCAAGACAAGAGATTGCTTATGTTCTAAGAATATGATGCCAATAGTCCTCTCTAGATGAATATAAACTGTAGTACACCCTATGTGCTAAACATAGGATTCCTCTAGCTCCAAACAAGAGATGCCATATTATCTAAGCATAAGATTCCAATAGTCCTCTATACATGGCTATAAACTGTAGTACACCCTATGTGACAATCATAGTATGCCTCTTTCTGTATATCAAAGAAGTCTTATGCTCCAAGAAAAAGATGCGAATAGTCCTCTCTACATGACTATAAACTGTAGTAAACACTATGTGGCAATCATAGGATGGTTCTTGCTCCAAATAAGAGATGCCTTATGCTCCAAGAATAAGATGCGAGTAGTCATATCTAAATGACAACACCCTATGTGACAACCATAGGATGCCTCTTGCTCAAATAAGAGATTCCTTATACTCCAAGCATAAGATGCCAATAGTCCTCCCTATATGACTATATACTATAGTACACCCTATGTGCCAAAAATAGGATGCCTCATGATCCATACAAGAGATTCCTTATACTCCAATAATAAGATGCCAATAGTCCCTATCAACATGACTATATACTAAATTACACCCTATATGACAATAATTGGATGCCTCTTGCTTCAATTAAGAGATGCCTTATGCTCCAAACATAAGATTCCAATAGTCCTCTCTACATGACTATAAACTTTAGTTCACCCTATGTGGAAAACATATGATGCCTATTACTCCAAATAAGAGATGCCTTATGCAATGAACATATGATTCCAATAGTCCTCTCTACATGACTATAAATTGTACTACACCCTATGTAACAATCATAGGATGCCTCTTTCCCCATATAAGAGATTCCTTATTCCCCAATCATATGACGCCAACAGTCCTCTCTACATGACTATATACTGTAGTACACCCTATGTGTCAAACATAGGATGCTACTTACTCTATACGAGAGATGTGTTATATTCCACGCATAAGATTCAAATAGTCCTCTCTACATGACTATAATCTATTGTACACTCTATATGACAATCATAGGACGCATCTTGCTCCAAATAAGAGATTCCTTATTCTCCAATCATAAGATTCCAATAGTCCTCTCTACTTGACTATAAACTTTAGTAAACCATTTTTTAAAAACATAGGATACCTCTTGCTCTAAAAAAATGCCTTATGCTCCAATAATTGGATGCCAATAGTCCTATATACATGACTATAAATTGTAGTACACGCAATGTGCCAAACATAGGATGTATCTTTCTCCAAACAAGAGATTCCTTATAATCAAAGAAGAAGATTCCAATAGTCCCCTCAACATGACAATAATCTGTAGTACACCCTATCTGAAAATCATCGAATGCCTTCTACACCAAATAAGAGATGCCTTATGCTCCAAGCATAATATTCCAATAGTCCTTCCAACATGACTATAAACTGTAGTAAATCCTATGTTCCAAACATAGGATGCCTCTTGCTCCAAACTAGAGATGCCTTATGCTCCAAGCATAGGATGCCAATAGTCCTCTCTATAGGACTATAAACTGTAGTACACCCTATGTGACAATCATTGGATGCCTCTTGCTCCAAAGAAGAGATGCCTTTTTCTAGAAGTAGAGGATTCCAATAGTCCTCTCTACATGACTATAAACTCTAGTACACCCTTTGTGCCAAACATAAGATGACTCTTGCTAGAAACAAGGGATGCCTTATGCTCTAAGAATAAGATTCTAATAGTCTTATCTACATGACTATAAACTTTAGTACATCCTATGTTACAATCATAAGATTCCTGTTGCTCCAAATAAGATATTCCTTATGCTCCAAGCAAAAGATACCAATAGTCCTCTCTACATGAATATAATCTTTAGTACACCCTATGCGCCAAACCTAGGATGTCTCTTGATCAAAACAAGATATTCCTTATGATCCATGCATAAGATTCCAATAGTCCTCTCTACATGACTATAAACTGCAGTACACCCTATGTGCCAGACATAGGATGCCTCTTGCTCTTAACAAGAGATGCCTTATGCTCAAAGCATAATATGCCAATAGTCCTATCTAAATGAGTATAAACTATAGTAAAC
Source organism: Viscum album (assembly GCA_963277665.1). Classification (NCBI taxonomy): domain Eukaryota; kingdom Viridiplantae; phylum Streptophyta; class Magnoliopsida; order Santalales; family Viscaceae; genus Viscum; species Viscum album. The sequence continues at coordinate 1,534,508,807 of OY728121.1, read as the reverse complement.
CCTGTTGACAATCATAGAATGCTGCTTTCTCTATATGATATATGTCTTATGATCCATGCATAAGATTCCAATAGTTCTCTCTACATGACTATAAACTGTAGTACACCCACGTGACAATTATAGGATTCCACTTACTCCAAATACGAGATGCCTTATGCTCCAAGAAAACGATGCCAATAGTCCTCTCAACATAACTATAAACTATAGTACACCCTATGTGACAATCATAGGATGCCTCTTGCTCCAAATAAGAGAGGCCTTATGCTCTAAGAATAAGATGCCAAGAGTCCTCTCTACATGACTATAAACTGTAGTACACCATATGTGCCAAACATAGGATGCCTCTTTCTCCAAACAAGATATGCCTAATTCTCCAAACATAAGAAGCCAATAGTCCACTATACATGACTATAAACTATAGTAAACCCTATGTGACAATCATAGGATGCCTCTAGCTCAATAAGGGAGATGTCTTATGCTCTAATAATAAGATGTCAATATTACTCTATACATGACTATAAATTGTAGTAGACCCTATGTGACAATCACAAGATTCCTCTTGATGAAAATAAGATATGCCTTATGCTGCAAGCATAAGTGGCCTATAGTCTTCTCTACATGATTATAAGATATAGTAAACCCTATGTGACAATCATAGGATGCCACTTGCTCCAAATAAAAGATGCCTTATGCTCCAAGCATAACATACCAATAGTCCTCTATACATGACTATAAACTGTAGTACACCATATGTTCCAAACGTAGGACGCCTCTTGATCCAAACAAGAGATTCCTTACGCTCCATGCATAAGATTCCAATAGTACTCCCTACATGACTATAAATTGCAGTACGCCTTATGTGACATTCATAAGATTCCGCTTTCTCCAAATAAGAGATGCCTTATGCTCCAAGAATAAGATTCTAATAGTCCTGTCTACATGACTATAAACTATGGTACACCCTATGCGCCAAACATAGGAAGCCTCTTTCTCTAAAAAAGAGATGACTTTTTCTCAAACCATAAGATTCCAATAGACCTCTTTATATAACTATAAACTATACTACACCCTATGTGACATTCATAGGATGCCACTTTCTCCAAATAAGAGATTCCTTTTTCTCCATGCATAGGATTCCAATAGTCCACTCTACATGAAAATAAACTATAGTACACCATATGTGCCAAACATAGGATGCCTCTTTCTCGAAACGATAGATGCCATATCCTCCATGAATATAATGCTAATAGTCCAATATACAAGACTATAAACTATAGTACACCATATGTGACAATCATAGGATGCCTCTTGCTCCAAATAGGAGATGCCATATGCTTCAAGAATTATATACCTATAGTCCTCTCTTTATGACTATAACCTATAGTACACCCTATGTGACAAACCTTGGATGCCTCTTGCTTCTAACAAGAGATGCCTTATGCTACAAGCCTAAGATGCCAATATTTCTCTCTACATGACTATAAACTGTAGTACACCCTATGTTCCAAACATAGGATTCCTCTTGCTCCAAACAAGAGATGCCTTATGCTCTAAGAATAAGGTTCCAATAGTCCTCTATACATAACTATAAACTGTAGTACACCCTATGTGAAAATCGTAGGATTCCACTTGAACTATATGATAGATTTCTTATGCTCCAAGAATAAGATTCCAATAGTCCTCTCTACATGATTATAAACTGCAGTACACTCTATGCGACAATCATAGGATGCCTCTTGCTCCAAATAAGAGATTCCTTATGCTCCAAGAATAAGATGCCAATAGACATCTTTAAATGACTATAAACTGTAGTACACCTTATGTGACATTCATAGGATTCCTATTGATCCAAATAAGAGATCTCTTATGCTCCAGGCACAAGATTTCAACAGTCCTCTCAACATGACTATAAACTGTAGTACACCGTATGTGAAAAAAATAGGATACCTTTTTCTCCATACAGGAGATTCCTTAAACTCACAGAATAAGATTCCAATTTTCCCTCTCATCATGACTATGAACTATAGTACACCCTATGTAACAATCATAGGATGTCTCTTGCTCCAATTAAGAGATGCCTTATTCTCCCAGCATAAGATGCCAATAGTATTCTCTACATGACAATAAACTATAGTACACCCTTTGTGGAAGACATAGGATGCCTCTTTCTCCAAACAAGAGATACCTTATGAACCAAGCATAAGATGCCAATAGTCCCCTCTACATGACTATAAAATGTAGTACACCCTATGTGACAATAATAGGATGCTTCTTTCCCCAAAAAAGAGACACCTTATTCTCCATGCATAGGATGCCAATAGTCTTCTCTACATGACTATAAACTATAGTACACCTTATGTTCCAAACATAGGATGCCTCTTACACTATACGAGAGATGTGTTATGCTCCAAGCTTAAGATGCCAATAGTCCTCTCAACCTGACTATAAACTGTAGTACACTCTATGTGACGATCGTAGGATGCCTCTTTCTCCAAATCAGAGATGCCTTATGCTCAAAGCATAAGATTCCAATAGTCCTCTCTACATGAAAATAAACTATATTACACCCTTTGTGCCGAACATAGGATTCCTCCGGATCCAAAAAAGAGATGCCTTATGCTCCAAGCGTAAGATGTAAATAGTATTCTCTACATGAATATAAATGGTAGTACACAATATGTACCAAACATAGGATGCCTCTTGCTCCAAAAAAATATGCCTTATGCTCATCTAATAAGTTTCCAATAATCCTCTCTATATGACTATAAACTATAGTACACCCTATCTGACAATCATAGGATGCCTCTTGCTCCAAATAAGAGATGCCTTATACTCCAAGAAAAAGATGCCAATAGTCCTATTTACATGACTATAAACTGTAGTACATCCTATGTGCCAAACATAGGATGCATGTTTCTCCAAACTATAGATGCCTTATGCTACAAGCGTATGATGCCTATAGTCCTCACTATAGGACTATAAAATATAGTACACCCTATGTGATAATCATTGGATGCCTCTTGCTCCAAATTAGGGATGCATTTTTCTCCAAGAATAGGATTCAAACAGTCCTATCTACATGACTATAAACTGTGGTAAACCCTATGGTCCAAACATATGATGCCTCTAGATCGAAATAAGAGATGAATTATTATCCAAGCATAAGATGCTAATAGTACTCTCTACATGACTATAAACTGTACTACACCCTATGTGACAATCATATGAGGCATCTTTCCCAAAATAAAAAATGCCTTATGCTCCAAGCATAAGATGCCAATAGTCCTCTATACATGACTATAAACTGTAGTACAACCTATGTGCCAAAAGAAAGATGCCTCTTGCTCCAAACAAGAGATTCCTTACGCTCCATGCATAAGATGTCAATAGTAATCTCTACATGACTATAAACTTTAGTACACCTTATGTGACAATCATAGGATGCCTCTTACTCCAAATAAGAGATGCCTTATGCTCCATGCATAAGATGCCAATAGTCCTCTCTACATGACTATAAACTATAGTACACCCTATGTGCCAAACATAGGAAGCCTCTTTCTCTAAACATGAGATGCATTATTCTCCAAGCATAAGATTCCAATAGTCCCCTCTATATGACTATAAACTCTAGTAAACACTATGTGACAATCATAGGATGCCTCTTTCTCCAAATAAGAGATGCCATTTGATCCAAGCATATGATTCCAATAGTACTCCCTACATGACTATAAACTGTAGTACACCATATGTTCCAAACATTGGATGCCTCTTGCTCGAAACAATAGATTCCTTATGATCCAAGAATATGATGCTAATAGTCCACTCTACATGATTATATACTGTAGTACACCATATGTGACAATAATAGGATGCTTGTTTCTCCAAATAGGAGATTCCATATGCTCTAAGCCTAAGATACCTATAGTCCTCTCTACATGACTATAAACTATAGTACACACTATGTGCCAAACCTATGATGCCTCATTCTCTAAACAAGATAATCCTTATGCTCCAAGCATAAGATGCCAATAGTCTTCTCTACGGGACTATAAACTATAGTGCACCCCATGTGCCAAACATTTGTTTCCTCTTTCTCCAAACAAGAGAAACCTTATTCTCTAAGCATAAGATGACAATAGTCCTCAATACATGACTATAAAATGTAGAATAACCTATGTGAGAATCGTAGGATGCCACATAATCTATATGATAGATGTATTATGATCCAAGAATAAGATTCCAATAGTCCTCTCGACATGACAATAAGTTGTAGTACAATCTGTGTGACAATCATAGGCTACCACTTGCTCCAAATAAGAGATTCATTATGCACCAAGAATAAGATACCAATTTTCATCTCTAAATGATTATGAACTACAGTACACCCTATGTGACAATCATAGGATGCCTCTTTCTCCAAATAAATGATGCCTTATGCTCCTAGCATAATATTCCAACAGTCCCCTCTATATGAATATAAACTGTAGTACAACCTATGTGCCAAAAATAGGATGCCTCATTCTCCAATCAAGAGATGCCTTATACTCCATGAATTAGATGCCGATAGTCCCTCTCATCATGACTATAAACTGTAGTACACCCTATGTGACAATCCTAGGATGCCTCTTGCTCTAATTAAGAGATGCATTATGCTCCTAGAATAATATGCCAATAGTCTTCTCTACATGACTATAAACTGTAGTACACCTTATGTGGAAAACATAGGATTCCTCTTGCTCCAAACGAGAGATGCCTTATGCAACGATCATAAGATGCCAATAGTCCTCTCTACATGACTATAAGCTGTAGTGCACCCTATGTGACAATAATAGGATGTTTTTTCCCTAAATAAGAGATTCCTTATTCTCCAAGCATAGGATGCCAATAGTCCTCTCTACATGAATATAATTTATAGTACACCCTATGTTCCAAACATAGGCTGCCTCTTACACAATACGAGAGATATCTTATATTCCATGCATAAGATACCAAGTGTCCTCTCTACATGACTATAAACTCTAGTAAACTCTATTTGAAAATCATAGGATGCCTCTTGCTCCAAATAAGAGATGCCTTATGCTCAAAGCATAAGATTCCAATAGTCCTCTCTACATGACTATAAACTATAGTACACCCTATGTGCCAATCATAGGATGCCTCTTGATCCAAAAAAGAGATTCCTTATGTTCCAAGCATAAGATGCCAATAGTCATCTCAACAAGAAAATAAATTGTAGTACACCCTATGTGCCAAACATAGGATGCCTCTTCCTCCAAACAAGAGATGCCTTATCCTCAAAGAATAAGATGCCAATAGTCCTCTCAAGATGAATATAAACTGTAGTACACCCTATCTGAAAATAATAGAATGGATCTTAATCCAAATAAGAGATGCCTTAGGCTCCAAGCATATAATTCCAATAGTCCTCTCTACATTACTATTAACTGTAGAACATCCTATGTGCCAAACATAGGATGCATGTTTCTCAAAACTAGAGATGCCTTATTCTCCAAGAATAAGATGCCAATAGTATTTTCTATTGGACTATAAACTGTTGTAAAAAAAATGTGAAAATCATTGGAGGCCTCTTTCTCCAAATAAGTGAAGCATATTTATCCAAGCATCGGATTCCAATAGTCCTCTCTACATGACTATAAACTGAAGTACACCCAATGTGCCAAATAGAGGATGCCCCTTGCTCGAAGCAAGAGATTCCTTATGCTCCAAGAATAAGATGATAATAGTCCTCTCTAAATGAATATAAACTATAGTACACCCTATGTTACAATCATATGATGCCTCTTTCTCTATGTAAGAGATTCCTTATGCTCTAAGCATATGATACCAGTATTCCTCTCTACATGAATACAAACTGTAGTACACCATATGTGCCAAACCTAGGATGTCTCTTGCTCCAAACAAGAGATGACTTATGCTATATGAATAAGATTCCAATAGTCCTCTCTACATTACTATAAACTGGGGTACACCCTATTTTCTTTACATAAGATGCCACTTTATCCAAACAAAAGATGCCTTATGATCAAAGCATAAGATGCCAATAGTACTCTCTACATGACTATAAACTACAGACCAACCTATTTAAAATAATAGGATGTATCTTTCTCTATACGAGATATGCCTTATGATTCATGAATAAGACACCAATAGGTCTAACTACATGACTATAAATGTTGAACACCCTATGTGACCATCATAGGATGCCACTTGCTCCAAATAAGAGAGGCCTTATGCTCCAAGAAAAATATTCCAATAGTCCTCTCTACATTAGTATAAATTGTAGTACACCATATGTGACAATCATAGGATGCCTCTTTCTCCAAATAAGAGATGCCTTATTCTCCAAGAATAAGTTTCCAATTGTTCTCTCTACATGACTATAAACTATAGTACACCCTATGTGCCAGAAATATGATGCTTCTTTCTCCAAACAAGAGATGCCTTATGCTCCATGAATAAAATGGAAATAGTCTTCTGAAAATGACTATAAAATAAAGTAATCCCTATGTAAAAATCATAGAATAGATCTTGCTCCATATAAAAGATGCCATATGCTCCCAGTATAAGATGCCAATAGTCCTCTCTACATGACTATAAACTGTAGTTCACACTATGTTCCAAACATAGGATGCCTCTTGCTCCAATAAAGAGATGCCATATGCACCGAGCATAATATGAAAATAGTCCTATCTACATGAATATAAAATATAGTACACCATATGCGACAATCATATGATTCCTCTTGCTTCAAATAAGTGACGCATTATGCTCCAAGAATATGATGACAATAGTCCAGTCTACATGACTATAAACTGTAGTACACCCTATGTTCCATATATAGTATACCTCGTGCTCTATACGAGAGATGTCTTATGTTCTAAGAATAAGACTCCCGTAGTCCTCTCTGCATGTCTATAAACTGTAGTTCAATCTATGTGATAATCATAGGATGCCTCTTGCCCCAAATAAGAGATGCCTTATGCTCCAAGCATAATATACCAATAGTCCTTTGTACATGACTATAAACAGTTGTACACCCTATGTGCCAAACATAGGATGCCTCTTTCTCCAAACTAGTGACGAATTTTGCTCCAAGAATAAGATTCCAATAGTCTTATCTCCATGGCTATAAACTATAGTACACCCTATGTGCCAAACATAGGATTCCTCTTGCTCCAAAAAAGAGATGCCTTATGCTCCAAGCATAAGATGCTAATAGTCTTCTCTACATGACTATAAACTGTAGTACACCCTATGTGGAAATCATAGGATGCCTCTTTCCCTATAAAAGAGATGTCTTATGGTCCAAGAATAAGATGCCAATAGTACTCTCTACATGACTATACACTAGAGTACACACTATTTGTCAATCCTAGGATACCTCTTGCTCTAAATAAGAGATTTCTTATACTCCAACCATAAGATACCAATAGTCCTCTATACATGAATATAGACTATAGTACACCCTATATGACAATCATAGGGTGCGTCTTGCTCCAAATAAGAGATACCTTATACTCCAAGCATAAGATTCCAATAATACTCTCAACATGATAGTAATCTTTAGTAAACACTATATGCGATACATAGGATGCCTATTGCTCCGAAAAAGAGATGCCTTATGCTCTAAGAGTAAGATGCCAATTTTCCTCTATACATGACTATAAACTATAGTAAACCCTATGTGACAATAATAAGATTCCTCTTGCTCAAAATAAGATATTCCTTATGCTCTAAGCATAGGATGCCAATAGTTCTCTCTACCTGATTATAAACTGTTGTACACACTATGTTCCAAACATAGGATGCCTCTTGCTCCAAACAAGAAATGCCTTTTGGTCCATGAATAAGATTCCAATAGTCCTCTCTACATGACTATAAACTGTAGTAAACCCTATGTGACAATCATAGGATTCCTCTTGCTCCAAATAAGAGATTCCTGATGCTCCAAGAATAGGATTTAAATAAGCCCCTCTACATGACTATAGACTGTAGTACAACCTATGTGTGAAACATAGATGACTCTTACTCTAAATTAGAGATGCCTTATGTTCCAATCATATGATACTAATAGTCCTCTCTACATGACGATAAACTGTAGAACGCCCTCTGTGACAATCATAGGATGCCTCTTTCTCCAAATAAGAGATGCCTTATACTCCAAGCATAAGATGCCAATTGTCCTATCTACATAGCTATAAACTGTAGTACACCCTATGAGCCAAACATAGGATGAATCTTGCTCCAAACAAGATATTCCTTATGCTCCAAGAATAAGATGCTAATAGTCCACTCTACATGACTATTAACTGTAGTACACCCATTGTGCCAAACATCAGATGCCTCTTGCTCCAAACAAGAGATTCCTAATGCTCCAAGCATAAGATGCCAATAGTCATCTCTAAATGACTATAATCTATAGTACACCCAATGTGAAAATAATAGGATGGCCCTTGCTGTATACTAGAGATGTCTTATGCTCCACGCATAAGAAGCCAATAGTCTTCTCTACATGACTATAAACCGTAGTACACCATATGTGACTATCATAGGATGCATCATGCTCAAAATAAGATATGTATTATGCTCTAAGCATAAGATGCCTATAGACCTCTCTACTTTACAATAAACTATAGTAAACCTTATGTGAAAATCATAGGATGCCTCTAGATCCAAATAAGATACGCCTTATGCTTTAATCATAAGATGCCAATATTCCTGTCAACATGACTATAAACTATAGTACACCCTATGTTCCAAACATTGGATACCTCTTTCTCCAAAAAAGAGATTACTTAACCTATAATCATAAGATGCCAATAGTCTTCTCTACATGACTATAAACTATAGTACATCCTATGTAACAATCATAGGATGCCTCTTGCTCCAAATAAGAGAGGCCTTATGCTCCAAGCATAGGATATCAATAGTACTCTTTACATGACTATAAACAGTTGTACACCCTGCGTCCCTAACATAGGATGCCTATTTCTCCAAATAAGTTATTCCTTATGCTCTAAGCATAATATGCCAATAGTCCTCTCTACATGACTATAAACTATAGTACACCCTATGTTCCAAACATAGTATGCCTCTTGCTCTAAACAAGACATGCCTTATGCTCCTTGCCTAGGATTCAAATAGTCCTCTCTACATGACTATAAACTGTAGTACACCCTTTTCCCCCAAACATAGGATGAATCTTTCTCTAAACAAGAGACGCCTTATGCTCCAAGCATAAGATTCCAATAGTCCTATCTACATGACTCTAAACTATGGTACACACTATGTGACAATAATAGGATGTCTCTTTCTCTATACAAGAGATGTCTTATGCTCCAAGCATAAGATGCCATTATTCCTCTATACATGACTATAAACTGTAGTACACCTTATGCGACAATCATAGGATGCCTCTTTCTCAAAATAAGATATTCCTTCTTCTCCAAGAATAATTTTTCAATAGTCCTATCTACATGACTATAAACAATAGTAAACTCTATGTGACAATCATAGGATGCCTCTTGATCAAAATAAGAGATTCCTTATGCTCCATGAATAAGATGAAAATAGTCCCCTCTATATGACTATAAACTGTAGTACACCATATGTGCCAAACATAGGATGCCTCTTGATCCAAACAAGATATGCCTTATACTCCAAGAAAAAGATTCCAATAGTCCTCTCTACATGACTATAAACTATAGTACACCTTATGTGATAGTCATATGATGCCTCTTTATCCAAATAAGAGATGCCTTATGCTCCAAGAATAAGATGCTAATAGTTCTTTCAACATGACTATAAACTGTAGTACACCATATGAGCCAAACATTGAATTCCTCTCTCTGCAAACAAGAGATTCCTTATGCTCCATGCATAAGATGCCAATAGCCATCTATATATGACTATAAACTGTAGTACCCCCTATGCGACAATCATAGGATGACTCTTCCTCCAAATAAGAGATGCGTTATTCTCCAAGAATAAGATGCAAATAGTCCTCTCTACATGACTATAAACTGTAGTACACCATATGTTCCAAACATAGGACGCCTCTTGCTCTGAACAAGAGATGCATTATGCTCCAGGAATAAGATTCCAATAGTCCTATCTACATGTCTATAAACTACAGTACACCCTATGTGACAATCAAAGGATGCCTCTTGCTCCAAATAAAAGATTCCTTAAGCACCATGCATAAGATTCCAATAGTCTTCTCTACATGACTATAAACTGTAGCACACCCTATGTGCCAAACATATGGTGCTTCTGGCTCTAAATGAGAGATGCCTTATTCTCCAAGCATAAAATGATAATAGTCCTCTCTAAATGAATATAAATTGTAGTAATACCTATGTGACAATCATAGGATGCCTCTTACTCAAAATAAGTGATGCTTTAGGTGCTTATCATAAGATACCTCATGTGACGATTACATTGACATAATTTCATGTGCATTGGAAACCGTTTGAGCATTCCATTAGTCCACCACAAGATTCATGTGTCCTTAATTTAGATAATAATCCTCTTTCATGTCTTAATGGACCCCCTAACGACCGGGTCCCATGCCGCATCGACTCACCAATCGTCATGGGCCAACACCCTGTAAGACATTGGAGAACACTTCGAGTCATGTCCTGTGTTTCAAATAGGAGCAGCAGTTGAACCTCATTTGTTTGTCCCCGTTTCAGGCTAGCATGATATGGATGCTATGTTTCGAACACGTTCAACAGTTATCCTCTATCGCCACACTACCCTCATTGCGATCTGAATTTCGGGCATGTGATTCACACTTTTAATCTCCCTTTGTCTGGACAGATTCCAACTCCCCTTGGTGTTATCCCACTTGTGTAATTGCACATAGGTGTTGGCCCCAATTATATTCTTCAACCCACTAGTGAGTTGAGATGACCTCAAGTCCACACAAGATGAAGAAATTATGGTCAGATTCCTTGCGTAATCCCCATTAACCATTGCCACTCCATAGTAGCACCCTGGAAGCTTCAATGCGTAAGCCCCCTCCACTATTTCCACTCCATAGCGGCCCCTGGGAAGATTCCATTCATAATACCCATTCACCATTTCCCTCCATAGTGGCACATGGGAAGCTTCCATGCATAAGCCCTATGAACCATTTCCACTCCATAACGGAACCCATGCAGCTTCCTTGCATAATCCCAATCCACCGTTGCTGCTCCTTAGCAGCACCCAGGCAGCTTCCATGTGTAATCCCCATTCACCATTTCCGCTCTATAACAGTACCCAAGTAGCTTTATTGTGTAAGCCCCATCCACCATTTCTGCTCCTTAGTGGAACCCGTGTAGGTTCCAGGCCTAATCCCCATTCACCATTGCTGCTCCATAGTAGTGCCCGGGAAACTTCCTTTGGTAAGCCACATTCACCGTGGTCGCTCCATAGTGGAAATTGGGAAGAATACTTGTGCAAAACCCATCCACCATTTCCGTTCCATAGTGGGACTCAGGAAACTTCCTCGCATAAGCCCCATTGACCATTGCCACTCCTTAGTGGAATCTAGGAAGCTTCCATGCATAAGCCCCATTCACCATTTCCTCTCTATAGCTGTGCCTAGGAAGCTTCCTTGTGTAAGCCCATCCACCATTTCCAATCCTTAGCGGAACCTGGGTAGCTTCCATGTGTAAGCCCCATTCACCATTTTCGCTCCATAGAGGCACCCTGGCAGTATCCTTGTGTATGCCCCATTCGCCGTTGTCACTCCATTGTGTCACTCGGGAAGATTCCTTGCGTAATCCCCATCTTCCATTGCCTCTCCCTAGTGGTACTCGGGAAACTTCCTTGAATAATCCCCATTCAACATTGTCGCTCCATAGCGGCACCCGGATAGCTTCCTTTCGTAAGCCCCATTTACCATTGCCACTCTATAGTGACACCCGGGTAGCTTCCTTACGTATGCCCAATTCACCACCTTCATGGATGAACCTTGGCACCATTATTGTCAGGTCATTGCTGCCTCTTGTTTCTCACAAAAAGCATGACTCACGTGGGCATAGAGTAAGAATCGACAATGACATCCTCTATGGGCCTCCTAGAATGTATGCCTCAAAACACCATCCTAAACTATGTGGTATTTGATCCTTTCCAAGACAAGGTATGGAGGAAGCCTCCCTGAGGTTCATGCCCAAAACCCATTAATTCCAACCATTTTCAAATCGGCACCCACAAACTCCCTAAACTACGTGGTCTTTGATCATTGCCAAGGAAAGTTACATAGGAAGCCTCCATGAGGTTCAAGCCCAACACCCATTCATTCCGACCATCTTCACATCAGCACCCAAAACCTCCTGAGCTATGTGGTAGTTTATCCTTGATAAGGAAAGGTATGTAGGAAGCCTCCATAAGGTTCAATCCCAACACTAATTGGTTCTAACCATCTTCACGTCGGTTCTCCAATGCCACCTGAACTATGTGGTCTTTGATCCTTGCCAAGGAACGATATTTAGGAAGCCTCCCGGAGGTTAATGCCCCAAAAACATTGGTCTCAACAACCTTCACGTCAGTTCCCCAAGCCCATCCTGAACTATGTGGTCTTTGATCCTTGCCAAAGAAAGTTATGTAGGTAGCCTCCCTGAGGTTTAATCCCACCATCCATTGGTTCCGACCACCTTCACGTCGGGTCACCCCCATCCTCTATGACGTTAAACTATACGCCCCTTTTGTCCCACATGACACTAAACTGTGACCCCATCTAGCGGTAAGCCGTTGTGACCCCCCATTCAGCGGTAAGCCATTGTGATTTTCCATCCAGCAGTAAGACGTTGTGATCCCATTCAGTAGTAAGCCATTGTGACCCCATCCAGTGGTAAGCAGTTGTGACCCCCCCCATTCAATATTATTCCATTGTGATCTACCATCTAACGGTAATCCGCTGTGACCCCATCAAGCTGAAAGCTGTTGTAACCCCTATTCCTTGGTAAGCCATTATAATCCACCATCCAGAGGTAAGCCGTTGTGACCCCATCTAGGGGTAAGCCATTGTGACCCCATCCAATGATAAACCGTTGAAGTCCCCAATCGACGATAGGTTGTATTCAGATGAACTACAATGACATTGATTCCCTGCCCTGAGGATATGTAGGAATCGTCCCTGAGGTTCAATCCCATCGCTCATGTCTCATCCTGACCTCTCCCTCATGACTATGTGTTTCAAGTAGGTCATTCACCCAACCTGGATGTTCCACTTCGTTCGGGTCCCATCCATGTGTCTATTATCATGGGCCACCTCCTCAGGTGTCCCATCGTCTTTCCGAACTATGAGGAATTTGATTCCCTACCATGGGGATACATAGGAAGTCTCTTCGAGGGTCAAGTCCAACACTACTTTCATATTCATGACATCTCCATCTCATTCCCCCTCCACTTCATTAAGCTCTCCATTACCCATACTAATTCTTACCCAGGCTGCCACATCCAATGGAGATCATGCCATTTATTCTAGTGTCACACCTTGCAGCACCTGGGTAGTCTACCATGCATAATCCCCACAACATCCATAACCATCCACCCAAGAGTATCCCTCTTACGACATGATGATTTCCATGCATAAGCCCCAACATGTATCCGGGTCGTTGTCTATTGTGTACACCCTGATTCGTCACTGCTTTGAACTATGTGGGTTCTAATCCCTGTCATCTACACATGGTACATATGAAGCCTCCATGAGGTTCAATCGCAGCCAATGGTAAACCTTGGTGCTTCCCCATTCTGGGGTGCACACTCCCCGATCCGCCCTCATTGGTGTCCAGATCATCCTTCTAAGTGTGACATCTATCCTTTATGGGACACACCATCCTGGGTCTACTCTTATTGAGTGTTCCAATCTATCTTCCTGATAAACACTCCTAGAGCTCCATCCTAGGGATGTACAAATCTGATCCGTCTGTACGAGACCTTCTGATCACCATCACTCTATCTATGGATGACATTAAACTCACGACCTACCTCGTGATAAACATGAGATACCTGAGGGAAACCTCGGAAGACATGCCTTTGGCATAACATCCTCTTTAATACTTTAAACTCGTGACATACCCCGTGATAAACATTGGAAGCAGATGAAAACCTTAGAGACATGCCTATGGCATAAGATACCCCATGTCTGACATGGGATGCCTCAGGTCCTGTGCCCATGAGATTCCCTCTTATGATGAAGAATACAGGTTCCCCAATATCCATGCATCCAGATATGCCCCTACATGTTAGATGTTGTCATCTACTCTGACCGAAGGTTGCTACCATGTCAAGACCCCATGAAGCATCCTGACGGAAGTAGTGTAATTAACCGGCATCCACAATGATATGGCACTGGGAATGAGATTCAAAAACCACGACATAATCTTTAAGGGAGGCCATGATTAGGTAAAAAGTTCCAAGGATGAATCTTCAGATAGAAGAACTAAAATCCCATCATCAATTTCGATCAAGGAGAAAACGTCCCTAAATAAGCGACGGGTGCCACTCGCCTTTAGAAAGAGGGAATGTGGGGCAACAGTTGTGTGTCCTCGAACAAACGGATGCGCACATCCCAGTGAAAGTGTTAGAAACATATGGCTTCATTTATACGATAAACTCAAAAAATTCCACATCTGGTGGGATCAGATTCACTTCCTAGGCATTTTCATCTCAGAGAATATAGTATCAGTGGACCCAAAGAAGGTGGGATTAATAGTTACCTGGTATCATCCCAAAAATATTTTCTATGTACGATATTTCATGAGGCTAGTTGGATACTATAAAAATTTAATAGAGGGATTCTAACACTTAGAAGCATTAATGATAAGATTGACAATGAAATGAGTGATGTTTGAGTGGTCAGATTCTTGTGACATAGCTATTCAGGAGTTTAAGGGACATTTGACTTCAACACCAATACTGATATTTCTAGATCTAGGAAATTGATACACTGTGTACGGTGATGCATCAAGTATTGGGCTAGGAGTAGTTATTTTTCATGGGGATTGAGTTGTTGTATATGGATCTTTGTAGTTTATTCCACAAGAGAGGAATTACCCGACGCATGATCTCGAGTTGGCTGAATTTGTTTATGTTTTATGTTGTTGGAGGAATTATTTATTGGGGGAGTGTGTTGTAGTGTAAACGGACCAGAAAATTCTAGAATACATCTCTACTCATCAAGACTTGAATCTAAGATAGCGAAGGTTGGTGGAATACCTTTAGTAGTTTCATTTTATGATTGTCTATATGGCTGGAAAATGTAACCTAGTGGCAGATGCACTGAGGTGGAGAACTTAGATACAGGCAGTTCAGGAGGCCAGTGGGGAGTGGATGATTTTTTACTTGTTCTATGAGATGCATTTATAGGTGCACAACAATCATGAGCATAATTTTCTATCATCATTGGTTGTTACCTCTATACTACTGGATATAGTGAGGATGAGGCAATTATGTAATTACGAAGGCCTAGTTATACGGGAGAGTGTTTCAGGTGAGGACCCTCCTCCAAGATGAATGACCGACGAGGATGAAGTTCTACATATATATTGACGTGTGTAAGATTTAGGGGATATAAAAAAGTAGATGATGCAAGAGTTTCATGCTTCATCTTAGGTAGTGCATCCCAGAGTCAGCAAGATGTACTATGACAGGAACAATCAGTACTGGTGGTCAGTTATGAAGTGAAATGTAACTGGATCTATTAGGAGGTTTTCCACCTCTCTGCAGGTGAAGGCGGAGAATCAGTGGAAAACTGGTCTTTTTCAACAGTTACATATTCCAATGTGTAAATGGGATTATTTCGAAATGGATTTTATGGAAGGTTTACCAAGGTAACCTAGAGGTAATGATGTCATGTGGGTCATAGTTGACAGCCTAATGAAGGCCGCTCATTTATTGGTGATCAAGGATACCATTGGTGTTGATGATATCAGAATGTTGTATATCTGATATGTGGTATGACTTCGTGGAGTCCCTTGTTCTATTGTTTTATACAGGGACGCCATCGTTACATCTCATTTCTGGAATATTTTTTAGAGGGTGTTGGGTACACAGGTGCTTCTAAGCACAATAAACCACCTTCATAAAGATGGCCAGTCAGAGCATACGATACAGGTTATAGAGTACATGTTTCTTGTATGCGTCTTGGTCTTTGTGGGATCATAGGAGAAGCATATACTCCGAGTATATTTTTCTTATAATAATAGATTTCAGTTAACTATTTAGATGGTTCCATATGAGGCTTTGAACAGTAGGCCATGCCGATCAACCCTTTCTATAACGACCCAAAGCTTGACGTACATGGACATTACATTATTTTTTCAGAATACATAATACATAACAAAAACCAACACTCAAGGATCGTAATAGTTTAGTGTCTTTGGAAACTCGGAGCATAATCTTCTAATCCTGGTGAAAGATGTTCAACATCTCCCATAAATATCTTCCCCTTTTGTTTTCTTACCTAAAACCTTTCTTTATATCATGGGGAGAAGAAATCATATAAATGGTGAGCTCAAATGCTCAATAAGGGTAATAATGGAGAAAATAAAACAAACCATATACATTTGAACTTAAAAACATGAACATAATGTTTAAATATCAAAATCTTGAGCGATGATATAAAACATGGAAGTACGTAAGGAATAAATCATAATGGAACTTGAATCATGATTAAATATCATGGGAATAAAACATGTAAGTGTGGAAATCCATTAAGAACATGGTATTATTTATATAGTATCCAAGGCATTGCTGCCAAGACCATCTCAGTGGACAAAGGCCCTTACTGAACCGAGTTCACTCCTCATTCCAATCCTGTATCACTAAACCGGACTAACTTACCATTCCAGCCATGTCTATCTCCTGAGATATAAATCTTTACCCCATGAATTTAAGGGAGATATAGGTCCCACCCATCTCATAATGAAATCATTCTTACCTGTGCCATAACATAAACATAAATCATTCATCATAACCCAAAGAATAAAAATGGGTTTCGTAAACATCATCCCATCGTAACATAATCCATAAAAAATGGATATCATATCATAATAAGAAAAATTAAACCATGTAAATCATAGATAAATTATACTTTAAACATACACATATGAAATAATTCCATCTTATATGGAAATGTTTTTGATAAAACACTTGAAATGAATTCTTGAGGAAAATATCATTTCTTCTTCAAAATCATTTACTTTTCAGAAAATGCCATGTAATTTTAAAATAAAAGGATTTTTTTTAAATAATCAAGAAATATTATAGATTAATCTTCTTGAAAATAAGGCTTTATGAAACCATAAAAATCCGTTAATTCCATATAAGTTAAAAAAACATTCTCCTCGTACTTTTTTCAGAAAAGTCAAAAAGTTCCTTGTATGGTAAACAAAAGAAATATTCATTTCAAAACATGTAGGAAAAGTCAAAAATGGGTAAAAAGGACTTTAAACATACATAAATACACTTTTAGAAAACATGTACATGGATGATAATAATAACCCCAGTAAATAAAAATCTCGGATAAGAACGAGATTGGAAAGGTTATCCCTTTCCTTATGTCCGATATGCTTTGTATGTATCCAAAACTCTTATATAATGATTTAAATAATGTTATTGAAATATTACAGAATTATATTCATTGTTATGATATCATATATGGATCACTTATGACTTTATATTACCCGTTCTTTTGTAAATTCAATGTTAAAGCACCGTTTTGGGTAAAATCATTTCATTTATCATACGTGTTTCGAATTGTTGTTCTTGATATTGTTACTTATATCTTGATTTACTTAATTACAGAATATAAAACATGATTTATATATAATATATATTCAGCATATAAATATATATTATTTATCAAAAATGGAATGAAATACACTGTTCATGGAGACGGTAGGTCGTACGTACGCATGAACGCTGTTTTTGTTTCCTTATTGAATTGAATGGAATTAAGTAAACGAAAAATATATGTACATAAATAGAGTATCATTATTATGTAATATAATTCATGATTATTTATTATATATATACTTTATAATTATACTTGAATGGTTAATCATGAAAAATGAATCTCATCGCGTTCATGGAGACGGTAATCCGTACGTACGCACGAGCGATGATATTGTTCCCATGATTATTTAATAGAATTGGAGTGGATGATATAATATCTAAGAATCATTATCATGTTATAATAACCATATATAGTTATTTTTTACACCATTATAACCATACAAGTAATGTGGTGGTGGAAAAAAAGATTACACCACGGCGTGGAGACGATATTTCGTACGTATGCGCGCGCGGTGATTTTGTTTTCCGTAGGATGGATAGAAGGTGAAATGGGGTTGTTTCATATTTATAATAACATATCAGTATATTAGTGATATTGATGTTATTACATTATAATTAAAAAACTAAAGAATAAGAATTTAAAGAAGAAAGAAACTTGAAAGAATCAGTAGATGAGATTACCTCTTCTTCGACGCACCTCCTTTAAACATCTTCTTAGGGAACTAGGGATGGAATTTTGAGAAGACCATAACCTCTATTATATAACTATATAGGTTGAGAAGAGTAATTCTCAGGGGTTGTCCAAGCATCAAGGCTCAAATGGGTGTGAAGAGAAGTGGGAATGGTGCCCTTTTTATAAGGGAGGAGAGGGGCTCCTTTGGAAACATAAGAAATATTAATTTATAATAAATTCAACCCCACTTAAAAACCTCAAAAAATGACTCAAATCAGAATCATAGATGGGATAAGGTTGTAATCTCATCAACCAATAAAATTTAGACATATTGGGAATTTATTTTAAACATTATCAACTTGATTTATCCTTATTTAATCTATTTAGTTTTATTAGTGGTAATAAGATTCTAATTTTTAAATTGTTATAAATAATCACTTATTTGTTGTTAATTTTCCAAAATTTTATTATTTATGACAATTAAGACCATATAAATTTTAATTTATAATTATTAAATATTTTGGTGATTTTTAAACAATTTTATATTATGTTATTTTTATAAAATAACAATAGTGTCAATTTTGACTCTATTCAATTATTTTAATTTAAATAAAATCCACACAGAAGTTATTTTCGAAATAAAATATTTAATAGATTCATTCCATGTCATATATATATCTAAAAAAATAATTTATCACATTAAATAATTCAAATAATATTTATTTTAATATTTTTAAAACCATTTATTTGATATTTCTCTTAATAAAATAATTACTACATCATTTTTGTATAATTATTTAATATACTTATTTGTTGAATAAAAATTAAAAATAAAACACTATGATAAATATAACTCTCGTAGATTTCATAATAATACTTTCACTCGAATTTATCATCTTAAAATCACAACATGTAAATTTTTATATTTATTAAATTATGAAGGTGACAAATGTGGAATCATTTAAAATAAAATAATATAAGTGTCATAATCGCCTTTATAAGGATCGAAATGGTCAAAAATTCGGCCATTGGATGATTAGGGTTTATATATACACTACCAAAAAGTTTATTTTATATTTTTGGGCCTTTTGATATGTATTACTATTTCAATAAAAACTATATTATTGATTTTTCACTAAATAAATAATTTCTGCATCATTAATGTATAAGATAATATGGTAATGAAATAACTCTTAAAAATTAAAAATAAATTACCATGATAAAGAAAAATATTTTATCTTTCAAATTAGTATTTATAACGGAATTTATATTCTATATAACCTTTTATTAAAAATACTTTAATTATTAAAGTTTGAGTGAGACATATTTCACTTTACTTTAAATGAAATAAACTAAAGGTCTAAATCAAATACAAGTGGGTTCCATTAGATTAAATTTCGACCCAAGTATAATTTAGGGAAAAATATAATCATCCAATTATATTAAGACAAGTGTTAGGGTTATTTTATAATATTATATTTACCCTTAATTACCCGATTTAACTTTAACTATGGTAAATAAAATTTACCGTGGTTACTATTCATAATGACTAAAAATAAAAATTTGCCTTTTAACATAATTTGGACATAATGATTCCAAATATGGAATTGATTTTTCCAAATTCAAAACTCAGAAGTTGCAGAAATTAATTTAAAATTAATCCGGCTGTTAAGAAAACGAGTTTTAAAAGTTAACACAATGCAAAAGATTGAAATTATTTTACTTATGAATTCAATATAAAATCAATGATAATGACATAAATTATATTAAATGGTAAAAATATATTCTATTCATAATTTAAAACTATTCAATATCATTATTTAACCATATAAATTATTATGAGAAAAAAGTTGTTTTTAATTAAAATATAACATGTTTTTACTATTCATTAAAATATGAAAGTTATCAGAATAATATTGAAAATTTATCCAAAGTAAATTTTTATATCCTGATTCCAAAGAAGAATTTTATTTTTTCAAATTGAACTTATAATTATGTCAAAAACAAGATTTAATGTGGGTGCACCATCAAAAGGCGATGAAACTGAATTTTTTGAAAAATACTTATTTTACATGAAAAATTTATTTTGTTCTCATACCATAATTTAGAAAATGTGTAAGATGAATAATAATGTTATATAATTCAAAATTTAGTTAATAATATTCATAATGGCTAGTCTATAATAATATTATAACAATATATCATTGTTTAGTGAAACCTGGTGTTGCGTACTACACACGCTATCGAGGAAGGTCACGATTGCATGTAACACAAGCCAAGAATAGTGTTTGCGTATAATATAAGCTAATACGGTGTTGCGTATAGAACAAGATAATTTGGGTGTAACGTAAAACACAAGACATCAAAGAAATTAAAAGAATATTTTTCAAAAAAATTCAGGGTGTTACATTCTACCCCCCTTAAAATGAATTTCACCCTCAAAATTTGTCGGGGTTATAAATGGTTTACTACATGAAAGATTATTTAATAGAAACCCACATTGTAAAAAGGAATATCAAAACTTATCTTTAGAAACTAAATTATTAAATGTAATGGTTAACCGAATTAACTAATCACTGTGTTTCCACATAGGAGAACATAGATAAAGATATGGATATGGAAGAGAAATCTAACCATCATGTTCTGATGGAGTGTGGTAGAGAACATGGCTATGAAAAATCCAACAATCACAAAGCCATCAATTTGTGATGATCTAAGGTACCATCTGATTCATCAGATATGAGGGCACTAGGACAACATTTTTGGTTTTAAAGATCATTTCCCAAATGTTGAAGAATTTTTGAATTAAAAGAAATACTTACTTGTTTTTGGTACAATCTTACCGTTGCTTGTGACTTGAACAATTTCTACAACATCTCTTAAAGAAATGAAGTTGAATTTTTCTTTCATGAAGTGTTAGAAGATCATGCAATAGAATGATGGGCCATTCCATCTGTCTCAAATAAAAGGTTAGCACAAGATATCAAATATACATAAGTCCATCTATGGTGAGGTTAATCGTATATGGTTCCAAAAATGAACTTATACTTAATCTATCATACCGCTTAATAATATAAAACTAATTTCTACTAACATGGGACTTACTATAGGCCAATGGTAGGCGATAAAGGCCTGTCGCACTTCGGTTGTGGGTTCGATTCCTGCAGCCTTATCCGACGCGACGGGTTGTCACCCATCCTATAGGTTGTTATTTTTCTAAAAATACATTATTATAATATTCCATAAATAATATCGAAAAATGTTCTATCCTTAAACAATAATAACATGTGTCCACCATAATCCATTATAATCTTTAGGCTTATCCAAAATACTTCTGTCCTAGCTCATAGTATAAAGAAAACAATTACTAGAATTGTCATCTGCCGAACATGTGAATACCATCATTTATCCCCCATATATCATACGATATATCTTGTTGGTCACATTACAAACATGTGAATATCTTAACCAAGTATTCTATTGAAATACCCATTTAAACTTAGTGAAAACATGAATGATGTCAAAAGTTAACTCCTTCCACATACCAAAATCCCAAAATTTCGATTTACTCAAACCATGATATCACTTTGTCCTTCTATCAGTCATGAGCTCATGAATACTATCAAACATATTATTTTCTCCTTATCCATTCATTATGTGAATATACTCCTCTAGATGTATTTCAATATAATTATTGAAAACCAGAATAAACCAATACATGGGTATTCAAATATTATAAATTAGATTCCATGATACTATTTTGAAATCCCATTATATAAACACTTAATCATTACAAAACATCATTGTCGTACTCATCATCACAAATAGTGAACGCATGTGACTTCCCTTTGAACTTTTCCTTAAGAGGTTTTTGATGTTTATCATCATTAACCCTTGGATTAGGGCATTGATTAGCATAATTCCCCAATTTCCTTGCACTTGAAGCATTGAAGTGTTGGTGGCACATTCTCTGTTGTCTTTTCTTTATTCACATCATTTGAAACCCTTTTTCCATTACTTCAACACTCAGCTGCTCGATGACTTTATTTTCCACACTTAAAACATTTTCTAGTCCCTTTACGACAATCTCCACCATGCTTCTTTCCACACTTTGAGCATAAAGAAACATTCATATTCTTTTCACCATTATTCCGAGATTTCTCCTTGAACTCCATCTTTCATTTCTTGTCAAAACCATGAGATGAATATGTAACACCAACTTACAATTCTACCTTGATATCACAACGCACAATTACTTCATAGATAGTGATGTCTCTTATAGCTAATTCCCTTAAAAAAATTGGTTTTAAGCCACTAAAGAATCGATCTAATTTACTTTGAGGTTGGATGATAAAGCCAGATTCATACCTTTCAAGCCTTGTAAAATTCACCTCGTATATACCAACAGATTCAAAATCCTTTTGAATAATCTCATGGAAATACTTTTCCATATTTGTTCAAAGAATATGAGGGAAGTACTTATTGAAAAATCTATTCTTGAACTCGTCCCATTCCATGGATTCAATTTCACCTTAGGGCCTTGTATTCTTAATTAGAGTCAACCACTGGTCTGCATCACCTTCTTAACAGTAAACAGCCATAATGACTTTTTCATGTTCCGAACATTGAAGTATGTAAAATATATTTTCAATGGTACTGATCCATTGTTCATCAACAAGTGGATCAAAAGACCCACTAAAATAAGGTGGATGTTGCCTTATGAAGGAATCAATAAAATATTGTTCCCTTCTCTGCTCATTCGGAAGTCCAGAATGATTCATAGCTTATGTAAGTATAGGAATAAATTTTTTCACTCCATCTCCCATAACATTGGTTTGTTCAGGTGGACAATAATTGCATTGTCCATTACATTGATCAACACGATTCCTTCGGGTTCCAGCCATCGTCTAAAACCCAAAAATAATAGTGTGAGAGGAAAAATCATGTTAGGAAAACAACATAATAAAGGGGGAGTACCTTCAATATCTAACTTCTTAGGTTTAATTCTATGATCTTTACCATAATTCTAGGACTATAACCTATACTTATACTTAACCTTAGGGACATCACTAGACATACCTTAGAAATATCTATAGGGATCACACTAAAGTTTTCACATCCTAGTTTCCAAAGGTTGACTAATCCTTTCCTCTGATACCAGCTGTAGGGACCCCAAACCTGACGTACATGGACATTACATTACTTTTGGGGAATACATAATACCTAAAAAAACCAACACTCAAGGATCATAATAGTTTAGTGTCTTTGGAAACTCAGAACATAATCTTCTAATCCTGGTGAAAGATCTTCAACATCTCCCATAAAGATATTCCCATTTTTTTTCTTACCTAAAACCATTCTTTATATCCTGGGAAAAGGAAAATATATAAAGGGTGATATCAAATGATTAGTAAGGGTAAGCATAGAGAAAATAAAACAAACCATGTACATTTGAACTTAAAAACATGAACAAAATGTTTAAACATCAAAATCTTGAGCAACGACATAAACCATGGCAGTACGTAAAGAATAGATCATAATGGAACATCAATCATGATTAAATAGAATGGGAATAAAACATGTATGTGTGTTAAACCATTATGAACATGGTATGATTTCCATAGTAGCCAAGGCATTGCTGCCAAGACCATCTTAGTGGACAAAGTCCCTTACTGAACCGAGTTCACTCCTCGTTCCAGTCCTGTATCACTAAACTGGATTAAGATACCATTACAACCATGTCTATATAATGAGATATAAATCTTTACCCAATTAATTAGGGGGAGATATAGGTCCCACCCATCTCATAATGAAATCATTCTAACTTGTTCCACAACATAAACATAAATCATTCATTATAACCCAAAGAATAAAAATGGGTTTCATAAACATCATTCCATCATAACATAATCCATAAAAAATGGATATCATATCATCATAATAAAATTGAAACCATGTAAATCATAGATACATTATACTTGAACCATACACATATGAAATAATTCCATCTTATATGGAAAATGGTTTTGATAAAACACTTGAAATGAATTCTTGAGGAAAATATCCTTTCTTCTTCAAAATCATTTTCTTTTCACAAAATGACATGAAATTTTAAAAGAAAATGATTTTGTTGAAAATAATAATGAAATATTGTAGAGTATTATTCTTGAAAATAAGGCATTATGAAACCGTAAAAATCTGTTCATGCTGTATAAGTTAAAAAACATTCCTCTCGTACTTTTGTCAGAAAAGTCAAAAAGTTCCTCGTATGGTAAACAAAAGAAATATTCCTATAAAAACTTGTGGTAAAAGTAAAAAATGGGTAAAAAGTACATTAAACATACATAAAAAAACTTTTATAAAACATGGACATGTATGATGACAATAACCCTAGTAAATACTTACGAATAAACAATCTCGGATAAGAACGAGATTGGAAAGGTTATCCCTTACCTTATGTCCGATATGCTTCGTATGTATCCGAACCTCCTGTATAATGATTTAAATATTTTCAGTGACTTATTACAGAATCATATTCATTGTTATGATATCATATATGGTTCACTTATTACTTTATATTACCCTTTCTTTTGTAAATTCCATTTTAAAGCACCGTTTTGGGTAAAATCGTTTTATTTATCGTACGTGTTTCGACTTGTTATTCTTCATATTATTACTTATATCCTAATTTAATTTATTCCAGAATGTAAAACATGATTTATATATAATATATATTCATCATATAAATATTTATGATAGATCGGTAAATGGAATGAAATACACTGTTCATGGAGTCGATAGGTCGTACGTACGCATGAACGCTGTTTTTGTTTCCTTATTAAATTGAATGGAATTAATTAAATGAAACATATATGTAAATAAATACAGTATAATTATCATGTAATATATTTCATGATTATTTATTATATATATACCTTATAATTATACTTGAATGGTTAATCATGGAAAATGAATTTCATCGCGTTCATGGAGACGGTAATCCGTACATACGCACGAGCAATGATATCGTTCCCATAATTATTTAACAGTATTGGAGTGGATGATATAATATATTAGATTAAGTAAGATGTTATAATAACCATATATAGTTATTCTTTACATCATTATACCCATAAAAGTAAGGTTGTGGTGAAAAACAGATTACACCACGGCATGGTGACGGTATTCCATACGTACGCATGCGTGGTGATTCCGTTTTCTGTAGGATGGGTAGAAGGTGAAATGTGGTTGTTTCATATTAATAATAAAATATCAGTATATTAGTGATACTGATTTTATTACTTTATAATGAAACAACTAAATAAGAAGAAGTTGACGAAGAAAGAAACATGAAAGAATCGGTAGAAGAGATTACCTCTTCTTCGATGCTCCTTCTTTAAACATCTTCATAGGGAACTATGGTTGACCTTTTGAGAAGACCAGAACCTCTATGATATAACTATATATGTTGAGAAGAGGAATTGGCAGGGTTTGGACAAAAATAAAGTCTCAAATGGGTGTGAAGAAAAGTGGGAAGGGGTGCCCTTTTTATAAGGGAGGAGAGGGGCACCTTTGGAAACATAAGAAACATTAATTTATAATAAATTCAACCTCACTTAAAAACCCACACAAATGACTCAAATCCGAATATTAGATGATATAGGGTTGTAATATCATCATCAATAAAATTTAGACATGTTGGGAATATATTTTAAACATTATCAACTTGATTTATCCTTATTTAGTCTATTTAAATTATTTGTGGTACTAAGATTTTAATTTTTAAATTGTTATAAATAATTACTTATGTGTTGTGAATTGTCCAGAATTGGATACGTTATAATATTTTAGACCATATAAATTTTAATTTATATTTTTTAAATATTTTGATGACTTTTAAACAATTTTATATTTTGTTATTTTTATAAAATAACAATAGTGTCAATTTTGACACTATTCATTTATTTGAATTTAAATAAAATCCACACAGAAGATTTGTTCGAACTAAGATATTTAATAGATTCATAACATTTCATATTTATCTAGAAAAATAATTTATCGCATTAAATAATTCATATAATATTTGTTTTTATATTTTTAATACTATTTAATTGATATTTCTATTAATAAAATAATTACTACATATTTTTTGTATAATTATTTAATATAATTAGTTGTCGTATAAAAATAATAAATAAAATACTATGATAAAGAAAAATATCATATATTTCATAATAATACTTTTACTATAATTTATCATCTTAAAATCCTAACATGTAAATTATTATATTTATTAAATTATGAAGGTGATAACTTTGGAATCATTTAAAATAAAATAATATAAGTGTAATAATTGCCTTTATAAGGATCCAAATGGTAACAAATTAGGAAATTGGATGATTAGGGTTTACATATAGACTACCAATAAGTTTAGTTCAGATTTTTGGGCCTTTTGATATGTATTACTATTTCAATAAAAACTATATTATTGATTTTTCACTAAATAAATAATTTCTGCCTCATTAATGTATAAGATAATAATGTTATTAAATAACACTTAAAAATTACAAATAAATTACCATGATAAAGAAAAACATTTTATATTTCAAATGAGAATTTATAACCGAATTTATATTCTATATAACCTTATATTAAAAATACATTAATTATTAAAGTTTGAGTGAGACATATTTCACATTCCTTTAAATAAAATAAACTAAAAGTCATAATCAAATACAAGTGGGTTCCATTAGATTCAATTTAGACCCTATTATGATTTAGGAAAAAATATAATCATCCAATTATATTAATACAAGTGTTAGGGTTATTTTATAATATTAAATTTTCCATTAATTACCCGATTTACCTTTAACTACGGTAAATTTCATTTACCGTAGTTACTATTCATAATGTCGAAAAATAGAAAGTAGAAAATTAACATAATTTGGACCTAATTATTCCAAATATGGAATCCTTTTTTCCAAATTCAAATCATAGAAGTTTCATAAATTAATTTAAAATTAATCCTGCTGTTATGAAAACGAGTTTTAAAAGTTAAAACATTGCAAAAGATTGAAATTATTTTACTTATGAATTCAATATAAAATAAATGTTAATGACATAAATTATATTAAATGGTAACAATATATTATATTAATACTTTAAAACTATTTAATGTCATTATTTAACCATATAAATTATTATGATGAAAGAAGTAGTTTTTTATTAAGATATAGCGTGTTTTTACTATTCATTAAAATATGGAAGTTATCAGAATAATATGAAAAATTTATCCAAATTAAATTTTTATATCCTGATTCCAAAAAAGAATTTTATTTTGTCAAATTTAAAATATAATAATGTCAACAAATAGATTTAATGTGGGTGCACCATCAAAAGGTGAAAAAACTGCATTTTTTTAAAAATACTTATTTTACCTGAGAAATTTATTTTGTTCTCATACCATATTTTAGAAAATGTGTAAGATGAATAATAATGTTATAAAATTCAAAATGTAGTTAATAATATTCATAACTTCTAGTCCATAATAATATTATAACAGTATATCATTGTTTAGTGAAACCTGGTATTGCGTACTACACACGCTATCGAGGAAGGTCGCGATTACATGTAACACAAGCGAAGAATAGTGTTTGTGTATAATATAAGATAATACGGTGTTGCGTATAACACAAGATAATTTTGGTGTAACGTACTCATCATGTCCAAGAGACTACTAAATAGGTTCACTTGATTCAGATATGGATGGATAAAGCGTATTCTTGTCAAAAATCTTATGCTGATTGGCGTGGAAGTCCTTTGGAGTTCGAGGTCTGGGATCGAGTTTTTATATGTGTCTCACTAAGATTAGGACACAAGAGGATCAGGAGTCTGGGTAAGCATTAAAAATATATTACAGACCATTTTAGATTCTAGAATGAATCAGGTCGATTGGATATCTTTTACATTAACCTCAGATTTACCGAGACATGCACGATGTTCAATGTATCTCAACTACACCACAATCATTCAGACCCATAACCCATTTTTCAGACTGAGGAGGTTGAGCTTAAGGTTTATGAATCCTTTGAGGAGCATCCAATTTGTATAGTTGACAAGATCCGGAAGGTTCTCTATGGTCGGTCAGTTCAGCTCGTACGAGTTCTATGGTAGTACGACTGAGTGCATGATGAGGCATGGGAGAGGGATTCCAACGTACGAGCTTAGAAGCTAGAGTTATTTTCATATATTCCTTCACCACCCTTGGAATATAATTTATTTGATCAATTTCTTTAAAGGGGATGTTTTTATGAACCGAGTTCTTATTTTGAGGTACAATTTTCTTTTATTCCTTTTACCATGAATTATTTTTTAGAAAACTTGGGGAAAATGGGTTAATGGTTTTTTAAGAGAACACACCATGTAATCTAATATACATGAAGTGTATTATGTCCATGTCAGATAGGGATACATGGAGTGTGAGGATGTTTTCATTTTAAAGAAGATAAATCCCCAACATGTCATGTACTTCCTGATACACGTAGTGTCATCAGGTCGGTATGTCAGTGTAGGAGGTGTTATGTATGTTGGAGAAATTAGGAATATTAAAATTACATAAACATCATGTATATGAACATACATTATATGTACTTCTAATTTTTGGATTAAGATAGGTTGTATCATCGTTCATTCCACTTCTATATAGATAAACCACAGGGAGAAGAACAAGGAGCACCAAGAGTTCCTTCTCCTCCTATTTTGTCATCCAGAACCTGATTCGTGTGTCTTCAATCTCATTGGGATCCACTTGTTAAGGAATTAATTCTTCCAAATCCACTCTACCTGATTTCTATTCATAAGGATATTACATAAGGATGAATGGTTTTTCCCTTTTCATAGATCTATGTTGTACTAGTCCAATTCAAGGTCTCGTGTCAGAGTATATCGATTGCACGAAATCGATGTTGGTGGTCTTGTGACTTCACCTAAATATTTAGCTAAATATATGTTCCAAAATGTCGTGATCCCTTTTTAGAGTGTTTCTATATTATTTAATTAGACCATTTTAATACCAAACTATATTTAGGTAATTGATTACATTAAATTTAAGAATTTTATTGCTAGTTGATTGATCTAGGGACACCCATTGGTGTGTTTACCATGGATAACCATTTTCTCAAGAACACCATTGATTCTTGTATTTTTTTCCTAGTTGGGGTTGATAAAAAATTATTTTTTATTATATTAATTTCCCATGTGAGATGATTATGTGAATTCCATGATATAGTTTAATTCACTTGTGTTACTTTAGAAATGGAATGTTAAATGATTACAAGTGGTAATTTGAAATGGGCAAGAAATAGTCTCATATACAAGAAAAGGTTAGGATCATGTGACTAATTGAACCTTGTTTACCTTGGGTGAATCAATTTCTTGGTTAAAAGAAAATGGATGGACACAGGAGTTAAATTACATAATGTTCATGAGAGAGCCATAGATAGGGTGGTCAGGCTCACTGAATCTTCTTCATAAATGCTAAGAGAACCGAGAATCCAATGATGGATACCTAGGATGGGATATATTGGAAAATGTAGAAATACTAATTTGTCATGATTGACCCCGACTTTTTATTTATGCAAGAGGGTGAGTGTTAATTGTGCCTATGAGCGAGATGATGAAATGATAATTAATCAAATGGAATGAATTATGAAGAATCATCCATGCCAAAGTAGAATCTTGGACTAGACCCTCATTTATACTCATCTACACGGTCTTCTGAGACATATTCTATGCTTACTTCTATATGAGGGATTGGTAGGCTAAGGACAGATCTCGAGATAGTTGTACATAACGTAAATTGAACTTCTAATGAACATTAATAGAATAAATGGAAACTAGGTATAGATGTATAGTTTAATGTCTATTAATTCCTAGTTATTTTTTTTCCTTTTTCTAATGTTTCAAATGTTCACCAGCAGTTAGGCACACATATTTGGTGGATGCCTACTAGGATTAATTTCTCAAACCCTGTTTGGGTCATTCTTTTGGACCAAATAGACTATATTTCTACCGTTCTAGAAATGGGAAGGGCCATATATACAAGTACTATATTTCTTCTGATGATATGGAGAGCATAGGACCAATCCAAGATTTGCGATGCTTCTGAGTTTCATTTTGTTTTAAAATACTTTGATATTGTATAGTACATGATTTCAGGGTATCTTGTTTTGTTTTTTTCTTAGATCATTTAGCACGCTGCATCATTCTGATATTATCTGACTTATGGTTAACTTTATCTTCCAGTATTTAGTTGTTTACTTATGATGCATGCTATTTATTTCTTCTTATATTTTTTATTGTTTATTCTTTTGTGTAAAAAACTTCAAATGAGGGTATAGATTACCAACAATCATACCTTATGCCCTCACTACTAGTCGGCAGCCTCTAGCATTTGGGGAAATACAATTGAGGCCATGTGGCCAACTGGGAATGGGGAACCGTTTAGTGGAATACATATCCAGGGAATTACATGAGTGTACCTTTACATTGTGAGTTGATTTTTGGTGTTTGGGGTCCACTAATAAGTATTTATATATTTACCCCTATATGAGCTTTTTTTCACATCTCGTGTCTTGTGCAGATGAGATGCCTTTTGATGGAGCCCATAGCAGACCAGGACTGAAATGATCATTCTGAGTTCCTTACAGGCTGAGGTGTTCCCACCAATATGAGCAGTAGTCCCAGTACCTCTTCATGATTATAGGTCTAACATTGTAGTTTGCAGACACTTATTTTTGGTGGGATTGTATTCTATCCCAGTTTACATTCTCCACTTTACTTCTGATGTACTTTATTGGATGGGTTTAGTTGTATGCGTTCATTTTGTTCATTAGTGGGCTTTAACTTTCAAAATTTCTATGTATGGTGATGAGTGCGTGTGTATAGGCACTTAGGAAATGCCTAGAAGGTTAGTGATATGCCTAATCGATATTAGTCACCAACCCTTGTCCTATTGGAGGTGGTCTTGGAGAGTCATGGTGTGGGCCCCACTGGGATGGGTCGTGACAAAACCCATTAACAAAAGTGACATTGTGAGGTCAAAAAATTTAATTCTAACCTTTGGTTATTGGGAATGCCCATTTGTCCCATTGGTTGACCTCATCATGGGACTGGTCATGTAAGACACTATAGGTTTATTATTAGCATTGGTAAGGGTATATGGTGTTATCAATGGGTATGTGGAAGGTAGTGATATTAGGAGTAGTTTGATCAAATTGTTGAATTTTTTTAAAGAAGATTTGATAAATGACATGTGGTCTTTACACACATGTCATAGGTCTCTTGAGTGTATGACTAGAGTTTCATCAAGATGTTAAACAAAACCCCATTTATGAGTCCTTATAAAATATTATTCTCTATTATTATCCATAAAAATGATTTTCCCCATTGGAATAAATTTGATAATAATTTTTTACAAATGTTCAAGTCTTTTTTCTTCTCCTCTAACCTAGCTTTATTAAGGTACAAAACAAAATTATGATTTCTATTAACACACTATGTAATATTTTGGGAACATCATGTTAGTCAAGAGGATGGGAAATGACCATATAATAACAAAACCATAAAAATTTTCTAGTGTAATAGATATTTACTTGGGGATTACATGACATTCATTATGGGTGACATTACTTAGGTCTCGATTCTATACACAACATGTTACACTTGTTTTACATAGACCTTTTTTAGAAGGATAATATAACAACCTTGGATGTAGTAACCTAGAGAGAGTAGAAAAAATATTACATTATTACATGATTCAAAGGATCACACAATGAATGATTTAATAGATTAATATATTTGTAATAATAGTTATATAAATTATTCCTATTTTCTAATGGTAATAATAAAATCATTTCAAAAGAAACATTTTTCATCTATTAAATCATTTACATTAAAATAATCATTTTAAAAAAGAATGGAATAGAAAATTATTAATCGGCGAGATTATATTACTGTTATGGGTTATACAAAATGAAATAAATCATGAATAAAAATGGTATAATCAATATAGTAGTCTGGATAATTAAAACACATTGTCTTCTATTAATATCATGAGTTCAAAGTACATCCATGACTAATATCATTATTGAAATTACCTGGATAATATAAAGTTAATTTTAAATGAATGAATTACACATTTAATTACATTTTTAATCTTACCATCAAGGCCTTACCCAAGATATCTGGTTTTTCCCAAATTTACCCAAGTAGTAAGGTTAAACTAGTCGCTTGGAGTGTAGAACGGGTTGTCGAATCCTTAGAGACCTAAGAAGAACCGATTCTCGCTCAAATTTACCCAAGAGAAGAAGGTAAGGCAGTCCTTGTAGTTTAGCTTGGGTTATCGAATCCACAGAGACCTAAGAAGAAACCTATAGACACATACATTCTATGGACTGTTTTCAGCTATGAAGTGGCCAACTTGTATTGATTTTGGATGGGTTTGAATTATATCTAATAGATTTAAGTGAATTCAATTTAGAAGAATGAGTTCATCCTAGGTTATCGCTCTGGGGGGATTAGACGTATTTCCTTTTTAATTATTTTAATTTCTTATATTTGAGATGAGTTCATTTAAGGAGATAAAACAACATCATCACTTACTGGTTTAATTCATTCAACCTTTAATACTAATCACCTATACACTTGAAGGATAAAAGTTTTGAGCACTTCAAGGTAAAGGTTCGTATTAGCACTTGATGTGTGTGGCCTTAAATTCAACAAGGACGATGGAGTTTAAAAATCATCAAATAAAAATATCAATTAAAGAAGTGATTATACATTAATGAGGTGATAAATAACATCCAATCCAGCCCCTTGATACTCCATTGGATCAACCCATAAGT
Source organism: Viscum album (assembly GCA_963277665.1). Taxonomy (NCBI): domain Eukaryota; kingdom Viridiplantae; phylum Streptophyta; class Magnoliopsida; order Santalales; family Viscaceae; genus Viscum; species Viscum album. Next base: position 1,534,475,420 of record OY728121.1, on the reverse strand, counting down.
GGGTTACCCTCCATTGATCCCATGGTTTCAATTGAAGCGGAAAGTAGACTCATGAGGGAGGAAATAGAGAAGTAAAAAAAACGCAACAAAATAACAATCACTCCACCGTTGTTTGATAATATCACAAGGTTTGGTATGAACAAGTTCACGCCTTGAACCAACAGTATCAAAGTGATAAGGAGAATAACAGAATAATAAGAGAAGAAGAACTTTTATTAAGAAACAAGGATGAATTAAAACAACTTACATGTGAAGGAAGAACATTACAAAGAGAAATTGGAAGAAAAACAATAAGATGAAAACAAGCTCAAAAATTACTAAATCCTCCAACACCAATGACTTAAATAGTAATTTTTGAGCCCTTGGTTCGATCCTACAACAGTAAAAAGCATATCAATTAATTTTGGTAGTCCATAGGTGGTGGAAAGCTTGTAGAATTAGGACTTTTCCACATTTGACTCGAGGTGGCAGCTGGCTTTCATCCACTGAACAGACTTGTTTGGATGTCCTTCTAGTTGGCCGAATCAGAGTGGGCCATAGAAGACGAAAATGGATCTCCAAATGTCTTCTAACAGATTGTAAACTTTGGGCCCATTGGGAGTTGTGGAGTCCGAGATATGATCAAATTAGTGGGCTGTTTTTCTGGGCCGCAGAATCTGGCCCAGAATTGTATCTCTAACTTGGGGCGCCTTAATGACCACCATAGAGGCCGAATTAGCATTATCCCCTGAAGAGTTATTTCTTACTCAACGTGTCTTCTATCATCCCACAAAATTTGGAATTCATGGGGCCCGTATGTTGGGCCCCACAGTGTCATAAGTGGGCTGGTGTCCAATCTGCCTTCTCTAGATTTGCTTTCATTCATCTCCAAATATCTCCATCATAATTTATGAATAATCCATTGATACCTGAATGAAAAATGTTCACATTTAAGTGTAGATATAGTTCCCAAAATATCAAATTAAAATATTGATAATTATATTCCTTATAATCAGATGACTCATTGGGCCTAAATTGGTGTATATTAGGCATGAAGTGCACAAATGATGAGAATGGATGTTCATAATGAAAATGCACTAACTCAGGCCCATAAGATCAAAAATGAACAATTAATACCATTAAAATGTAGTTAAATTATATGTTTTTATTGGATAATCACACCCCCCAACTTGATATTTGCTAGTCCCAAGAAAATAATTCAATGATTTTATTTGAATTCCTTTCTTCAAACACATTATAACAAACAGTGCTCACAATGTAAACTGCACACAAATATATTTTTATAACCTATCAACTTAATTTAAAACAAGATGAATTTAAAAGCATATCCCAATCCCAAGACCATTCCTTTGATCAAATCCATCATCATACTTCATCCAACTCAATTAGGTGTAATGATGTGTTGTGTATCACAATAGATATGGGGGTTCATTTTCATTCAAGGGGGAAATCATGGAAGCGCTAGGTGGAATCACATTTAATCCAAATATGAGTATTCTTAATTCTTTTTTTTGGATTCTTTTGCAATATTTCCATAGTAATTGAGATTTCAGTTAATCAAATTAACCCATGTAGCAAGACTTTGCTGATGACTCCCAAACTCAAAGGCCTTAGGGAACCAAGTGAAGCCCACATACTCGGGCATCGTCTCGAGTTAACTTAATCAAAAACAAAGTCATATTACCATAAATAGAGATATATTGAAAAAATAAGGGCTAGACAACTCTGGAGTGACGATCCCCAAGTGCCGAAAGCCTCGCAATTTATCAATCCATTGCTCTACACGCAAATCTTTTGTTTTGTTTTGTTTTGTTTTTTTTTATTTTTTTTGAATACTCATATTAGTCATAAAAATCAAACCAGCCTATGCTATATATTATGGGACCCCAAAAATTCAAATTATTACCCCACAGTCTAAAGGACGTGCATTGTGGAATTTTGATTTAATGGATGAAAATAAAAATGATTAAAATTTTCATTGGACAACCAAACTTCCAAAATCAATGTTTTTAAACTTAATCATGAATTAAATTAAGAGTCAAGGAAATAATAATTATTTGATATTTAGTTTTTATGTGATCAAAGATGTTATTATATGAATGATAAAGGAAATTTACTTCTTTTTTTTATCATTGTTTTTTTAAACAAACATTTTATTCCCACACCCCCCAACTTAGAATGAAACTGTCCCTAGTTTCGTAAAAATAATATTTAGAATGGGGTAGAGGAATAAAAAGGGGAGTTCAATAAGGAAATTGAAATATGAGGATCATGGAATGAAGTCACCTGGTGGTTGAAGTTTGAAGTTCTTGACGCTCGAATTTATTCCTTTGATATCCATGTCTCTTGCAAAGTTCCCTAGTGGAAAAAGGAAAAACAAAACAAAAAAAACAAAAAAACATTATATATATATATTTATATAATAAAAGAAGTAAAATATAAGTATATATATAAAAATTATAGAATAAGGAAGCACAAGAAGCCGCAGGTCAGTGGTAAGCACGCGCCCCTGTCTCCCTTCGGTCCCGGGTTCGAGTCCCCGCAGCTTCACCGGTTGTGACGGGGTTTTCCCCATGGCCTATGGCGTGGACTTTTTTATTATTATATTTTTATTTATTTATATTTGTTTTTTTAATTTTTTAACCTAAAAACACATCAAAAAAACAAACTGATGATACATTGTCTTCTTTTTAAATTTCTGGGTAAGGTATTACTCAAGGATCACACTACGTGACACAGATGAATATGGTGCTCCCCTTTCGTACCCATTCATACTCATCATAGAAGAACAGGTCAACAATTTATTTTATTTTTTCGAAATATCAAAATGTCTCATTAACCCTATTTAAAATATAATGTTGATTAAAACAGCGAAATTATTGGAAACTTGAAAACCATGGGTTGTCACCCATTCAGCGCTTTGTTTAATGTCGTTAGCCCGACAAGGACCTAAATCTATTAATTTTTTCTTGGTTCATAGGTTGGCTCAGTTAACTCAATCTCTATTTCCTGTTTATTGAATGATTCAATGAATGGTTTTAACCTTTGACCATTGACCTTGAAAATGTAACCACTTGTGGGATCTTGAATCTCTACTGCCCCATGAGGGTACCCATAATGCACTATGAAAGGTCCTGACCATCTAGACCTTAACCTTCCTGGGTGTAAATGAAGTTTTGAACTATACAAGAGCACAAGTTTTCCCGGTTCACAATGTTTGTCCTTGATATTCCTAGATTGGTAGGCTTGATCTCTAGCTTTATTGATCCTTGAATTTTCATAAGCCTCCATCCTTAGTTCCTCCAGTTCATTAAGATCTAATTTCCTTTTTGTTCCGGCCAATGAGAGGTTATAATCCATTTTCTTAATTTCCCAAAAGTCCTTATGTTCATTATCCACTGGCAAGTGGAATGCTTTACCATAAACCAACCTATATGGGGACATTCCTAAAATGGTTTTATATGCAGTTCTATAGGCCCAAATAGCATCGAAGAGTTTCTCAGACCAATCTTTCCTAGAGGGGTTGACAGTTTTTTCAAGAATTTGCTTAATATACCTATTCGCTAACTCAGCTTGACCATTGGTTTGAGGATGGTATGCAGTGGACACTTTATGAGAAATACCATACTTAGACATGAGTGAAGAGAATGGGCGGTTGTAGAAATGGGTTCCTCGATCACTGATTATAGCCCTATGAATTCCAAATCTTGAAAATATGTTCTCTTTTAGAAATCGAATCACAACTTGATGATCATTGGACTTAGTGGGAATGGACTCAACCTATTTTGAGACATAATCAACAGCTAAGAGTATGTATAGGTATCCCCGAGAGTTTGGGAAGGGACCCATGAAATCAATTCCCCAACAGTCAAATATTTCCACCACTAAGATGGGAGTGAGTTTCATTTGATTCCTTTTTGTGATGGACCCTACTTGTTGACACCTAGGACAGTTTTGACAAAATGTGTAGGAGTCCCTTGAGAGGGTGGGCCAGAAAAGACCACATTGAAGAATCTTAGCAGATGTTTTATTAGAGGAAAAGTGACCTCCACATGCCTCACTGTGACAGAATTTAAGGATGGACTCTTGTTTAGATTCTGGAACACACCTCCTAATGACTTGGTCAGGGCAGAACATATATAGGTATGGATCATCAAACACATAGTTTCTAACATCAGAAAGAAATTTCCTTCGAGCTTGAGTCCCTAAGAATTTTGGAATGACTCCTGTCACTAAGAAATTTTCTATGTCAGCATACCAAGGGCAGTCAGTCACAGAGTATAGGTGTTCATCAGGAAATGAATCAGACACAGAAAGGTGATTTGAGTTGTCTTTGAATTCCATTCTAGAGAGGTGATCAGCTACAACATTTTCGACTCCCTTTTTATCCTTGATTGTGAGGTCAAATTCTTGTAAGAGAAGGACCCACCTAATTAGTCTAGCCTTAGCATCTTGTTTTTGGAAGAGGTATTTTAGTGCAGAATGGTCAGTGAACACAGTGATGGGGGATCCTAAGAGGTAGGACCTAAACTTCTCTAAGGAAAACACAATAGCAAGTAACTCCTTTTCAGTGGTGGTGTAGTTGATTTGGGCATCATTTAAGGATTTTCTTGCATAAGAAATGACATTAGGATTTTTATCACAACGTTGTCCTAACACAGCTCCTACAGAAAAGTCAATGGAATCACACATAAGTTCTAAAGGAAGGTTCCAATTTGGAGATTTCATAATGGGAGGAGAGGTGAGAGAGGATTTGAGTGTTGAGAATGAACCCTCACAGCTTTCGGTCCAAACAAATGGAGCATCCTTTACTAGCAGAGCACAAAGGGGATGAGAGATTGAACTAAAGTCCTTGATGAATCTTCTATAGAAACCATCATGTCCTAAGAAAGACCTCACTTCCTTGATAGTTTTGGGTGATGGAAGGTGACGAATGATGTCAACCTTGGCTTTATCAACTTCAATCCCCCGACCTGAGACCAGATGGCCTAAAACTAGTCCCTCTTTAACCATAAAATGGAATTTTTCCCAGTTTAGGACTAGATTCTTTTCTTCACATCTTGACAAGACTCTCTCTACATTCCTCATACATCCCTCAAATGTATCCCCAAACACAGAGAAGTCATCCATAAAGACCTCTAGAAAAACCCCTACCATGTCTGAGAAGATTCCCATCATCCACCGTTGGAAGGATCTAGGGGCATTGCATAAACCAAAGGGCATGCGTTTGAAGGAAAAGGTACCGAAAGGACATGTGAATGTAGTCTTCCCCTGATCCTCTAGGGAGACCTCAATTTGATTGTACCCCGAGTACCCATCTAAGAAACAGTAGAAGGCATAACCTGCCACTCTCTCAAGGACTTGGTCAATGAATTGTAAGGGGAAATAGTCCTTCTTGGTGAATGAGTTTAGCTTCCTGTAGTCAATGCAGACCCTCCATCGACTACTCACCCTTGTTGGAAGAATCCCTCCATCCTCATTTGTTATCACTGTGATTCCAGCCTTTTTTGGAACCACTTGGATTGGGCTCACCCACTCACTCTCAGCTATGGGATAGATGATACCATCTTTTAACAATTTCATAAGTTCTTTCCTTACTACCTCCATGATATTAGGATTGATTCGTCGTTGAGGTTGACGAAATGGCTTTGGATCAGATTCCAGAACAATCCTATGAGTCCCGATAAGTGGGCTAATCCCAGGAATATCAGAAAGGGTACAACCAATGGATTTCTTATACTTCATAAGGACATCTAGAAGCATCCTCTCATGATTGTCTTCAAGAGAAGAATAAATGAAAATAGGATGTGTTTGATTGTCCCCTAGGAAAGCATACTTGAGTGTTGTCAGAAGTTCCTTCAATTCAAGATCAGGTTGGTTCAGAATTTTAGCAGAATATTGGGACATTGGATCAAGATAAATTCCTTTTTTTAGAGTTTCAGATAGGATTTATTCCTCACATGTAGAAGTTTCAGCTACTAGATTGGCTTGATCAGATTTAGGGAAGGAATTTAGAGGGGTCTCTATGAAAGTGGTTTCATGAAAGGTTTCACTGATTGTTAGACCTAAGACTTCATCATAAGAGAAATTTGAAAATGATTCAAGCCAAGGAGATAAACATCCTTTATATGAACAATGGATATCAATCTCATCCTGACTTAAACATTGATTAAATATTCCTTGATGTTCCATGGATTCATTATCAATGCTTCCTATCATGTTTACTTCATGAATGTCCTCATCATACCCTATTTGTGAGCTTGAATTATAGATGTTCAAGTCTATACTCATGTTCCCAAAGGTGATGGTCATGTTCCCATTTCGAACTCAGATAACAGAGTTGATTTTTGTAAGAAAAGGATGGCCAAGGATGATTGGGGTTTTTTCCTTATTTCCTAAGTTTGGATGGTTGTCAAGGAAAATGAAGTCAGCAGGGTAGATGATGTTTTCAACCTTTACCAGAACATCCTTTAAAATCCCCTTTGGAACCCTAATGCTACGATCAGCAAGCTGAAGTGTGAAAGATGTGGGTTGGAGCTCTTCTAGGCCTAACTGGCTGTACATAGCATATGGGATGAGATTGACACTAGAACCTAGGTCACACAAGGCCTTGACAACTTTGCTCTCTCCTAGTTCAACATTGATGTAAGGGAAACCTGGGTCTTTTAACTTAAGAGGAATGGTCCCCTGAATGGTGGTACTCACATTAGCAGCCAAAAAGACTTGGGTTTTATGTTAAAATTTTCTTTTAAAAGTGCACAAGTCCTTAAGGTACTTTGAGTAGGCAGGTATGGTTTGGATTGCATCGATAAGGGGTATGTTCAACTTGACTTGTGAAAATATTTATCTCAATGTTTCACTCAGTTCAGGCTTGGTTTTCCCCCTCATGCATTGAGGAAATGGTGCAGGTTGTGGGGTTATTTGTTGAAGAGTTGTTTCCTTGACAATGTTATCAGTTTCCTCAGTTTGATCTTGTGGTTCATTTGAATTTTCATCCAAGTTTGAATCTTCAGGTGGGTTCTAAATTAGTTGTTTAGGTTTCTAAATTGATTTTCCACTTCTTAAAACAGTCACATCCTTTAGTTGTTCATGAGTTGTTTGAGCACAACTTGACTCTCCCCTTGAAGTTGAGGATGGAACCGCCTGAGTAGGCATGGGTGCCTTTCCAATTTTGATGGTGTGAAGTTATTGTTTTAGGGAAGAGACTTCTGAGTTCATCCTCTCCATTTGTTTGCACAGTTGTTCTAGTAGGCTTTGTGGAACAGTTTGGGTTGGTGCTTGAGTAGATTGGTTTATCCCAGGGGGATATTTTGGAGGTGGGATGGTTTGTTGAAAATGGACCGGTGGCTGTTGGTATTGGATAGGTTGGGTTTGGAACTGGTTATGGGATTGGTAGTTCTGATGGGGGTAAGTATTTTGTCCCTTTTGTTGGCTAGGTTGTTGGTTATCTTTCCAGCGGAAGCCTGGGTGGTCGTTATACCTTGTGTTGAAGTTGTTTTGGTATTGAGGCTTTTGAATGTTCAAAGAATTTAATTCTGCTAGGGGTCCTCCTAAAAGAACTTCCTTGATGGATGGAATGGTTGGACAGTTGTCTGTCTTATGGTCATGTTTGTCACAAATTGTGCAAACAAGGTCAACAGTTTGGATTTCATGGACTTTCCTAAGGTCTATCTCTTCAACCTTCCTAGAGAGTGCTGCGAGTTTAGACCTAAGGCTTTCCTCTTCTCTAAGTGTATGAATTCCAGTAGTTCTTTGTGGATTTTCAGAATAAGGTGATGTTCCACATGTTTGGTTTTGTTCAGAAAGGCTTTCTAGATACTCGTAAGCATCATTTGGGGCTTTTTTTAAAGGTTCCATTACACATCATGTCAATGAATTGTTTTTTCCCCGGACACAACCCTTCATAGAAAATTCTCACTTGTTCAGGAATAGAAAAACCATGGTGTGGAACCATGTTTAGAGTGTCCTTGAACCTCTCCCATGTTTCATAGAATGACTCTCCCTCTTTTTCAAAAAAGTTTTGGATACTCTTTTTAAGTGAAATTGTTTTGTGGTGGGGAAAGTATTCTTTGTAGAATTCTCTTTGTAGTTGGTCCCAAGAGTTTATGGATGATGGTCTCAAATTGTTTAGACAATTTTTAGCTCAATCCTTTAAAGAAAAAATAAATATCCTCATCTTAGTAGATTCTAGTTGATGTGGGGGACACATGGTTTCTATAATTTCATTGAACTCCTTAATGTGCAGGTATGGCATCTCGGACTCCATTCCATGGAATGTGGGAAGGTGGTTTAAGACATGGGGTTTAAAGATGTAGCTGGTATCTCTTAGGGAATTGTGTCTAATGCATGAGGGGGCTTTGGTCCAGGAAGGTGTGAGGTAGTCATTCGTGGTTTGATCAATTGCATTCCCCAAGTTTGGGGCTTCCTCATTTGGGTTTCCATTTTGGTTCCCACCCGGGTTTATGAGCTGGTTTCTTTGAATACCATCCATTGAAATGGGATCAATTTTTGACTCGGGGGTGTTTGGAAGATTAGGATCTAATTTAAAGAGTTCCCTTGATGTACTTGAATCCCCAACCCCAGGACTATCCACCGTAACTAGACGGTTTGATTGATCGCGGGTGTAGGCGGACATGCGCCAAAAGAAAAAAAAGCGAGAAAGGGACAAGATAAGAGAATTTGGATGAGAAAAGAAGAAATGGGGGAGAAAAGAATGGGTGTTTAGATGACTTAGTTGGGTCCCCCGCAACAGCTCCAAAATTTGATTCTCGCTCAAATTTACCCAAGAGAAGAACGTAAGACGGTCCTTGTAGTTTAGCTTGGTTTATCGAATCCATAGAGACCTAAGAAGAAACCTATAGACACGTACATTATATGGACTGTTTTCGGCTATGAAGTGGCCAACATGAATTGATTTTCAATGGGTTTGAAATATATCTAATATATTTAATTGAATTCAATTTAAAAGAATGAGTTGATCCTAGGTTATCTCTCCGGGGGGGATTGGATGTATTTCCTTTTTAATGATTTCAATTTCTTTTATTTGAGATGAGTTCATTTAAGGAGATAAAACAACATCATCACTTACTGGTTTAATTCTTACACCCTTTAATAATAATCACCTATACACTTGAAGGATAAAAGTTTTTAGCACTTCATGTTAAAGGTTTGTATTAGCACTTGATGTGTGTGGCCTTAAATTCAACAAGGACGATGGAGTTTAAAAATCATCAAATAAAAATCTCAATTAAAGAAGTGATTGTACATTAATGAGGTGATAAATAACATCCAATCCAGACCCTTTCTACTCCCTTGGATCAACCCATAAGTGGTTTATCCCTCCATTGATCCCATGGTTTCAATGGAAGCGGAAAGTAGACTCATGAGGGAGGAAATGGAGAAGTAAAAAAAACGCAACAAAATAACAATCACTCCACCGTTGTGTGATAATCTCACAATGTTTGGTATGAACAAGTTCACACCTTGAACCAAAGGTATCAAAGTGATACGGAGAAGAACATAATAATAAGATAAGAATAACTTTTATTAAGAAAAAAGGATGAATTAAAACAACTTACATGTGAAGGAAGAACATTACAAATAGAAATTGGCAGCATAACATTAAGATGAAAACAAGCTCAATAATTCCTAAATACTCCAAAACCACTTACTTAAATAGGAATTTTTGAGCCCTTGGGTCTAGCCTACAACAGTAAAAATCATCTCAATTAATTTTTGTAGGCCATAGGTGGTGGAAAGCTTGTGGAATTTGGACTTTTCCACATAAGACCCGAGGTGGCAGCCATCTTTCATCCACCGAACAGACTCATTTGGATGACCTTATAGATGGTAGAATCAGAGTGGTCCATAGAAGAAAAAAATGGAGATACAGATGCCGGATAACCATATGTAAAGGTTGGGCCCATTTGGAGTTTTGGATTCCGAGATATGATCAAATTAGTGGGATGTTTTTCTGGGCCGCAGAATATGGCCCACAATTGTATCTCTAACTTGGGGCGCCTTAATGACCACCATAGAGGCCGAATTAGCATTATCTCATGAAGAGTTATTTCTTCCTCAACATTTATTCTATCATCCCACAAAATTTGGGATTCATGGGGCCTGTATGTTGGGTCCCAAAGTCTCATAAGTGGTCTGGTGTCCAATCTTCCTTCTCTAGAATTGCTTCCATTCATCTCCAAATATCTCCATCATTGTTTATGAATCATCCATTGACCCTTGAATGAAAAATGTTCACATTTAAGTGTAGATATAGTTACCAAAATATAAAATTAAAATATTGATAATTACATTCCCTAGAATCAGATGACTCATTGGGCCTAAATTGGTGTATATTAGGCATGAAGTTCACAAATGATGAGAATGGATGTTCATAATGAAAATGCACTAACTCAGGCCCATAAGAACAAAAATGAACATTTATTACCATTAAAATTTAGCCTAATTATATGTTTTTATTGGATAATCATGAACCTTTAGAAACTCAATGAAAATAGATGGATTTTTGGATATGAAGTTTCCAACTAGGGTTGATATTAGATGGTTTTAAAGGAGCACTAAAAGATCTATGTGAATTCAAATTATGAGAAAATGAGTTGATCCTAGGTTATTGCTCAGGGTGGATTGGATGAATTATTTTTTCTTTTACAATTTCAATTTCATTATCTTTAGAAGGATTCATACAATGAAATCAAAAAAAAAAACTAATCACTTACGCATTACTAACCTTCAAAAACACATGCTAATAATCTATACACCCGTAGGATCATTTTCATGAGCTCTACAAGGAATTGGATCTACTTAGCACATAAAAGTGGGGTGAATAAATTCCATAAGGAAGAGGAAGAGAGAAAATCATTGAATGAAAGAAACTCAAAAAAAAAAAAGAAATTAATAACCTTTAAAGAGTGATATATAACATCCAATACACCCCATTTCCACTCCCTTGGATAAAATCATAAATGATTTATCCCTCCATTGATTACATTTTGTCAACGGAAGCGTGAAATAGACTTATGAGGGTGGAATTGATGAAGTAAAAACAACAAAATAACGAACACTCCGCCGTTGTGTGAACAAAATCAAAAGGTTTGGTGTGAACAAGCTCACACCTTGAGGAAATGGTATAAAGGTGATATTAATAAAAACATAATAAGAGAAGAAGAAGATATTTTATTGAAAGATAAGGTGATTCAAACAACTTACAAGAGAAGGAAGAACATTATAAAGACAAATTGGCATAATAACATTACAATGAAAAAAAAGCTCCAAGATCATTAAATCCTCTACCAATACTTCCTTAAATAGGAATTTTGGAAGTATTTTTCTAATCCCCCATCATCACATGTGACTTTAATTAATTGTGTTGGGGAAAGGTGGGTGGACAATTAATGGAGATGTGACTTTTCAACTATTGACTTGAAGTGGGAGCCAGCTTGCATCCGCTGAACAGAAGCGCCAAAATAACCTTATATAAGGCCTAATTGGAGTGAACCATACACTACTTACATGAATCCCTAGATTTCCCCTAATATCCTGTAAACTTTCATCCCCACATATATTGTGGTTTTTGAGATATGATTTAAATGGTGGGCTGTTTTTCTGGGCCGCAGAATCTGGCCAAGAATTGCATCATCAACTTGGGCCACCTGGAACTCCATTAACACATTCGAAATAGACTAGGAAACTATTTAATTAAATGTTACCCATGGTTTCTTATATATCCAGATAAATTTTGAGACTCTTTGGGCTTGAATAATGGTCGATAAAGTACGCTTATTGGGCTGCTATCCAGCTCACTTCGCCCAGAATGTGGTTAGTTCAAAGACTACTTCGGTGGTCTTCATAATTGAATCTCAAAGTGCTCCAAAAGAATGAATTGATTCTTATAGAATGGGAGACATGAAAATAAAATATGAAAATAAAATCAAGTCTATTTGCTATTTTATTAGATGTTTAAGAATGTACCATGTAATAGTGCATTTAAGGACAGAATTGCAATCATGATGTGAAATGATGTTCAATGTGTAAAATGAAATAAAATGGTATTTATGAATAACAAATCACATGAAAAATATATATATTAAAAATGAATATTAGCCTAGTTCATTGGATAATCACAACCCCCAACTTGAGTATTTCTAGTCCCAAGAAAAATATATCTCACAAACATGAAATTTGAATCCCCTTTTCCAAAAATATTTTGATTCACATTGCTCACCCAATGAACATATAAAAAACGGAAACCCATAAAAATCATTTAAAAAAATCTATATCTATAGGCATATCCCGAGCCCAAGCCCATTTCTTTGTTCAAATCCATCACCATATTTCATCCAAATTCAATTAAGCATGATGAAGTGTTGTGCGTCACAATAGACAAGGGGGGTTCATTTTCATTCGAGGGAGAAAAGATGGAAGCGCAAGGAGAAATAAAATTTTAATATTAAGATGAGTACTAGTTTTTATTATTTTTTGTTTTTTTTTTCAATTTTTCCTTGGTAATTGAAATTGAACTTAATCGAGTCAACCCATATAGAAAGTCTTTGCCGATGACTCCCAGGCTCAAAGAACTTAGGGAACCATGTGGAGCGCACATACTCGGGCATCACCTCGAGTTAACTCAATCAAAAAAAATTCTAATTATCACCAATAGAGATAAAATTCCCAACTCTGAGCCAGACAACTATGGAGTCACGATCCCTATGTGCTGAAATCCACACATTAGGTCAATTAATTCCTCTATGCGTAATTGATTTTTTTGAATACTCATGTAAAATTTAAAATGATCACCAACCCTATGACATTTATTATGGACCTTAAGAATTCAAACTAATACCCCACAATCTAAAAAACATGCATTTTTTTAATAAATGGATGAAAATATAAACGGTGAAAAATCACATCGGACAACCGTACTTTCCAAAATCTATGCACATGAACTTGAACTTGAATTAATATCAGAATCAAGGGATTCAAAATTATTTGATATCCAATTTCAGAGTTTTCAATGTGTGTTATCATGTTCATGATTTATGAAAATTTTCCTTCCATGCATTTTATGATGAAAACAAAATCAACGCTTTTATTTTATCTCCCCCCAACATAGAATAACCCTGTCCCCAGTGTTTAAAGAAATGAAAATAAGAAGGGGTAGGCTAGAAGTTCAATGAAGACATTGAAAATGAAAATTATGGAATGAATTCACCTGGTGGTCGTTGTTGAAAATGCATTCCCCAGTCTCCCTTCAGTTCTTTTTTGGGACCTAGAGACTTGGACAGTTGTGAAGAGATTTTCCTCATGACTTATGACATGTCTTTTAATTTGTTATTTTTGTTTAATATTTTTTTCTATTTTTTAACCTACAAAACATGGTAATAATTAAAATAAACTGATGATACATTGTCTTCTCTTATATTTCGGGGTATGATATTACTTAGAGATCACAGCACGTGACATAGATGAATATGGTGTTCCCCTTTCATACCCATCCTTACTCATAAAAGAAGAACAAGTCAATAGTCTAAATTATTAATTTTTTAATTTTCTTTTAACCAAAAAAAATTAAAAATAAAATAAACTGATGATACATTGTCTTCTCTTAAATTTTTGGGTAAGGTATTACTCAGGGATCAAACCACGTGATAGGGATGAATATGGTGATCCCCTTTTATACCCATCTATACTAAAAAAAAAGAATAGGTCAACAGTCTATTTTTTTTTGTATTTTTCCATTAACATACAAACACATAGAAATAAAACAAACTGATGATACATTGTCTTTTCTTAAATTTTTGGGTAAGGTATTACTCAGGGGTCACACCACGTGACACAGATGAATATGGTTCTCCCCTTTCATACCCATCCTTACTACTAAAAGAAGAACAGTTCAACAGTCTGAGGTACTAATTAATTAAACGAAAACATGAAAACCACGGGTTGCCTCCCGTGCAACGCTTTTGTTTAACGTCGCTTAGCTCGACATGACCCTGAAACATACCCAATACCAACTTTAATCATTTTAAAGACCCCATATTTCTCCACTTCCACTTTATTGAGATTGACTCTTTGTTTATAATTTTTATCCTGTACAAACCTATGTTCTACAATGAGTGGTAAATTATAAGTAATACCATAAATGGTTTAATCTAGATTCCTCTGTGGTCTTTCCTAAGAAATCAATGATCATTCGAAATTTTTTGGTTTTAAGAGAAGATTTAATTCCAATTGAAAGATCTTGATTATACTCTATGAAGGGATACTTGGGTGGGGAAGGAAGAAAAATATTTGTGATATTGGGTTGCATAGGACATTCAATCATAGGTTGGGATTTTCAATCTAACTCAGTTTCATTTTCCAGATTTCACAACAAAATTGGTTCCTTTATAATAGAAGATTCAACCACCAAATTGGAGAGATTAGTGTCAGGAATGGGTATGGACTAAATGTTTTTAATTTCTCTCAAAGGTTCAGTGATTTGTATTTTTGAAAAATCATCAATAGAGTTATACATAGGAGACTCATTCCATGATGTCAAATTTCCCTCTTGTGAATACATGAAATCAATTTCCTCCTGATTTAAGGAACCTTAAAAAATTTATTGATTCAATTCCACTACCCAAAATCCAAATTTTGTTTCATTAATAAATTTATGAGAGGTTTGTGGGAAAATAGACACTCCCCATAAGGTTTTGGAAGGTGCAATTGGTGTAGGGATGAGTTCCTCACAAGTATTAATGCGTTGTAGTTCTAATCTCAAAGATGATACCTCAGAACTCATTATATCGATTTGATTACAAAATTTTTCAACAAATGTTTTAGGAATATAATTTGTATGTGGTTGATCATCATGGACTTCCCCAAGATTCATCTCTTCATTCATCCTTGAGAGGGATGGAAAATTATCCTTTAAATATTCATCACCCCAATTATTGCACATGTCACCAGGTGTGTGGTAATTAATCAAGGGTTGATCAAATAAATTTTATAATTTAGGGGATTCCCAAAATTTATTTTCCATTTGATTCTAGTATGAGTTTGTGACATGGTAATTTGAAAGATACTCTATTGGAGAAGGTAGAAAGTTGGATTCTAGATTCTCAGGACACACACAAATAAAATGGGGTAAAGATAAGAGAGAGAGGGGGAGAATATAGAAAGTGGGATGAGAAAAGGATGTTATTTTCTAAGTTAACTTACATGGGTCCCCAGAAATGGTTCCAAAATTTGGTTTCACCCAAATTTAACCATGTTCTAAGGTTAATGCGGTCACTTGTAGTGTTTCTTGGGTTGTCGAATCCTCAGAGAACTAAGAAGAACCTTTAGACAGTCAATGAAAAGAGATGGATTTTTAGCTATGAAGTGGCCGAATAGGGTTGATTTTCGATGGTTTTAAAATACAACTACAAGATATATGTGAATTCAAATTATGAGAAAATTAGTTGATCCTAGGTTATTTCTCGGGGTGGATTGGATGAATTATTTTTTTCTTTTACAATTTCAATTTCTTTATCTTGAGAAGGATTCATATAATGAAATCAATAAAACCTCATCACTTACTGATTAAGAACATTAACAAACACATTATAATAATATATACACTTATAGGATAATTTTCATGAGCACTCAAATGTATAGGATCTACTTAGAACATAAAAGTGGGGTGAATAAATTCAATAAGGAAGAGGAAGAGAGAAAATAATTGAATGAAATAAACTAAAATAAAAGAAATTAATAACCTTTAAAGAGTGATAAATAACATCCAGTAAATCCCCTTTATACTCCCTTGGATCAAATCATAAAAGTTTTATACCTCCATTGATAACATTTTGTCAACGGAAGCGGGAAATAGACTTACGAGGTTGGAATTGAAGAAGTAAAAACAACAAAATAACGAACACTCCACTATTTTGTGAACAAAATCACAAGGTTTAGTGTGAACAAGTTCACACCATGAGGCAACGATATCAAGGTGATATTAATAAAAATAGTATAAGGGAATAAGAAGATCTTTTATTGAAAACTAAGGTGATTCAAACAACTTACATGACATGGAAGAACATTACAAAGACAAATTTTCATAATAACACTACAATGAAAAAAAAGCTCCAAGATCCTTAAATCCTAAACCAATACTGCCTTAAATAGGCATTTTGGAATTCTTTGGACGAGCCCCCATCATCCCATGTGACTTTAATTAATTGTTTTGGGGAAAGGTGGGTGAAAAATTAATGGAGATGTGACTTTTCATCTCTTTCCTTGAAGTAGGAGACAACTTGCATCCATCAAAAACAAGCACAAAAATAACCTTCTATAAGGCCTAATTGGAGTGGTCCATAGCAGACTAAAATGAAGACCTGGATGTACCCAAATAGTCTGTAAAACTTAAGCCCTAAATAAGTTGTGGTTTGTGAGATATGATTGAAATGGTGGTCTGTTTTTCTGGGCCGCAGAATTTGGCCCAGAATGGAATCTTCAACTTGGGTCACCTATAACTCCATTAAAACATTCGAATCAGACTGGTCCACCATTTAATTAAATGTTCCCCATGGTGTATTTTATATCCAAATAAATTTTGAGACTCTTTGGTCTTGAATAGTGGCCGATACAGTACATTTATTGGGTCGTAGTCCAGCTCACTTTGCCTAGAATGTGGTTGGTTCAAAGCCCACATTGGTGGTCTTCCAAATTGAATCTCCAAGTGCTCCTAATGAATGAATTGTTCCTTATATAATGGGAGACATGAAAATAATATATAAAAATAAAATCAGGACCATTTGGTGTTTTATGAGATGTTCAAGTATGTACCATATAATAGTGCATTTTAGGAAAGAATTTCAATCTTCATGTGAAATGATGTTCAAAGTGTAAAATGAACTAAAATGGTATTTATGAATAAAAAATTTCCTGAAAAATATATAAATTAACAATTAATATTATTGTCTTCCAGTGGAAAATAAATATCCTGAATCTTATTTAATTAATCATATATTTAATTATAATTAGAATTCATTCTAATAAAGCCTTATGTGAGAAAATATATCTATATTTAATCAACAACATAATGTAGTCCCCCCAATTACATGAAATAACATTCATTAGAATCTTGATATAATTGATAACTTATATATAAATGGTATATGATTAAAAATATACTGGACATGAAAAAATTTAAATCCCTTATACAAAAAAAATATTCAAGAAGGAGACAATAATGTCCACTGTAATGAAGGATACTGAAAGGGAATTTGATCATGAGAAAGTAAATTACTAGAAAACCATAAATAATTAATAGATGGAAGAATTAAATATATTACTCAATAATAAAGGTTATGTAGAATGATTATGTTTTATATAAATAAGAGAAAAAATACATGAAAAACATTAAAAACTACCTATTCATTCATTGTGTAAAAATTATGTTCAAAATGATTTAAAAATTACTTTAATACCTTTGTGAAATTAATAACCAGTTATTTTAAATTAAAAATTTAATAGAAATTATTTTCTGAAAGAACAATGGATGCTTTTAGAGTAAGCTAAATAGTAGAAATTATATTCCCCAAACCCATATTCTGACATTTTCCTCTATAAACATCTTCCAAAAATTATATTTAATACTGTTTTAGATGATCTAATAATTTTTTTAAAAATCTCAAATTAATATTAAATCTCCCAATACACTTAAAAGATTTATATTCTTTTGGTTTAGTTTTTTTGAGGTCCAGATATATTAGAATATTTTGTGGAATATTTTTTTTAAAATTTATCCATAATAGAATCATTCTAGTATCCCATATTGACTTCCCATTTTTTATAATCATCTCCATATCATAGGAATTAAAAATAAAAATGGAATTTCCTCCAAAGGTTTTTTAATTTAAAATAAATAATTATTGAAAAATAATAGGCTGGATGATAAGAACGAGTGAACCATATAATGGAAAATGTTAATAATAAATAGAATATTGGTTACCAAAAGATATGCATAAATCATGAATTTAAGAAATATAATCTGAAATGAAAATAATAAAACCATGAAAAAGTATGAAATCATGAGACAATAAACCTAGGATGTGGATTATAATCATTGGAAAAATGTTTTGGAATGACATGGAAAAGATGA
The DNA here is from genome assembly GCA_963277665.1 of Viscum album. NCBI lineage: Eukaryota > Viridiplantae > Streptophyta > Magnoliopsida > Santalales > Viscaceae > Viscum > Viscum album. Next base: position 1,534,457,275 of record OY728121.1, on the reverse strand, counting down.
ATAAAGGTAAACTACGACACCAAAAGAGGAATAAAAATAATGAACATATTGATTGAGAATCCCAACATGATTTCATCATCATGGTGGAGTAGGCTTCACTACCAAATGACTATATTGTATTGGTAATCACTACATTATTCCCATAAAAACATTGGTACAATCATAAAAACCAAATTCTTAAAAGGATAATCGATAAATATCCATAAAAAAATTCGCGTAAACATAATTAGATAACAATCACTTACTGATTTCCATTGTGGAGCAAGAAGAAATACATGATTCCCATAGTCAACTCATGAGATATTAATCCTAATACAATTCATTATAGAGATTTTGAAAAAAAACTACCATACGGCTATATAAGGACTAAACTATCATAGGGATTTAATAGACCCAAAGCATAACATGGGTTTATCAGACCCAAACCATCATGTATCGATAAATTGGTGTACGACTTGAAAATAATCATCCAAAAACTCATAAATAACCAATGGAAATAAAATTTGGTTTCCAAAAATTTTAATATGTTATCACCAATGTTTACCTCATGAATGTAAATATTGGATACCCAGAATTGAATCACAAAAAATGAGAACTTTGTAGGAATATTTAGATGGTGATTTTCCTAAATAATTTATATTTAAATAAATCCATTAAATATAAATTATAACAGGTTTATGAAATAAAAAAAGTTCGTAGAAACAATTTAATAATTGTCATAAAATTGAGATGTACAATAACATTGTAAAATCAATTTTGAAATGATAGAGTGAGTACTATTGAAAAATATTTATATTAAAAATAAAATTCAAATGTAGTTCCTTGGAACAAATTGTTTCAAAATGGAAATGTGGAAATACTTTTTATACATTAGCTATTAAAATGAATCGTTAATAAGATATCCTTTAAAAAGATTTTTTTTTTCAAAAAAGTGAACTAAAATCATTTTAATAGAATTTAATTTTGAAAAATAAACATTGAAAAACGAATAAGGTTTCAAAATATGAACTACAGGTTTTGTAAAATAATAAATTTTGAAAAAGGAATGTTAATAAGACATCCTTTAAATGAAATAATTTTGTTTAAAATACATTTTCTCTCTAAGGTAAAATTTGTTTTTTGAATAGATGGAAAAATAATTTGAAATAAAATTACTGAAAAAACAATGTCAAAAATGTGTAACAAATCAACATTTTCTAAATTAGAGAAGAAATATACGAACTACTTGAGAGATAAATCAAAATGATGTTTCAAAATATAAAGGATAAAATTTAGTAAAGGTAATATAGGGACATTGAGTAGAATTTTTTTTAAAAAGGTTGTGAATTACTCTAAACAAGACACACTTTTTGAGACAGAAGTTTATTTGGTAAAATATTTTTATTTAAAAATAATTTTTGTTCAAGGTAAAAATTAAAATATAATGAAATACATTCTTATGGAAGGATAAATAAATATTATAGTAGTTAATTTGATGACTAATAATTTTATCCCAAGGTACGTCGAAGAATTATACAGGAACCATACAACACTGGTATACTATGAGTTAAACTCAATTTGAATAAAATAAATAATATGGATTTTTAGGCCTCAAAGATTGAATTAATATGGTAAAAAAAATTCATTAGGTTTTAATAAAACCATATCAAATTTTTCCTGGAATACTATAAAAAAATTTTATCATGAAATTTAATATGAGACGAAATACCCTCTTACCACATTAAAAACCTTCAAATTCAGTCACCTTCTAGGGAAATGATTTCCAATGAAACAATAAATATCAAGAAAAATGATAGGATTAATACATAAATTATTATATTGGAAGTAAATACACTCATAAAATGAAAAATAGTTATATAATAATAAATATTTTTGAATTGGTGTAAAATCAAGACATGAAAGCCTCACATGAATTCCTACATTCAACTAAATAACATGAATCCCATTAAAATAATAGTATTTTACATGGATGATTAATAAAAATATATATCTATATATAATCATTCGGGACATTAGGATCATAAAAAAGGAAGAAGAATATATCATATTGAAAATTGGTATATTTTCAAGAGGAAATCAATTTAATTGAGTGGTCTTGATGGGGTTGTGAGCGTCCCCATTTATCAGCGGTGAGAATGTAAATATGAAAAATATTTCTACTGAATATAAAGAGAACATCAATTTTACTTTAAGAGTGGATAAAAAAAGAGAAAATATTTTAATGGGGGATAAAATATGGACGAGAAACCCTCGAACATTTACCTTCAACCATGTTTTAAATATGTCTTTAGTCCCTCAATCATATAATTTACACTGGTTTCACCATTTTTAACATGGTTACTAATTTTCCCCCAAGAAAGAAATTTTAAATGGAAGACATTAACATAGATAATTATAAAATTTTTACCTAAAAATTAACAATATTAATTAATGTTTATTAGACTAAAATTACATGTGTTAAAAAATTAGTTTTATCATTAGTGTAAATAATGTGTTAAAACATGTTTCAAATGAATATTAATTTTAACATAAATCGTATGTGTTGTGTAAAATTATGCATCACATTTATTTCAATTCTATAAATTAATATATTTTAAAAAATAAAATATATATTTCTTTCAATTCAATAAAAAACATCAATATAGAAATTAGTTGATTTAACGAAATAACCAAAAACGTTTTAATTGGAATATATTACATAACATCCTAAAATGTTAGTCATTTTTTTTTTCTAAAATCAATATAATATTTTTAGAATTTATATAATTACTAATTATATATATTAATTACCAATTAATGGGTTTGATATACCTCTAGGTATATCAAATGTATTTTTAATGTCATAAAACATTCAATATTGGTAGAAATTGTATTTTTTAATGTTCAAATATATATTTGTTTTTTATAAGAATACCAAATATTTTCCATATGAAAAATATGATATGTGGAATGAAAAAAATAATTTTTTGTTATTAAATTTCTATAAATTATAAATATATATTTTGAATAAAAATTCAAAAAATATTGGAAATTTTTTTTTTGAAATGATGTTTTTAAACATTAATTTAGATTAATATTATTTCAAAAAAAATTATATTTTAATCAATATTAATATAGTATTTCAAATATTTTAATTTTCTATATTATATTATTCATTCCTTAAAAGATATTGATTTATTTTATTGACAAATTATATAGTTATTTGAGAAGTAAAAATTAAATAATATAAATTTCTTATCCTTTGATCATAATAAATATGAATTTATTATCATCTTTAAATTTAATAGAATTTTTTTCTTATACATTATTTATAATGTTCATTTATTATCCCGTGACACTTTTGGGTTTGATGTTTCATATTTAACAAGTTATTAAGGATTGTATTGATTTATATGAAAATATATTTGAATGTATTGGGTACCTTGTACCCCATAAATAAATTGCATCCTCAAAATTTTTATTATTACTGAAAAATGAATAGAGGTGGTGTAATTATTAACATATTAATTTTCCAAGATATAAAATCTCATACTATATCTTCCTTAGTATATTAAACTATACCAAGTTACTTATCCTTCTGAAAAATACTAGTAAACCATAAAATCATATAAAGATGTGTGGGTATATGATATAATTTTTAAAATACACGTTTTCCAAAATCCTTTGAATTTACATGACATTAAACCAAAAAAAAATCATACATTATTCCAAAAAATAACATTATCCTTGACCCTAAAAAGATAATAACATGTAATCCATATGGTCACACACTAGACAATACAAATCAAAATCCGAAATATGAGATAAAATTTATGAAAAATAATAGGGATAAATTATTTGTGAAATAAATAATCAATTCTATGGTTATCTATAATATCTAAATCACTTTTCCTAATACCCTTAATCCTTTATAATTTAAGGGTTACTTATAACACTCTCATTTATTCCAAAATATTTATCTCTAAAAATAAAACAATGTCATAATATCCCATTTCATGGTTATTTGATATATGTTTCTATGCATTTAAAAATAATAATAAAGTTTATTACATAGATATTTCAAATAAGCCCCAAATATTTGGGAATACTCTAGAATATGATTGATAAATATGACCCACTAATGAAAATAATATTGGGATTCAGAATATAGTTTTTATAATATTTCAATCCCACTAACATTGTTGTTACTAAGAAACTCATAGTTTCCATCATAAGAATATAAAATACATAAATTAGAAAAGAGTTTCATATGGTCCCTAATGAATCAAAATTCTTTTAGAAGAAAAAAACCATAAAATATTGGGGATTTATATACTTCCCTCCTAAGAAATTTCATCCTAAAAAATTTTCATGTATAAATCCCTCTAATAATATTTTGTTGGTTCTCCTTCATAAAATCCGCATGTTCCCCCATTGACCTCTCCATTTTATGGTTTCTACAGATAAACTATACTATTCAAGTCGTCTGATTTCTGAATACTTTTTCACTTATGTCAAGAACCTTGATAGGTTGTTCATAGTAAGGGAAGTCAAATACCAATTATATTTCTTGATAGGTGAGTGCATGTGTTGGATCCGACAAGTACTTTTTTAACAATGTCACATGGAACACATCAGGATCCTTGGGGAGACCAGGAAGCATCACTAAATGCTATGCTAAAACTCCAATTCTGTCTAAAAATTCAAGTCATCTGATGTACTTGGGGCTTAGTTTCCCTCTATTACCAAACCATATAACACCCTTCCATGGAGATACATTTAGAAAGACATGATATCCAACATGGAATTCAAAATCCTTTATATGGTTGTCATTATATATCTGTTGCCAACTTTGGTCTCCATTAATATGAGATTGAATTTTTTTTACATTTTTTGTCTTCTCTTCTATTGGTTCTGGGCCTATAAGTTTCCAATCACCAACTTCATTTAAACAAGTTGGAGTTCGACACCACATTCCATATAATTATTCACACGGGGACATTTAAATACTAGAATGGGAACTATTATTGTAGGAAAATTACACCTAAGGAAATTTTTGATCCCAGATACCATGATTGTCATGTGAGCATCACCTCAATATTTCATCTAGTGTTTGAATAGTCCTTTCGGACTGTCCGTAGGTTTGGGGTTATAAGAAGTACTCATATGAAGCTCAGTATCCAAATAATTCTAGAGTCTTTACCTAAATTTTAATATCAATCAAGGTTCTTGATCAGCCACAATCGATTGAGGTGCACCATTAAGTCTTATAACATCATTAGTTTAAAGTCTTTCCAGACACTCAAGTGGAAAATCCTCTCTTATATCAAGGAAATGTTACAATTTTGTAATTCTATCAACAATTACTCATATTTAATCATCCCTTATTTGTGTCCTCAATATTCCTGTGCCAAAGTCTATATTAATGTCGTCACAATTCCACATAGGAATAAGTAGAGGATTCATGCCCCCTCTTGGATGTTGTCCCTCTATCTTCACATGTTGACAAACTAGACACCTTGACACATATTCAATAGTTTCTCGAATCATTTAATCCCACAAAAAATCATCCTTCATATCTATATACATCTTGGGGCTACAGGGGTGTATAGATAAATTTTTTCTATGGGAATTATCTAATAGTTAACTTTTTAGCTCTGGTACTACTGGAAAACATACCCTCCTTCCAAATTTAAAAACTCCATCCTCATACACAATGTTTTGAAATATTTCATCCATAAAAAAATTAATTTTATTTTTTAGATTATAATCATATGATTGGGATCTTTTTATCTTCTTTACTAAATATAGTTTATCATTCAATTGAAAATAGAAAATTTTTTCCCCATCCTTAACAAATCCCATATCCATCTTTACCAAATCCATGAATATATGATCTCTCTCAATCCATATCTATGTATGGAGTCTATGATCATTCTTACTTAATGCATCTACCACATTATTTTCTTTTCCTAGGAGGTGTTGTGTTGAAAAATCATAATCTTTGTGTAACTTGAGCCATCTCCTTTGCCTCATATTGAGTTTTTTATGGACAAATATATTTCAAATCCTATGATCTGTATATATCTCACATCTTTCGCCATGGAGATAGAATATCTAAATCTTTGTAGAAAAGATTTTGGATGCTAACTCAAGATCATGAGTTGGATAATTTTTCTCCTGATTGTTCATCTGCATTGATGAAAAAGCATTAGATTTATCATTTTTCATAAGGACACAACCCATTCAATTCATTTAAGAATATCTTAATATCACAAACCCATCATTTACATATGGAAGATTCCAAATTGGGCATTGAACAATATAATTTTCAATTATTCAATGCACTATGTATATTCATTTTCTATACAAACATAACCCCTTTACGTGTGTTATAGGTTAGCGGGTTTTCCAATTGAGAAAAAATATAAAAGAAATGCCAAAATTAACCTACTAGGACAATAAAATTATATAACTCGATTATGTTCATTAGTGTGGGGAATTCATGGATTTATATTGTCTTTGTTGGATCCATTTAGATTCCATACATAGAGACAATATGTCCATGAAATGAAACTGATTGATTCCAAAATTCACACTTTCTAATCTTCCCATATAATTAATTTCATCAAATAGTTTTCAAAATTACCATCAAGTTACTCTCATGGTCTTCATAGATTTTGGAGAATACTAGCATACAATCGATAAATACCACAAAAAAGTCATCAAGATATTCCTTGAAAACTATATTCATTATATCCATGAAAAATGATGGTGCATTTGATAGTCCAAAAAAATTACTATAAACTCGTAAGTACCTCCCCTATTTTAAATACTATCTCTAAAAAATATTTTTTCCTCACACACAATTAATGTTATCCAAATAGAAGGTCAATCTTCGAAAAATATTTGGCTCCATGATGTTGACAAAATAAATCATCTAAGTTAAGAAGATGATACTTCTTCTTTATCATAATAGCATTGATCCTCCATAGGTCAATGAATAGCCTCATAGATCAATATTTTTTCTTGAAAAAGTGTACATGGTCTCCCCATGGGGGAAATCTAGGGTGAAGAAATCCTTTACCACTAAATTCATCTTGTTTTTTCTTGAGTTCTACAAATTTCAATGTTTTCATTCTATATGGTGTCTTTGATATAGGTCTTGAACCCAGAATAAAATCAATAGTGAACTCAACCTATAGGTCTAGAGGATATCCAGTTAAATCCTCTAGAAAGACATCAATGTATTCTTTCATTGTAGGTACATGATCAATTTGAATATTTCATTCCTTACTCAGGGATTTTGGGTTCCAATCCACCACAAAAATTTCATACAGTAGAGATATTGGGGGTGGACCATCATAAGAATTAAATGGATAGTTTTTTTCTCTAAATATAAGGGATTGTACAACATCCTCAAAAATTGTATCTTATTTCATATGAAAATAAATTTTTGCAAAATGATATGAATTCCAATCCATTCCAAGGATTATATCAACATTAATCATGGGTATGATGATGCAATCAGTTGATAAGGCCCATTTATAAGCCATACTGGGAACTTACTAACACATATTTATTAAAAGGATACTTCCCTTTGAATTTTTGATTGAAAACTCCTTTATTAAATAAAATTGGTAATATTAAATTATCACGGAACACTAGGATGTTATAATATAATCTGATGATATGGAAAACAATTTTTTTGATAAGTATGAGGAAACAAGAAAAATACCTACCACCACATCATTAGGAACATCAACATATGCAGTTGTGATTGGAAAATATTTTCATTACTCTTGTGGCCATTTTTGAGTTAGGTTTCTTGGATATTTAGGAAAATCATTTCGTAGTGTCCAATATCATTATAATTCTAACATTTAACATTGATGATATTTCTATTCCCCTTTAATTCACCAGATAGGTGACCCCTTTCTCCACACTTATAAAAAAACTCCAATTCTTTTCATGGATTTTATAGGACGGTTCTTCCAAAATTTTCATATAATTAGAAATGAATTGTTCCCTTCTTCTTATTTGGATAATCACCTTCTCCATTATTTTCAAAAGACCTATTCTTATATTTTTTTCCATTAAGCATAATTTGATCTAGAAAATTCCTTATTTATTTTAATGTCACATGATAAAATTTTATCATTTGATGGAAATTATTATGAAGCCAATTTCCTTTGAAGAGTTGGCATTATATCTTCAATGAAATGATCAATATTGTCTTCTGAAATCACATGTGTAATCTATATCATACCTGTCTAGTCTTGTGAATGTTTCATAATACTCCACAACACTCTCTTCTTCCATTTGATTCAAGCTATGAAATTCTCTATACATTTCAATCCATTTCTCATGAGGGAAATATTAGTCTAAGAATACTTCCTTAATTGTTCTATATTAAATATCTTCTATTTCATCCTCTTCCATGGTATTCTGGATCAAGGAACACCATTGATCAACATCACCCTTGAGACAATACACTTCCAATACTACCTTTTCATTTCCATTTCATCTTAATTCCAAAAATATTATATCTAGGGACTTGATCCACTACTCACCTATCAATGGATTAGTAGTTCCAATAAAACATAGTGGCTTTGGTTGCATGTAACAATACAACATAGTCGTAGTATGGTTATTCATCACTACATGAGCATCTTTTCCTAATATGATCATGATCTAATCTTCTCCAACACAAACTGTGTTGAACTACTCACGTGGGAAATCCCTATATTGTCCATTTATATTGATTCACATTCTTCTATTATGATCATCCACTAAAAAAATGCATAAATTAAAATAGTTTATAGTGCATAATTTATAACTAAAAAAACACTTAAGATAATTTGAAAAGTTTTTTTCATCTAATATCATAATCATAAACAAGGTTTATATTGACATATATATCCTTCATAATGGTTTGTAAACAAAATATTAATTATCTTAAAATTATCCCCCAGGAGTGTCAAACTAGATGCACAATAAGGATCATTTTCATGTACTAGGATACACCTGGTCAAGCAAGAAACTCTTGGTCAGATTTGTTACTCTTATATACATCTGTTCTAGAAATACATCCTCATGTAGTATCAAGATAGTTATTTTTTTTCTTGGAATACCCATATAGTCTATAACATACCAAAATCTTGGATCATACTCTATGATCATCCTCAATGTATATAGTAGGTTTTTTTAATGCTATGTTTCCTAAATCCTTCTCCCAAGGATTCATCTAATTTTATTCTGATACCTACTGTAACACACTATCCCCTTTAGCCCGAAGCTGGTGAATTATTACTCTAGAATGGAATGTATATAAGGAATAAAATCCCAATGGACCGATCAGATTAGTAGTCTTGGAGAAACTAGATATATAGTTGGAACTGATTTTAAAATGGGAAAGGTAACAAAATATAATACATAACAAATGATAACAAACTTCATTCATGAGAACTCAATAAATGGTCTCTTAATCATAACCTATATAAGGAAAAAATTGAAAGGGGTGAGATAAAATTCTCATTAAAGGGTACATAAATTAGAATCATGAATAAAAGTTAACTGAATCATAACCAATTTCACATAATCAATATGGCGTGGTGAATAAATGAAATACGCACACCATTAAAAAATTGTGAAAGAAAATGAATCCATAGAATTTTTTTCATAGTGAAAATATCATGGATATTAATAAACGAATAGTGAATAAAGGGAATTCTTGTTTCTAGGATGTCATGTATCTGGAACATGAACCATAATACCATTAACATAGTTTAATTCTATGGGTAGATACTCATTTAATTGTGTATTGGAAACAATGTTGAAGGGTTTTTCACCAACTGATTTGTCTCATGAGACTTATCGATGAAAAGAGGAGCTATAGGGGGCCCCTCCCATCACTTCCATTCAAAGGAGTTATTTATAAAAATATTTAATACATGAAAAACATTCCATTAAAATATCCTTATTGCATAGGGGAGATGTATACATCAATATTTATACACTTAGATTATTAATCAACATAAACACCATATGTACAATGGTATATGGATAACACAATAACCATATTTGTGTAACAATAATATGGATATATAATTTAATTTCAATTTTAATTTTAAAATTATCTTAAAGTGGTAGTGGTGAAACCATATACGAATTGTTATGTTCACAATACAATGTAAATCACAATGAAATGAAAAAAAACAAAGTCCCTTTAAACATTATAATAAGTAGAGTTAATAATCATCAAGTAAATCATTGAAGACCATTAATATAAATAAAATCATAATACTATATATCAAATTATAAATAAGAGGTGAACAATTGAAATCTCACCGTAAAAAGTGAGATGAAAACCCCATACCTTATGCCCAAATGAGTTCAACATTTGACCTTAATGTCTTATATAGTCAAATTATATTAATTTAATTACTAATTAAAAACTATATATAAATTTATTTGGTTCATTTTAGTTTTATTGAGTTAATTTATGGTATTCGTGACAAGTTATAAGATTGAATTCTGTCATTCTGGGGTGTTAGTTTACTTGATTTTCGTGATCAGTTTGCTTGACTTTGAGTAATGGAGTTCATGTGGAATTGATATAAATCTATAGAATTGGAATTAGATGTTATTAAGTAACATAATAATGTTTAAATGGTTATACGTATCATATTTTAATATGGTTTGTGGATTAAATGTTATAAAATGTTTAATGATAAATACTTTGATTATTTTGATGGGTTTTTGATCACCACGAACACATTTTGTTTTATAATTAAATACATTGTGTAAAAAATGATTCCAGAACATAAAATATTATATATTACATTTATTATAAATTGTTTCAACAATAAAAATGGTTTCACAACCAGAACTGAAGATGGTAATAGAAATTGAAAAACCATCGTCCTTAATTGTGATAAATAAACACATCATAGAAGGTGTTTTTGTATTTAGTATAACAAGAGGGGGAAAGAGAGATGATGATAAAATATTTCATTAGAATTATAAAATTATAATACATGTATGGTAATGTAATTATCAAAGAATTTGGATGAGGGTTGGTGAGGAGGGATAAATAATAGAATGCTACATGTAAATGAAGTTGAAAGGAAAAGGAATGGAGGATTACCTTTTAAGTATGCATACTTTAGAATGTCCTTAAGGCCATTTATTTTCGACTTTTGGGGAGACCAGAAGGTCTTGGAAATCAGGGGAGGGATTGTGACATTTATTTCGATGAACTTATGAAATGATCAAGGCTTCAGTGGTGTCAGAGGTAGAGGGGTAAGGGGTGGTTTTTATAGTGGATGAGAGTAGGGGTTTTTTCCTTATTTTAGTCATTAGATTATTATTTTACCAAGATAAGAAATAATATATATTCTTGTGACCAAAATTTGTAATAATTTCTTCTGAGTTCCAACCCAATGTTATTACCCTAGTAGGACATCTTCCATGAAACAATCAATTGGGTATTTATCATTTATAATAAATTATCGTATTTTACTACAGACAAAATACAAGTACTTCAGGAAAATTACAAAATTATCCCTATCAGTTTTTATGATTTTTAAAATCCAAAAATAAACACCATTTTATTAATATAATATTATAAACATGAGAAATTTAATTTTCAATTAAAATCAACATTTAATTGAAAAATACCAATTTAAAAATAATAACTAATTTTATGTCACTTTGAAAGGTGAACAATGGTCTAAATAAATTATCCTAAAATTCATAGGGAATGAAAATATAGATTCATGAATACATTTTATGAATATTAATAATCTTTTAAATAATTTTACGAATAAAATACCAACACTTAATTAAAATATTCACCTTCATTTATTTAGTGCCTAAATTTCATTTATTCCCTCATGGGTAAGGTCACCATTCATAAGGTTCATATTACCATTTATAAGGGTAACATTAATATTAATAAGGGAATATTAATATTTATAAGGGTAGGTTACTATTTATAAGGGAATTCTAATAATCATAGAAAATTATGTTAATTCTATAAAAATCTAAATATCACCCAATGCACAACTGTGTGTGTTTATTTTTCGAAATTCAAATAAAAGAAGTGGAAAAGCTATGTTTAAAGGCTATGATATAAAAATATCATGTAACCAAGTGGTGTTTCACAATGAAATAGTGTTTTATCATTATAATATATCTAATGAATTTAAATTTTTTAAGAAGAAACATACCATAAAATATTTGGGTGTTATAACTATTCTTCTCATCTTATTGATAAATTTTCATTCACTAATAAATATGTTTTGAAAATCTTCTAGAATAAATGTAATCTTTCATGTTTTATAATAATTACCATGTAAAATGTTACTATAAAATGAAAGAAATATATTTTTAAAGTCTCGTTTTTATGAAATTCCACGGTTTTTCATAATCAATAAATATTTTATTAAATTAATTTTCTATGGTAGTAGTTTAAAGATAAAACATAATACATGAGTAGTTATAGCCATCACCATTGCCACATGGAAATCTCCTTCTGTTAGAATATGCATATAAAACATTTTTTATTCATATATATTTCACATCAATCCCTATAAAGGTAACATCTAAACGTCTTTAATGATAATATTTTTTCTGCCATATCATGTTCATGGGTTATATAATTTTTTTATTGATCATAAAAATATTTTATTCATAGGAATCAAATCCAGTTTATAGAGTAAGGAATCATCAAATTACCTACATTGATGAATCATTACATATAAAAAAATCCCTTAGAAATGGTAAAATAAATATTTTGGAATTGAAAATTATCATATTTATTTTATCAACGGACTCAATAAATTTTTATAACCATATAAACATAAAATTATTATAATTAAACTTTAATGACAACTTCACTCATTGAGATTTTTTTGAAGAAAACGTTAATAATAAATAGATAATAAAAGGACACAACATTGATCATTTGTATTCATTTGTATTTTAAATTCAATCACCTACAATTTATTTTAATGGTCATATAATATTCTATCATTAAAGGAAATGTATTTATAGAATGAGAATTCTAGATGAACAATTTATTATTTGGCATATAATCCATATTTACTCATAGGTGATGATACCTAGAATGAAGAATGATCTTTTCCAAATGTTGATTCCCTTAAAATTTAATCATCATGTCATTTATATAGGGAAACATATGTTTTTTATTTATTTATATAGAATTCATTATCCATTAATCGATATAAATTCTCATATACCAACATTTCATCATATCAAAATGAGAATTGGCCCTCAATTGTAAAAAATTGAGTATAAGTCCATTATCACAAAACTCATGTAGTTTCCTATTCAATTCCCCTAATTCCATTACACCTATATTGTAGGGTGTTATAAATAGCGGTTTCCCATTAGGGATAAGATAAATGAAAAAATAAAAATCATTATCAATTGGATTTAAATGGAGTTCTTGAGGAAAAACATCAATATATTTTTATACAATGAGTACAACATCTCTGATAAGGATAAAATTTCCATTCATAGGATTGATATTATAAAATTCTATAATAAAACATTTAATGTGATCTAAAATAGGTGTGTCTAGAGATAGTTGAAATAGTTACATTTTAACTTAAAAGATATGGGATCTTACTCCTCCTTCATGAATAATAATCACCTTATTTTTGTAATAGATATTTTTATTATAATTTGAAAACCATAAAAAAATATTTGACACATAAAATCAAAGAATATGTATAATAATTATTATTTCAAATAATATATCATTATACCTTATAATGTCATTGGATTTACATACCCTTATCTTAATATGATTATCACTCGGTTTTTTGAATTATAATTCACATTTTATAATTGTTGGGGATAATGTAATTTTTTAGGAAACATAGAAGATATAAAGGAGTGAAACTTTATAAAATCAAATAAAGAATAAACTAAAATTTTTTTTATTATCAAAGTAAACAATTAAAAAATTTGTGGAAAATAAATCCCAGATGTGGTATACAAATAATTTCTGTATTTTCCATTTGATCTATTCTATGGGATATTCCCCTAAAAAATATCATATTAGTTAAAAAACCTTATATCGATAACACTGATGATTTTGAATGATATGGTTTAATATATTCCAATTAATTACCAATTCCCCTGAAATATTTATATGAAAATGAATTTGACTTATGTTTTGATTAAGTACATACACTTGTGTTACGATCGATAATTATCACATGTTTAAAATAAAAAAATATATTTTCTTCATTAACACTGTTTCCATCAGAAGTAACTTAGTCACACTATTAATTTTGTGATTTCCAAATAAGATATAATATTTATAAAATTATATCTATGTCACATCATAAATTGATAATATATCATCAATTAATGAAACTGTTTGAGAAACCTGTTTTTCTCTGAGAAACATATCAAAACTATCATAGAATTAGAAATTCATGCTCTTCAGATTATGTAGTTATTTTTTATCATTCATGGAAAATTTGGTAGATTTTTCCTTACAAACTATAATAGATTCATAATCATTCTAATTTATAATAATTAAATTACTCTAACTTATTCATTTTTGAATCTAGTGATATTTTATTATAAGAATAATACAATAAATGATATAAATTCAAAAAATTTATTTCCACATCCTCCACAGGTTTTCAGATTAATTATCAACATAGATTTATATCTCCATTCAGATAATACCCTAGCAAAATAACATTTTACTATTCATTATATCCCCTGAAATGAAATAAATATTTGGAGGGGACACTTCATTATTAATACACCAATGGATTAGTAGTTAAAATAAGATATATAATCTTATGCCACATGAATTGATCCATCATAGGTGAATCGAGATGTGCTGAAACATTATGATCCCTATGGGCATGGTTATTTATCATAACCTACATGAACTAACCTAATATGGCCATGATTTTTTCAACTCCAATGAAAATACTACTGGGTTTCTCAATAGGTAAATCCTTATATTGACTATGGGAATTGATTTCCATTCTTCCTCTAGGAACCATCAATAAAAATTTTAACACATAGAGTTTTCTTTTATTCATCATGAATATTGATATATATGATAAAAATACCTTTTTTGGAAAATTTATAAAATACTATCAGGTTTTATCATAATGAAAATATTAGATACATTTTTTAAAATATAGTTTCCAAGGTCCCAACTCATATTCCTATGATTCAAAAAACAATGACCCCAATTGTAGTATACGAGATTCAAAGAATACTTTTTTAGACTCATATAAGATAATGTGGATCACTCCATATAGGTTGATTAGTTTACCAATCAAACTAAACATGATTCATACATGATTCATATACTACATTACAATATTAAATGTTATATATCATAATAAGAATTGATCCATCCTTAAAATAATTCAAGTAATCATTCCTCATATCTTGAGGAAAGGAAAATTATTAAATTTTGTGTTCAGGAGAATAGTAAGGGGAATGTACAGTGGAATTTATCATTAGTAAATAAGAGAGTATCAACATGGAAAAATAGATAATGAAAACACCTTCCATTCATTCCACAACACTATTTCTACGTACATACATGGATAAAATCATCATAGTAATCACAAGGATAATGGAAATTTTATTATAACTATTTAGAATTCATATTCAAATTTTTTTTGATATTAACATCATGGTATCAACCAATAAATTCTCAATAAATGGATATTTGTACCCATCTATTTTGTCGTGGAATAAATTTTTTATCATTATATTTTTCATTATATTGAGGTTATACCTCTAACAATGCCCAAATATCACATGGACTTATAATTAATTCCTTGTGTATTTAATAAATAGGACACGTCATTATAAAAAATCATTGTAATTCAATAGGTATCCATATTAAATCATGATATGAAATAATAAAATATTCCCCAAAATTACATTCATGATTTGATTCAACTAAATTATTGTATATATAAAAGTATAATATGGTTAAAACCATAAAAAATTGTTAAAATGTTATCATAAAATTCATGATACCTAAAATATGTATAAATAATAGATTTTGTTTCCAATTAAATGTTAAAGTGTGATAGTGAATGTGATGAAGATAATGTTAATGAAAAAACAATGAATAATTGAAGGACGATGGAAGACCATGAATCTATAAAACATTATGGTGTGGAAATAAAACTAATCATTTTTAAATGGAAAATAATATTGATTCAAAAAAATAAAAATAACACCCGTATTGGCTTTTCGTGATTGATGTTATTAATAATTATAAAATTTATTTTCATTGCCTTAATAAAATAATAATGTTTTATTTTAAACATAATTTTCAATGAAAGGGAGTTTACTTGAATAATCATTTACACATATAAAGGAAGGAAAACATATTATAATACTCATGGAGGTGAAAAAATCCATTAATGCCACATGCATCAAATAAATAGATTCATCTCACACTTTTCTATTGAAACTAACAAAACCATTCAATGAAGATATTAGTTGATTTTATATTAAAAATAGGAAATAATATCAATGGTAGTTGAACATTGATTAAAATATTTATGGTAGGGTAAATAAAAACATTCTCATGATTTTTTTAGAACATGGGTATGGAGTAAAAATATTCTCAACTTTAATGAAGTGAAATGTTTGGTATCCATTATATGTAAATTTAAGATTATTTATCTAAAAAGAGAAGAAATATTAAATAAAAAGGTGATCCTAAAAGATAAATATTCAATATAAAACAAAATTTCTCTTATGAGATGGGAATTTTATAATTTCCCTTACATAAATATGAAAATAAATAATCGTGAAATATAATTTTATTGTCAATGAAATCCATTAACATGGGTCTTTTCCTAGTAATTCCTGTTTAAAAAAAATATATAATATTTTTTTAATACTTTATCAGTCATAAATACCCATATTAGTACATATAATAAAATATATAATAATTTTAGAACATCTCAACACCCATTAATTAACAATTCATTATTAACATCACCATTATGGGTGTTAAATATTATATTTTTATTGTTTTTAAGTCTCAATTGTTAAATAATTTTCATGATATCATTATATAATAATTTTTGAAGATAAATGAGTTATTTTCCAAGGTTTAAGCCTCATAAAATAAAAAACCAAAACCAAACATCTCTTTTAAATAAGGTAGTTATTATCTATCAATTTGGAAATGGGGAATCATATTATCTAGAAGTGTGCTGGTTAAAATGTAATCATCAATACTCACCCATTTATTTTATAGAAATTTAAAACATATAATATTATTCCTAATTAGAATGTGTCATAATTTTAATAAGAGAAGATATTATGTCTATGAATTCTATCCTTTTTTAAGTTATGGTCCATGAAAGATAAAGTTTTCTTGTTCTAATAGTATGCACAGTTGTGGATGAGTCAAACTCAATATATAACTTATTCTGGCCTTGTTGACATTATAGTTCAAATTCTTTAATCAGAATAAACATTTCAAACTAAAGTTATATGGAACATCATCAAGGACTATAATAGAAACCATATAAATCTTCATAATGATCTCTAATGATTTTTCTATAGCCCACATGGCTTTGATTTCCCTTGGAGGTTCCATCACAATTTCATTTGATTTGTCCAACAAATAGTGTGTTCCATATAACAACAAAAGTACTATAAGGAGGTTGAAAATTAAATAAAATTTTAAGGAACCATATAACTATGATATCATAGATATAATTTTTCCACATAAACTAGTAATGAGGAATGGTATTATGCATTACTATAATTAATTTTTTTTATGAAAAAATAAATGTTAAAATAAACTTGATAATGAATGATTTTTTTTTTCAATGAAAAATGACATAGATTATCCTTGAACATGATGTGATAAACTAATTCTGGATCAACTGGTTGAATTAATGTTGAATTTGTTTCATTGATATGGTTCAGGATCGAGTCTCTCCTTGGGGGTTTTTTCTCAAAAATGCCAAACACTATATTCGAGAGGGTCATAGAATTGAGAAAGATGAAGAATTAGTTGTCCACATCTATTTTATGTTACATAATGAAAATTTAATTTTTTAAATAAGAATAATTATATAAATATAATATTTATTCATAATGTACCTTTTTATTATGGTCCATATAATGTGGTAATGGAAAAATAAAATACATTTTACCTTGAGATATTATTCTATATATAAACCTGAACACTATGTTAATTTTATATTAAAAAGTAGTAAGATTTGGGTAAATGATATATTACCATTCTAGAAGAATAATTGTAGTAAAATAAAATATATAATTAATATATATATCAAAAAACCATCAATGAAAGATGGTTATAAATAATATATAGACCATTTCATAGTGATGGTAGTCTGCACATGCAAATGAGCCATGATTTCAATTTTCATTTGATAAAAAAGAGGTAGATGATGTTCTTAAAAATAAAATAATTACATTTTAGAACATAACTTATATTTATTTAATTATATTATGATAGATACAATAGATTTTATAGAGGCATGTGAAGAAATAAATTTTGAAAGTGTTGATTAATATAGTTACTTTTTTAATGAGAGACCTCCATTAACTTACACATTAATCCTTAATTTTTTTAAAAGGAATAGATGAATATATAAGAAATATATAATCATGATGGTATATGTTTTCTATTCTATGATATGTAGCTCGTTTTTTTTGAGTAAGAGTGAAGTGGGGTTCTCTATTATCACGGAGGGAGGTGGAATATATTTTTAATACCTAATTTATAATTATATATTATATTTCTTACTCAAGTAATGTGGATGAAAAATATAGTAATTTATAATATAAATAGTTTATTTTTAAATTTCACGAACCAATTTAATGTCAATTTTTTTGGGTCATTTTAACCCATACCTATTTAGTTTAACAACCAACATCTTAACATATTTTGAACATTATCACATTATTTTATTTTTAACCATAATTACAATTAATTATGTAGACAAATGAAATTGGAATATTTACAAAATTTGGACGTAATTATTTTATATTTTCCCAAAAAATTATAATGTTCAAATTTTATATGTGGAATGTAGTAATTTAAAAATAAAACAATAAAGCATGCCGATTTTTTTAAGGAGAATTCATTTGTAAAGATTAGGAAAAAATGTTTCTTATAAATTACCTACTGAAAATAGTTATGTTAATATCAATTTATTTTACTCAACATATAATCAAAAAATTTAATTAAAATAATCATCAATATATATTGATTTCATTTAGTGATTATTTATGAATTGAAAAAGTATTTTTTTAAGAATAACTAATTTTACCTTCATATGATATTATATTTTTTTATATCAGTTTAGAAATTATTGTGAGGTTAACAATATATGTTCTCATAAAATAATATATATAGATATATATAAATAAATTATTTGAGGTATATTTTTTTCATTATTCATAGAAATACATTTCTAATGGAATGTTTTAAAAATTCATTATAATATTCTTTCAACAATGTATGTATCAAACTAATATTATTTCATTAAAATTATAAATGTTTTAATATGAAATTTTAATATTTTAATTTTATCAAAGTTAATTTAGAATTAAATGTTCAGATAACATAAATAAAGATTGGTTTTTATATATAACACACAATGTATATTGATGTCATGTGATAGGAGATGTTGTGTACATATATGTTTGACCATTGTGATTAAAAGAACATTTCATTGGGGTGACATTCCATGTAGGTGGTGATTTCATGATCAAATAGGGATGTGAATTCATAACTATTATTCATGTCCATCAAAATTTGTTTGGTATATGTGCATGTTGTTTAAATTATCTTCATTGTGTACTTTATATCTTCTCCCTGCGGTGTAGGATAAAAAATAGTCTATTTTTAGTGTTTGTATTTATAGAATTTCATATTTCACACCTCTTAATCTATAGTTTTTGTTTCAATATAATTCTAGGATGGTGGGGTTCATTAAATTTTTGAAGATTAAAAATTGTGATTTTGACATGTTTATATCAAAAACCATGTTTTCAATCCCCCTAATGTGATAATGGTGACTATGCGATGGTATTTTTCACAACACATAGGGTTATTTCTACATAGATAATATTTTCAATGGGACCACTACATCAAATATTTAGAAATGTATTCAGTACCCCATTGATCATGATATGATGTGGGACTATCATATGAGTCAATATCCTACTTTTTGTGATTTCATAGTTTTTTATGGTCCCCCATATGAGGTATGGAGTATAATATAACCTTTTGAAATGGTATTATGGTCTATTATTCATGTATTTACTAACCCCAACGACTGGTGCATATATCTTAACAAGGTGTGTCTTTCCCACTATGGTTGAAGAGACAATATCTGGGAATTATGAGGATCTAGGTTGTTTGATTATCTCTTTTTATTAAATATTCCTAGTACATATCAATATATGAACTAAAGAACCAAAATATTCAATATGAAATTCACTACATAATATATTTTCCGGTATAAATATGTCACATAAATCCCATAAAAAATGAATAATATCTTAGTTTTCTAATATATAACATTTAAAATAAAGGCTCAATACACTCAATATCTTTTTAGATATTATATTGCGATTAAATATTCTTGAAAATAATAAAAACAAAATTGTTATTATGGGGAATTTTTGTCTCCAAGAATTAGGACATATTTGAATAATACCGTAAAAAATATATAATTCTTTAGTAAGCTAAATTTAATTTTTTAAATATAAATAATCATAATAGTAATTTTATTGAGTTTTTCAATAATTATAAAAGTGTAATTTTTATGATTTATATAGACTTTATTTTTTTTAAATAGGAGATATAGAAAATGAAAATATTACCATTAGAAGAACAACATGTCTTTTAGTGTAACAACATTACAATTTGAATAGAAATATGAGTATTAATGTCAATATTTATTTTAATTAATAAAAAATATTTATCAATATTTGATATGTAAAAAAATGTATAAACATAAAATAAAATAAATAATCATTCAATTTTAAAAAATATATATATATATATATACAATTTTAGTGAATCAATGTTTATATTTATATATTAAATTGTAATTTTTTGAACAATTATGTATCAATATTCAATAATGTATAATTTTTATTAAACAAAATATTCCATTTATATAATCATCAATTTGAAATTACCTTAGGGATATTTTTTCATTTTTTATAAAAAAATTGAGATTTAAGAAAACAATATAATATGATAAAATATAAAATATTATATTATTATTTAAAGACCTTATTTTTCCGTAATAAATTATTATTGAAATAATTATCTCACCCTCACCCACAAAAATTAATATATATATTCACAAGAATATACAATTTTGGTTGTGTCAAGAAAAAATTATAAACTATGGAATATTTTATCCACAACACCCTTCTCATCCTCTTATAAATAACTTCATCTAACATCAATTTATTATAAAATTAAAAACACATATCCCTTCCAAATATATTGGAATATTACAATGATGATCTCACATATATGTTTTGGAATACTTTTTCACTATATTACCATAACATCATATTTTGGAATGTGATGTCTATGGGGACCATATTAGAGAGGGAATGTAAGTCGTCTATTTCCGGTAGATTTCAGTTTATTTTCCATATTCATTAAAACCCTCTTTTTCAGATTAAAAAAAATTATTTCATTATACAATTAACCATTTAACTATCATATTAAATGATTTATATCATCATATTAATCAAAAAATCCATTTATTTCATTTGAACACACTTCTCATCGTGGATGCCTTTTAACATCCTATATGGATAATGTTATATAAAATATATTAATTCCTTAATTTTATTTATTCAAAAAAGAGTTTAATAAAATAATATTAAATTTATAAAATGAATATTAATATATTAAAATAAAATTTTCATTATAACATTGATATCAACAACTATTGATGAAGTCCATTTTAACTCCCTATGAAAAATTTTCTAGGAAATATTTTATTATTTGAAACAATTTAGCCAATCAGTTGAACAATAAAAATTTATTTAGAATTAAATGATAAATAATATATACCTATATAATTCTAAATATCATGGAACAATATTACAAAACAAATTACTATTATTTTCATACCAAAAAATTGTTGGAGAAGTTCACCAAAAAACCCGAGGTGGATGATAGGAGAAAAAACTGTATAAAAATGATTGACATAATACAAGAAATGTACATTAATTTTAGAAAAAAATTAACAAGGTTAAATTTTATTCCAAAAATTTACAAATCATATCTAATGATGGTGTTTTAGGAATATCTATATGATTTGGGACTTTATGTATGGGGAATCCCAAACCATCATTTCTATTTTGGGTTTTGAAATCCTTACCACAAATCCAAACCTCTATATATTCTATTCATTCGACTCGTTTATAGGTTGTGTATATTTTTCATAAAAATATTCCAAGATAATATTTATTGTTTTTTTGGAGGAAATATTATTTTTTCAAATTTAAATCATTTCATTGAAGAAATCATATTTATGGGAACATTACAATTCATTATTCCTTTTCATATATAAATAATTGAAATGGGTTTTTTCTATTTTTTTGAATAGTACTCCCCATTTTGTTGAGATATTTTACACTAATGTTATAGTTTTAAAGAAAATAAAAATGCCCTTTTATTACTCAAATGGTAATTACTATTTTCATAAAACATTTTTACGTGATTCATTTCAATACATATTCATCTAGTTATATATTATAATTTCTTCTATCACTAAGGCTCTATAATCATGAATTTTGATTCATTTAAAATTTATATATGTTAAATTAAATATTATCAATTTTTTTCATTGATATCATTATAAAATATAGTTTAGTTATTCTATGGGGTGTGATTGTGTGACCCCTTTCAATGTCATGGGTTTTATGATGTTTTAAATTTATATGTTGTTTCATTTTGTTAATTGATAAAAAAAATTAATGTTCATATTGTGATATTATAGGTGTTCCTAGAATTTTATCTCGCATTAATTTTTTATAAACAATTATCATTTTAGGAGATACCATCCATGGTTTTGTGGAAAAAACATAAATAAATTTATCATGTTATTCTAATAGTGAGTCTTTTCATATGATAATAATTTTAGGTATTTTGTAGTTTTGATATATTTAAAATTATATGATGTTATAGTGTTATTTAATTTTTTCCACATTTTAAATATTATTATATATTTAAATTTTAATACTAGGATATTAATCTTGACTCATATGTACTACTTCATCATCATTAATTCCACTAAGTTTTTTAACTAGGAATTATAGTTCACTGATTATTTGATTGTTATCCTTAGGGAATCATATCCTATAATATATTTTTAGTGGGAATTTGGACCATGTTATTTATATCAAAATAAAAATGATTTAGTTTTTTATTAAACAGATTATTTATTTTTTAATCACTTAAACAACCCAGATATCTTGTGTTTTGGGTTTTTATTATGAAAAATTTGGATGGAATCGAGTTAATAATATGTTTATAAAAAGTTTGTTATTATAGATTGTATTAGAGAATTATCTATTTTTTTGGATTAGGTTACTGAGTTTAATATTAAATAAACCATGAATATTAATGTTAAAAACATCTAAAATACATATTCTGGGATATAAAAGACATATATGAGGAATCATTTATATTTTTATATATTTCATTTTAGGTTCTTTTTAATATGATTATTCGTATCAGTTTACCTTACTTTGTTTTATTAAGTGGATAGAAATAATATTAATCACACCAAATAAATAAATTTAATAGTAAATATAATGAATCTAAAAACAAGATTCATAATATGATGAGAGAATTTGTTGAGAAGCTCATGGATATACATTCTCAAGTAAATCTAATTATGATTAACAACATGAACCACATGAATTTAACTATTTCTCTCAATACTAATCATGTAGTGATTTGTATTATTATGTTTTAAATAACTCCATCAATTTTTAGGATCATAGAATCCATTAATTATATAAAATCAAATAATTTAATTTATATTATATTCTATACTTACAAATGCTCAAAAATTGAAATTTATAGACATTTGATGATTTAAATAGGAATGAAAATAAATTTTTGTAATTGATAGTGAATAAAAGCATATGTAATAAATTTATTCAATGGATTGGTAGTAACTAAATTAAATCAATATCAATGAATAAATTCCATCTTCTATCCATATTAAAATAGAGATGGTTTTGTTGGATAAATTGTGAAAGAAGAAAAAAAGTTAGGTATTGAGTGTAAATCCTCAAAATGATAGGATTTTATAACTTTAGATTTTTAATATATCTATAATATAAGGCAGGTAACTTCATTAGTGTATGGAATAAGATTATTTTAAATGTTTAAAAATATGATACTTTGATAGATATAAAAAAATATTATAATTTACACATAAAATTTAGATGAAGATTATTAAATTTCAATAATATCACAGGTATAGTCCTTGATGCATGTGAGAAGGTACATGAAGCATTGGCTGTAGAAGGATGTGGGCAATTGACTCCATCAGAATCTGGACATGAAAAAGATGCTTCTCAATGTGATATTTCTCGACCTCTTTTAACCAGTAATTCCCATGATGGAACAAAACATGAATAACTTGAAGAAACAATAAATAATGGACATGATATTGAGGGAAGTCTTCCTGTTGATGTTATTTATGTTAGGGGAACTTGACTTTCTATTGAAAAATTCATGATCCAAGACAAGACTCACAAGAATGCATTAGTCTGCAGGTCTAAGGATAGTATATCTCTTCATGCTGATACCTTGGGTATGACCCCTCTTTCTTACAAAAACTCAATCAAAGAAAAATTTGTATCAGTGAAAGTGAAAGATCCACAGACATAGACTATTATGGAAATTTCCCCGTGCAAGGAGCACCCTGAAGAAGCTTGGAATGTGCTGCATACTGCTGATGGAGGTGATCCAGTTGATGATGTTCCTGTCTTGGGCGCTGGAAATTCTTCGGATCACAGGAAGGCTACATTCTGTGGGTCTGAGGAGAGCATACATCTCCAAGGTGAAAGCTCAGGTATGATCCTCCAATCTTGTAATGACTCATCCAAAGAGAAATGTGTGTAATTGAAAATGTAGGTGACATAGGTTGTTCAGCACCCACTGGATCCTATTTTGTAAAATACCTCTCATAAGGTAACCCCTTTTACTGATTTACAGGATAGATCCATAGACATCTCAATAAATGTTGAAATAATGGAAAATATATATCCCACATTGGATTCTATTTCTACTTACAACTCTTCTATTTCTGTTATAGATAAGAAGGAAATTAAATCCACTCCAGCTACTTCAAGCATTATCACTAGATCCAAGGAGAAGAAGGGCTCGGGTGAAGCTAAAACAAAAAAGGGAGGTTCTGCCTCCAAAAATAAGTTTAAATGGATTTAGTTTTCTAGAATTGAAAGGGTATTTCTAATCCCGATACTTATAATGTTTTGAAAATATTCCTTTTAACTTATCACCCAATTTTTTTTGACATTGCTGAACCGAAAAACAATATCTCCTTGAAAAATAGGGACATTTGTACTCATGGTTATATAATTTTAGGTGCTTGCAATGAAGTTAATAGTTTTTATTCTATTTGGGGTTTCTATCATGACTCTTTACAGAATGTTAATATTTTAAACAACACTGACCAGATGTTAACTTGTAATTTTCTGTTAAATGACAATGATATTTTTTGTACCATGATTTATGAAAAAAAATTGACATCAAGAGAGAAGGACCCTCTAGAATGATCTTTATGGGTTATCTAACAAAATTCAGGATCCCTGGTTTTTGTTGGGTGACTTTAATTCTATTCTCTCACGTAGTGAAAAAATTGGTCCGTCACACTCATCCATTTCCTCAAAAGAAATTAGAACTGCAATAAATGACTTTAATCTTATAGAGGTTAACAGTACTGGGGCAAAGTACACATGGTATATAAGGCACTATAATAGGGTAGTTTTCACTAAATTGGATAGTGCCTTCAAAAATATGTCTACTCTGGACACTTGGGACACCATTTCTAGCACCACCCTACCCCGAAATAATTGATACCATCATCCTATTATTATAAATTTTTTTATAAATGAGCTAAAAACTTTCTTCCTTTCAGATTCAACAATTCTTGGTATACTGATCTACAATGTTATAACATCCTAAAAAAGTGTTGGAACTCTATGAATCATCTTAATGATGCCTTTGCTTGTGTTACCAAACTAAAGCACCTTAAAGTCTATATCAAAAATTGGTGTAATGAAAAATATAAACAAATGGACAAAGATATTTTGAACCTTTAACAAGAGCTTACTCAAATTAAAATATCCTCCACTAGCTCTGATATCTCTTTAGACCCCTAGAATGAACTTAATATTTCAATGAAATTAAACACACTTCTCACTCTTAAGGAAAAACATCAAAAAAAAATGTTTCAAATCTAAATGGATCTCTAATGGGGATAGAAATACTAAGATCTACAACTAGATATAAAGAATCACAAAATCCTGTAGGCCCCTTTCTCTTTTCAAAAGCGTGGATGTTCTCATTAACTCAGAGGAGGGAATTGCGAACCATGTAGTCTCATACATTTAGAATATCATCAATGGTATAAATTCCAACAACGAACCCTTAACTGAAGTAATTACAACTATGGTTACTTATGATGACAATATCTATCTCTTTAGCATCCCTTCTAATCATGAAATCAAAGACACATGTTTGAGTCTAACCCTTGACAGCGCCCCAGGCCCTGATGGTTTCAACAATGGGTTCTTTCAACAATATTGGGAGGTGATTCACTCAGATGTTTTCTAGATTGTCCAAGCCTTTTTCGCTAATGGACACCTCCCACATGGGTTAAATGCTCAATTTCTCACCCTAATTCCTAAAGTGGAAAATGCCTTAGAAATTCATATTTTTCGGCCTATTTCTCTTCTAAATAAAAATAAAAAAAACATTTTTAAACTGCTTGCAAATTGACTTTTAGCTTTATGAAAAAAATTGTTTCCTAGAATCAATTTTGTTTTATCAACAGGAGAAATATACAAGGCTGCATCTGCTTGGCCTATGAATGTACCAACACCCTCAATAAAGCCATCAAAGGGGGAAACATTTCCAATAACCTTGATATTAGAAAAGATTTTGATACCATTGATTAGGGATTCATTTTCAAAGTGCATCAGTCCTTTTGTTTCAACAAAACATTCATCAATAGAATAAATTCTTTATTCAATTCGGCCTCCATCTTGATTCTAGTCAATGGTTCCCCTAAAGGTTATATCGAATTCATAAAAGGAGTAAGGCAAGGTGATCCTCTATCGGCCATTCTCTTTTCCATCGCCGAAGATTATCTTAGTAGACTGCACGCTCTCCAAGTGAATCAAAACAAGCTAATCCCCATTCAGTCTACTAGAAACATAACTTTACCTACACATATGTTATATGCTGATGACATCATTTTAATCATAAAAGGAGACAAAGAGAATATTCAAATTTTAAAAAATACCTTGTCTCACTACAAAGATGTTTCTGGTCAATCATTAAACTGGAACAAGTCCCATGTCTTCTTTGGGAAAGATTTTTCTACTTCTAAAAAAAATTATTATAGATAGTCTAATAATTAAGTAAGGTTCTTCCCCTTTTACCTGCCTTAGAGTTCCTATTTTTTGTGGAAGACCTAAATCCATGTACTTTACCAACGTGATGGATTAGATCATAAAGAATCTATCCTCCTGGAAATGAAAGTCCCTTTCGATAGCGGGAAGAATATGCCTTGTAAAATCCACCATTGTATCCAAGATGGTCTATTCGTTGATGATTTACAAATGTCCTACTGGTATTTTAAAAAAAATCAACACTTACATCAAGAACTTTATTTGGTCAGGAAATACTCATGAAAGGAAACATGTTACCATCCCCTAGACCACTTGCTGCAAACCTCTTGAAAATGGTGGTCTTGGCATAAAAAATCTACATCTTTTTAATGATGCCCTCCAAGACAACCTCACATGGAGGATTATTCATAACAACTCTTCTTCTATTTTCTTTCTAAAAAATAGATTTCTCTCAATGTTAAATAAGCATAGTTTGAGATACAATAATTCCTCTATTTGTCCCTCAATCAGCTAATCTTTTTCCTATGTTATGAAAAATTCTAGATGGATGGTTAGTATGGACTCTACCCTGAATTATTGGCTTGATAATTGTACTGGAACCCACCTAATCTCCATGGTCTCTTCTAATTCTTTACTGCATAACACTAACACTACTATAAAATATGTCACTCATTCTTGTATCTCCAATTTTCCTACAGACATTATGAAAGTGGTGGATAGTTAAGTCTTTGTGACTTCCGATGACTTCATTTGTTGGTATCCTGCCCACAATGGTATTCTTGATTCATAAAATTTCAATAAGAACAAGGTTAGTAATTCTAATATTGATTTTTATTGGATGAAATCCTTTAAGATACCCTAGATTAAACCCTAGAGACTTACTCAAATTTGGAGACTTTCCTACAATCATATCCCAACAGAGGTGAGTCTCCAGTATCTTGGAATCCATATTGGCTCCATGTGTCCTTTCTGCCACCAGCATAGAGAATATACTGATCATTTTTCCTATCTTGTGCTACTGCCTCTACCCTGGGGAATTATACTTCTTACATTTTAGGCTGCAGATGGATTCTTACTTACTCTCTCTACCTGCAATTAATAAGATATGTGGATCTTGATTTCTCACAACAAATCATGAAACTCTACCTCACTGTGGTTGCTGAACTACTTCATGTGATTTTGTATGATATAAATCCTGTTATTCAAAACAACTACTCTTCTAATCTCAATGAAGGTAAGATACGAATTCTCATTGCCATTTGGGATGCTACTTCGACACAAAAAGCTGCTTGTGACAAAACTGTTGGTGATTTTGAGACTCTCCAGACACTTAAGATTGATGGTCTCTATAAACAGCTGAAGCGCACTTTTGAAGTTTTTTGGTAATCTCTGATTCCAGGATAGATTAAGGTGAATGTGGATGCTGATTCTAAAGGCAATCTGGGTCCTATAGGATGGGGTTCAATTTTCAGAGACCACCTCGGTCAGTGTCGGGGCTACTACGATGGCAGTTGTGGTACAACTTTGGCTCTTGAGGAAGAAATAATGTGTGTGATACATGCCGTTAGCTTTTCCAAGCAAAAGGGCTGGAACAATATTTTGATTGAAAGTGACTCAACCACTATTATACATGCAATTTGAGAGGGTGTGGTGCATCTTGCCTAGCCTATGAACACCCTATGGATGAAATGCCTTGATTTGATTATAAAGACTAATTATATTTCTATGCATGCCTTTTGTGAAGCAAACATGGTTGCTGATGGTCTTTCTAATAAAGGAATAATCCATGACATTACATGGAAGGATTTCATGCCAGTTGGGATTCTTCCTTTTTTTGATAAGGATTGTAATAAGATCCCTTATTCCAGACTCAGATATTTCTTTTATCTTTTGATAATAAATTGTGTCTCGGGTTTTGACTGAGACATCAACTTTCAAAACAAAAATCACAGGGATCGAGATAAATAGAGGGAGTGGAGTTTAATTTAGGATGACCAATAGATAAATATAATGGGGGAAGAATATTCAACTACCTAAATTTCAAATGTAATGAAGGAAAGACTATAGGAATGATCTCAAGGGAATTAATATAGATTTCATGTATATAATGATTAGGAATAACTAATATGAATTTTTAGGGACATAAAGAAGAAAAAAAATGTCAAACATGAAAGGAAGTATCTAATAAAACCTACACCCAAGTTTTAATTCATCAATAGAAATGAATATGGATAATGTAAAATTAAATGCACTAAAAAAGTTTTTTTAAGATAATAAATGTTAAAAAATTGAATTTCCATGGGAATGAGGAATATCTTACACTCTCACTGATGACGGTGTGGATCACGATGATGAAGTGGTAAAAAGTTAACATCTTATCAATTTGAAAATAAGTAATATCTTGTTTGATTTCAATAATATTAATTAGTTTATATCATGAATGTTTAACAGAGATATTTAAACCCCACCTAATTATGTATTGGTTTAGTTATAAGTGAAAACACCAAGGAATACAAATGGTTTGTCAAAATTGTATAAACATACCCATATTGTATTTTTTTAATGAAACTCCAATGAAACATTTTTTCATTTTCACAGGTAGAATTTAAAGAATTATATGGAATAGTATAGTTTCCATTAAATAGATCCAACATAAACTATGAAGAGATTAAAAATGATTTCCTTATTCAAATAATATAATTTCACGAGGACATAAAATAGAAATTACATGGAATATTGAAAATAGAACATTATAATACATACATATGATATTTTATGTATAGATTTGTAAAACATTATGAAAATATGTTGACTATCAAAAATCATATCCTTTTTAAATAATAATATATTACCCACCATATAATAGAAAATATAATCTATATTAAGTCTTAAACATATCCCTTTAATTTTCTATACATAATAATAATTTGGACAGAAATTTCACAAACCCCTCCCACTATAGGTACCCATTATCGTTTGGAACTGAAGGATGAGATACAATAACCATCAAGTTCAAACACCAATAGGACCTGATATGGAAACGGTAACCGTGGGTATAAAAAACACACATATATAAGTAATTAAAATCTATAATAACATAGGATCAGGAGATAGGATAAAAAAAACCAAGAAAATCTAGAAAATAATTTAAATGAAATCCTAGAACCATACCACAATGAAGGTACATATTAAAAAAAACAATAAAAGACTCCACGTAAACATCAAAAGACATGTCCAATAATGGTGACTGAACATAGACTACAAATTCCAAGGTTATGATGTCTTTTTTAGTCCCCAATGTCATCATGGAATCCAAAAAAAATTATATAATTAGGGAATGAATAATGAGTATACTATGTAGGATCATATCCAAGGTCTCTTGCACACATTAGAAAGGATAATAATGATGTGATAGTGAATAAAAAACATAACCAAGAATAAACTTACAGGTCAACTATCAATTACTAGCATGACCATGGAATTACCATCATATAAAGAATACAATACATTAAATATTATCTAAAAAGTAACAATACACCCACTACCTCTTCCAAATTAATTTTCTACCATCGCACAACGATGTCTAATGTCATGTGGTCCCATCCCATCCATACATTTCAGCTCAAAAAACCAAAAATATCTAATGTCAGTTGTGATGTATCCCTACCTACCCCACATACCCAATTTCAATAATCATATGTTAGTGTTATTCACTACCAAATAACATCACAACATCATTTCATCACATCATAACATTATTACATAACCTGAACAATAGTGTATCCTGAATGTGAAAACATTAACCTCCTTCTGTCCTCATATATTGCATGACCCCCACCACATATCACATCCTCATCATTGTTGGGTAATCTCTAACAACATCTTGTATCATCACTACTGAAGGAAAATTGGGGAAGATGGGTACTCCATTAATCTATATAACCACCATCCTATTTATTTGGAAAAATATGTGGAAACTAAAAACATTGGGAATTGGTATGTTTATCCAAATAAAGTAGGGAATATATAGAAACAAAAAAAAACATAATAGAGAGTTATCACAAAATTCCCAACCTATGGATTCATTGAAACCACACTAAAACACACCACAACACTCCACTTCTCCTACTATCAACATTCATAACCACTACCACCACTATATGGATCTCTCCACAAAACAGCCACACATAACCAAATGTTCCCACATATAATTGTAGGTTTGACTATTTTATTGAATTAATGGGTTTCCACTAACTCCAATTTACTAATCCATTTCATTTCACATTTACAAAACCATTTATTTATTGATCAAAATATTTAATCTAATTACAAAAAATAAAATTCTCAACCATACCAATTCATTCTTCAAGTAGTGTCATTTATTTTTAATATTACAATTTAATCCATCAATAATTAGGTAATAAACACAAACACACCATAAATAAGCTCTCCCAACATACCCCAACATCCATCACTAAAAAAATTATATCAAAGACATAATCTAACAACAACCACCCATATCATGCACCACACCACAAAACTACATCACAACTTCCCACACCACATCAATTTCTTATAACATTACATCACTACCCAAAACATTTCATAACCCACCTAGTCACCACAATCATATCACAACTTAGAAATCACACAAAAAAATATGAACATATCAAACAAACATTTCATTACATTCCATTCATCCAAAAATTAGTTTCAAGGTCATATATCACATCACATAATTATTTTTCAATGTTATTTTCTTTCAAACAAAATTTCCATGCGAAATAAATTCATTATATATATATATATGTGTGTGTGTGTGTGTTCTTATCCTTTTCCATTTAGGGTTATACCAATAATCAACACATCAAGGGTCTCAAAATCATTAAATAAAATAGTAGAAGAATGTACCCCAATAGATATTAATTTTATTAAGGGAAACAAGAATACAAAATCTCAAAAACAATATCATCAAAGTAGTAAGAACATACAATTTATCCCTATTCCTATTACTTTCATATGTAAAAAATTCCTTATATTTATCAATATGTCCCTTACTATCCACTTAGTGGTAGGTAAAATCAATAAATCCCCACATAAGAATACAAAGAGTGACAGAACAAGGATACTCTACCATAATTAATTTTTTTGAGTTTATGTGCACAATAGGGAAAATGAGAAATGACTGAAAGAAAACAACCACACTAGGAAATGATAGAATCTACCAAGATCACATCAAAAGATCATAAAAATTTACCCCTAATTCTTTGAGAACAAGAACATCATCACTATCATAAATCCACGAAAAGTGATAAATAGGGAATAAGGGGGTCCAAGGTTTGAACTCACCTCTAATTTACAACAATCAACCACCAAAACGGAAGGATCAAAGTCGGATGAAATGGGACCGAATATACATCCTTGACATATTGTTTTTCATAAATTCCAAGAGATAAATTATATGAATAATATATTCCATCCAAACCACACATTTATAATTCGGCTCCATGTCACCCAATTCATGTCATGAATTACATATTCATGATGTGAATTATCTGGTGGCCTAGAAATTCATCAAATGAAATATATTTTCCACATGAATTTCTCAAAAACTCATAATTCAGTGAATATCCATAGAAATTTATGGCATATCATCAAGATTTAATTCATGGCGTGAATCCACCATTCATGTCATGTGATCATTCTTCACCAAACTCATTTATTAAATACTAGAAATGATCTAGGAATTAAAGAATCATTGATTCATTAAATAATGTAAGGAATTAACATTTCACATAATGAGACACCAATTATATTACAATCATAGCTTCAAACTCTTAAAACCCCTCCTTGAGCCCCCTTTAAACATCTATGACTCAAAAATTGAAATTTATTGTACTGATAAGGCCCCAATTGTAAAATTTGATAACTCTTAAACAATTGTCACCCCTAAGAATCACTCAAAACCCATAATAAGTAGGTAGTCCCAATAAACACCTTATTTGATACCTCTCGGAGATATAATCACACCACAAACACAAACTCCATCCAAATAAATTATACCAAAACATCATCAAAATACCCCCCACAAAACCACATCACCATTTCACCAAATACAACAACAAATTTCCACACTCCAACCACAATAAACATATATTACATTTATAAATCTAAAAAAACATTATATCATCTACACAACTTGAGCTACCAACCTCCTCAACAAGCACACTACAATATACTAAGCAGTTGAATCAAGGAAACCTTCCATTTATATGATGGCATTGTCTATTGTTTTCTTCAATTACTCAACATCATAGTTTTAAAAATATCATGAACATCGCATGTGTTGAATTTGATGTGTTTCCCCCATCATAAACATAATTCTTTACCATACATCACCAACTTTGAAAAATAAGGATAGTCTCATAAAATCAGAAATGGTCAAATATCACATCCTCAAATCAAAATTACGAAAGGTAAATCCCAAAAAATTTCCAGGTTCTAGGAACACATATCTATCTTTTATTGTATGTAATTATACTCTAAGGAACCATGTATCTAAAACACATGAAACAAGGTGATTGTTATCCCATGCCACACCTTCTATTGATG
This sequence comes from Viscum album, assembly GCA_963277665.1. Classification (NCBI taxonomy): domain Eukaryota; kingdom Viridiplantae; phylum Streptophyta; class Magnoliopsida; order Santalales; family Viscaceae; genus Viscum; species Viscum album. The sequence goes on along the minus strand of OY728121.1, from coordinate 1,534,422,943 downwards.
ATCATATCTCTCTAATAGTACAACTATGAATGTCCTATCATCCACAATATTGAACTATTACCATTAACTAGTCTGGTATTAAAAAAGAAAAAACTAACAAATTTTAGACACATAGAAGATTTAGTCGATATTATTTATCCAATGTGGATGTACTGACCGATACGCCACCTTACCGATACACCCTAATGCGAAAAAAGTTGCCACATACTAGGGGGAAATCATAATGACACTATTAATCTTTCACAACCCTCTTCCTAGGGAAACACAAAAAAACACAAGGTCTCGAACCTTAAAATATGGGTTCCTCATTATGAGATTAAAATATGCCCTCTGAAGGTCTTATTTAACCCTGAATCATTATTGGGTTAAATAAACCCTCTCATTCATGCTTCACTATATCAGGAAAAATAAAAAATGAATCCCCAATTTTCATCCACCATAATGTTGAATGATATTTTCTCCCATACAATTTTTAAAATGGAGAATGGTCAATGGATGAGTTATAACTGTTGTTTTAGGAGAAATATTCCAATGTAAGGTTATGTTCCCATGATAATATAGAATCTATAATGTATTATTACAATATATCTTGTATTTTCTGGATGGTATGCTCTGTCAGCACATCCATTGGATGGAGAAAGTCATTTTAGGATACAACTTAGAGCCATAATGATGATGAAATCCCATGAAGGAAAATAAATAAAAATGGGGATCCTAATCAAATATTATGTTACTTTACATGCCATCAATCCTATCCCCATAATCCATATCATTAATTTATAATACATCCCTGACACTCGACTCCTGGATCAGTACAAAATGTTATTATATCATCTGTTAATCCACATTCACCTAAATTGCATCACATCCTAATAATGTATAGGGTAACAGAATGATGAAATCCATCTATATGTCGTCCAATTTTTACTTGGGTACCTCAAATGTCTGTAAAAAGACAAAATGAACATCTTTTTCCACATTTAACTATGGAAAACCCAAATACTTAGCCACAAAATCTACCACATACAATTTTATCCCTGGAAAATAAAGCTATCTCCTCAAGAAAAATTTCATTTTTATCACACCTAGATACACTATGGATGTTTCCCTTTAAAACTCATTTATAATATCCCAATGAATTATAGATGGAATAAAAATCCTCCCCTGAAATGACCTTTGTTTTTATTCATCCTCCTCCCATCCCCCTAGGGCATCACTATGGATAACATGGTCAAGCGTAAAAAATTCAAATGAGTCTCTAAAATGAGACTCCTGTATATTTTGAATCAAGGAAATTATGTAGATAGTCAATTATGATATCCTCATATAATATTCTCCCCTATTTCATGATGCTACACTACACTGATCAATTACTAGTATGGAATGTCAATTCTAGGTCAAATATTTCATCGATGCGGAAGAATGGTAGAAATCATAAAAAGTTATTTGATAATAAAAAAAGACAATGAAAACTACAAAACACTACCATATTCCTGGGTGATACCTAAGAATCAAACAAAATGATGTTCTATTAGACTATGGACACACTGTACTGAAAAAATGCATTCCCAAGGAAATGAAACTCCTGTTTCCATAACATTCACATTGACAACATTCCATTGATCTGGTGGTGTTGAAGGGACTACAATATAGTTATGATACGTTCATAATACACCCAATTTTTACAATTTTTAAGACTTGATATCATCAATGAACATGATAATTAACTTTTCGACACACTCATGGAATATGGATTCCATGAGCCCCATGATCATATCTAGTTCCTTAAAGAAATTGAAGGGTGTGACTGTGAACAATAAGTTACAATACATACAACTGAAGGAAGTATTTGGGATTTCCTCAAATTTCAATTTTTTCTGGTGATATCTATACCACATGTCGACCAGAAAAAACCAAATGGATCATATCATGTAGGCAATCATATCATTTTTCCTCCGTGGTGGACAACAATTCTTGGTCATCGTCCAAATCATCCTTTAGTAGTATATACATATCTTATGACTACAATCCACGTTCTTTTTGAGAAAAATTGGGAATACTAAGGAGATAAGATGTGTCTAATAAAACCACACTACTTTTTATCATCATTCTAGAACATCAATAAATAAAACATTTTAGGCTCTATTTAGTAAGGATCCACCGAAATTAGAGATTCACTTAGTTAAAACACTACCTGGAACATAATATCACATGGGGGTGGGGTAGTTTCATAAAAAAATTGTGTAAAAATATAATAACTCCATAAAATTTGGAACATCCCCTTCTGAAGATTTAATTAGTAGCTCCTCTAACTAATAAAAAAAAGGCTTTAAATTGCTACAACCTATGCTATAAAATTTCTCTCTAACAAATTCCACTTGTTGGACTGCCACATCCAGAAATGAAACTCTCCAAAGAATGAAGTCAATGGATGTATAAACATAATATATCCAATCCATACCATGTATAAAATAATATGATTGTATCTATAGAAAGATGAAATATTATACTTTTTTTGGGTTGTGTCATCACCAGTCTATATCCCCGACACATATCCGACAAAAAATTGTAACCCACACCAGGAAATATTAATAGAGGGGAATAACATGTATCACCATATATAGTCACAAGTAATGTACCAAATCATAAGAAATAGAGGAATTTGAGGATCCTAAATTAAACCAGGCCCTTATAAGTGTGAATGATTATGTTATTATACCTCTAAAAACCTCTGGACCTAAAGGTTTTATGGCCTCTAATGCATGTATTTGGCTAAAAACAACTCCTCTTCCTCTCTAAAAAACGCTCCATGATATAACAATTTCTTAGGTCCTTATTTATGTGTACCATCTGAAGAAATACCCTACAAACACCATCCAGTGTAAGATACATGAAATGAGATGGTGATCCTATCATGGGAAATGACTTTGAGGAAAATCCACCTACTGTAAAAATGGGGTCTAAACTCCCAACTGAAAAACATATCCATAGATGGTTGGACAATATTCCTAGTGATGCCATTTTCCCTATATACATAACGTAAAAATGGAAAGCACTCTAGAGATTCTTGGAAAAAACATGCCCTGAATGATAGAAAAGGGCCATTTACAGTCAGTTCCCTACTGTTCAAAACCCCAAATGACTAAACTATAGTTATCTACTTATTGAATCTCTAATACTAGAGATTCTAATCTAGCCACAGTCTCATGTATCCCATTTAAAAGAAAAAAAATTTCAATAACCACCACCATTATCTTCACCTCTATATACATAGAGAGGGTACATTGTGGTACTCCATATAGGATTACATGAGGCAAAGAGACATGTGGATGATATACTCTAGACTCCTAATATCGAATAGAATTTGTGGAATTGGGAAACAGATCCTTAAATATGATCCCTAGCCCTAAAACCCCCATACATATCCAAAAATGGTATATAAACTCTTTTTGTTCATTGACTAAGTCATCAAAAGAATTGAAATAAAAATAGTAATCCTTATGAATGTTATAACACTACATATCTATCATTTTTTAGTCAACAAGATTCATTTTCAACCATTTATGAATAGATCCCACCAATTGACTAATGTACTGTGATACCAAACACTCATCCAAAGATTGTATTAGAATAAAAGTTATCTCGATATTCTCAAATAATCATTTAATCCATGGATCTGAGACGCTCCCCCATACATCTCAAAACACTACCATTGAAAGGAATTAAATGACATATTCAATGCATCAACTTCCTCTATTAGGTTGATCATATGATGATTAATTGGGTCATCTTGTTGAATCTCACCTACCGGGGTAACCCACTGATAGTGACTAGTATCCATTCCCAAAAATCAAGGAGTAATCCAATGCCTAGTAGCAATAGAATTTTATAAGTTTTAATTTAATGTATTCATTAATTAACTTAACATCCCAAAGAATCTAGTTAATACAAAAATATAATATATCATTATTCATGTGTGTCTCTAAGGTCTCTATCCTATATAGAGGTGAAATTTTCATTACTGTTCAACAAAATCATATTATTCACATTTGATCGTGAGGGGGGGGGGGGGTATAAAATCTGACATCAATGATTGTCACCCAAGGACATTTAATGTACCATGGTCACCTATAAGAATTTCCCTAACAGACCATGGAATCCCTAAAATACCATACAATAAACTCTAACCTATATCTCAACCAAATTCTTTGTTATTCCCATTTAGGACCACAATCCACTGAAGGTTCCCAAACTAGGGAAGAAATAAAGGGAATGAGATAATAACGGAGGATTATTTCCTCAAGTTGGCCCTGAGTAGGAAAGAATCACCAATGATATAACTATCTCATGAGTTGAAGTCATAAAACATTATAATAATATAGGATTCAGAGATAGGGTAAACAACAACCAAGTGACTCCCTAAAAAATTTTAAAAGTAAAAAACAAAAGTATCTCATAAATCATGATCAATGTCAACAGATATAATACATGTATCCATGTAAATACTAGAAAAATACCTAATATAGTGATTCAAAAGTAGCTCCAAATCACATGATAGTACTATAAGTGTTGGAACCAAAATTCATCATGAATACCAGAACAACATTTTACATATTTATGGTGAGAATAACATTTATGATCAGTTTTATTATACCTAATGTATCTAGTTTAATTATTAAAATATAATAAGAATGTGCCAATGATTAAACAGATAACCACCATTGGTCATTCACAAAATAAATCATCCAATATAATAAAATATTATGAAAAATCATAATAAGTCAACTCTCTTTGGTATCCCAACTAATTTTCTACTCTCATGCCCCAATGTAAAATTTCTACTTCTCCAATAAGTTTCATACATATCTCTAAATACACTCATCCATATGTGATGTGGATCGAGACACATGATTACCTACCAAACTCTAGAATATGATATCATTTAGGTATTTCATACGTAATTACAACATCGCATCCCACCTTCATCACATCACAAATAGCATCAATAGATTACTAATATAGTTGGGAATCCTGATGTTTTATGAAATCAATTTTGGGTCTTCCTCCAACTGTGCATGACCCCACCACAAATCCAATACTCATAACTACATGGTTGTCTAACAGACCAAAAATTATTGTCACTATTATTGGAAGACCATTTTAGAGTGGGTAGTCAACCATCTATATCACTAACCTCCTAGATATTGGGAGAATACCAAAAACCCATAACCATTTTGTGATGAAAATTCTATCCAACTCAGTTGCAAAAAATATAAAATAAGTTAAAAAAGAAGATATAAAGATATTATGAATTAACCAATATATGGCTCCACAAAAATATCATTAGAACACACACAAAAAACTACCACAAAACCACACATAATCATAAAAAATCATCAACATATATATTCTTACACCAAAGAACCTCTATAAATAGATACACATTCCCTATTCCAATTATATGTTCCACCATATTCAAGAATTAACAATTTTCTACTATGTCCATTTTTTAATCCATTTATTTATCATTTATATTATTTAATCCAATTACCACATGAAAAGTGAAATACATTCATATTCATTTACCGACCCATGAAATTTCATTTGAAAATATTAGTTTACTACATGGATAAACTTATAAATAAAAAAATAATCTCTATATAATATCTCACCCAACTCAAAATGACCATCCCTATAACACCACACACAAAAAATCCATCTCATACCAATAGACACCCATCAAAAACACCACACCATGAAGGAATTGAGGTACTAGAGGAAGTATATGAGTTTGGGAATTTAAACAATTTCATCATCAAGATGACAAGAATTGTTATCTATAGTGATAAAATCCATGGTATTGTCCCGGGGATCAAGTGTGAGTTATACAGAGAATCACATAGAAACTGGAAATATAACAGTTTTGATTTGAAGTCCCACATGAAATATTCTTTCTACCAGTGAATATTTAACGATTGATCCATATTGGAGTCACTATAAATCATTGAAAATCACATCAAAAAATCATAGGAGAACTGATTGTAAAATTTTGGGTTCTATCATGGTGATATGATAATGCCTTTGACATCATGATGATCACCATATCGACATACCTTCAATTCATTGAGTTCAACTTAATCTGATCACCTGGATCAAGATCTTATATCTCTAGAAAGTTTGTGGGGATTGAATGTCTTTGATTAAATCCCTATGAATAATCACTTGTAACATCATCTTCTCACCCATTTATATTGGATTCTCTAAAAAAGTTAATGTTTTCCCAAACCACCAAATATTTCATGTCTACTAACTAAATAATAAAAAATAATTATGACAAACAAAACTAAATAATTAATATTATCTATATTTTATCACATAAAAGTAGTTTATAGTAAATATATAAGGTGATAAAACACAGTTTTTAAATCAACTAAAAATTCCATCTAATATTAAACGAACCTAAAATATTAAAATAATAGTTTTTCAAATAATATTTTATTGTATTCACTAAATAACTTGTTAATAAATTTAATAATTAATATAACCTATATTTTCATTAGATTAGCAATAAGAATTAATTTAATGTCTTGGTGACCATAAAACCTAGGAAAAATCTCAGACCGTAGTGGTGGGACCCACAATCTCCACTTCAGTTATCAAATAGAATTGGTTGGATTCTTGAATACACTATTTTTTGTGAACATATACTCACATATCTCAATAGAAATAAATAATATTCATAGTCCAAGAGCAGTGTCTAGTAACCCATCAAGGGCTATTTTCTCTTGGCTACATGGAATCCATTATTGAATATTAATTAACCTTGTTAATCTTAGATTATTTCCAAATACTCCATAATTTAGTAAATTTTATTCACAATGAATAATTTATTATTATACCTAATGAATATAAAACCATCACTATGGTTTTATCATTTTTATGTAGAATGTGTCTTTATAAAATTTCTATTCCACGTTCTCTTGTGAAACATGTTCCTATGCCCACTATTTATGAATCTTTATCATTGAATATATTGAAGTTAGTTTTTATCCCACCATCTCAAGTAGATATGTGAACCCTTATATTGAAATATATTCATTAACATTAACTATATCTTTTTTATTATAGGGATTTTAAATATATCCAATAAAATTTTTAGGATACTTACTTTAGATGCACTTTGGGGTTTCCATTATGAAATATTACTTATATCCTAATAAATTCAATGAATCTAAACATATGTCCTTAAGAAATAATGGATTTCTATCATAATATGACTCATATAATTCCAATTTTCCGATATAGTTAAAATATGGTTATTGAATATAGAAATAATTTTAAATAAACACCTTGAAATATAATATATATATTTTTTAAGATGATACATTGATACTACTGAAATCATGACTCCGATGTATGAAATGTGCAGTTAAGAATTACTACATAGTAAATTTTATTTATCAATGTAAAAATGTAATACTCATCATCAATATTACTTATAAACATCATTACCATAATGTGTGTAAGGTAATTTTTGTTTAGGAATTACTCTACTCTACATTATATTGATCAAGGAGTTATTATTCAAGAAATTATTCAGCATGATGACCCGATAAAACTCATAAAGTTTGACCAGAAAATAAAATAATTAATTTAAATATTACATAATTACTTAGAGGACACTTATGAAGTATATTTATAACTATATTACATGTATAATAGTTCACACTCACTAGATGAACTATTTGGAAAATATTAATCACAAACCATTATTTCTATTGTTTTCTCTATCAAATATAAATGTGTATATGTCGATAATTACTATTTTTCATATCACTACTCATTTTAAATAAAAAAATGGGTATATCATTGAAATCTAACATTATTTTTAGTAGATAATTATTTGACCTTCCATGACTGGGTAATTGATTCTTTCATTTTATTTTCATCACATATTTCCTAGGATTCTAGTACAACTGAACAATTGGTTGAGTATGAGATACCACAAAGAACATTAATTACTGAAATTTTAATAACTCTTCCATATGTTCAATGGACGCATGAGATATTTTTTTTTTATTATACTCAAAAAGTTTTTTTTACCTAAATCATTATCCTAAAAATTATAAGTTATGTTTTTCTCACCAAGGCGTTAGGAATGATTATTTCTCAGTCACATGGATAATACACCTTAATTAATGAAATTGTTTCTACTAATTACAAGGTTATTTTATCTCTATATACATATGAAACCAACATATTGTATTAAATACCAATGTATTATGTCATAAACATTAGTTTTATTGGATGAATCTACATTGAATAAGAAGTGATAACTTTCCCCATTAATTTATTTATTTTTAATTAACCTTACAAAGATTTATTTCATGATAAGGGAAGAAAATAACATCCTATTTATTATCAATTACATTGAAGGACATTGTAAAGGTTCCATTAGTGTCTTTTCATCCACTGGACTTATCACTTTGTCTTGCAACTTGTTCTCCATAAGAAATAGCCATTAATAATAATTTAATGATCTTATTATATTAGTGAACCGATGAAAAAAAATAATAAATCTTTTACTCTGTCATGATTGTTTTATAATCATAAAAAAACATTGAATCAATGTGTTAAAATATGTAAGAATGATATGTATTGAATGTGTTTTTACCACCATTTATACTTACACATAATGAGTGTAATATCATCCATTTATATCTCACCTCACTTTTTCCTGGAAATATACGAGGATATGGGAGTACATTTGAAATCATCTATGTCCTGGATGTTGTAACCACAACTAACATCATAAATATATGATATCATAATTAAATAACCATAATACGCTTCATTATCTTTCCTCTTGTACGTTACTGTTCACCCTTTTATCCTGAAGTGGTATAATATGTATTGGCACTCTAGCACCATGAATATATGATATAATAGTATTATCTATAAGATCATGTACTACACATGGGAATTCATGCAAGTTTGAACATTTATTTTTTCCACGAATAATCATCGGGTATTTTGACTGGCCAACCATATTAACTCACACATCCTTGATATGTTGAGTGAAGTCCAATCTTTTAAAATCATAAATCCTATTTTCTCATAAGTTTCCTATAAATTTGCTCAAGGATAGCTTTGGATACTTATTTTCCACCACATTTATTTATTTTAACCCATCAATCTCAAAATAACTCCCCAGTAGTTAGGGAACCCCTCAAATTTTCCTAATGAGAACCTTGAACCCCCAATTTTGTTTAAATTTAAATTACAGATGATATTTAATGACATAATATTTCTGTGAGGATTTTACTATTTTTATGTAAAAATGTAATCTATTTCTATTAATTTATTTCATTATATGTTATCATTCTCAAAATTTTAAAATAATATAAAGACAACCATTACTTCTATATGTGAATTATTTTTTATTATTTTATGTATTTTTCATTTTAATGCAAGTGGATAAAATAATAAACAATTGCATAATCAAAATAAACTTCCCAACAAGCCTTTGAAATCTAAAATTGGTTGATATATTTATATACAATAGACCAACCACATCCTAGGGGTATCATACATGAGTAGTGGCTTGACATAGTATGAAGCTATCCCCTTCCAGTGTGTCCACTTATCATATGATTTTTCCCATTCTTGGCATTTTCTATATCTTACACCATCCTATGCATGGGGTATATCTTTGTATTGGTAGTGGTCGACACCGTACATAACCTTTTTCATATATAAATGGGTACTCGTGCATAGGTGAGGGGAAGTCATGTGTGTAAAATACAGATTTATTCGACATGCAAGACCATATATATTTTGACCAAAAGTAATATGATGCATATACCTTGAATAAAATAAATAAATTTTTTCAATGATCGCACGTAGATAATAAATAAATAAATAAAACAAAAACAAACATACATAAGTCACACCATTTCTCAAGACCAATCTTCACAATTGATATCATGATTAAAATTTAATTACAATATGTTGATGTATGAGGGTATATCATTAAATTAAAAGAATTGATAAAATTAAATTAATTTAATTATATTCAGTCTCATAAATAATTTAATTTTAAATCCAAATATTAAATTAATTAATTATTCTAATTTAATTAAAAGTTTAAATTAATGTTTCTTATGTTTTAAAATTCTTATATGTTAAACCAAAAAAAAATTAATATTTAATTCAAATTAATTCAAAAATAAAATTAATTAATTGTTTTTATTTGATTAATCTGGTCATTGAAACATTGAGCATGCCAATAGTGGGTAATGATGAAGATTTGCAATCCTATTTTGAGCCATACAAAGATTGTTATAGGATATTATTGGATATGTTGGTCTTCCTAGTCACGTTCGAGGTTTGGAAGACCCTCCTTACAACACTATAGTGCGATTATGGTCTAGAAGAACCCCTAACATTGTTACTTTATTCCATGTATCACTAGATCACTAAGGGGGAATTAGATTAATTGTATCTAGTGTGGTGGACGAAGTTCATGGTATGTGGTGTGGTGTCTCAGGATGTAGTCTAAGTGTTATCTCATTGTGTAATACATTAGTATCACTTGGGATTGTTTGATGTAACATCAAGTTAACTTTATATAAGGTTTTTTCAAGACCTTATTATGGTTTTCTTTTTTTCTTGTCATAGTATTGTCGAGAAGAAATTAGAAGGATTCCTGTGATTGTGAAGTCACATATTGTTTGGAAATTTCCATCACTAAAATAGGCTTCTTAAGTATCCTACGTTGGATTTACATGTCATGTATGGGTGTTTCACATCATGTAAATCCTAATAATAGTAAATCCTAATAATAGTAAATCTTCATTTTACCCAACTGGTGATGGGGTTTTCAGAGATTATGAGTCTTATCAATTAAACAATGTGTAATTGGGTTACACATCATGTAATGTCCCGATGATTCTTTCTAAATTGTAAGACTATATGATTTATCTTTTTTTCTTCCTCTATAATTCTTTTTTCTCAACATAGAGCCTTCCTCATGGGATTTTGGGAGCCTTTAACACCTTCAATCCTTTTCATTCGATGATTGAATGTTTTTAAAATCTTGGTGTTCCTTCCAGTGAATCATTATTCATGTCTCTTCGTCTCTTTCTGAATTTCTTCCATAGAGTTTGATGGATAATGATGATTTTGATGGATATTTGATCGATGTTTTTGAATATCATTTATAGGTTTTCTATCTAGATCATCCACTCCATTTTCATGTTGGAGGGGTTTTTTTGAAGATTTTATTCTTCCATAAGGATGATATGTGGTTCCATTATTGGTTTCTAGTTTAATTAACCATAAATTGACTGATTTATATTCAATTTTATTTAAAATTAAATTTCATATATATAATAACTTACATTCAATAATTTTATTAAAAAACCAATTATAGTGGAATGTGGTTTTGGTTCTCTTTGGCATGAAATTTGGAAGACTAACAATTCTAGTGAAATGGATTGTGTTTGGTTAATTGATGTGAATTTTTTAAAAATTAAATTTTTTAATTAAATTGATGATTTTATCATAATATGAAGAAAACCCCAATTTCTGTGAATTGGGGGTTTGAAGTTAAATTGAATGAATTGGTTTGAAATTATTATTTGTGAAAATGGTTGGAAAATGGTTTGATAGAAACACAGTGGTTTCATCCTTTAAAAATGGAATGGTTTTTATTAAACACATTCAATGGTTTCTAAAGGTAAAATTAGGACATTGAAGGGGATGATGGGGCCTAATTGTATTTAAGTATTCTTGAAATTAATTAACAATCATTGTTTCTACTTGAGTACATGAAAAACATAGGTAGTTAGTGTTTTATTTCAACAACATATTATGATTTGAAAAATTCTAAATCATCATATCAGTACATCCAAATACATAGGCAGTGGTGATGAGTCCACTTTACCTTAAGCCCAACATGGCATATTTACATACATTTCATTTCATACTGTTGGGTCCCCATATCCTAGAACTATAGTACCTATTTGACACATGTCGATGTTTCTTGCCTATTTTTATTTCAGATGTATATATTTCATTGTGGTAAATAATTTTAGCTTACTTGAGAATTTATATAAACTGTTTTATATAAATGTTTTTACTTAATCAATTTTTTGAAATGTTCTATTATTTAAAGACACCCTTGATTAAAGGTAAATTTCATATTGTGAAATGTATTTCCATTATTTGAAATGTGCATACTAAATTGTTAAATAATTTTTATATTTTAAATTATAATGTTTGATTCGTTAAAATATTATTTTTTAAAATCCATTTAAAAAAAAATTGAAATCAATATCATGGTTAATTTATTTTGGCATCTTGTTATGGAATATTTGAAGAAATTGTAATGGTATTTTTCTCACAATCAACATATTCCATTGGTTGTTTTTGGATTATATCCTTTCATGTTCAAGAAAGGGGAAAGGATCTCTTCGAGGTGAATCTAGCAATTGAACTTTTCACTTTGTGAGTTGTTTCCATATAGACATTGGTGGTTTTCCCCCTTTTTAGTACATGGGTTGTATTTCATTGGGATTTAATGCAAGTTTTACTTCTAGTACATTACTCTTAGTGGAGTTTATTTTTATATTCATATTATCATATATCAATTATTTCCACATTGTATGTGGAAAAATCATTCCCCATTCAATTTTTTATGATGAAATGTGCTAGTCATAAGAACGTGAGGATTGTAAACACCTTATGGCCTATGATAGGGACAAAATGGTTATAATATTACCAGAGAATGTAGGGTGGTTTCTGAGAATGTGGAATCAGAGTTCTAGGCTGATCTTCTTTTGTGAAGTCAGGATGCAATTTTAAAATACTGTCGGGACATAGGAGTAAGTTATGATTAAGTGTATGTCCATTTTACACTACATTGAAACATAATTCTCCATCAACTGTTAGGGAAAGAAATCATGTGGATTAATTTTAGTATTTTCTATTTTTTATTTGGATAGGTTGAATTCCTAATATTATTTTTTCATCTATTGGGATTAATTTTCCATGTAGCTTAGTTTGATTGTAAATATGATCACTTCCAAGTTATTTTCAGATGTTGTATAACATCATTCCTCCTAGAATACATATTAATCTGGTCTAGGAGGAAGATTATACTAATCCTTAGTGAGAAAATCCTGGTTTAGATCTGAATCTAGTGGAAGTGATCATGCATACTATCCATGCTTTGCGACATGCACCATCTCTAGTTCACGTTCAGGCTCTAGTTTTGGATCCATAGAATGATGTTATCATTGTTAGTTCTCAAGTTCTCCTTTACTAGATTCCATTAACATTTTACAGATTAAATTACCCTAAATATCCCGATGAGTGGTTTTGTAGTATGGAATACTTGTTTTGGTTTATGGAAACACCTGGCGAGATTGAAAATTATGTGTGCCACCTTCATGTCGGAAGGAATAAGAAAAATATGGTGGAAAAAATTAGAAATAATATAAAATCATCAGTGAATAGAGTGTAAGGTCATTATGGTTCTTTTCAATGATTAGTTCTATCTAGATTAGATGCAGTTGGCCATATCTATGGAGTGTTTCAGCCGTGAACAATCTGAATGGAACGAGACAGAGTATGCAATTAGTTTTCAAAAGCATGTGCATTTTCACCTGAGTCTGTGTTAAATTTTACGGAAAAGTCTTGATGGATCATTTTGGGACATCGTTAGGATATTTGTTCTCATGTTTTCATTCTGATTTTTCCTTCTTATGTTAATGTTCCTGATATAGTTCCTATGGATGAAATAAACCATTATGGAATGTCCAGGTTAACATGAGTTTGTTTCTATCAATGAGGAATTGTGGGTTACATTAAGGTAAAGTGGAAGTATGAAGATTATAATATAATTTATAGATAGAGTGGTCATTATAGCCCTCTTTATTTACCTATAATAGTTCCATTGGTTTTCTACCAGTTCAGCAAGGAAGGTCATTTAGAGATGTTCTGCACTAAGGCACCAAAAAACTATGGCTCCTATGGATGTTTAGGGAACCTACCAAAATTCATCCATGTTTATTCCAATTCCTATAGTGGAATGAGATCACTGTCTCAACCAAAAAATAATTGGAAATCATATACCTCACAAGAAAAATGATTCCAACCTTAAGAATATGAAACAACATTTATTCGTGTAGTGGAAGAGTCACTAGATTAAGTGGTTACAAGTCTTGTGACTTTGACAGCTACCATTATTATAGTTTCATCCACGGATACAACTCTTTTTGATACAGGTGAATCTCATTCATTTATTTCATCCCATATTTTTAATCTTCTAGACCATCATATTGATCTTATATCCTATCTAATGGATTTTACTACACCCCATTGTTTGAAGAGAGAGTACATTCCTTATAGTCTATCTTCTATCTTCTAAATTTTAAATGTTGAGTATCCTTGTATATTAAAATTTCTCAACCTAAAATATATCGACATCACTTTTGGTATGATTTAGGTCATTTATAATAAATCCTAGATTTATTGTTACATTTAATGGGGCTACTTTACTACACCTAGTGGTGTGTTAAATGTCATCTGAGGAGAATGGAACCCATGGTCGAGTAGAGATGGACCATCTTATTCAGAGACAGGTAAATTGATATCGGTATTTTTATTTGATATAAGAGAGTATATTTGAGATGTAATCCATGTCCAAATTTCATTGATTTTCCCAACATGTTTCCATATGACGTCATTGGTCTTCCACTAGTAAGAGAGGTTGACTTCTCCATTAAATTAATTTATTTTAGTCAACTAGTTTCTATTCCCCTTTCCACATGGAACAAGGTAAAATGAAAGATCTATAATCATGGTTGGATGAACATTATGATAAAGTATTTATACGCTAGAGTAGGTCACCTTGGGCAGTGTTGATTCTCCTTACTGAGAATTATGATGGTTCACTCAGTCTATGCATTGATTACTGAAAGATAAATAATGAGATGGTATGGAATATGTATCCATTTCTATGTACTAAAGATCTGTTTGATTAGTTAAAAGGGGTGAAGTGTTTCTTAAATATTTCCCTGTGATCTGGTTAACATCAGTTGGGGATAAATGAATCTAACATTAAGAAAACTACCTTTTTGAGTAGGTATGGTCATTATGAGTACCTTTTGGTGTCCATTTTTCTACCAAATTATAATTTTGTTTTAATATATATAATTAACATTATTTTTTATGAGTATCAAGATACATTTGAGGTAGTCTTTTTGGACATATATCTTGTTTAATATATCTACTAGTAGGATCATTTCCACTATCTGAGAAGGTGAAAGTTATTATAACATGGGAGAAAACATGAAATGTCTTTGAGATTCATAGGTTATTAGGTTTATCTAGATATTATCTTCAGTTTGAAATAGACATATCAATGTCATACTCTCTGATGACTATAATAACAAGGATTGGAGTAATAATTTATTTGTCTGAGAAGTTCGAGAGATATATTATTGAGTTGAAACATAATTTGACAACCCACCTTGTGTCAACTTTACAGAGGATAGGAAGGGATATGTGGTCCTCTTTGATTCATTTCGTAAAGTATTAGGTTGTGTTCTTATGAAAGGTAACCATTTCATTTACTATGTATCTCTTCATCTTAGTCTAGAAGAGATTAATTTTCCAAACCATGTCATTGGACATACAATTGTGATGCAGACACATAAGAGTTGGAAACACTAAATTTATAGATAAGGGGTTTCCATGTATTAATGCCAACAGATATTGAGTTATATCTTATCTAGAAAAGGATATAAATCACCTCCATTGGAATTGGTTGGAATCGCTATAGTCATTTGATTTTCACATTGCCTATACCTCAGGGAAAGAGAATGTCATTACATATTCTTTAAGAAGGAATATTCTTAAACAGGTAGTGAAGAATCATCAGAATACTATAACTTAATGGACCTTTCTGAATAGTTTCATATTGATGTTTACAATAATGGGGATGAGGTTTCCTTTTCCAGTGTTCTTTTTACATCTACTCTTCCTGAGTTGATTCTTCTGGAAAAAGATATTGATGATCAGTTTTGTAGAATTATAAACTCTCTTTATCGTAGGGAGATAGTTTCCCAACAACTATTCTCCAAAGAGGGAATTATGTTCTATCACAATCATTTTTGGTACCCCCATTAATAAGGAAATCTATAATAGGTGATTATCATAGTTCATTGGGGTCAGTGCACCCAAGAACCACCAATATGTTCTATATCATACTGTGTAAATTCTAGTGGCCCTGTATAAGAGATAGAATTACTGGTTTTTTTCTCATTTTTATACAAACTAATAGGTTATGGATGAAAACCAAAAACCTTAAGATCAGATTCAGCTACATTCACTCCCTATATAGATGTGGTATGAGATCTCAAGGGATATTTTCATTGGTTTTCTACATACCTAATGAATGAATAATGTGATATGGGTAGTTATCGATAGGCTGAAAAAATCAACTAACATTATACCCATTTTTGATATAGTCGACATTTAGGAGTTTAAAAATATTTTTGTGAAATTTATTGTTTGTTTGGATGGAGTTTCATATGATATCGTGTTTGATAGGGATCATTGGTTCTCTTACCATTTTTTAGTGTCCTTCAGGAGGCACCTGGATCACACGTCCTTTAGAGTACAATATACCATCTGCAGTTGGATGTACAGACATAAATAGGTTTACATATTATTGGTTATATGCTTTGATTTTGTTTTATCGACTTTGGTGGAGAAAGGGACGATTATTTGCATTGGATGACTTTTCTTATAACAATTGTTACAAGTCTATGATTTGGATGGCTCCTATTGAGCCCTTGTATGATTGGACATATAAATATCAGTTTGGTTTGTCAAAGATTAGTGAATGTTCATTGGTTGGACAAATTTTAGTGAAAGAGACAATGTAAACTATTAAATTGGTTCATCATAGAATATTCAGGGAACATTGGTGATATATGTCTTATTCTTATCGTCGCAAAAAACCATTGGAGTTATTAGTTAGTGACCATGTGTTTTTATGGTTTCACCTCAGTTGGGTCATTAATGTATTGGGAGGAAAGGGAATCATGATCCTCCATAATTTGGTCCTTTTTAGGTTTTTTAGATGGTTGGTAAATATAATTATCATTTGGAACTACCATGACATGTGACATCGGTACAAAATGTGTTACATGTATCTCTTGTCTAAAAGTATTTATCTTATCAATATCATGTTTTGATCTAGATTGAAAGTTATAATGATCTTGATATATCAGTTAATGTGAAGATAGTAAGTTTATTGGATTCTAAAATGAAGGCCCTTCATTGATCGATGATAACTTTGGTTCATTTGCGATGGAATCATAACCCTTATTTTCATGAGGCATTAGAGAGGGAGGCACTAATGAGAGGGAAGTGGCCTCATCTTCTTTACATGAAAGCTTTATCATATGCTTTATAGGGACAATTGTTTTATGGTGAGGAGGTTGTAATATACAGTTACATTTATATCATGTATTTTATTAACATTGTTATGGTTTCAGATTTTCCTTATCTAAGTAGGTTCAATAATGAATTTATAGAATACCTATGATGTTGTAGTCCCATTTTTTTTTAAAAAATTTTGACCACTAAAATTTTTCTTGTTCGGAATCCTTTTGGGGATTTACATGTCATTTATGGGGGTTACACAACCTGTAAATTATAATAATAATAAATCATATTTTTAAGAAAGAGAATATGGGTTTTGGGAGAATATGAGACTTATTAATTACACTATGTCTAATTGGGTTACACATCATGTAATGTCCTATTGATTATTCTCAAACTGGAATCCTTGTAGATTTTTCTTTTTTATTCTTCCTAAAATCCTTAATTTTTACATAGAGCCTACACTAGTAAATTTGGGAGCCTCCAACCCCTCTTGACATTTTTGATTGGCTATTGAACATTATCATAAGCAGGGTGTGCCTTCCAAGAAAGCATTCTACAAACCTCTCCATCATGTTCCATATTACTTCCTTGGAGTTTGAGGGATCTATGCTCCAAGTTGTAGAATCTCATTTCCAGGTTGAGTTCCTAGATCTTATGTTCCTTTATTCTTGTTTTTGGGTTTTGTTTCAGGCACTGTTCATATGAAAGGAAGGTAGGTGGTTCTATATTTGGTTACCAATTTAATAAACCTTTAACTGTTCAATACAAATTTAGTCTGATTTTAAAATTATTTTCCTCAATTGAACAAATTTCTCCAATTGAATAAATTCCATTCAATAATTTTATTAAAACCCCAATTCTAGTGAATTGGGGTTTCTGTTCCCTTTGGTATGAAATTCGGGAAACCCCTATTATAGTGAATTGGTGCGTGTATGTGAAGTGGATGGAAATTGGTTGAATAATTATAAATTTTAATTATATTATGGATTTTATATTGAATTGAAAGACCCCCAATTATAGTGAATTTAGAGATTGATATAAAATTGAATGAATTGATTTCAAATTCTTGTTGGTGAAATGGGAATAAAAATGGTAATGATGGAAATTGTGTTGTTTCATTTTTTGAAGGGTCATTTTAAAAAAAAACCAGTAATGGTTTATAATATGAAAATTTTCATATTGAAATGGATAATTGATCTTAAATATATTTTAACCAATCTTCAAATACATCTCCCATAATTATTTGTAGTTGACCAGGTTGAATACACAGGAAGTTAGTGTTTTATTTGGATAATATATTATTATTTAAAATTTAATAAGACATCATATCAGTGAATCCCATTCCTTAGGTGATCGTGATGAGTCACCTTTGACTTTTCTTCAAGGGGGCATATGTATATACATTCCATTTCATAGTGTTGGGTCCTTATATCCTCCAACTATAGTACCTATTTAGCACATGGCCATGTTTATCACGTGATTTTATTTCAAATGTATATATTCTATTTCTATAAACTATTTTACATTCCTTGAGTATTTATATAAACTGTTATATATAAATGAGTTTACTTAATAATATTTTTGAGAAGTAATTTTTTTTTAAAAGAATCATTGTTTAATGGTAAATTCCATATTTTGAAATGTATTTCAATAATTTTAAATGTGAATCACGAAATACCAATGTTTTTCCATATTATAAATTGTATAAAATGATTTTTTAAATATTATTTTTAAAATTAAATACTTTTTTTTTGAAAATTGAATGCACATTCTGGGTTAATTTGATATTGGCATATTTTTATTGAATCTATGGTGAAATAATTTATGGGATTTTTTTCATACCATACTTGTTCGTTCAAGTTTTTATAGATTAACTTCTTCTAGGTTTGTGTAAGGGGAAAGGAACTCTTGGAGGTGGATCCAACTACTGAACCATGTACTTTGTGAGTTCTATCCTCAGGGACATGGGATGTTTTGTCCAATTTTGTTACTTGGGATTATGTACATTGTTATTTAATCACAATTTGATTTCAACAACATTACTACCAATGATGTCACTTTTGAAATTATTACTGTATTCTTTATATTTAAATCTACTTCATTAGGGGTAAAATCATTCCCACTTCCGCTTTGTATGATTCCAGGTGCTTGTCACTGACCCATGGGGATTGGTAATTCCCTTTAAGCTATGACAGGGTCACCATGGTTTTTCGGGTTACTAGTGTACCAGGGATGGTTCACGAAATTTATTGAGGGGATACCACAAATTGGGGTAGCCTTGGAAGTTGGATAAGGTCTGGGTAGCATCTGAAGATTATAGGCAGGGAGGCGACCACAGTGACAATGTGAGCCAAGGGAAATGGTAGCAGCTTTATATAGAACAAAGAAGCTCATAGGTAGCCAAATCATTATTGAGGGAGCCTATAGAAAGGGAATCTGTGGAAGAATCTTCAAGGAAACGTCTAGCAGGATTTGGTTGATTACTGGTTGGGTAGAGGTACCTCTGAGGAGATCACAATACCATTGGATGGAGGGGATGTAACTACAAACTGTAGGACCCTGATCAAGGAGGATGGATCCCTATGGAAGGTGGTGAAGAAACTGAGACTGGAAAATGAGTTTGGGGGAGGCACAAAACCATGTAGTTCCTGGAGACAGATGAGATTGGTTCCCAGCTACAACCGGTCGTGTGGGAATACAACATGAGGAAATTCTCTCCTAGGTGGTGTGGGTGGTCATGAAATTGATGGAACATAAAATACGGGGGATGAAACCATGAGATTAGAAACATTCTTCTATCCCACCATTAATGGAGGGGAGCCCTAGTTGATGGTATATTGGAGGAAAAGGGACCCCCGATTGATAAAGCTTAGAAAATAATTTTTCATATTTATTTTTAAAAAAAATGGACGACATGATTATTACTTATTGTTTATTTTTGTCCTTTTTTGCACATCGATTTTCCACAATCATAATTGATATTTGTGTTATTATCAACACATATTTTATTTCAACAACTCATAAATTTGGATATTTTTAATAATATATTTTTAATAAATTATTCCAATGGTATAAAAATTGATTTTCATTAAAGAATAGTTTTGGGTTTCACCGACTAGAATGCATTGGTAAATTGGAAAAAAATTATTCTATTGAATTTTAATTCCCATTAAAACCCAATTTCAAGGAATATTGTTTTTATAATTTCCAAATCATATCCCTATAATATCAGATAGAATCACAGTTAGAGTTGTAGGTACATATTTCCAACCCTATACATAAATTTATATATATATTAATTTTCATATCTTTGAAAATTCATGTGGTTCCATATGATACAAATTGAATGTAAAAGGGAATTAATTTTTTTTGAGCCATTTAATTTAAAAAATTTCATGACTAGGAAGATGAGACTAGTCATTTCTAGTGATCAAAGAAATGTTTTGGTATTGAGTACCTCGTGTGAACTAAAACTACCACAACATATAAACTAAATACATATATTATTTTATATAATGGGGAACCAAACATCTTATTGTATATTGTGATTTTTTCTAGAAGGATAAAAAATATAATCCCTCTTGATATTCCACAATCACTTCAAAAATCCAAATGAGCCTTTATATACGAATACCAGGTGCTGGCACGGTGATCTCACAATACCTTCAACATCCCAAAACTCCCCAAATCAACATAAATTCGATGAAAGGAGATGAACTCGATATGATTTCCTAGATCAAGAGCTTCTATCTCAAGAAAGAGAGAGAAGAGATAGAGGCTCTAATGAACTACCCTAAATAGTCACTAGGGAGATCCCCTCTCCTCCTATTTATAGTGGATTCTCAAAATACCAGAAAGGGTTCCTCAACCCCCCTTTTTTATGTCCACTAAATAAATAATAAATGATTATTTTAATGAACTAAAACAGTTCAAAATTTGTATTTAGATTTTATTTCTTACAAGTAATATATATTCAATATATTATTTTAGAAAAAAAATTCATTAACTCGACTAAAAATCCCCTCTACGATTAAACGTGCGTGAACTATTAATTTTTTTTTCAAATAACTATTTATCTTATTCAATAAATAATATGTGAATAATTTTAGTGAATAAATTAAACACAATTGTTTTCTACTTGATCAATATGAATTTATTTATTCCTTTTGTGATGGAACATCCTGGGGAAAATCAAAAAAAGAAGCTCTGGTTCCCACCATGTCATATTTACTTATTCAACTGAATATGGATGATTCATGAATATGTTATTGTGTGTGACCCTCTAGGACCTTATATCAATAATAGTGAATAATATTAAATGACCAAAAATGGAGTTTAGAAACATTTAAATACTCCAAAAGTGTTAAGGACTAGTCATAGAAATGACAACCAACTTATGATCTCACACTGTGTAATATAATCTTTTTGACATTAGATATATTAAAAATCAGGATGCACACCTCTGTCATCATACATTAATTAATTATTTATTATTGATATAAATTTATGGATTTATCTTTTTTACTTCCCTAGCCACATATTTATGAAGGTTATACAGTTCTGATCAACTTGGACTAAGAAATATTTTTTCATCAACTCGGAAGAGAAAAATACTATATTGATCATTCAACCAATTCCATACCCCAAATCATGCACCCAACACAATCAACCTCACCATGATATAATTATCATGGATTTTTAAATGAATAAATGTAAACTATCAAATGGACCACACTCGTACAGATTTTTCTTGACGAGACCAAGACACATTTCTGTAGATAGGAACAACCAATGAAACATGAAACATGTGGGGTTCCTATTGGTGGGTCTATCCTAGTTATCTCACAACTAGAGATCACCAAGTGTGAACTTCATAATAAGATGTATGAATTATTACGATACCTCTACACCTAATAGTCATACATCAACATTGACTATTATGTCTGATATATCTATACCATCTATTCTTTTTAAAATAATAATGAACTTGTATTTATAGGTTCTAATTATAACCTATGGACATCAAAAACCATTTGATATAATCATTAATCTATCAAAATATAAATTAAATACTATATGTAGAAATATCTACACTATAATAATAATTCTACATAATGTATGTCAAACTATACACATGATATGGTCGTAGAATAATACTGATAAAGTTGATTATAGGGACGGCAATTTTTGAAAACCCCACACAACCACATCACATCAGTAAGCATCACATTTAAAAACCAATATGGTCATCACCATCACCATGAAACATCTACATCATAGAAGGAAACACATATATCCTAACCATAGATAAAATTACTTCCAAACATCCACAAATAAGGTTCACCAGATTTTTTAACATCACCAAATTAATTAGCTATGCTATTTACACAAAAACAAGATTTTCATGGGAAATCAATTCAAGAGAAATATACATGTTATCAACCTTTACATTATGTATGATATTAAAAGCCAATATTGTTTGAGGGTAAAAAAAATATGAAATATATCACCATAAAAGAACATAATTGTAGTTCTATAGTATATTCCTCAAAAAAGATAAATATTATCAATAATATCATCAAAGTAGAAAAAATGTGGTTTTTAGAGATTCAAATAAATTTCTTATTTAACTAATTACTTATTAATATTTTAAATCCCATTATCATACATCATTTAAAAATAAATATATTACAATCCCCACTCATTCACATAGTAATGGATAGAACAATGATCTCATACCTCATGATTGGTTTCTAAGTCCTTACACACATTAAGGGAAATGAGAAATGTCTAAATGTCCATAACTACACAAGGAACATCAGTATATACCAAGATAACACATAGATATAATCATAAAGAATCCCAAATTTTCCACATTATTGAATAACGTCAATATCAAGTTTTCATGAAGGATGAGTGAAAGGAAATGTGGGGATCAAAGGGAATAAATATCCTTATATTTATAAAGATTGATATTTAGAACCCAATGATCAAATAAAGAGAATATTGGCTGAAATGTCCTCTAAATATGCCTAGTGTTTTCCAAAAAACATAGAGAAATGGATTCTAATGAGATAATTCATCCAAACATCACATTTGAAATTGGTTACGACTCACCACATTCATTTCCTCAATTATATATTCATGATGAAAAATCTCTTGAAGCTCAGAAATACCAATATTGACATTGATTTATGACATAAATTTCTCAAAATATCTGACCCAATGCTATTTATTTTTGATTTATGATTTCTTAACCTAATTTAATTTACCGTAGTCCCTAATTTATTTAAAGTGTTTATTCTGCACCAATCCTCTCTCATAAAAACACATGTACTGAATTACACACAAGTCATGAATCATAACATAACATAATAAATTATTTATTCTGGTTACAAACCAACTTATTATATAGTATTTATACTCTAACATCCACATAACCCCATGCAGCCTCCTCCAAACACCTTGGACTAACAAACTATAAATGTAATGGTATTAGAAGACACAAAATGTTACAATACAACAAAAATTATTTTACATATTTACCTAGGAAAAAATGAAATATAATAATGGTTTCAAAGACCAAGAAATCCCATTGATTTTTTTTATTACATGGTATTTTTACACGATCGCGAAAACTGATGGCGCTAGATTCCGAGGCCCGGTCTCCCTGGAATCAATTTTTGATGTTTTGTTTGGGTAAGTTTAGTAAACGTACAAGAAGGATTTTATAACTTTTGAACCGGTGCTCGGAATTGAAATATGAGTTCAGCATTGAACTCACAACACCGATATTCACTTAAAAAGACTTTCACTTCGACGATAGTGAGTCGATGATAAAAGATAGTTTTTGGGTTTTCGTGTGAAGTAATAAAATAAAGTAATCTAACTTTATTTTATTTTTAACCACCATTAGGAGGTTGGGTGGTTAGAACCACCTCATGGGAGTTAGAGGTGAGAACACCACACTTTAACCTCCCTTGGGAGGTTATGGTTGTGGGCCCCACCCGATCAGAACATCCCGTGAGAGGTTATGACATGGGGGCCACAAGATGCTTAACCCCTATTAATGAAGGAGGGTAAAACCTCCTCAACTCACATTAAAATGGGAGAATCCCCTTGACCTTATCCACCTTAATGGAGCCAACTCCCCTTTAATTTAATTTGTGCCACCTCTCAATGATTAATTAGGTGGATCCACTTAATTTAAATCTCAAATTTTAATTGTTTTCCAACTCCACCCCATTAATTTAACGAGTCAACCCCTTTAATTAAATCACTCAATTTCAAATTACGCCAACGAACATTATAGATCCTAATCTCTTATATGGATACGATTTAATTTAAGGTGGAGTGGATAGAAAGGAGGAACTTGGGAGAAATATTGGGAGAATAATCCCATCGAACAACACTTCCAATGAAGAACACCTTCGAAAATGAAGAACAATCTTCCACGAAACCCCCTTTGATGAGGGACATCGTTGACCGATCGTCCCTACTGATCGTGTCAACAAACCGATGCACGAGCTTGGATCAGAAGTGCATGGAAGATGAGACGAACGACCACAACATCATCCTCTACCCGTGACTTCATCGTTGAGCAATGAACAAATGTAGGGGGTTTACCTTGTGTATTATTAGTTTCCTTTTCTCATCTTCATTTAAAAGGAATCGATGTGTTGTATTGTAAAGAATAGTTGTTCAAATTTATTCCTATTTGTTTAACCAATTATTATCATCCCTAAAATCGGAGGGTGTTGGCCAAACTAACATGGCCCGACAACCTCCACCAATCACTCTGTGAAGTTTCTTTCGGCATGGTGATGAAGCGGAAACAAGGTGACAAAGGATCCAATGACAAAGGTCATTCTACCTGTGGCCTCCGTGTATTACACCACCCCCATGACGCACTGGTGTTCCCAGTCGAACAACGCTAGCCCGGGCCAGCCCGTGCCGCGCCGAACCGGCCGACCCTAACCTCCTCCGGCCGCCGGCCCGCCCGCCCGTGCGACATGCCCACGCGCCCTGCTTCCTGCCCGTGCACTGCCCGTGTGCCTCGTCAAACATCCCACGCGTTGCCCGCGTGCACCGTCGGTCTATCCATGCGCTGTCTGTGCCCCGACGGCCTCACCGCTCCCTGCCCGGTGCCCGACGGCTGGCCTGCACGCTGCCTGCGTGCCCTGAGGCCATGCAGCGCGCTGCCCGCACCCTGCGTGGCCTGCCCACACCCTGCCTGGTGCCCTACCGACCAGCCCATGCCCCGTGCAACCTGCCCGTGCCCCGACTCCCAGACGAACCGGTCGGGCAGTTCCGACCACCTGAGCTGGCCTGCAGCATCCTTCGTGATATCGCTAGCCAAACTGGGTTGGATTTTTGGGCCGAGCAGCCCGAGCCGCTCCCCACGTGGTGCTAGACGAATCGGCCCTGGCCTCCAGGCCGAGCCGCCTACTTGGTGACCTTCGGGCCGAACCTCCACTGCAGTCCATTGGGTTGGGCCAGTGGACCGAGCTGAACCTAGCGGGCTGACCTCGTCGATCCAGACCGGGTCATCCATGTCTGGGTCGAGCTGAGTCGGTCCGACCAGGTCGGACTGGGCCCCAACCCATTACCAACCCTTTTACTTTCTTTGGTGATATCTTTGGCACCAGACGACCATTTGATGAACCTTTTGTGGCACTAGTTTTCTTGGAGCACGAATGTCCCTTTGAGTATACCACAATAGAGTTTCAGGTAATGGTGAGATACGGTCAGGTTGAATCGTACAAAAATCCAATAGGGCCCCTGAGACTAAAAATCTAATAACTCAAAGACCGGGCGTCCGATTGACATGCCATCTGTTGCATTGAGACCCCTATGATGAGACAGACCATTGAGATACTTCTTCATGGGACATGGTGGTAGTTGACATGTCGAAACGTGGCTTGAGGAGCATACTATCTTGGAATCAAGCGTGCTTTGTGGAAACCCTACTATTGGAAATGCACTGATGACTGTTCCTGGATCATGTGTTGGTCTCACAGTTCTGACTTCTATACCTGGATCATGTGTTGGTATGACAGAATAGCTGGTCCTGAATCATGTGTTAGTCCAACTTCTTAGACGAATATTCCTAGATCATGTGTTTGTTCGACAGTTCTAAGTTCTGTTCCTGAATCATGTGGTGGTCCTACAGAATAGCTGGTCCTGGATCAAGTGTTGGTCTGACAACTCTGATGACTTAGTGGCTTTAACTTATCATCTATATTTATCTACATAATTTGTATACCTGTGTGAGATAAATCAGTAACTCTTGTGTTTTGAGATGGATTACTTGATAACTTAGCTATATGTATGGGCATATACCAAAGTGTGGTTATATGTTGATTTCATAATTTATGGTTTATCCTTGTTGGATTTTGTGAGACCTTGAGGGTCTTAGGGTCATTCTTGGGCATCGTTATACTCACCCTTGGACGGGCTATTCTCACACCTCATTGTGTTGGTTGTAGACGACGGATAATGCTAACTGGGACGAGAGTAGCAGTACTGGACCGCACCTGAAGGTGGACCACATGGCGTGATGGTACACAGAGGATAACGATGGACGTGGAGTGCTGTGGAGGCTATCTATGCCTAACCTTCATGTAGGATTCCCCGGAGGACATCACAACTACTGTTTTACTTGTTTTTCAATTGTACTTGTACTTTATAGTTGGGATTGTATTTCCGACCCCTTTTACTTTTCAGCACTCCTTAGTATACAACTTTACTTATTATTTTACTTCCAGCTCATACTCTGTTGTGTGTGTTTCCAGTTTATAAAGGCAATGCCTTCCCAGTTTTAGGGATTTATGCCTTTGGTGCTAGTCGCCATCCCATAGCCTATGGAATGATGGCTTGGGGTAGTCACGGTATGGGCCCCGTGGGACGGGTCGTGACAAATTTGTATCAAAGGAGTCGGTTCTACCGTAGAACTCAGGACTCTGGTATTTCTTTTCTCTGAAGAAATATTGTTAAGGGTACTGAGTGTGGTTTATAGTTTAAGGAATATAGGGTTGGTGTGGAGGCCAATGTATCCATACACAAGGACCCTGACTTCTGATTTATGACTCAGTGCACGAAAACACTGATTGCGTGTGTCTTTTCAAGAGTTTTCTTTTTGATATATTGATTCAGCTCATGAGGTATAACTTATTGACCATGGTTCACCTGTTTCTTTTTAGGATGACTCCACACAGACAACAATATAGGGTTCCAATAGTTGTGCGTAAGGATAGCCCACTGAGCGACGAGGCCTCGTTGTAGGGCCCTATCACCACAGAGGCACCAGCGGTACCAAAACCTGTTGGTCCACCAATGCCACAAGCCCCAATAGTAGAGAGTGAATGCCACCTGAGCGTGTTTCACAAGTTCCAGTGAAAGAGGTCACTCAGGTTCAGGGGCAAGATGGACCCGCATGCAGCTGAGGATTGGTTGGAGGTTGTGGTGAGAGTCTTCAGACTGGTAGGGACACCAGCCGACCTTATGGCGATCCTTGCAATGAGTATCCTTCAGGAAATAGCAGGTATATGGTGGAGCCTGATGCTCTAGGTTTATGACGAGGCTACAGTACTCTGGGCAGACTTTAAGAGCCAGTTTCAGGTAGATTTTGTCCCTTCCACCCTTCGTGCGGTGCAGATACCGGAGCTACTACATCTACATCATGGTATCATGGCAGTGGCATAGTACTTAGTGAGGTTCACTAGCCTCTCTCATTACTCCACAGATATGGTGTGGGACCCATTATTCAGGGCCCGAACCTTTGAGCAGGGGCTCAAGTGAGAGATCAGAGCTTCGATGATCTCCCTTAGCATCCCGATTCAAGTGGGGGTGTTAGAGACAACCCTCCTAGTGGATAGTTTCCTTGCTGAGTAGCCACCTGCAGCGAGAACCATCACTAGTCGACATGTAGCGGAGTCTTCTGAAGCTGGTAGTAGACAGATGTCACCAAGGTCCAAGTGGACCAGGCCATCTGGTGGACGACCTCAGGACATAGGTTTAGTTGTGCAGGGCACACGAGATAGAGCCAGTCCTACCAGGAGCGGGCAATGCTACTCTTGCGGGAGATAGATTCACATGGATTGTGACGGTCCCACCCATCATACAGATGATCAGTAGATAGTTGAGGGAACTCCTAGGCAGAGGCAGAGGTTTGATCAAGTCGGACCGTAGGGAGCAGAAGGACGTGGCAGAGGAGATGGCCGTGCAGCTGGTGGTGGACGACGATTCAAGGTGTTACCGCCACCACCACCAAGAGGTCTACCCCTACTACAGGGAGCAGGTGGTCAGGGAAGAGCTTAGCTCCCGGTAGCTAAGGCATACGATCACGACACTCCAGAGATTATTCGAGGTACGATCTGTGTCTACTCAACCTTATCTACAGTTCTTATAGACACAGGTGACATTCACTCTTTCATTGAAACTACCCTCATGTAGATCTCAGAGATTCCGACGGAGCTGTTGGCACGATCCTAATGGATAGAGAATCCCACGGGAGAAGACTCGATGATTATGCACTGGTGTCGGCAGTGTGAGATTACTCTAGGAGGCAAGAGCATCAGCTGGGATCTCCTCGTAGTGGTGTCATGGCCTTAGGACGCCGTATTGGGTATGGACTAGTTATCTAATGTCCATGCTTAGATTGACTGTATTAGGCACAGAGTGTGGTGTGTCTGCACTAATGGGACCAAGTTCACCTTCACCGGAGAGAAGGGAGCCATTTTAGCACAAGACATACTAACACGGAGGAGGTTGCAGCCAATCACTCATCAGTTAGCCTGCCTTACCCTCAGAGTAGATGATGTGGAGAGTCCGAGATATCCAGTAGTGGTGGACCAGAACACGAATGTTTTCCCTGACGATGTTTGAGGACTACCTCATCGCCGAGAGGTGGAATTCTATATTGACTTGTATGCCGGGACATTACTGATATCTACACCAGCATATTAGATGGATCCCACTGTGCTTTGTGAGCTGAGGGTACAACTAGAGGACTTACAGGGGAAGGGATAAATATGGCCCAGTGTTTCTCCCTTGGCAGCCCCGATTCTTCTTTCCAAGAAGGAGAATGGGAGCTTGAGGCTCTGTGTTGACTACCGGTGCCTGAATCAGGTGACCATGAAGAACAATTACCATCTCATGAGGATCAATGACCTCTTTGATCAGATGACGGGAGCACGTTGGTTCCGGAAGATAGACCTCAGATCAGGGTATCACCAGCTCAGAGTTCGAGACGAGGATGTGCAACATACAACCTTTAGATGTCGGTTCGGCCAATATGAGTTCTTGGTTATGCCCTTCAGCATAACCAATGCCCCAGAAGTGTTCATGGGTCTCATGAATAGGATCTTCCATCCATACCTTGATCTCTTTGACATAGTCTTCATCAACAATATAAAGATCTACTCGGCTACTGAGGAGGAGCATGCTTACCATTTTCGGGAAGTACTGGACACACTCTGAGAGAACCAAATTTATTGTAAGCCCTCGAAGTTCCAGTTCTGGATTTGGGAGGTTCACATTCTAGGTCATGTCATCTCGGAGGCTGGAGTTTCAGTGGATCCAGTGATGATTGAAGTGGTACTTTCTTGGGAGCCACCCAGGAGTGTGGCAGAGGTACGGAGTTTCCTAGGATTGGATGGATACTACTGAATGTTCGTACCAGACTTATCCAAAGTTAAATCACCACTATCAACCGTGAAGAAAACGGGGAAACCCTTCGTGTGGTTAGAGAGATGCTAGAAGAGCTTCCAAGAGCTGAGGCAGAGGCTGACTAGTTCCCCCCATCTTGAGGCTTCTAGAGGAAGGCGTATGGTACATAGTTTACTACGATGCATCTGGGACCGGACTCGGGTGTGTCCTGATGCAGGAGTGAGTAGTGATCACGTATGATTCTCGGAAGATAAGACAACATGAGCAGATCTATGCTACCCATGAACTGGAGTTAGCAGTAGTGGTCTTTTCCTTGAATATGTGGCGACACTATCTTATGGGTGAAATTTTTACCATGTACATTGATCACAAGAGTATCAGGTATATCTTCTCTCAAAAGGACCTGAATCAGAGACAATGCTGATGGGTTGAGTTCCTCCAGGACTACGACATCGAGATAGTCTATACTCTTGGGATGGGGAATGTTGTTGCAGATGCACTCAGCAGGAGGTCTGGAATATAGATGCTATGAGAGGCAACAGAGCTGCTAGCTGGTTTGCAGATATCCATTGTGGATAGAGACGGAGTAGTCTTTCTATAGTCTTTTACAGTCACTCCCCCTCTCCTTCAGCACGTCAGGGAAGCACAACATGGGGACGCTGAATGCGTGACACGAAGTGCTCATATATCCAAAAGGCAGGAGCCTGATGGATTTTTTGAAGGTGGGGAGCACATCATTCTCTTCATAAGATGTACCTTGGTACTAGTATCACTTCTGGAGGATGTGTTGAGGGATTTCCACACTTCCCCTCTAGCGGTACATCTAGGAGTGGCGATGATGTACCAGGATGTTCGACAACAACACTGTTGGCCATGTATGAAGAAGGCAGTAGTAGAGTTTGTCTCTCGATGCCTCACTTGTCAGCAAGTGAAGGCAGAGCACCAGTTACCAGCAGGCTTGGTTCAGCCATTAGAGGTCCCAGAGTAGAAGTGGGATGGG
This sequence comes from Viscum album, assembly GCA_963277665.1. Taxonomy (NCBI): domain Eukaryota; kingdom Viridiplantae; phylum Streptophyta; class Magnoliopsida; order Santalales; family Viscaceae; genus Viscum; species Viscum album. Next base: position 1,534,391,811 of record OY728121.1, on the reverse strand, counting down.
ATATCCATGGTCTTCATGATGTTTCTTCTTCGTACATCCATGGGTCACGACTTGATATGGGTGATCATCGACCGACTCACCAAGTCGGCCCACTTCCTACCGATCAGAGAGAAGGGTTTAGTAGAGAGATTGGGATGCCTCTATCTGAAAGAGATTGTATGGAAACATGAAGTACCATCTTCTATTGTCTCCGACCGTGACACACAGTTTCCTTCCCGGCTATGGAAGGGGTTTCAGGAGACTTCGGGATGCAGCTATGTCTAAGAACCACCTTCCATCCTCAGACTGATGGCCAGACTGAACGGACCATTCAGACCCTTGAGGACAAGCTACGTTCTTGTGTCCTCGACTTCATTTTCATATGGGAGGACCACATACATTTGGTCAAGTTTTCATACAACAATATCTATCACTCCAACTTAGGGATGGAACCTTTTGGGGCACTGTACGAGCGACCTTTCCGATCACCCTTGTGTTGGATAGACCCTGGGGAGTCAGCACTGGTGGGACCAGAGATGGTACAAGCTACCACGGAGAAGGTGAAGATCATCCATGAGTGGATGAAGACTGCACAGAGTAGGCAGAAGTTGTATGCCAACAGGAGACAGAGACCTCTGGAGTTTGAGGATGGCGACCACGCCCTTCTACGGGTCTCACCTTGATGAGATCTATGGAGGTTTGGCTGAGGCAACAGGTTATCTTTGAGATTAATTGGACATTTCCAGGTCCTCCATAGAGTAGGAAAGGTGGATTACTACTTGGATCATCCACCTCAGTTGCATCGGGTGCACGATGTCTTCCACCTATCCCAGCTGAGGGGATACGTGCATGAATCTTCTCACATCATCGACCATAGAGAGCTGAACATCGATGATGGTTAGACTTTTACAGAGGTTCTAGTGGAGATTGAGGACCGAAAGGAGCAGGTCCTACATGGATGGTCGATACCTTTGGTGTGCGTACGCTGGCATCACGGGAACCTCTAGGAGGGCACATGGGTGCGGGAGGCTGATATGCATGCTCAGTACCCCATTTTGTTTCCATAGTTCATGTTGTATCTTACAGGGACATAAAGCACTGAGATGGGGAGTATGTAAAGACCCAGATATCATGTGTAATTTTTTTAATACATGGGATTTTTAAGAGTTCGCAAAAATTGACGGTGCTTGATTTTGAGGCCTGGTGTTCCCTGAATCAATTTTTGATGTTTTTGGGGTTCGTTCAGTAAAATTACATGCGCGATTTTATAAAATTTTAACCGGTGCTCGGAACTGAAATATATGGGCACCGTTGAACTCGCCGTGCTAGTATTCATATAAAAAGACATTTACTTCATGGTAGTGAGTCGAGGATAAATGTTAGTTTTTGGGTTTTTGTGTGAAGTAATAAAACAATGTAAGCTCACTTTATTTTATTTTTAACCACCATATGGAGGTTGGGTGGTTAAAACCTCCGCATGGGAGTTGGAGGTGGGACCACCACACCTAAGCCTCCCTTGGGAGGTTAAGATGGTGGGGCCCACCCGAGCATAACCTCCCGTGAGAGGTTATGACATGGGGACCACACGAGGCTTAAACACTTATTAATGGAAGAGAGTAAAACCTCCTCAACTCCCCATTAAATGGGGAGAAACCCCTTGACCTTCTCCACCTTAATGGAGGCAACTCCCCTTTAATTTAATTTGTGCCACCTCTGAAGTAGTAATTAGGTGGAGCCACTTAATTTAAACCTCCAATTTGAATTTTTATTACAACTCAACCCCATTAATTAAGTGAGTCAACTCATTTAATTAAATCACTCCTTTTGAATTTACGCCAATGAAAATAAGAGATCCTAATATATTATTTATCTATGATTTCATTATGGGTGGAGTGGAGAGAAAGGAGGAACATGAAAGAAATATTGGGAGAAGGCTCCCAACTAAGAACTCTTCCAACAAACAACATATTCAAAAAGGAAGAACAATCTTCCTCGACTTTGTTCCTCAGAACCCCCTTCGATGCGGGATTTCTTTGACTGATCTTACCTCCTCATCATCATCAATGAAGCGATGCATGAGCTTGGATTGGAAGTGTGTGGTAGACGTGACGAACGAAGAACACATCATCTTCTTCCCGTGACTTCATCTTCGAGCAACGAGAAATGGTAGGGGGTTTACCTGGAGTATTATTCCATTCCTTCTTATCATCTTTTTTTAAAAGGAATTTATGTGTTGTATTGTAAACAATTGTTGTTCCACTTTCTTCCTCTTTGTTGAACCAATTTTTATCATCCCTAAACGTGGAGGGTGTGGGCAAAAATAACATGGCCTGATTCGCTCCGTCGATCTCTTTGTGATGTTCCTTTCAACATGGTGAAGAAGCGGCAACGAGGAGACGAAGGCACCAATGAAAAAGGCCATGCTACCCACGACCTCTGTGAACCATGCCGCCCCCACGACACATCAGTGTTTTCGGACGAACACCGTCAGCCCGCGCCGGCCTGAGCCGTGCCGAACCATCCTTCCCGGCCTCCGGCCCACCTGCCCGTGCGGCCTACCCACGCGCTGCCCGCACGGCCTGCCCACGCACTGCCCGCGCGCCCTACGGCCTTCCTGCGGGCTGCCCGAGCACCCCGCCGGCCTGCCCGCTCACCGGCCGTGCGCCCCGCTGGCCTTTCCGCATGCTGGCCACGCCCCACTAGCCTAACCGCACCCTTCACGACGTCCTTTCGGCATGCCCGCGCCCCGTGCGGCCTGCCCTTTCCGTGCCCAGCGCCCCGCGTGGCCTGACCTTGCCCTGGCTCCCAGCCGAACTGGACGAGCCAAGCCGACCACCTGAGCTGGCCCACGACATCCTTCACACCGTTGCTAACGGAACCAGATCATATTTCCGAGTAGAGCCACCCAAGCCGCGCCCCACATGGTGCTGGCCGAACCAGCCCCGGCCTCCGGGCAGAGATGCCTATGCGGTGACCTTCAGGAAGTACCGCGTCTACAGTCTGCTAGGCTGGGCCCAGCAGACCGGGAAGAACCTAGCGTGTCTGACCAAGTCGACCTAGGATGGGTCGGGCCAATCGAGGTTGGGGCGAGTCAGTCTGACTGGGTCGGACCGGGACCAGGCCTATTATTGACCCTGTTATTTCCTTTGTCTGTATCATTGGCAACAGACGACCATTTGATGAACTATCAGCGGCGCTGGTTTTCTTGGAGCACAACAGTCCCTTTGATTATACCCCACTGAAGTTCAGGGTAATGTTTAGATATGGTTAGGACGGATGGTACACGAATCTAACCGAGCCCCTGAGACTAAAAAGCTAATAACTAATAGACCGGGCCTCTGATTGACGAGCCGTCTGTTAAGTTGAGTCCCCTCTGACGAGACAGAACATTGAAATACTTTCTCATGGGACTTGGGTGCAGTTGACATGTCGAAACATTATTGGAGGAGAGGACCCTACTGGAATCAAGCATGCTTTGTGGAAAAAAATGTGGCTGGCTGTGCACTGACAATTGTTCCTAGATCATATGTTGGTCTGATATTCCGACTTCTATTCCTGGATCATGTGTTGGTACGATAGAATAGCTGGTCCTGGATCATGTGTTGGTCCGATAGTTGTGACGACTGTTCCTGGATCTTGTGTTGGTCCGAGAGTTCTATCTTCATTTCCTAGATCATGTGTTGGTCCGATAGAATAACTAGTCCTAGATCATGTGTTGGTATGACAACTCTGATGATTCAGTGGCTATATCTGATCATCTCTCTTTCTCTACATAAGTTGTATACATGTGTGAGTTGAGTTAGTAATTCTTATCTTTTGAGATGGATTACTTGATAACATAGATATATGTATGGGTATATAACTAAGTGGGGGTTATCTGTTGATTTCATACTTTTTGGTTTATCCTTGTTGACTTTTGTGAGACCTTGAGGGTCTCGGGGTCCCTATTGAGTATCTTTATACTCACCCCTGCACGTGCTATGCCCTCATCTCATTGTGTTGGTTGTAGATGACGAACAACACTGACTGAGGCCGAGAGTAGCAGTAATGGACGACACCTGGAGGTGGACCACACAACGTGATAGTACACAGAGGAGACAGATGGACGTGGAGTTCCATAGAGGCTATCTGTACCTACCCTTCAGGTAGGATTCAATGGAGGACGCCTCGAAATCTGTTTTACTTGTTTTTTAGTTGTACTTTTACTTTACAGTTGTTCTTGTATTTCCCGCCCCTTTTACTTTTCATCACTCCTTCGAATACAGTTTTTCTTATTGTTTTAATAACATCTCATACTCTGTTGTGTGTGTTTATAGTTTTTAAAGGCAATTCCTTCCAGTTTTAGGGATTTACGCAATTGGTTCTAGTCGCCAGCCCCTGGCCTATGGAAGGCGGGCTTGGGGTAGTCACCGTATGGGCCCTGGGGGAAGGGTCGTGACAAGGATTGAGATAAAATTATCACCATGGGAAATCATAACCAATAACAATAAAGTAGAACATGGAATATATTAAGAAATATGTCTCAAGGGTAAAAAAACGGGACAATAAAGCCTTACAAGTGAAATAATATTTGAGTAAAGAATAATTTTTTAATGATTTTTTAAGTAATAATTGAAAAATTCATATAAATAAAGGATTAATGAAACAAATTGTTCAATAGAGTGAGTAAATAGAACATTTAACAAAAACAATCAATAAGTTATTCTGTCACTCATGGGATGAAAATTGTGATAGAAAAAACCATTACATTATTCATCATTCATTATTCATATGTTAAATGATCACTAAATAATCAAATTAGGTTTATTATGTACCTTCTCAAGAACCTAATTTTCCTATATAAAATTTAATATTAATTATTTATTAATTTAGAAATATTATATATTATAGATTATTTCTTGTGTTAGTGATAAAATAGAATTGGTTTCCACTTATTTGATTAATTTAGCCTTTGAGTATGATGTTTTAATAAAATGTTAAATACATAATAAAAAAGTATTGATCCATAAACCCATAATTAATTTATTATTAAATTATATTAATTTTTGTATTTACCTTCCCATAGACTTCTGTGATCATTTTGTATATTTACTCTATAAAGTGGTTAAACCAACTGATAGATGATCACACTCTATCTTAGAGGGTGGGTATAGTTAATGAATATTGTAATATAATTATAAAAAATGATATTTATATTTTTTATATTTTTTATTTTGGAAGATTTTTTTGAAGCCTTTATTATAAATAATTAAAAAAAATATAAAAATAAATTATATTATTTCATGGAGGTGGTAGTTCTTGCAACACAAAACTATGACTATTTTTTTTATACTGATATAAATGAATTTATAATTACTTTTTAATTAATATAATAACATTTTAGTATAATAATGATAATTGAGGTAATAATATTTCAAATTTTAGGTTATGTTTGTATGTAAAATATTAATAATAAAAGGTTAGGAGTAAGTAATACTCAAGTTGGTATCTTTAACATTCCATTGGAATTATGAATGTAAATAAATGGATTAGGTTAAATAAATGATAATAGAGGATTATGAACGCAATAATGGTTTCCAAAATTTAAAATATATATGAGAGTTTCAATAATTAATTCTATGTAGTGTTTGTGTCTTGGTGGTGTGGATTTTCACCTATTATATATGGGGAAAGGGTAATATTTCTAAATAAACTTGTCTTTTCAATGATATTATCACACATATCGATGTACACTAATGGAATTGTGTGATATTGGGTTGAGAAATACTCTCAAATTAATTCCCACACTTTCATAAAACACGTGTTTTGTTTTTTATAATTATATTGTTTCATTTTACCATTATTTTACTATGGTAACAATTTTTTTATCTTTGTTATTCTTATTTTATTAAAAATTTAATGTTACCAGTCTTACTAATAATTGAAATTCTAAATTGAAATTTTAATCTCCATTTTTACAATTTCAATTTAAAAAAATTAAAAAAACTAATTTTTAAATTAAAAAATTTTATAAATAGAAAACATATTTTTCAATCTAGGATTTCTTCACTATTAAATATTTATAATAATATTTAGTATTGATTTCCAATTTATTGACTGATAATTTTTATAAATATTGACAAATATTTTTATTATGAATATTTTTAATTATAATAACATATTTGATTAGATAAATAACTACAAAATATTAATAAATCCACAATTTGGAATTAACATTTTCATTATTTTCGTGGTTATTAATTTTAACAATAGAAATTAAAATTTTATTGAATGAAAATAAATTTACTATATTTTAAAATATGATCATGTTGACGTATAATATTAAATTCATTTTTTGGAATTTTATTTCTCCGAGTGATGGAAATTAAATTTTTAATAGAATAAAAATATTGGGTAATTTTTTTTCCATAGTGTTTTATATAATTCCCCGACACCAGTATCTTAATGACGATGACTTATTTTATTACATTTTCATGATTATAATAATTTGATATCCCCAATGAATGAATATTTTAGTCATTTTGAAAAAAAAGATAAAAAAATAACTTCAACAGTACAACATGAAATTAAATACAAAATAGAAAATTCATACAAATCGTAGATTATCCTTCCTTGTCATTCATAATATTCATCATCAAAACCTATGGAAAATAAAACATAAGAAAGGAGTGATATCATATTCTGATTAATGGTATGTAGTACATCAGATTCCATCATAATAATATACACTTTTTATTAGGAACAACTAAAAACACAATCCTTTAAAAATTTAGTTGGGTATAATATGGTTGGAATGAAAGCTGATTAAATATGGCCATACATATTATTATAATATAATTAAACATAACCATTCATATAATACTAGTTTAATGATCACATAGATTGTCAATTATTAAGACGATAATGTGGGAGTGCATAATTTTGGACATTTGAAACATATTTCCATTTCCTCAGCAAAGAAAATGGAAAATACTAGGGTAATGCCTCAACCAAAATCCATTTCTGTTTTGTCTCATGAGTCCTACTAATTCCTTGAGGGGCTGTAGTGGGACCCACAAATCACTTACTAATTCTAATTTATTTCTCTTATTAAAGTGGTCAACATAAAAAAAAATATTCATTCATATTGACACTAACATATCAAATGTAAATAATATTTTCCCACCATTAATCATAAAAACTAACCACTCAGTATAATATTGTTAATGATATCAGGATAGTACATCAACAATCAAACTTATCCCAAACCCTTAAAAAATATATTTGAAGATATCATATGATATAATCCTCAATTAAATACAATGTTCAAATAAAAAATACTCTGACAAAGTTGATTATTCTTTTAAATGATACTATTGAAAAATTCATGAAAAAATATTCCTTAACCATTCCAATGTGTCCCATACAAACATGAACCATTAAAATCATAATCCCTTATAAAATACTATGAACAATGAGACTCTTGATATTATATACCAAGGGGAAGTACATACACCACATACAAGGTATAAGTGGTGAACATGGCATATATGTCATAAAATTTTATGTGAGAAGAGAAAAATCTTTTTTTTACTCTGGAAAGAAGAGTTCTTTTGGAAAATCATTTCTATTTTTCATGACATACGAATGTAAAAATTTATATCCCAATAAATAAAAGTTAATGACACTGAAATTATATTTTAGGAATAAATATTTCCCCACTAGTGTTAAATCCTGTAAAAAGTGTTTTTAATGAATCTTTTGAAATAAATCATTCTATCATAGTTTAAGGATAATAGAAAAGCAATTTTAATGTGGAATAGAATGTTTCTTTTCATAAAACTAGAAATGAAACTTTGATGCTTTTCATGAATATTTTTTTTAAAAATAAAAATTATGACATAAAATAGAATATATATTGAACATGATAATGGTTATGAGTTTGAGAAGTTCCCTTGAATCAGGATTGTTTAGAGAGATGAAATATGAAAGAAATTATTTTAAAATATATAATCACAATAAAATAAAGATGATATGATCAGAATAAATGATTCTGTAATATAAAAACCAAATATATAATATTTAAAAAAAAGAATTTCATTTGGGAAAGGATAGTGAAGGAATAACAGAAATGAAAAAAATAATGGTTTGGGTGGAATCCATTACCACACTGTAATCAATCAATTCATATGACCCAAAATGAATAATATTAAAATTATAAATTAAATACTATGAAAATAAAAATATTCATAAAATGATACATCAATGGGAAGTATACATACACCATAGAGAAGAAATAGTGGTGAATTAAGAATATATCAAAAAATGACAATGAGATGAGGAAAACCTTACCTTGTGTCCAAATGTGTTCTGAACATGAGCATAACATCCCTCATAATAAAATTGTGTCCCTTGATTAGAAAATTCAGAATCACATTTAATTTTTTTTGATTCATTCTAATTTTCTTATATTCATTTATGTCATTTTAATGAGTTACATGATACAAATTTATTTCTCATGAGAGTTCATTTTCATGGTTTTCATGATCGGTATAATTGAAAATGATGATGGAAGTTCATGTGGAATGGGTATATTTTATTAGAATTTAATTTATATGATACTGATGAATATCAATTTATTTAAATTTTTTATTCATATCATTTGATTTTATAGTATGAGTTTGAATCAATAGAAAAAACAATTAGTGATTATCGTTTAGATTCATAGAATGGTTTTTTATCACAACAAACTTGTTTTTTTATATTATTTAATAACATTTATAAATTTTGGAACTATAATTATTACATAAGATATAATACTTATTTTAGAATCTGGTTTAGCTATAATAATGGTTTCATGAGAATCCTTAAACAATAAATTGATGAATGAATCTTTGTCATTCACGAAGGTTGTAAATCGGCACCCCATGGACGATGAATTTGGTTTTAAAATTTGAGAGAGTGTGTAAGGATATTGATAATGGATATTTCAATAACAAGTCATAATTAATGTTTTTAGCTGATACTTGAGATACCGTGATCATTTTACAGTGGATCTGAGGATATAATCACAAAATAATGAACATAAAAGAAATTGAAATGTAAAAGGAAGAGGATTTAACCTCTTGAGTCACCTAATTGAGAAGCACATTAAGGTATAAGGTTTTTGGTCTTTTGTCCAGAAAAATATATACTGGATGTGGGTCTAGGAAATGTAATATTATTTTCGTATAAATTTTATGTGCTTCATGACGTAAAAAAGTGAATAGAAGAGGGAGTGAGGGATGGATTTTATAATAGAGGACAGGAGGGATTTTGGAATATCTTATTCATTATTTTATTATTATGATCATCACACGAAATAATTATGGATAATTGTGACAATAAATAAACATATGTTCATGTGTGTTCAAAACAATATCAATTTATATCATCCATGACTCATTCATGATGTAGAAATACATTTATTTAGCATAATTCGTAAATTATCAAATTTCAGTAATCACCAAAAAATCCGGTATTTCAGAAAAATACAAAAAATTAAACCTATCCTTTTATTGACATGTAAAATTAAAAAACGAACTCCTTTTTATCAAAATAATTTTAGTTTTAAGATAATTTTATGTTTTAAATAAAACCATTATTTAATATAAAAATAAATATTTTAAATATAAAACTGATTTTATAATAGATTCAAAAATTTACCGAGTTCCCACAAAACTATCAAAAAACCATAGGGAAAAAAATATATAGTTGAATAAATTTAATGAAAATTAAATGTATTTTAAATAAATTTATTAATTTAAAATTTTATTTAAAATTTTATTACTCACAGAAATATCAACACATAATTATTAATTTTTAATATTTTCTATCTCTCTTATATGGGCCCTAAATTTAATTTATACATACATGATTTATGATTATATTCATAAGGGTACATTAAATTTCATAAGGGTATGTAAATATTCACAAAACTTATATGTTGATCCAATCAAAATCTAAATATCTTACACATTGAAAAAATTTATGTTAGTTTTTCGAAATTCAAATAATAGAAGCAGAGAAATGCTATTTAGCCTCTAAGTTATAACTATCTCCTATAATAACGTTTTTTCTTCTTTAGGGGTTAGTGATTAGTTATTTATATGTTAAATTTATTTTAAAAAAATATGTTGTTACATTCATCCCCTAATAAAAATTTCTTCATTTTATTTAACAGACTGTTACCTCATAAATATTCTTGGTTATGTCTTCATCAATAATTCCTCAGGCTCCTATGTTTCCTCTTCAAATTTATGGTTTTTACAAAGTATCCATACTATTCGAGTCATATGATTCCTCAATTGTTCTTCATTTGCGTCCATAATCATCATAAACTATTCATAGTTAGATAATTCAGGTTCCAATTTTTTACCTTCCAAAATTTGTACATGTGTTGGGTTTATCATGTACTTTGTCAACAATGAGAAAAGGAATCTATTTTGTATCTTATAATGTCTAGAAGAAATTTCCAAATGATATTCCTCAAATCCAATTCTCTCTAAAATATAAAAAGAACCAATGTACATGGGCCTCAATTTACCTTTCTTCCCAAATGTTATAATGGAGAAACTTTTAGAAAAACATGATCTCTCACTTGAAATTAAAAATCCATCCTTAAATTATCATCATATAAGTTTTTTCTTAATTGAGATTATTTGATATTGTTTTGAAATTTTATTACCTTCACTGTTGTTTCCTCTACATTCTATGGGCCTATAAGCTTCCATTAAGCATCACTATCTGAATACATTGGTGTACAAAATCTCATTCTATATAGTGCTTCATATGGTTCCATTTTGGTAAATGAATGGAAACTATTATAGTATTAAAACTATAAAAAATGTATATAATAATCCAATGTACATTTAAAGTAATGTGATCATGATTTAAACAAGTCTTATAAATTTCATATCTTTTTTTTGATTTCCTATTAGTTTCAGGGTGATAAGCAGTAATCAATTGATGTTTAGTATCCAAATCGTTTTAAATAATTTTCTAGAATTTCAATATGAATCCTGGATCACCATCTAACATAATTGGTATATGTGCTCCATGATGTAATATAACTTCAATGATATAATTTCATTCAAGGTGATATAGTGGAAAATCTTCCCTTATAATGAGGAAATGTGTATATTTCATAAACAGATCCATAATTACCCATAATGAACCATTCATTCGTAGAGTTTTGGGAAATCTAGTGAAAATATTCATGGTGATGTCATCCCATTTCCATGTAGAAATAGTTATAGGTTACATTACTCCTATAGGATGTTGTCATTTATACTTCACTTATTGAAAAACTAAACATCTTGATACATAATCATTAGTTTCCCTCTTATTGTTGTACCATAAAAAATGTTCCTTCAAATATCTATACATTTTACAGCTACCTGGGTGTATAGGGAAATTTTATCTATAAGAATCATCAAATAACTTCTTTTTCATATCCATTATAGAGGGAACACATAGCATTCTCCCAAATTCCAAAAATTCATCTTTACACGAGAAGTCATCCTACTTCCCATCACTCACACATATAATTTTCTTTTGAATATTCTCATCATCAAACTAATATCTTTAAATTATTTCAAATAAATATGGTCTCACATACAACTGATAATGTAATGATGTTTCACCTTCATTGATAATTCCCATATCCATAATTACTAGATCCATGAATATGTGATCCCTTTCAATCTTCATTTTTTTTAATCACCATGATCCTTCCTATTCAATACATCAACTACCTTATTGTCTATTCTACGGTGGTAGTGTATAGAACAATCATAATCCTTGCATATATCAAGACATCTCCTTTTCTTCATGATGAGTTCTTTCTATGAGAAGATATATTTTTAAAATCCTGTGTTTCATAAAAATCTCACACCTTTCTCCATAGATATAGTGTCTCCAAATATTCAATGAAAATATTATAGTTTCTGACATAAGATTATGATTTGGCTAATAAAATTCAATAATATTTAAATATGATGATGCATATGAAAAAACTCTATCATTATGAATAATTACACAACCAATTAATTTATTTGATTAATCACTATAAATCACAAATCTACCATTTCTATATTCAAGATTCAATATTGGATAATTCAATAACCTCTTCATCAATTATTCAAATAATTCTTAAAATTATATTGCTCATTTGAACATAACCATTTTATGAGAAGGCTTGGTTAATGTGTTGGATAAATGGAAGAAGTTATGAATGAATCACCAATAACAACTTTCTAAACTAATAAAACTATGTACCTTAGTTATGTTTATTAGATTAGTTCATTCTTGGATAGACTTTGTTTTTATAAGATCAACTATGATTCCATATATAGACATAATATATCCCAAAAAAGAAGCTGACTAAATCCAAAATTTAGACATGATAAACTTTCCATATAATTAATTCCTCTTAAGAATCATAAAAATAATGTTCTTGTGATTCTAATGATCTTGATATAATTTAGACTATACCAAGATATCGTCAATAAACACCACATCAAAGTCATCAAGATAATCCCTGAAAACTATATTCATTTCATCCATAAAAATATACGGTTCATTAGTTATTCTAAAAGGAATACTAAAAACGTGTAATGCTCATACCGGGATTGAAATAATGTATTTGGAATTTTTTCCTTTATAACATGTAACTGATGATAACATGATCAAAGGTCGATATTAATAAAATATTGGGCGCCGTTAAGTTGATCATATAAATCATCAATATAAGGTAGGGGATACTTGTTCTTGATTTTAATTTCATTGTTTTCTCTATAGTCAATGCACAACCTCATGGATCCCTATTTATTCTGGAAAAAGAGAACATAGGCACCCTATAGAGAAACATTACGGAGGATAAATCAATAATCACTCAATTACCCTTGTAGTTTCATCAGTTTAACTAATTGTAATGTGGCCATTCTATAAGGAGTCTTTGATATAGGCCTTAAACCTTTAACTAAATCCATATAAAAATGAATTTCCTCTTCTTGAAGATTTTCAAGTAAATTCTCTATAAATACATCCACAGATCATTTTAGAATAGATAAATCCTAAACATGACTATTTATTTCCTCACTAATAGATATTGATTTATCATACTTCCTTATAATTTCAATTAGTAGAGCTTCTAGGGGTGCATCTATATAAGAATAAGATGGTGATGTTTCTTCTCTAGAGATAATAGATTCTACACCTTCCTCATAAATCGAATCTTTTTTCTTCCCGCAATATATTTTTACATCATATTTTGAAAGAGAATCCATGAAAAAGATTATTCCAACTTAAACCATGGGTTTGATTAAAAAATCAATAGATAAATAATGATTATATTCCATAATGGGTCCTTCATAACACATCTTTTTTGTAATGAAAAATCCCTGATGGATTTTGACTAAAGACATCCATGTTAAAGAGAAATGGAATTTTGAGTTTTTAATAAAATCTAGGAAGATATGATGGAATTTGATGATCCAGAATCAAATAAAGCATTTTCTATGTTTGAGTAAATGATTATAGTACCCGCCACAATATCACAAGGAATAAGAAAAATTAAAATTTGTGATCTCAAAAGCTTGTCCTTGTTCCCTTAAACATCTATGGGAATTATTTCATTGAAATTTAGGACGATCATTGGAATAGTATCCCATCACATTAAAATTGAAGCAATTTATCATAGGTAGCTTCTTTCATTCCCTTACAATATCTAGATTGGTGTCCTTTATTTATAAATTTATAACCGACTCCTTTTCCTTTTAATAAGGATTTGCAGTGTTTCTTTCCAAAAGTATCACATGTTGGAAAAAACCTCTTTTTATTCTTCTCTTATCCATTATTTTCTTTCCAAATATCTTGTTCTCTTTATTTCCTTTAATTTCATAAGAAATAAATAATTATTTCTCAATCTTGATTGCATAGTAGACTATATCTCCATATGATAAGAACATTTTTCGAACAGATTCCCCTTAAAGGAATGGTTTTAAGCTATCAAAGTATCGATCAATATTTCTTGCTGGATTAAATATGTAGTTCAAAAAATTCCATGCTTACATTGTGATGTTAGATTAATACTTCTCAACATTTTCAACAACTTTTTTCATCAGATTGTGAAACTTACTTTTCATATCTACTAGTTTTTCATAAGTACTTTTCTAAAAATATTTCCTTAAAATACCTATATTCCATATTTTAAATCCACTCATCCTCTTTTTTGTTTTCAATTAGTGACCATATTGATCAGAATTTCCAGATAAACGATAAATTTAAATTACATCCCTAACTATTTTGTTACATCCCAAAGCAAGAAATAACTTCTCTAATGAACATATCCGCTACTCAATTGTGAATTGGTTTTTAGTCCCATTGAACGAGGGAAGCTATCTTCACAAAAAGAAGTCTAAAATTTCACCTCTTCATTGTGGGTCATGGTGCCCCATATGGTGAAGGATATTGTTCATAACCTGAGTTAGCAATCCTAGTACAACTATATGTTTCTCAACATTAGTCGCCACACCAAAACCATCATCATTATCTTACATGGAGGGAAATACCTACATGGGATTCACACATTCATATAGTTTCAATTACTTCCCCTATGAACCATATCTAAATGATGGCATACACTATATTATGTTATGTATCATATTTCATAATCTAATCTAGTATAATACATAATGTGAATTTAAATCCAATGCATAGGTAATCCCAAAATCAAAAAAATGGTTTCTTTCAGGAAAATTTTTATTTCATATCCTTCTTAATATCTTGTAAAAGAGATGTGAATTATTATACGAAAATTCCATGAGAGTGTCAAACCATGTGCGTATTAAGTCCTATTGTCATGTACGAGGATAACTTAGGTCGTGCATGAAAAAACGTTACAATGTTGTTACAACTAGGTACATATACTCCAAAACTATATCCAAATTTAGAATCAATATAGGGAAGTATTTTATAGGATGATCAACATAATATCTTCCACACCAAAATTATATGATTTCATATATTTTTATCCGTAATTTTTATCTCAGGATTTTCCCCTAATCTATATTTCTATATCTACTTTCCTTGATTTATACTAAAATTCCTATGATACCAATTATAAATCCATGACCCTAGTAGCCCAGATCCAATACATTATTTTATTTAATTGGTAAGATTATATGAAATTCCTATCCAGATGAAATGAATATTTTTATAGTTTTGGAAAATAAGATACAAACATAACTTCAAAATTATAACTAGAAATGAAATCCAAAATATTAAATCCATTTGACTTCTAGATTATCCCTGGAAGTCATTCACAATATACATCTTTATGACTAAGTGTAAATAAAACATAAGGCGTGCACTCAGATGCTCAATAAGGTTTAGTAATACAACATATGTTATCATAAAAATTAACACTAGGCCGAGTGAATAACTAAAAACCCATGCCTCTAAAAATATACTTTATCATAATATGGTAGGAATGAAAGATGATCAAAAATGGCCACATAAATGATCATAAGAGAATGAAATATAACCATTGATATTATATTCATTGAATTATCACATTTTTTATTAATTACTAATACCATAAGAAGGGAATTTATAATTTCATCAAAATGAAACATATTTCCAAGGCCTTTTTCAAGACATTTGAAAATACTAGGGTAAGGCCTCAGCCAAAACCAAATTATGTATTGTTTCATGAGACCTACCAATGCATCAAAAGGCTATAGAATGTCCCAACCATCAGTTACTATGTCCAATTTATTCCCCATTTGGAAGGGGTGAAAATATTCAATATATAATTTAATATTGAAACGAACATAGGAAATGTAAATAACTTTAACCAATCATTAAACATAAACACTAACTATTTATAGAAATATGGTGATTGATATTAAGATAGCACATCCACAGTCAAACTAATAAGAAACCCTTCAGTAGAATATTTTATATGATCTTATAAGAGATAAATATCAATGATGTACAAGATTCAATAAACAACATTGACAAATATTAAGATACTTTTAATTGATACCACTAAAAAACTCTTCATGAAATTATCTTTAAACATTCCAAAGTTTTCCATACCACGTTGAAACATTACAATCATAATCTCTTAGAATATCATTTGAAAAATTATACTTTTGATATGATATTAAAAGGTATTTAAATACCCCAAATTCAATGAATAAGTTGTAAAAAATGCATATATCTCATAAAAGATAACGTGAGATGAGAAAATTGTTTTTTATTTTGGAAATAAGAGTTCTTTTGGAAAATCAATTGTATTTTTCATGATATCATATTGTAAACATTTATATTCTATAAAATAAATAATAAGGATATTAAAATTATATTTGAGGCAAATATTTTGTCCCATGTAATTTAAATCATGTATATATTGTTTTCAAAGAAGCTTTTGAAATAAAACATTTTAGTGTGGTTTAAGGAAGAAAAGAGTTTTGAAAGAGTATGGGAATGTCTGTTTTCATAAAACTATAACTGAACAAAGATATTTTTTAATGATAAAATGTGTGATTTCCAAAAAAATTATTAATAATTTATATAAAAAATATTGTTCACTTTAAAATGGGTAAGAATTTGAGAAGTTCCATTGAATCAGGAATGCATACCAGGAAGAATTAAGATGTGAAATATTTTAGAACATTAAATTACCCTAAAATAAAAATGAAATGATCTGAATATATGATTTTGGAATGCAATAACTAAATATAGAATATGTACACAATAATAAATAAGAATTAAATTTGGGTATGGATTGTGAAGGATTAACATGAAGGAAACAAATCAAGGTTCAGGTGGAATTCATGACCCCTTTGTAATATATTAAATGATATGATGAATAATTAATAATCATCAAATGATAAATTAAATTACATAAAAATAAATATATTAATGATATAATAAATCAATTTGATGTACACATACTACATACAAAAGATATAGGGGTGAATAAGGAATATCTCAAAAATGGTAGTGAGATCAGAAAACACTATCCTTATGCCTGAATCTGTTATGAATTTGAGATTAACATATTAGATAATCAAATTATATCCATTAATTATTTAATTAAGAACTGTATTTACATTTTTTATTCAGAGTAATTTTATTAAGTTCAACTATATCATTTGAATGAGTTATAAGATACAAATTTATCTCTTTGGGGAATTTGTTTCCGTGGTTTTCATGATAGATATATTTGTATATGATAATGGAAGTTCATGTGGAATGGATATAATTCTCTTGAATTTAATTTATATGTTGTTTGAGAAAATAAAATATTTTAAAAGGTCATAAATATCATTTGCCTATATAGTATGAGCATAAATTAGTAGATAAAACATTTATTGATTATCGTTTAGATAATCAGAGCAGATTTTTGATCACAACGAAGTAGTTTTATTGTATTAATTAATATCATATATAAATTATTTTTATATAATGATTAAATGAGATATAATACATATTTTTGAATATGGTTCATCCAAAAAAAGGATTCATGGCCAGCCATGATTAAGAAATTCAATAACGAAGCATTGTTGTTCCTGAAGGTTGTAAATCAGCACTGCCCAGATGATGATACTGTTTTAAATATAATAAATAGAGAGAAAGAGTGAGGATATTTATGATAGATATTTCATTAAGATGATATAATTCCAATATATAGATGATAATGGTGTTTCCATGATCATTCAGACATTGGTGGTGCAAAGATAATAATAAAATAAGGAAACTTAAAGAAATTGAAAGGAAAAAAGAGGATTTTACCTCTTCAATACACCTCCTTATGGGGAAAGGTATTATTTATTTTGGAAATATATGAGCTCCTGGATATGGGGAGAGAATAGGGATTATTTTTTGGGGAGAATACTGACAGGCTTATGTGCTTAAAGTATTGAATATAAGAGGGAGAAGGTTTTGTCCTTTATAGTGGAGACAAGAAGTGATTTTTTAATATCTTAGTCATGATTTTATTATTTTTCAAAATACAAGAAATAATGATTTATTATTGTGACCCAAATCTATAACAATGATTGTTATTTTTAACCAACATACATTTATATTATACATGAATCAATCAAGATGATGAAATTTATTTATTTATCATATTTTCTAAATTATCGAAGTTCATTATTCACCAAAAAATCAAGTATATCAGAAAAATCGCAAACATTCACCCTAATAAATCTTAAATGTGTATAATCCAATAATGAAATCCATTTATTTAAATAATTTTATAAATAGTAGAAATCTAATTTTTAAATGAAATAATTATTTACTTGAAAATTTATCATTTAAAATTAAAACTGATTTTATAATACATTCAAAAATTAACTCAGGTCTCTTAAAATAATATTAAAATCATAGGATAAAAAAATATTTAATGAGGAATAAATTAAAGAAAATTAATTTTATTTTAAAAAGATTTATGAATTAAAAAATGGAATTAAATATTTATTAATTATAGTAATATCAACACATAATTATAAAAATTTAAATTATTGGATCTCATATATATAGTGCCTAAATTTTATTTATACAGACATTAGTGATATTTAAATTATAAATAGTAAATTACTATTCATAAGGTTAAGTTAATATTTTCAGAAAATGAATGTAGATCATATTAGATTCTAAATATTTTAATGATAGTAACCGGGTATGTCAGTTTTTATAATTTCGTATCATAGAAGCAGAAAAATAATCATAAGAATCTAGGTTATAACTATATCTTATAATAGAGTGTTTGTTTCTTAGGGTCTTTGGGTTTCATGCATTTTATATTAGATTTATTTGTAAATCCATAGGTTGTTATATTATAAAATTGATTAAGAAAAAAATAAACATTTTAGAAGATTAATTCGGATTATAAATATATATATATTTCATATAAAATGGATATAAAAAAATTAATTTCATTAGGTTATTATGATTTGGTCAAAAAATTGATTGTTTTGTCAATAATTGTTTTACTATTTTTCTAAAAATAATTCTTTTAAAAAAATCCAAAAAATTTCATAGTAAGGAGATTTTGACATTGAAAATCAAAAAAACATGTTATATTTAGTATTTCAATTTTTTAGATAAAGAAAAGAAATTTTAGAGAAAATAAAATAACATTTTCTAGAAAATCCATAATTTGATATATGAAAACTAAATGTGATGAATAACTTATTACATTAATAATTACATATTGATATCATCCTCATTACAATTTACATATCACTGCAAGATATCATTGTATGACATAAGGATGGGGTAATCTCTTATTGTAGTTGAGGGTGGTTCTTTCCCAAGCCTATATCTTGTGGTAATTTCCAAAAGCATCGATTTCTATCATATTTAATTTTATTTACAAGCGATTTTATTTATTTTCTTCTTAGAATTAATCTAGATAAAACCATAGAAAAAAACATCCATTTAATTTGTGAAGAAATTGGATTTATTCGAGATAATTATTATATTTGATATAATTTCCTTGATAATAGCTTTCATAATTTATTAATTCATTTTTATCTAATAATTTATCAACTATATTATAAAGGTAAGATTTTATTTTAACATGTCACATATTCATTTTGGATCAATGTTTTGTGTAAAAAGCTAAAAATAAAATAATATTTTATTTCAATTAAATTTAGAAATATCTAGACCAAAAAAATAATCACATCTCATATAAATCTCATTCGATGGGATTATTTTCAAATGTGAGATCCAATTTAACAATACACACGTATATCATCCTATGACGATTTAGGATATGATGTGAGACATAAAAATACTCAATTTGATACAAACATTTTTAAAAAGCAACAATTAATTCCAAATAGAATATTAATATGAATTCTCTTCCAAAAAATAGGAATAATAACAATTTAATATAAATATTAAAATCATTCCAAAATTTTTTATTTATAAATAAATACCAAATAGTATAAGACTTACAAGACAAAAGTTATATTAAAAACCAGGGAAAAAAATCACTTTCTAGATCAATATAAGCCCTTTTCTAGAATTTTCCATTTTCCAATGGTATATAAAGTATATGTTGTCTATTTTTCTCATTAAAATATATATTTGGTTATTGATATTTATAGTTTCAAAATTCCATGAAATAAATAAATAGGTTTTTATAGCTTCTATATTTCCCTTAGTCTTTTGAGTCAGATGACCTTTGTCTCCAAAATTATCTCATACGCCAATAATGTTATGAAAATTCCCCTCAACCTTATTTTCATAGTTCATATATGTATAGATCTGAATCATATTTCATTCATTATCATCATCACATATATTTACACAATACTCAATCCTTCTCTTATTTCATTTGATTGTGTCTTTTACAATGTTCATATTGTTAATAAAATTTTGAGATGGTTTTGTTCACATAATCATAAGGTTTCTCACTATAATACCAATTTTGTATATTTTTGATCAAGGAAATCATCACATTGTCCCTCAAAACCATGGTTTCTTTTATTCATATCCAGTACTAAAAACCACAATGGAATAACATGTGTTAGAAATTAACATTATTGGATTATTATTATAAATAGAAAGTAAAAAAATGAATAATAATATTTCCTAATATTTGATACCACCATGTTAAGCTATAATTATATTAGTTCAACCTACATCACTCTTAGTTACAAAAATATTACTATAGATTCATCCTAGATTATTTTGTGCTAAGTATTATCATACAAATTTACCTAATATCATAATATTACCCTAAAATCAATCCTTCATACCTGCTAATAAATACATTGTGATTAAGAAATGAAAAAATCAAAGGAGTTTCAAACAATGTGTGTATTTTAGCCTCTTTTCCATATACTAAGTGATGAATGAGTTAATTCCCAATCGTATGTTTTCATGGTTATTACCCAATTTTATATCTTTTAATGATTATAAATCCACTTTTATTATCCACATAGGGATTTCATTATTTAGAAAACCAGACAATCAATAACTTCGAAAATATCAGGATGTTTTCCAACATATAGTCTTATTCTTAGGGTTTCAAATAATGTTCTCCCATCATAATCCTAAAAATATTCTATATTACATTAAATGAACATAATTGGTATATAAACATTAGAAAATATTACCAATAATATCTTATCAACCAACATATTATCCTCTACTATAATGTAACTACTATTGTTATCATACCCTACTCTTATACTTACTATAATTCCTCGATGATGTGACATCTAAATCATATTATATCAATAAATCATTTCATTAAAATACAACCCCACGATCATTTAGCATTATATTTTTATGAAATTAGAAAAAACTATAACTAATAATACCCATTTAATTTTCATCAAACAGAATATTCTAAAACTATATAAGTGATTGATTGATCCATAATGTGAATTTTATATCACCCAAAAATATTCCACATAAGAAAATCATTTATACATACCACACGTATTACATTCCCGCTTTATCAAGGTTAAGTGATACAAAATAATGGGTGGGAAAACACACTCTTTAGGGGATAGAATAAATGATAATATCCAGAGATCATAAGTTTTTATAGATAATTATATGGGTATCATAATGAATTAAATGAACATGAACATAAAATATAGAATTTTTAACCAATAAAATAGAGAGAGTGATCTAGGAATCATACCTTGAGTCATTATCATAATGAAACGTATAAAATTTTCTTGGTCTCTTAATATTGAGACACTGTCGTAATTCATTACATCAATATAAATATTCAATGTTCACTCCCATGACTATTATAAGATGTTGTAGAAATTCAAGTAGTCTAATAGGTGTAACACCTAATTTCATAAATAACAACTCATGATATATAAATCATTACCCAATTTTTTAAAGTGATATATAATCATAGGCCCAAGAGTCCGATAATATAATTTATATGTATAATGGTGAAAAAATAGAAGACAATCATTATTTCATCAATGAAATACTAACAAAAAAATAAATAGTTATTTAAATACCCAAAAATTATGTGGAATTTTTTTTAAATACACGGGAATTTTATGAGTCCGCAATTTCTGATGGCGCTTGATTTCGAGGCTCGGTGTGCTCGGAATAAATTTCTGATGTTTTTTTGAGTACATTCAATAAACGTATGAGCATGATTTTATATCTTTTGAATCGGTGCTTGGAATTGAAATCTGAGGTCACCGTTGAACTCGCAATTCCTGTATTCGCATAAGGAGACCTTTATCGTAGTTGCGTTTTATCGAGGTTGGAAGTTAATTTTTGGGGTTTCTAAATAAAATATAAATAAAAATATGTGTTGCATATTTTTATTTGAATTGGAGTTAAAACCTCCATAGGGAGGTTGGTGGTGGGGCCACCCACACAGAACCTCCCTTAGGAGGATGTGAATAGGTGGGGCCCACCCGAGCCCCTTAATTCCTCTAACCCCCTTTAAACCTCTTGAAATGCCCATAAATGGGGGAGCTCTTGAACTTCCCATTAATGTGCCAACACACCCTTGTAATTAATTAATTGAGTCCATTGAAATTCTTGCCAACTACATACATTTAATTTAGTTATCCAATATAATTAATTTGAATTATTTTTAACTCATGACAACCATTAAAATAAGGGATAATCTTATTTTATTTTGGTTGGCATAAGATCTGTTGGGAGAACTAAGGAGAGGAGGAGATCTTGGAAGAGCTTGGAGAACCCTTGGTGGAAGCTCTCGACGGAGAATCATTAATCCAACGAGGAACGTGAAGAACATGAAGAACTCCCTTTATCACCAACGAAAAAAAATGGACTTACCTTCCTTATTATTCAACTAGGGTAAGATAGAAAAGCATCACCGTCTTCGAAGTACACCGACGGTGTCGACTCGACTCGTCTTCACCGAGCTTTAACTCCCCCGATATTGACGGAATGACATCCGTCTTCTGCGACGTCCGCCTTCCATGATGTCCATCTTTCGCGACTCCTTCATTGATCACTAAATTTGAGGTAGGGGAAATTGGATTAATTTTATGTACGAGTTACACCCTCCTTTCCCCATCATGTGTTGTTCTCTTGATGCCAAATGTTAACAACGTAACAAGGAGGGTTCGGACCGCATGAACACGGTCCGAACCTCCCCCCTTTTTTGTTGTTCTCATTGTGTTAATGATGGAGGCGGATCTGGAAGGGTGCGATGTCGTCGCACCGCACCAGAGGAAGGGAGCCACGACCATGCAGGCCACAGAAGACGGAAGAGGTGGTGGTGTCGGCGACCGGAGGTGGCGGCGGCAGCGGCAGCCGCTCGGGCCGCCTAGTCCGCGGGACAACCGACCGACCAATCCGGTCGTCCCGCTGGAGACCCGCGGTGCCCGCAGGTGCAGCGTGGAGGAGGAAACGACCCACGTCTACAGTCCGATCAGTTGGGCGAACCGGTCGGCCGCGTGATGGCCGGGCTGGAGAACCGCGGTGCCCGCAGGCACCGAGTGGGGAGAACCGCAGCCCGTAGCACGAGACGTGCGTACCCGGTCGAACCGGCCGGCTATGGCTGGTCGAGAAGAAGAGGAGGCAGAACTTCTTGCCACCGAAAGGCGAACCAAACTGGCCCACAGTGCGGGCCGGGTTCGTGGTTGGGTCGTGCCCCACCCAACCGGGTCGGACCCGCCGAGCCGGGTCGGGCCCGTCTTCACTTAGATGTGAATAACTCCTAGACCGCGAGTCCGATTGACGCGCCATCTACGAAACTGGGACTCACGCGACGAGGCGGTCCTTGTGAGATACTATTAGTGTGTTTTAGAAATATTTGGAAACCAGATGGGTTTGGATCGAGCGTAAATCCAATCGGTCCCCTGGAATGGAAATGTAAATAAATCTCAGAACGAGCGTCTGATTGACGCGTCGTCTGTCGCGTTGGATTACATATGATGAGATGGAACTAGAGGATAAATAAACTCAGAAATCTATGATAGTTCATGTATCGACACGTGGATCGAGGAGTGGAACCTCCCGGAATGGAGCGGTTTGTGTGTGGGAAACCCATGCTGGCTACGACGCTACTGTACTGGAATAATCCATGGGTTCGACAACGATGACTACTATACCATAATCCTCAGTGGATTCGACAACGATGAATACTATAACCAGATCCTCCTTGGATCCGTTAGTTCTAACATCTGTTCCTGTATCCTGTGTGGGTCTGGCAGAAAAGTTGGTCCTGTATCTAGTGTGGGTCTGACAGCATAGCTGGTCCTGTATCCTGTGTGGATCCGACATCATAGATGAATCACTGACTACATCTGATCATCTCTATCACTCTATGAAATATGTATACATGTGTGATCTGAGTCTCTTCATTAAATCATTATCATCAATTTTATTGACATTACTTCCTTTGTAGATTGGGTTGTTTTTGGGCTCAAGAGTTGGAGCCGGACTGTGATTGGTAACATAGGTATATGTATGAGAATATACCTATGTAGGGTTGGTTGATACATTGTGATTGTACATTTATTCTGTGGTTTATCCTTTGTGGAATATGGTATATCTTTGGGGGTCTCGGGGTCCCCTTCTGAGTATTGTTATACTCACCCATGCACGGGCTTCTCCCGCACCTTGTTGTGTTCTGTGCAGATGATGGAAAACCGTGATCAAGGATGAGGGTGAAAGACGAAAGGTTGATCAGAGATGGACTAGACGGGACATACCATAGGGTCAAGTTGTTCGAGTTCTGTACCTACATTTTAGGTATGATTCCCCAGTGGATGATCCATGAGCTGTTTTCCCTTTTTTTCTAGTACTTGTTGTTCAATTGTGTTTGTATACTGGCCCACTTACTTTCAGCACACCTTAATTTTCTATTTTAGTACTTTTTGCCTCTACTGCTTGTATTCAGACTATGTGTCCTACAGGTTTAAAGGCAATGCGTTCCCTTTTTATCATGGATTCACCTTTGGTGCTAGTCTCCAGCCCCTGGCCTATGGAAGGCGGGCTTAGGGTAGTCACAGCACGTGCCCCAAGGATGGGTCGTGACAAATTGTTATCAAAGGAGTTGGTTCTACCGCAGAACATGGACTATAATTCATATAAAGGAAATATTGTTATGTTTTTTGGGTGTGGTTATCAGTTTAGGGAAACCGGTGTTGGTGCGGCGACCGATGTATCCATACACTAGGACTCTGACTTCTGATCTCCGACTCAGTGCACAAAAACACCGATTGAATGTGTGTTTCCTTTGAAAAAGTATTATTCATGATTACTTTGTGTCAGCTCACCAGGTATAATGTTTTATACATGGCACACCTTTTTCTTTTCAGTGTATCCCCACAAAGGCAGCTAGCTAGGGTTACGAGTTTCGTACGAGATAGTAGTCCACCAAGCGATGAGGCCTCGGTGCAGGGCCCCATCACAGCGAAGGTACCATCAGTACCACTACCCACTGGGCCACTGATACCACCAGCTCCAGCAGCAGAGATTACACCCCGCCTGAGTGCATTGCACGAGTTCCAGCACCATACGGAACCTAGGTTCTGGGGAGAGATGGACCCACAGGCAGTTGAGAATTGGTTGGAGGATGTTGTAAGAGTTTTCAGATTGGTATGGACACCAGCCGACCTCATGGTGATCCTTGCCACGAGTCTCCTGCGTGAGGAAATAGTCAGATGGTGGAGCCTGATTCTCCACGTGCATGATGAGGCATCATTGCTCTGGACAGACTTTGAGTGTCTCTTTCACACAGAATTTGTTCCACCCACACTTCATGCGGTGCAGATTCAGGAGTAAATTCATTGGAAGGAGGGAAGTATGACAATAGCTCTATACTCTTCGAGGTTCACCGACCTCTCGTGATACTCTATAGATATGGTATAGGACCTGTTCTTCAGGGAACAAACCTTTGAGTAGGGGCTCAGACATGAGAATAGGGCTTTGAATATTCCCCTCAGCATCCCGACGCAGGAGGGGGTGCTGGAGTGAGACCTTTTATAGGAGAGTTTTCTCACTGAGCGGTCACCAGTAGCGAGACCCACCTCAGGGAGACATGTAGCAGAGTCTTCTGCAGCCGATAGCAGACAGATCACACAGAGGTCCAAGTGGACCAGGCTATCAGCTGGGCGACCCCAGGATACAGGTCCAGATGTGCGGGGAACATGAGATAAAGCCAACTATATGAGGGGAAGGTAGTGCTATGCATGTGGTGGGAAAGGCCACATGGCTGATGACTACCCGATCCACCATGAAGATGAGAAACAGACAGTAGAGGGACCTCCGTAGCAGAGGAAGAGGTTCGATCGTGGTGGTCCGCTAGGAGCATGTGGACATGGAAGAGGATCTCGCCAAGTAGCGGGTGGTGGACGACATTTCGAGGCTCTACCACCACCACCACCACCAGGAGGTCTACCCTGACCACAGGGATCTGGCGGACCGAGTTGGGCTCAGCTCCAGGAAGTCAAGGCCTACGACCATGGAGCACCTAAGATGATTCGAGGTACTATCTGTGTCTACTCCACCCTTACTGCAGTACTTATAGACATAGGTGTGAGTCATTCTCTTATTGCCACTTCCCTCGCTTGGAGATCAGAGATTCCAATGGAGATGTTGGATCGATCCTTACGGCTAGAGACTCCCACAGGAGTAGACTCAACAATTATGCATTGGTTCCGAAAGAGTGAGCTTACTCTAGGAGGCGAGAGCTTTGGATGGGATATTTTGGTAGCAGAGTCGAGGCCTTATGATGTCATCATGGGTATGGATTGTTTATCCATAGTTCATGCTCAGATTGACTGTATTAGGAACAAAGTATGGTGTATCCACACAGATGTGACAATATTCACCTTCACCGGTGATAAGGGAGCCTTTTCAGTGCATGATGGACTTACACAGAGGAGGGGGCAGCCGATCACACATCAGTTGGCTAGTATCATCCTTGGAGCAGTTGATGTGCGGAGTCCGAGTTTTCCTATAGTGGTGGATCAGTATGTGGATGTTTTCCCTGAAAAAATTCCTGGACTACCTCCTCGCAGATAGTTATACATCTACATTGACCTGTACCCCGAGACTCCACAGATATCTACTCCAGCTTATCGGATGGCTCCCATCGAGCTTCATGAGCTGCGAGTACAGGTGTAGGACTATCAGCAGAAGGGATTTATCCGACCTAGTGTTTCACCCTGGGAATCTCCAATTTTGTTCACCAAGAAGGTGGATGGGAGCTTGTGATTGTGTGTCAACTACCATCACCTGAATCAGTTGACCATGAAGAACAAGTACCCACTCCCGAGGATTGAATACCTCTTTGATCAACTTAAGTGATCACGATGGTTCTCGAAGATGGACCTTAGGTCAGGCTATCACCAGCTCAGAGTTCAAGATGAGGATGTGCAGAATATAGCCTCCAGGTGTCGGTATGGCCACTATGAGTTCTTGGTTATTCCCTATGGCATAACCAACACACAAGCAGTGTTAATGAGTCTCATGAACATGATCTTCCAACCTTACCTTGATCGCTTTGTTGTTGTCTTCATTGACGACATACAAATCTACTCGACTACTGAGGAAGAGCATGCCTACCATTTTCGGGTAGTACTAGACACACTCTGAGAGAACCAGCTTTATGGTAAGCTCTCGAAGTGCCAGTTCTGGATTCGAGAGGTTCATTTCTTAGGAAACTCCATCTCGGAGGCTAGAGTTACAGTGGATCTAGTAAAGATCGAGGCAGTAATTTCTTGGGAGCCACCCAGGAGTGTAGTGGAGGAGCAGAGTTTTCTAAGACTAGATGGGTACTATCAGAGATTTTTTCCAGACTTCCCCAGAGTTGCAGAACCACTTTCAGCATTGACAAAGAAGGATAAACCCTTCGTGTGGTCAGATAGATTCCATTATAGCTATCATGATCTGAGGAAAAGCTTGACTAGTGCTCCCATCTTGAGGCTACTGAAGGAGGGCGTAGGGTACGCAGTTTACTGTGATGCATCTGGGACCAGAATCGGGTGTCTCCGGATGTAGGAGCGAGCATTGATCATGTATGGTTCATGGAAGTTGAGATAGCACGAGCACTAATATGCTACCCATGACCTGGAGTTAGTAGTAGGGGTCTTCACCTTGATGATGTGGTGGAACTATCTGATGGGCGAGCGTTTTACAGTCTACTCTCACCACAAGAGTCTTAGGTACATCTTCTCGTAGAAGGACCTGAACCTGAGAAAACAATGATGGATCGAGTTCTTCCAGGACTATGACTTTGAGATAGTCTATACTCCTAAGATGGGGAAAATTGAAGCAGATTCTCTCAGCATGAGATCAGACATTTAGCTTCTAGGAGAGTCGATAGAGCAGCTGGTCGCGTTGTAGATATCCTTTGTCGATAGAAATGGAGCAGCCTTTCTATAGTCTCTTACATTCACTCCTCCAATTCTTCAGCGAGTCAGGGAGTCCCAATGTGAGGACGTTAACTGTGAGATGCGACATGATCAGATATCCTAAGGGAAGACACCTGATGGGGTTTCTGAAGGTGGGGAGCATGTCATCCTCTTCAGAGGACGTACCATGGTACCAGTTGCACTATACGAGGAGGTGTTGAAGGAGTTCCACACTTCCCCTCTAGCGGTACAGCTAGGAGTGGCAAAGATCTATCTGGACTTCAGATTTCATCACTGGTGGCCAGGTATGAAGAAGGCGGTAGCGGAGTTTGTCTCACGAAGACTCACTTATCAGCAAGTGAAGGAGGAGCACTAGGTTCCAGAAGGCTTGGTTCAGCCCTTAGAGGTCCCAGGGTGGAAGTGGGATGAGATATCTATGGATTTAATAATGGGATATCCATTTACATCAAGAGGACATGACTATATCTGGGTGATTGTCGACTGAATCACCAAGTCGGCCCACTTCCTATTGATCAGAGAGTAGGGATTGGTAGAGAGCTTGGGACGCCTCTACATACAGGAGATCATACAGATTCATGGTGTGACATCGAGGATCGTCTCCAATTGATATGCTCGTTTCACTTTTCGGCTATGGAAGGGGTTGCCGGAGGATTTTGGGATGCAGCTTCGCTTGAGCACCGCCTTTCATCCTCAAATGGATGGCCAGACTGAGAGGACCATTCAGACTCTTGAGGACATGCTCCGTGCATGCATCCTCAAATTTGGTCGCTACAGGGAGGATCAATTTCCCTTGGTAGAGTTTGCGTATAACAATAGCTACCACTCTACCATTGGTATGGCACCATAGGAGGCACTGTATGTCCAACCTTGTAGATCGCCTCTATGCTGGACTGACCCGGGGGAGTCAGCACTTGTAGGACCAAAGATGGTGTAGGCTACGACGGAGAAGGTGAAGATCATCTAGAAGTGGATGAAGACTGCACAGCGTAGACAGAAGTTCTATGCTGATAGGAGACAAAGAACACTAGAGTTCGAGGATGGCGACCACGTCTGTCAATGGGTCTCACCTCAACGAGGTCCACGACGACTTGGTCGAGGCGTAAAGTTGTCTCTGTGATTCATTAGACCATTCCAGGTCCTCAGTAGAGTAGGCGACCTAGCTTACCGTCTAGCCTTTCCACCTCAGATGCATTGGGTGCACGACGTCTTCCACGTATCTCAGCTGAGGAGATACGTGCATGAGCCGTCCCACATCATCAACCACAGGGAGCAAGACATCGATGATGGGGCGACATTAATGGAGGTTTCATTGGAGATTGAAGATCGATGAGAAAGGGTCGTACGTGGATGATCGATTCCTCTAGTGCACATTCACTGGAAGCATGAGAACCTCCAGGAGAACACATGGGAGCGGGAGGCTCAGATGCATGCTCAGTACCCCCATTTGTTCCCTTAGAGTGTGTTGTAGCTTATGGGGACATAAAGACCATTGGTGGGGAGAAAGTAAAGACCCGATAATTATGTGGAATTTTTTTTCAAAAACATGAGAATTTTATGAGTCTGTAGTTTTTAGCGGCACTTGATTTTGAGGACCGGTGTGCCAGAAATCAATTTCTGAAGTTTTGTTCAAGTACATTCAGTAAACACACAAGAGGGATTTTATATCTTTTGAACTGGTGCTCGGAATTGAAATCCGAGGGCACCATTGAACTCGCATCGCCGATATTTTCTTAAGGAGACATTTACCTCAGTTGCGTTTTATCAAGGTTGGAAGTTAATTTTTGGGGATTATAATTAAAATTTAAATAAAAATACGTGTTGCATATTTTTATTTGAATGGTAGTTAAAACCTCCAAAGGGATGTTGGTGGTGGGGCCACCCTCACATAACCTACCTTAGGAGGATGTTTATAGGTGGGGCCCACCTCTCCCCTTAATTCCTCTAACCCCCCTTTAAACCTCTTGAACTCCCCATAAATGGGAGAGCACTTGAAGTTCCCATTAATGTGCCAACACTCCCTTGTAATTAATTAATTGACTCCATTGAAATTATTTCCAACTCCATATATTTAATTAATTGAACGAACTTAATTAATTTGAATTATTTTGAACTCATGCCAACCATTAAAATAAGGGATAAGCTTGTTTTATTTTTTTAGAATAAGATTTGATGGGAGAACTAAAGAGAGGAAAAGATATTGGTAGATCATAGAGAACCCTTGGAGGAAGCTCTCGATGGAGAATCATTCATCCAACAAGGAACGTGAAGAACACGAAGAACGCCCTTTATCTCCAATGAAAAACAACGGACTTACCTTCCTCCTTCTTCAACTGGGGAATGATAGGGAAGCATCACCGTCTTCGAAGGACACCGATGGTGTTGAATCGACTCATCTTTACTGAGCTTTTCCTCCTCCGATATTGACGAAACGACATCCTTCTTCCGCGACTCTGTCGTTGATCACCGAAATTGAGGTAGGGGGAAATTGGATTAATTTTATGTACAAGTTATAGTCTCCTTTCCTTATCATGTTTTGCGATCTTGATGTCGAATGTTAACAACGTAACGAAGAGGGTTCTGACCACACGAACACAGTCCGACCCTCCCCCCTTTTTCGTTGTTCTCATTGTGTTGACAATGGAGGTGGAGCCGGTAGGGCGCAGTGCAGTCACACCGTGCCGGAGGAAGGGGGCCGGGACCATGCGGGCCACGACGGACTGATAATAAGGTGATGTCGGAGAACGGAGGCGGCGGTGGCAGCAGCGGCCGCGCACTGGCTGCGTGGAGGGACCGACGGCCGATCGAGCCACCCAGTTTGCGGGAAAAACAGCCTGTCAATTTGGCCAGCTCGATGGAGAACCGTGGCACCAGGTGGTGGAGTACGCGACCCGCACCCACGGGCCGCTCGGCTGGGTGAACCGGCTGGCCGCGTGCCGGCCGGGCTGGAGAACCGCTGCGCCCGCAGGCACCATGTGGGGAGAACCATGGCCCACAGTGTGGGCCGGGTCCGTGGGTAGGCCGTGCCCCACTAGGCCATGCAGAACCCAGTCGGGTCAGACCCACCGAGCCGGGTCTGGCCGAACCGCCAGCTCACTGAACATGATGGGCCGAGCTCATCTTCGCTTAAATGCGATTAACTCTTAGACCGAAAGTCCGATTGATGCGCCGTATGCGACACTGAGACCCTCGCGATGGGGCGGTCCTTTTGGGATACTCTAAGTGAGTTTAAGACATATTTGGAAAATGGATGGGTTTTGATCGAGCGTAAATCCAACCGGGCCCCTGGAATGGAAATATCAATAAATCTCAGACCGGGCGTCTGATTGAAGTACCATCTGTCATGCGGGGTTCTTTATGATGAGATGGAACTACCAGATACATCAACTCAGAACTTCATGATAGCTGATGTATCAACACTTGGATCAAGAATCAGACATTCCAGGAATCCAGCGTGCTCTGTGTGGGAACCCTAGGGCTGGCTATGATGCTACTGAATGATAATCTTCCGTGGGTTCGACAGAGATAACTACTGTACCGGAATCCTCCATGTGTTCGACAGTGGTGACTACTGTACCAGGATCCTCTGTGGGTCCAAAAGTTCTAGCTTTTGTTCCGGTATCATTTGTGGGTCCGACAGAATAGCTGGTCCTGTATCCTGTGTGGGTCCAATGACTTAGCTAGTCCAGTATCCTATGTGGGTAAAAAAGCTTAGATGAATTAGGGAATACATCTGATCAACTATTTCACTCTATGAATGATGTATACCTGTGTGAGCTGAGTCAAGTCTTTCAATCATTATCATCGATGCGATTGACTTTACATCCTTTTTGGACTGGGTTGTGTTTGGGCTCGAGAGTTGGGGCCAGACTGTGATGGATAACTTAGGTATTTGTATGGGCATATATCTAAGTTGGGTTGGTTGATACTTCCTGATTGTATCTTTCTTCTACGTTTTATCCTTTTTGGATTCTGGGAGACCTTTGGGGGTATCTGGGTCCCCTACAGAGTATTATTATACTCACCCTACATGGGCTTCGCCCGCACCTTGTTGTGTTCTGTGCTGATGATGGACAACAATGATCGAAGCTGAGGGTGATGGACGAGAGGCCGATCGGGGCTAGACTAGACGGGATGTACCACAAAGATGAGTTGTTCATGTTCTTTACCTACCATTCAGGTAGGATTCCCCGGTGGATGATCCAGGAGTTGTTTTCCCTGTTTACTTGTAGTTGTTGTTCAGTTGGGTTTGTATTCTTAACCCACTTACTTTCAGCACACCTTACTTTTATATTTTACTACATTTTCCCTCTATTTATTGTGTTCAGACTATGTGTGGTACATGTTTAAAGGCAATTCATTCCCTTTTTATCAGGGATTGTCCTCTGGTGCTAGTCTCCAACCCCTGGCCAATGGAAGGCGGGTTTGGCGTAGTCACGACATGGGCCCCAAGGACGGGCCATGACAAGTTATCCTGATTATTTTAGAAGTACGTAACCATAAATAATGCATAAATTTGAATGGATTTTTTCAAATTTGAATATCCCGCATTAAAATTTAAACTTAGAAGGATGTTTAAATAGTTGTAAAACCCCCTTATCAAAAAATAATGCCTCAAAAAAACCACATAAGATATTAACTAATTATATTATTTGATATTTTGAATTTATTTCCTAAAATGGAAGATTATATAAATAATCTTAGAAGATAAAACAAAAAAATATCATTAGTGTAATTTACTATAAATGTTAATTAGGAAAATGGATGAAAAAATTGTTAAAAGCATTTCAGAATTTTTTTAATATTCTCATAAAATATTATGTTATGAGTAATTATAAAATGTAAATTTCATAATGTTGAATGTATATATATTTATAATATTTCTCCTAAAAATAAAAATCGTATGTGGATACTTTAATGGGTATTAAGGTGTATCATATTGAAGAGTATAGTCAATGAAAAACAATTTATTATGAATTCATTGAAAACCCTTTTTTAAAATTCAAATATTGAAAACCCACATCTAGTAGAAAATGAATAATTTTTTTAAATGGTTTATTGAGAAGTATTAATTACCTAGGAAATAAAATATTAATAAAAATCAAAATAATATTGGGAATCGTTTTTAAGAATAAATAAAAATGGAAATAGATAATAAGACTTCATTATAGAGAATATGAGTTTTTCTAAATAATGATGTAATTATAAGATGGAATAAAGTTTATCAATAATGATTATTTCAATAAATATTGATTTTCATGGATATAAATTGAGAATATTTTATGAAATTGAATGTGAATCCTAAATAAAAAAATTATAACTGTAGGAAGAAGTCTATCTTATGAAAACTTATTTTATTTTAGGGAATATTGTAATCATAGAAAAAAATGAATTAATGTAAGATATAATGCTATGATTAAAAATGGAATATAATATTAGACGTCAATGTGAAGTATTTACACCATATAAGAGAATATTGGTGTATAATTATGAAACATGCATCAATATAGGGTGATAAAGATAGAAATGATTACAAACTTTAAATTTTTTGAATTAAACCCTATAAATGAAAGATTATTTAAAATTAAATAAATATAATTAAATACATTAAAATCATGATTCAAAAATATTGATGTTCAGTTTATATTCCATTATAATGAATACATGGTTTATAATAAGAAATATTCCTTAAGGGGTGATAAATTGAACATGAACCACTTACAAGTAACATAATATATTTAGTAAGAATAATTTTATAGTTATATAATGTAACGCCCCAAACTAGTTACCCAGAGTCAGTGCATTATTACATAACATTGGCATGATCACACAAGATCATGTCTTGAAAGACTGATTAGTTTAGTAGCCTTGGAAACACTGGATATATTCATAAGTCTTACATTACATAATAAAGAGAAAGAAAAGCTACAACAAAACATGTCTTCATATCCACTCATACATTCCCAACAGTTCATTCATAAAATACTTCTTCACACCCTGGAAAAAATTAAAACATTGAACGGGGTGAGCTTAGATGCTCAGTAAGGATAACAATATAGAAGAAACTTTCATAAATAAACATAAACATTTAAGGCAATGTATAACTAAAACAAAAGCCTTTTAAATTTGATCTTCAACATAATATAGAAAAGATAAAATAAAATAATGACATTTACTTATTCACATGGATATTCTACTAGTCGAATAATCACATGAAATATCAATAACCACTTTCAAAATGATGGAATTCATAATGGCATACTATCATAACCTCATAGTCAAGTCCTTGGGCCAAGACTACAAATAAGATTTTGTCAAGGCCTTGTGCCAAGACACTAGTTTGTATCTTGAGTTCTACCGATGTATCGAGGAGCTATAGAGGTCTCCACCAATCACTTACTAATTCCAATGCATTCCTTATATGAACAGGTTTAAACATAACTTAAACATTCATATTAAAACTAGAATACGAATGGTCAATACTTTCTCTATAAACCATTAATGGTATTAAAATAACACATCCACAGTCAAAAATATCACAAAACCTTCAATACAGTATGGAAGTATTGTATAATAATAAATCAAAATCAAATAATCTTAAAATCCATAAAAGGGTGTTGACATAGATGAAATAAAAACTATTTGAGAGAAATATCTTTTTTTTTGAAATCATTGAAAAGTCACACATTTCTAAAGGAAGTAATTTAAAAGAGATTTTTGAATCAAAGTGTCCCACACCACTTTGAAACATTGGAAAAGAAATATCATTTCAAAAAATTCATGTCCATATAAATAAATCCTTAAAATCATTTTGAAAACATGGACATTAATTAAAAATATTTAAAAAGATAAATCTTTAAAACATTTAAAATTTTGATCTTAATAAAGAGTACCTTTAACAAATTCTTAAAATATTTATTTTGAAATCATTTAAAAGTCACATAATTATAAACTAAAACATTTAATTTCAAAATATTCTTATATTATTTTAAGGTATGCTTTAACAATTTTTATAACAGTGTAAAATAGTCGCACCCTCCATATAAGTTAAAAAAGGCATTCTTACCATAATTTTGTCGAAAAGGTTAAAAAGGACCTTGTTTGGAAAATGAAAGAAATATTCCACTATAAAAATCTTATAAAAATTCAACAAGGGTATAAATGACTTTAACCCATAGTCTATAAAATATTAATAATGACCTGAAATGCATTTTTAAGAAACATGTATTTGAATGATAAAGAGGTCCGAGTTGATAATTACATATAAACAACCTCGGATAATGAAGTGATTGTAAAATAAACTCGTACCTTTTACTTTTCCTTGGATGAGGGTAGGGTAACCTCCTGTATAATGGTGAATTAATTGTTATTAAATTAGACAAAAATCATATACTTTAATATGATATCATATATGATCTTTTAACATTGCTTTGTTAATAATATCTTAGTATTATCGTTGTTTCGGGTGTTAACTTACTCATTTTCTTTTACGTGTTTTGTTACATAAGATATGTTTGTTATGGATAGGTTGTATCTTATTCATATCCATAATGATATCAAGTCCTTAAAACTTATTTTTAATCATCAAATGAGAATTAGTCTTTAATGGATACGATGGGGAATGAATCTCATCGCGTTCGTGGAGACGGTAGTCCGTGCGTACGCACGAGCAACAATATTATTCTTTTGATATTAAAATATTGTATAATTGGATGGTATATCATATATACAGAATCATAATCATGTTTTATTTATTATTTATATGAATTACACATAATTATTATACCCATCCAAAAAAATAATGTATTGAATAACAATTACACCACGACGTGGAGACGGTAGGCCGTATGCACGCACGTATGGTGACATGTCGTTCAAATAATGGATAGAATACTGAATATGGTTGTACCATATTTATAATAACATCACTGTATATAAAAGATAATATTTTTATTATTTTATAATGGAAATAATAAAAAAGAAGAAGTTGAAGAAGAAAGGAATTTGAAACAGGGTGGTGAAAACATTACCTCTTCTTCGGGTTCTTCCTTTATATTTGATCAAAAGGGATAATTGGTTGGCTTTCTGACTAAATTAAGGCCTCTAAGATTAAGGGAGGATAGTTTATAAGGTATTTTGGCAGAGTTTAGCCGAACCAAAAGGCTTTGAAGGTATGAATAATTGGTTTGAAGTGGTGTCCTTTTATTAGTGGGGGATGGGCTCTTTAGAAAAAACGTAAAGTATTAATTCATAATAAATTCACATTCGGTTTCTAATGGCTCAAAAGTGTATTATTCAAAGACTAAGGTGGTGATGGGTCGGAATCCTTTAAAAAAATAGATTTTATATAGGTTTGGGTCATTATATTAACCTTATCTTTTAGTTTTAACTCTTAGTTAATTTGTTTTACATTTACCTTGTCATTTTTATTTTTATATTATATAGTCAATAAATTTACTATATATATCCAAGAGACCCCCCAAGAAGTCCATTAATGATACACCTATAATTATATAAGTATTTTGTCCGAAACATAGATTTTTAGGAATATAATATCAATTAATAATATAATATTAGTTTTAAAAACTCATTTATGTCAATTTTGACAATATTTAATAATTGATTTTTGTTAAAGTCTTAAAAACATTATTAATTCGGAAAAAAATTATTTAAAAAATCCCAACATGTCATATTAACCAATAAAAGTAGTTTATAAAATCAAAAATTTCAAATTATATTTATTTTAACATTTATAATACTAATTATTTAATTCTTTTATTAATAAAGAAAAAAATATTGCATCATTATTGTGTCATAAATAAATTTAATTATTCAATGTCTAAATATTATAAATAAAATACCATTATGTAGGAAAAAATTTTAGATTTATAATGAATATTTATTGTCTAAAATATAACATATATTACCCTTTGTAAAAATTGTTTTGATAAAAGATATATGCTTATGTCATTTTTGTATTTACATTAACTTAATTAATATAAAGTGTCCTTATCACCTACATGTGGCTCTAGGGGGTCCCAAAATCGACCCAAAGATGCCCATGTTTGGACATGTATCAACCAATAGGGTTAAAACATGTTTTAGGGTAAATTAATATTATTATAATATTATTAGTTTACCCTTATTTACCGGATTTACATTTAACTATGGTAAATAAAATATTTACCGAAGTAATTAATCAAAATGTCTAAAAATAAGAGATACCTATTTAAAAAATTTGAAAATCCTGATTCTAAATATGGAATTCATTTTTCCAAATTCAAAACACATAATTGGCATAAATTAATTTAAAATAAAATTCTGCTGTGAAAAAAAGCGTGTTTTTAAGAAATAATAACTATGAAATGATCGACACTTGTTTATGTCCAGTTTAATTGTGAAATTATGTCAAATGACCAAAATTTTATTAAATGATAAAAATATATTCTAAATATACATTAAAACCACTCAAATTCATAATTTATCACTGTTAATTATTTCGATTAAAAAGGTGTTTTTAATTAAAATTAATTATTTTTCACTTTTCATTAAAAATATAAAAGTTATCAGAAAAGTATCAAAATTTCACCCTAAGCTAATTTCAATATTCTGTAACCAAAAATTAAGTCCATTTTACCAAATTAAAATCCTATAAGTTTCATTTATTTATTTAAAATTAATTCTTGTTGTCAAAACCAAAAGACGTATTTTTAAGAAACAATATCTATCAAAAGATTAACACTTATTTATGTCCAATGTTAATGTGAAATTACATAAAATGTCCATAATTGGATTATATTTTAAAAATATAATATATTTATACTTCAAAACCATTAAAATGTATAATTTGACACTATAAATTATTTTTATTAAAAGATTTGTTTTCAGTTAAAATATAGTATTTTTCACTATTCAGCCAAATATGAAAGATATCAGAAAAACACTAATAATTTATTGAAACTAAATTCATATTTCCTGAATCTAAAGAAGAAGTTTTTTTTGTCAAATTGAATATATAAAAGTTTCAAATATTGTATTTAAAAAGGGTTCACCATTAAAAGTTGGTAAACATGCATTTTTTGAAAAATACTTGTTTTATTTGAAAAAAATGCATTTGTTCATACATCATGTCTAAGAAACTCGTAATATGGATTCTAAAATCATAAGTATTATATAAAGTTCAAAATTCAATTAATACTATTCATAACCTCTTTGGAATGGCTAGTTTGGTAAGTCGTGGTGCGCTTGAACTCGGTGTTGCTTGTAGTGCAAGTTATTGAATTATTTTGAAGAAATAACGCACTATGAAATATTGGGGTGTTACATTTTTTCCTCCTTCAATAAATTGAGTCCTCTCAATTTAAAATTGTTCTTTGAAAATTAGTGGTCAAAAATAGAAAATACCTTTGTGGGAAAACCCACATCGGAAATTGGGTTAATAAAATTTAATCTTAATTATTGGAAAAGGGGACTGAAAAAGTCACCAAAAAATTATGATATTTATTAGGTGAAAATTGGTGGAAATTAGAGACACTTAATTGGAGGAAAAACTTAAATATTTATAGGGAGTGATTGAGTTCATCAATCACAAACAATTATAGAATTGTGGGCCTCAAAGCCACCAATATATGATGATTTAAAATACCATCAGTTCAACCAAACGTAAGGTATTTGGATAACACATTTTTGGATTTAAGATGCCTTACCTAATGTTTAAGAATTTATTTCTTCATAGAATAAGAGAAGAAAAAAAAGTATACCTGTCAAGTAGAGTTCCATTCTTTAACTAATTTCTACCACAAACTCATCTTTCTCTCTAGAAGATAATAGAACTTAAAACATTTTCTATTTATCCTATTTGTATAGGGTTCCAAAAAATGATTTTATAATTCATCTACCATAACCTTTAAAAAAACTACATTATTCAGTCCAGGACATCACGTGGGTTAGTGGTAGGTGATACACCCTTGTCTCCCTTTGGTTGCAGGTTCATGTTTCGCGGCCTGGCCGGACGCGACGGGTTGTCGCTCGACCTCTGGGTTGTCCTTTTTATAACAATCCAAAAACAATATTCAGAAATGAATTAAACTTAACAATTGTATCAAATGTAAAATATAATCCATTCCAACATTTAGACTTATCCAAATTTGTTCTGTCAAAACTCAGAGTCCAAAATTTATAAGGAAGGTAAATATAATGAAGATTGTTTTTTTTCCACTTAATAACATGTGAATACCTTCGGCATGTATTCTTTTAAAATATCG
This sequence comes from Viscum album, assembly GCA_963277665.1. NCBI lineage: Eukaryota > Viridiplantae > Streptophyta > Magnoliopsida > Santalales > Viscaceae > Viscum > Viscum album. The sequence goes on along the minus strand of OY728121.1, from coordinate 1,534,352,174 downwards.
TAACACCCTGAATAACCATAAAAATTTATTGATTACATTCAGGCTCCCTTATTCATTATAGAATACCATATATATTCCTTATATCCAAAAACATTGAATATTCCAACAATGATGAAATAAACAAACCATTAATCAGTGCCAAGTTAGTCAAGAATATCCAATATAATTTATCCAAATCAATCATCTGTTATTCCAAAATTACTACCACAGTATCAAGAATATATTAAGGATTACCTTTCCATCAACCATGTATTTTCAAAAAAAAAATTATCTTACTATTGAGTCACTTTTCATCATACCATATAATCTCAAATCCTCAATGAAATAGTACTGCAGTACAATCCTTATTTATCTCCATAATTCATATAACCTGTACATCGTTGATACAACACTCAAATGAAATAATTCTTGATTAAAAACATAAGAACACTATTTATTCCTCTTCATCTGTGTTAGTATCATAACTTTATTATTATCCAATAGCATCATTTGAGGCATACTCTGATGATTTGAACATTGATTCGCGTAATGTCCCCACTCCTTGAAGATGAAGCATTGTACATTTGAAACCTTTTTCTTACCCTCGCAATCACCAGCGTGGTGTCCTTTTTCTCCACACTTATATCACACTCCCATTCCCATCAAGAATTTTCCATGGTGATTCTTTCCACAGTTATCACATATGGGAAAATCTTTCTTTACCTTCTTCCCTTTATCTGTCTTTCTCTCTACCATCCTTTTCTTCTCTATATTCACTTCAAAATCACAGGAATCTGAAATCTTTTTACTTCTCTTATCAACACATGATACTATTTATTCATTTGATGATAATTCATGGGAGACTATTTCCCTTCTAAATGTTGGCTTAATACCGTGAATGATATGATCCTTCTTACTCTTTGGATTATATGTATCACTAGAGTTCACATTCTTTCTACTGGGTACCATTTCTATTCAATGGAATATAGTAGATTAGTTTATGAATAGCAATACCTAACCCCAAACTTGTAAAATAATTAACAGAAATTAAACAGTTTATAGATATAATCCATAACCATAAAAATGTTTTCTTTGAGAAAGTATATACTCATAAACCATTCATAATTATTTTTAATGAAAATGATAATTATCCTAAGAATATCCCCTTTGAGTGTCATAACCAAGAGTGCATCAAGGCTCATTGTCGTGCACCAGTTCCCGTTCGAGTCTAGCTCAAAGCGGTGTTTTTTGGTTTTACCCGTAGGTACATCTATTCCAGAGCCGCCTCTACCTGCTCGTATCCAGATAGGGATGTATTAATTGGAAAAATCACAAAATCACTCAAATACCAAAATTCTAGGAAGTTCTTCTATAATAATCCTCAAAGTCTATCTTAGGGCTATGTTCTCTAGTCAGAGTTTATCTAAATCTAGCTTCCAAGGTTTGAAATAAACTTTCTCTGATACCAATTGTAACGCCCCAACCCCAGTTACCCAGATTCGGTGCATTGTTACAAAACATTGGCATGATCACACAAGATAAAGTCTCAAAAGACCAATTAGTTTAGTAGCTTTGGAATCACTAGATATATTCATAAGTCTTACATTACATCATAATGAGAAAAAAAATCTACATCAAATCTTGTTTTCATATACCCTCATACATTCACTGCAGGTCATTCATAAAATACTTCTCCACACCCTGGGAAAAATTAAACATTGAAAGGGTTGAGCTCAGATGCTCAGTAAAGATAAAAATATAGCGGAAACTTTCATAAATAAACATAAACATTTAAGGAAAAGTATAACTAAAAGAAAAGCCTTTTAAATTTGAACTTCAACATAATATGGCAAAGATAAAATGAAATAATGCCATTTAATTGTTAACATGGATATTATACTAGTCGAATAATCACATGAAATATCAATAACCACTTTCATAATGATGGAATGCATAATGACAGACTATCATAACCGCGTAGTCAAGGCCTCGTGCTAAGACTACAAATAAGATTTTTTTCAAGGACTTTTTCCAAGTCACTAGTTTGTCTCATGAGACCTTACGATGCATCGAGTAGCTGTAGAGGACTCCACCCATCACATACTAAGTCCAATGCATTCCTCATATGAACAGGTTTAAACATAACATAAACATTCGTATTGAAACTAGAATACGAAATGTCAATACTTTCTCCATAAACCATGAATTGTATTAAAATAACACAACAACAATCAAACATATCACAAAAATGGAAATACAATATGGATGTTTTGTATCATAATTAATCAACTTCAAATAATCTTAAAATACATCAAAGGATGTTGACATAGATGAAATCAAAACTATTTGAGAGGAATATCTTCTTTTTGAAATTTTTTAAAAGTCACATAATTATAAAGGAAGTAATTTAAAAGAGATTTTTGAATCAAAGTGTTCCATAATACTTTGAAACATTTGAAAAGAAATATCATTTCAAAACATTCATGTCCATATACATAAATCCTTAAAATCATTTCGAAAACAATGGACACTAATTAAAAAGATTTAGAAAGATAATTCTTTAAAATATTTAAAATTATGATCTTGATAAAGGGTACCTTTCACAAATTCTTAAAATATTCATTTTTAAATCATTTAAAAGTCACATAATTATAAAATAAAACATTTAAATTCAAAATATTCATATAATATTGTAAGGTAAGCTTCAAAATTTTTTATAACGGCGGAAAATTTCCGAACCCGCCATATAAGTTAAAAAAAGACATTTTTACCATGATTTTGTTGAAAAGGGTAAAAAGGACCTTGTTTGGAAAATGACGGAAAGATTATTTTATAAAAATCTTTTAAAAAGTAAACAAGCATATAAATGACTTTAACCAATAGTCTATAAAATATTAATAATGACTTGAAATACATTTTTGAGAAATATGGATGTGGATGATAAAGAGGTCCCTGCAAATAATTACGTATAAACGACCTCAGATAGTGAAGAGATTGTGAAATAAACCCTTACCTTGTACTTTTCCTTGGTTGAGGGTAGGGTAACATCATGTATAATGTTGAAATAATTTTTATTAAATTATACAAGAATTATATACATTAATATGATATCATATATTATCTTTTAACATTGCATTGTTAATAATATCTTAGTATTATCGTCGTTTCGGGTGTTAACTTACTCGTTTTCTTTTACGTGTTTTGTTACATAAGCCGTGTTTATTATGGATAGGTTGTATATTATTCATATCCAGAATTATATAAATCCCTTAAACATTATTTTTAATCATCAAATGAGAATTAGTCTTTAATGGATATGATGGGGAATGAATCTCATCGCGTTCGTGGAGACGGTAATCCGTATGTACGCACAAGAAACAATATAATTCTTTTGATATTAAAATAATATATAATTGGATGTTATATCATATATACAGAATAATTATCATGTTATATTTTATTATTTATGTGAATTACACATCATTATTATGCCCATCCAAAATAATAATGTATTTAATAACAATTACACCGAGACGTGGAGACGGTAAGTCGTACGTACGCACGTATGGTGACATGTCATTCAAATGATAGATAGAATACTGAATATGGTTATAACATATTTATAATACCAACACAGTATATAAGAAAATACTGGAGTTATTATTTTATAATGGAAATAATAATGAAAGAAGAAGTTGAAGAAGAAAGGAACTTGAAAGAGGGTGGTGAAAACATTACCTCTTCTTCGGGTTCTTCCTTCTGATTCTATCTAAAGAGATCTTTAGGTTGACTTTCTGACTAAAGGAAGGCCTCTAAGATAAAGGGAGGATAGTCGAGAGGGTATTTTGGAAGAGGTTGTCTGAACCAAAAGGCTTTGAAGGTATGAATAATTGGTTAGAAGTGGTGTCCTTTTATAAGGGGGCAGGAGGGGATCTTTAGAAAAAACATAAAGTATTAATTTATAATAAATTAATATTCGATTTCTAATGGCTCCAAAGAGGATTATTAAAAGTATAAGGTGGGGATGGGTCACAATCCTTTCAAACAATAGATTTTAGATAGGTTTGGGTCATTATATTATCCTTATCCTCTAGTTTTATCTTTTAGTTAATTAGGTTGACATTTACCATGTCACTTTGTATTTTTATATAATATAGTTAAGAAACATACTATATACATCCAAGATACCCCCAAGTGGTCCATTAATGACACATCTATAATGATATAATTCCTCTGGCCGAACCTTTTACTTTTAGGAATATAATATTAATTAATAATATAACATTTGTTTTAAAAACTCATTTTTGTCAATTTTGATAATATTTAATAATTTTTTTTAATGTATTAAAAAATTTATTAATTAGAAAAAAATTGATTTAATAAATCATAACATGTCATATTAACCAATAAAATTCTTTTATGAAATCAAAACATCTAAATTATATTTATTTTCAATTTTTTAATACTAATTATTTGATTCTTTCATTAATAAGGAAAATACAGCATCATTATTGTGTCATAAATAAACTTAATTATTCAATGTCTAAAAATTATAAATAAAATACTATTATGTATGAAATACTTTTATATTTATAATTAATATTTATAGTCGAATATATAACCTATATAATCCTATATAAAAATTGTTTTTCTAAAAGATATATGTTTATGTTATTTTTGTATTCACTTTAACTTAAATAATATAAAGTGTCCTTATCACCTACAAGTGCCTCCACAGGGCCCCAAAATCGACCCAAAGATGCCCATGGTTGGACAGCTATCAAAAAATTGGTTTAGGACATGTTTCTGGGTAAATTAATATTATTATAATATTATTTATTTACCCTTATTTACCGGATTTACCCTTTAACCATGGTAAATAAAATATTTACCGAAGTAATTAATCAAAATGTATAAAAATAAGAGATACCTATTTACACAATTTGGAAATCCTGATTATAAATATGGAATCCATTTTTCCAAATTCAAAACAAAGAAGTGGCAGAAATTAATTTAAAATTGATTCCCGCTGTCAAAACAAAAGCGTGTTTTTAAGAAATAATAACTATCAAAAGATTGACACTTGTTTATGTCTGGTTTAATTGTTAAATTATATCAAAAGACCAACATTGTATTAAATAGTAAAAATATATTCATAATATACTTTAAAATCACTCAAATTCATAATTTATCACTATTAAGTATTTCGATTAAAAAAATTGTTTTTAATTAAAATTTAGTAATTTTCACTATTCATCAAAATATAAAAGTTATCCGAAAAGTACCAAAGTTTTACCCTAAGATAATTGTGGTATTTCGTAACAAAAAATGAAGTCCATTTTACTAACTTAAAAACCTAGAAGTTTCATTTATTAATTTAAAATCAATTCTTGTTGTCAAAACCAACAGATGTATTTTTAAGAAACAGTATCTATCAAAAGATTAACACTTGTTTATGTCCAATCTCAAAGTGAAAATAGATAAGCTGACCAGCATTGGATTATATTGTAAAAATATAATATATTTATACTTCAAAACCATTATATTTTATAATTTAACACTATAACTTATTTTGATTAAAAATGTTGTTTTCAGTTAAAATATAGTATTTTTTACTATTCACCAACATATGAAAGTTATTAGAAAAACACTAAAAATTTATTGAAACTAAATTCATATTTCCTGATTTTAAAGAAGAAGTTTATGTCTTCAAATTTAATATATAAAATATTCAAATATTGTATTTAAAAAGGGTTCACCATTAATAGTTGGTAAAAGTGCATTTTTGGAAAAATACTTCTTTTATCTATAAAAAATGAATTTATTCTTAGATTATATCTAAGAAACTCATAACTTGGATTCTAATATTATAAGGATTATATAAATTTCAATATTCAGTTAATACTACTCATAACCGCTTTGGAACAGCTGGGTTGTTAAGTTGTGGTGTGCTTGAACTCGGGGTTGTGTGTAGGGCAAATTATTGAATTATTTTGAAGAAATAACGCACTACGAAATCTTGGGGTGTTACATTCTTACCTCCTCCAATAAATTGTGTCCTTGAAATTTGAAATTGTTTTTTAAAATAAAAGGTCGAAAATAGAAGATACCTTTGTGGGAAAAACTACATAAAAAATATGGTTAATAAAATTTAGTCTTAATAATAGGAAAAGGGGAGTGAAAACGTCACCACAAAATTATGATCTAAATTATGAGAACATTGGTGGAAATTAGAGGCACATAATTGGAGGAAAAACATAAATATTTATAGGGAGTGATTGAGGTCATCAATCACAAACAATTATAGAATTATGGGCCTCAATGCCACCAATCTATTATGATTTAAAATACCATCAGTTCAACAAAACGTAAGGTATTTGGATAACACATTTTTTGTTTTAAGATTCATTACCTAATGTTTAAGAATTTCGTTCTTCATAGAATAAGATAAGAAAAAAAAGTATACTTGTCAAGTAGAGTTCCTTCCTTTAACTAATTCCTACCACAAACCCATCTTTCACTCTAAAAGATAATAGAACTTAAAAGATATATTCTATTTAACCTATTCATATAGGGTTCCAAAAAATAAATTTATAATTTATCTACCAGAAACTTTAAAAAAACTAAATTATTTAGTCCAGGACATCACGTGGGTCACTGGTAGGTGATACACCCTTGTCGCCCTTTCGTTGCGAGTTCAAATCTAACGGCCTTCCTGGTCGCGACGGGTTGTTGCCCGACCTCCGTGTTGTCCTTTTTATAACAATCCAAAAATAATCTTTAGAAATGATTTAACCTTAACAATGGTGTCAAATGTCAAATATAATCCATTCCATCCTTTAGACTTATCCAAATTACTTTTGTCAAAACTCACAGTCCAAAAATTATAAGGAAGGTAAATATAATGAAGAACTTTTTTTTCACGTAATAACATGTGAATACCTTCATCATGTATTATTTTAAAATATGGTAACACTCTGAATTACCATAAAACCTTATTGATTACATTCATTCTCCGTTATTACTTATAGAATATAAGATATATTCTTTATATAAAAAAACATCGAATATTCCAACAATGATGAAATAAAAAGACCATTAATCAGTTCCAAAGTAGTCTAGAATATCCAATATAATTTTTCCAAATAAACCATATGTTATTCCATAATTACTACCTCATAATCAAGACCGTATTAAGGATTACCTTTCCTTCAGCCATGTATTTTTAAAAAAGTTTAACTTTCTGTTGAGTAACTTTTCATATTACCATATAATATCAAATCCTCAATGAAATAGTACTGAAGTACAATCCTTATTTATCTCTATAATTCATATAACCAGTACATCATTGATACAACACTCAAATGAAATAATTCTTTAATAAACACATAAGAACACTAGTCATTCCTCTTCATTTGTGGTAGTATCATAACTTTATTATTATCTAATAGCATCATTTGGGGCATACTCTGATGATTTGAACATTTATTCACGTAGTGTCCCCAATCCTTACAGATGAAGCATTGTACATTTGAAACCTTTTTTCATACCCTCACAATCATGAACGTGGTGCCGCTTTTCTCCACACTTATAACACACTCCCATTCCCTTCAAGCATTTTCCAAGGTGATTCTTTCCACAGTTATCATATATGGGAAAATCCTTCTTTACCTTCTTCCCTTTATCTGTGATTTACTCTACCATCCTTTTCTTCTCTGGATTCCCTTCAAATCCATAGGACACTGAAATCTCTTTACTTATCTTATCAACACATGAAATTATTTCTTCATATGATGATAATACATGGGAGACTATTTCCCTTATAGATGTTGTCTTAATACCGTGAAAGATATGATACTTCTTACTATTTAGATCATATGTATTGTTGGAGTTCACATTCCTTCTACTGGGCGCCATTTATATACAATGGCATACACTAGATTAGTTTTTGAATAGCAATACCTAATCCCAAACTTGTAAAACACTCAACATCAATTAAACAGTTTATGGATATAATCTATAACCATTAAAATTCCTTCTTTGAGGAAGTATATACTCATAAACCCTTTATAATTATTTATAAAGAAAATGTGAATAATTATAAGAATATCCCCATGGGGTTTCATAACCATGAGTGAAGGAAGGCTTGTTGTCATGCACTAGTTCCCGTTCGAGTCTAGATTAAAGAGGTGTTTTTGGGATTTACCCATAGGTACATCTATGCCAGAGCCGCCCTACCTGCTCATATCCAGACAGGGATGTATTTCTTGGAAAACTCACAAAATCTCTACAATAACAAAATTCTAGGAAGTTCTCCTATACTAATCCTCAAAGTCTATCTTAGGGATATGTGCTCTAATTAGAGTTTATCTAAATCTAGCTTCCAAGGATTTTACTAAACTTCATCTGATACAAACTGTAACGCCCTGACCCCCGTAACCCAGAGTCGGTGCATTATTACATAACATTGGCATGATCACACAAGATCAACTTTTGAAAGACTGATTAGTTTAGTAGCCTTGGAAACACTAGATATATTCATAAGTCTTACATTACATCATAATGAGAAAAAAATATACAACACATCTTGTATTCATATCCCATTATACATTTCCTGCATTTCATTCATAAAATACTTCTTCACAACCTGGGAAAAATTAAAACATTGAAAGGGGTGAGCTCAGATGCTCAGTAAGGATAACAATATAGCGGAAACATTCATAAATAAACATAAACATTTAAGGCAATGTATAACTAAAACAAAAGCCTTTTAAATTTGAGCTTTAACATAATATAGAAAAGATAAAATGAAATAATTTCATTTACTTATTCACATGGATATTCTACTAGTAGAATAATCACATGAAATATTAATAACCACTTTCATAATGATGTAATGCATAATTCTAGACAATCATTACCACATAGTCAAGGCCTCGTGCCAAGACTACAATAAGATTATTCCAAGGCCTTATGCCAAGACACTAGTTTGTCTCATGAGACCTACCGATGCATCGAAGAGCTATAGAGGTCTCCACCCATCACTTACAAAGTCTAATTCATTCCTCATATGAACATGTTTAATCATAACATAAACATTCGTATTAAAACTGGCATACAAAATGTCAATGCTTTCTCCATAAACAATGAATGGTATTAAAATTACACATCCATAGTCAAACATAATACAAAACCATCAATGCAATATAGATGTTTCGTATCATAATAAATCATCTTAAAATAAGCATAAAACCATCAAAGGATGTTGACATAGATGAAATAAAAACTATTTGAGAGAAATAACTTTTTTTTGAAATCATTGAGAAGTCACACATTTATAAAGGATGTAATTAAAAAGATATTTTTGAATCAAAGTGCCCCATACCACTTTGAAACTTTTGAAATGAAATATCATTTCAATACATTCATGAATATATAAATAAATCCATAAAATTATTTTTAAAACATGGACATTAATTAAAAAGATTTAGAAAGATAAATCATTAAAACATTTAAAATTCTGATCTTGATAAAGAGTACCTTTCACAAATTATTAAAATATTCATTTTGAAACCATCTAAATGTCACATAATTATAAAATAAAAAATTTACATTTAAAATATTCTTATAATATTGTAAGGGAAGATTAGATAAATTTTATAACGGCGGAAAATAGCCGCACCCACCGTATAAGTTAAGAAAAAGACATTCTTACCATAATTTTGTCGAAAAGGTTAAAAAGGACCTTGTTTGGAAAATGACGGAAAGATTCCATTATAAAAATCTTATAAAAATTCAACAATGGTATAAATTACATTAACCCATAGTCTATAAAATAGTAAAATTTCTTGAAATTCATTTTTAAGAAACATGAATGTGATTGATAAAGAGCTCCGAGTAGATAATTACGTATAAACAATCTCAGATAAGGAAGAGATTGTGAAATAAACCTGTACCTTGAACTTTTCCTTGGTTGAGTGTAGGGTAACCTCCTGTATAATGGTGAAATAATTTTTATTAAATTATACATGAATCATATACATTAATATGATATCACATATGATCTTTTAACATTGGTTTGTTAATAATATCTTAGTATTATTGTCGTTTCGGGTGTTAACTTACCCGTTTAATTTTACGTGTTTTGTTACATAAGCCATATTTGTTATGGGTTGGTTTTATCTTATTCATATCCAGAATGATATAAAGTCCTTAAACATTATTTTTATTCCTCAAATGAGAATTATTTTTGAATGGATATGACGGGGAATGAATCTCATCGCGTTCGTGGAGATGGTAGTCCGTACATATGCACGAGCGACAATATCATTCTTTTGATATTAAAATAATATATAATTGGATGGTATATCATATATAAAGAATTCTTATCATGTCATATTTATTATTTATATTAATTACACATCATTATTATACCCATCCAAAATGATAATGTATTGAATAACAATTACACCACGACGTGGAGACGGTAGGCTGTACGTACGCACGTATGGTGAAATGTCGTTGCAATGATGGATATAATACTTTATATGGTTGTAAAATATTTATAATAACATCACAGTATATATAATTTTTTTGAGTTATTATTTTATAATGGAAATAATAAATAAAGAAGAAGTTGAAGAAGAATGGAACATGAAAGAAGGCGGTGAAAACATTACCTCTTCTTCGGGTTCTTCCTTTTGATTTGATCAAAAGGGATCCATATGTTGGATTAATGACTAAAGGATGGACTATAAAATTAATTTAGGATAGTTTAGAGGGTATTTGGGCAAAGGTTGGCCAAACCAAAAGGCTTCTAAGGTATGAAGAATTGGTTAGAAGTGGTGTCCTTTTATAAGGGGCAGGAGGGGCTCTTTAGAAAAAACATAAAGTATTAATTTATAATAAATTAGTATTCAGTTTCTAATGGAACCAATGTAGATTATTAAAAGTATAAGGTGAGTATGGGTCGAAAGATTTTCAACCAATAGATTTTAGATAGGTTTGGGTCATTATATTAACCTTATCTTTTAGTTTTAACTCTTAGTTAATTACTTTGACATTTACCATGTCACTTTGTATTTTTATATTATGTAGTTAATAAACATACTATATACATCCAAGAAACCCCCCAAGTGGTCCATTAATGATACAACTATCATGATATAAGTCCTTTTTCCGAACCTTAGATTTTTAGGAATAGAATATCAATTAATAATATGATATTTGTTTTAGAAACTCATTTATGTCAATTTTGACAATATTTAATAATTGATTTTTGATAAAGTCATAAAAACATTATTAATTAGAAACAAAATCATTTAATCAATCCTAAAATGTAATATTAAACAATAAAATTCTTTTATAATATCATAAATTTGAAATTATATTTATTTTAACATTACTAATACTATTTATTGGATTCTTTCATTAATAAATAAAATACTGCATCATTATTGTGTCAAAAATAAATTTAATTATTAAATCTATAAAAATTATAAATAAAATACCATTATGTATGAAATATTTTTAACTTTATAATTAATATTTATAGTCTAAAATATAAAATATATTACCCTATGTAAAAATTGTTTTGTTGAAAGATATATTCTTTTGTCATTTTTGTATTTACATCAACTTAATTAATATAAAGTGTCCTTATCACCAAAAAGTGGCTCCATGGGGTACCAAAATAGACCCCAAGATTACCATGGTCGAACATGTATCAACCAAAAGGTTTAGGACATGTTTTTGGGTATATTAATATTGTTATAATATTATTTATTTACCCCTATTTACAGGATTTACCCTTTAACCATGGTAAATAAAATATTTATCGAAGTAATTAATCAAAATGTCTAAAAATAAGAGCATACCGATTTACACAATTCGGACATCCTGATTCTAAATATGGAATCCATTTTTCCAAATTCAAAACACAGAATTGGCAGAAATAAATTTAAAATCAATTCCCGCTGTCAAAACAAAAGTGTGTTTCTAAGAAATAATAACTATCAAAATATTGACACTTGTTTATGTCCGGTTTAATTTTGAAATTATATCCAATGACCAACATTCTATTAAATGGTAAAAATATATTGTAAATATACTTTTAAACCACTCAAATTCATAATTTATTAGTATTAATTATTTCGATTTAAACAGTTGCTTTTAATTATTTTTTTTAATTTTCACTAGTCATCAAAATATAAAAGTTCTTTGAAAATACCAAAATTTCACCCTAAGCTAATTTAGATATTCGGTAAGCAAAAATGAAGTACATTTTACAAAATTAAAAACCTAGAATTTTCATTTATTAATTTAAAATTAATTCTTGTTGTCAAAACCAAAAGACGTATTTTTAAGAAACAATATCAATCAAAAGATTGACACTTGTTTATGTCCAATATCAAAGTGAAATTACTTAAAATGAATTTCATTGGATTAAATTTTAATAATATAATATATTTATACTTAAAAAACATTAATATTTATAATTTAACACTATAAATTATTTTGATTAAAAACGTTGTTTTTCAGTTAATATATAGTATTTTCCACTATTCACCCAAATATGAATGTTATTAGAAAAAAACTAAAAATTTATTGAAACTAAATTCTTATTTCCTGATTCTATATAAGATGTTTATTTTGTAAAATTTAATATATAAATGTTGCAAATATTTGATTTAAAAAGAGTTCACCATTAAAGGTTGTTAAAAGTTCATGTTTTTTAAAAATACTTCTTTTATCTAAAAAAATGAATTTGTTATTAAATTATGTCTAGAGACCTCCTAATATGAATTCTAAAATTATAAGGATTATATAAAGTTCAAAATTCAGTTAATACTATTCATAACCGCTTTGGAACGACTAGTTTGGCATGTCGTGGTACGCTTGAACTCGGTGTTGCTTGTAGTGCAAGTTATTGAATTATTTTTGAAGCAATAACGCACTATGAAATCATGGGGTGTTGAATTCATCCCCCCTTCAATAAATTTCATCCTTGAAATTTGAAATTTTTGTTTGAAAATAAAAGGTCGAAAATAGAAAATACCTTTGTGGGAAAACCCACATCCAAAATTGGGTTACTAAAATTTAATCTTAATAATAGGAAATGGGGAATGAAAAATCACCACAAAATTATGATCTCGATTAGAAGAACATTGGTGAAAATTAAAGACACATAATTGGAGGAAAAATGTAAATATTTATAGGGAGTGATTGAGGTTATCAATCACAAACAATTATAGAATTGTGGGCCTCAAATACACCAATCTATGATGATTTAAAATACCATCCGTTCAACAAAATGTAAGGTACTTGGATAAAACATTTTTGGTTTTATGATTCCTTACCTAATGTTTACGAATTTATTTCTTCATAGAATAAGATAAGAAACAAAAGTATACTTGTCAAGTAGAGTTCCATCCTATAACTAATTTATACCACAATCTCATCCTTCACTCTAAAAGATAATAGAACTAAAAAAATTCTATTTATTCTATTCGTATAGGGTTCCAAAAAATGAATTTATAATTCATCTACTAGACCCTTTAAAAAACATTATTCAGTCCAGGACATCACGTGGGTCAATGGTATGTGATACACCCTTGTCACCCTTTGGTTGCGGGTTCAAGTCTCGCGGCCTTGTCGGACGCGACGGGTTGTCGCCCGACCTCCGGGTTGTCCCTTTTATAAAAATCCCAAAATAATCTTCAGAAATTTATTAACCTTACTAATTGTATCAAATGTGAAATATAATGCATTCCACCATTAGACTTATAAAAATTACTTCTTTCCAAACTCACAGTCCAAAATTTATAAGGAAGGTAAATATAATGAAGATCTTTTTTTGCAACGTAATAACATGTGAATACCTTCATCATGTATTATTTTAAAATATGGTAACACCCTGAATTACCATAAATCCTTATTTATTACATTAATTCTCTCTTATTCCTTATAGAATACTAAATATATTAATTATATCCCAAAACATTGAATATTTCAACAATAATAAAATAAACAAACCATTAATCACTTCCAAGGTAGTCAAGAATATCCAATATAATTTATCCAAACAAACTATCTCTTATTCTAAAATTAACACCTCAGTATCAAGACCATATTAAGGATTACCTTTCCTTCACCCATGTATTTTCAAAAAAATGTTTAACTTGCTGTTGAGTCACTTTTCATAGTACAATAAAATCTCAAATCCTCAAAGAAATAGTACTTCAGTACAATCCTTATTCATCTCCATAATTCATATAACCAATACATCGTTGATACAACAGTCAAATTAAATAATTCTTTAATAACAACATAAGAACACTAGTCATTCCTCTTCATCTGTGGTAGTATCATAACATTATTATTATCTAGTAACATCATTTGAGGCATACTTTGATGATTTGAACATTGATTCGCCTAGTGTCCCCACTCATTGTAGATGAAGCATTGTACATTTGTAACCTTTTTCTCACCCTCTCAATCACGAACATGGTGTCCTTTTTCTCTATACTTATAACACACTCCCATTCCCTTCAAGAATTTTCCAAGGTGATTCTTTCCACAATTATCACATATGGGAAAATTACTTCATTACCATATACCCTTTATCTGTCCTTCTCTCTACCATCCTTTTCTTCTCTGGATTCCCATAAAATCCATAGACCTCTGAAATCTCTTTACTTATCTTATCAACACATGATACCATTTCTTCATATGATGATAATACATGAGAGACTATTTCCCTTCTAAATGTTGGCCTAATAATGTGAATGATATGATCCTTCTTACTCTTTGGATCATACGTACAGCTGGAGTTCACATTCTTTCTACTGGGCACCATTTCTATACAATGGAATACACTATATTAGTTTATGAATAGCAATACCTAATCACAAACTTGTAAAACACTTAAAAAATTTTAAAGAGTTTATGGATATAATCCATAACCATAAAAATGTCTTATTTGAGGAAGTATATACTCATAAAACCTTCATAATGATATGTAAAGAAAATGATAATTATCCTAAGCATATCCCCCAGGAGTGTCGTAACCACGAGTGCAGTAGGGCCTATTGTCATGCACCAGTTCCCGTTTGAGTCTAGCTCAAAGTGGTGTTTTCGGGGTTTTCCCCTAGGTACATCTATTCCAGAGCCGCCTCTACTTGCTCGTATCTAGATAGGGGTGTATTTCTTGGAAAACTCACAAAATATCTACAATACCAAAATTATAGATTTTTTTTCTATATTAATCCTCAAAGTCTGTCTTAGGGCTATGTGCTCTAATGAGAGTTTACCAAAATCTATCTTCCAAGGTTTGTACTAAACTTCTCTGATACCAACTGTAACGCCCGACCCCTGTTACCCAATGTTGGTGCATTATTACATAACATTGGCATGATCACACAATATGAAGTCTTGAAAGACCGATTAGTTTATCAGACTTGGAAACACTATATATATTCATATGTATTATATTACATCATAAAGAGAAAAAAAGCAACATCACATCTTTTCTTCATATACCCTCATAGATTCCCTGCACGTCATTCATAAAATACTTCTTCACACCATGGAAAAAATTAAAACATTGAAAGCGGTGATCTCAGATGCTCAGTAAGGATAACAAAATAGCAGAAACTTTCATAAATAAAAATAACCATTTAATAAAATTTATAACTAAAAAAAATCCTTTTAAATTTGAACTTCAAGATAATATAGAAAAGATAAAATGAAATAATATCATTTACTTATTTAAATGGATATTCTACTAGTAGAATAATCACATGAAATATCAATAACCAATTTCATAATGATGAAATTCATAATGCCAGACAATCATAACCACATAGTCAAGGCCTAGTGCCAACACTACAAATAACATTTTGTCTAGGCCTTGTGCCAAGACACTAGTTTGTCTAATGAGACATACCGACGCATTGAGGAGCTATAGCGGTCTCCACCTGTCACTTACTAAGTCCAATGCATTCCTCATATGAATAAGTTTAAACATAACATAAACATTCATATTAAAACTTTCATACGAAATGTCAATACTTTCTTCATAAACAATGAATGGTATGAAAATAACACATCCACAGTCAACCATATCACAAAACCGTCAATACAATATGGAAGTTTTGTATCATAATAAATCAACTTCAAATAATCATAAAATTCATCAAAGGATGTTGACATAGATGAAATCAAAACTATTTGATAGAAATATCTTTTTTTGAAATCATTGAAAAGTCACATATTTATAAAGGTAGTAATTTAAAATAAATTTTTAAAACAAAGTTTCCCATAATACTTTAAACTTTTAAAAAGAAATATCATTTCAAAAAATTCATGTACATATAAATAAATCCTTAAAATCATTTTGAAAACATGGAGATTAATTAAAAATATTTAAAAGATAAATCTTTAAAACATTTAAAATTATGATCTTGATAAAGAGTACCTTTCACAAATTCTTAAAATATTAATTTTGAAATAATTTTAAAGTCACATAATTATAAAATAAAAAATTTAGTTTCAAATTATTCTTATAAGATAGTAATATAATCTTAAACAATTTTTATAACGGCAGAAAATATCCACACCCACCGTATAAGTTAAAAAAAGATATTCTTACCATAATTTTTTTCGAAAAGGTTAAAAAGGACCTTGTTTGGAAAATGACGGAATGATTCTTATATACAAATCTTATAAAAAGTCAACAAGGGTATAAATTACTTTACCCCATAGTATATAAAATAGTAAAAATTACTTGAAATACATTTTTAAGAAACATGGATGTGAATGATAAAGCGGTCCCAATAGATAATTACATATAAACAACTTCGAATAATGAAGAGATTGTGAAAAAAACCCTTACCTTGTACTTTTCTTTAGCTGAGGGTAGGGTAACGTCCTGTATAATGGTGAAATAATTTTTATTAAATTATAAAATAATCGTATACATTAATATGATATCATATATGATCTTTTATCATTTCTATGTTAATAATATCTTAGTATTATCGTCGTTCCCGGTGTTAACATACTCATTTTCATTTACGTGTTTTGTTACATAAGGCATGTTTGTTATGGATAGGATGTATCTTATTCATATCCAGAATGATATCAAGTCCTTAAAGATTATTTTTAATCATCAATTGAGAATTAGTCTTGAATGGATTCGATGGGGAATGAATCTCATCGCATTCGTGGAGACGGTAGTCCGTACGTACGCATGAGCGACAATATCATTCTTTTTATATTAAAATAATATATAATTGGATGGTGTATCATATATAAATAATCATTATCATGTTATATTTATTATTTAAACGAATTACACATCATTATTAAACCCATGCAACATAATAATGTATTGAATAACAATTTCACCCCGATGTGGAGGCGGTAGTCCGTACGTACACACATATGGTGACATGTCGTTCAAATGATGGATAGAATGAGGAATATGGTCGTACCATATTTATAATAAAATCACAGTATATAGAATATACAGGATATATTATTTTATAATGGAAATAAAAAATAATGAAGAAGTTGAAAAAGAAAGGAACTTGAAAGAGGGTGGCGAAAACATTACCTCTTCTTGAGGTTCTTCCTTTTGATTTGATCAAAAGGGATCCTCACTTTGGATTTATAACTAAAGTAAGGTCTCTATGATAATGGTAGGATAGTTTATAGGGTATTTTGGGAGAGTTTGGATGATCCAAAAGGCTTTTATGGTATGAAGAATTTTCTAGAAGTGGTGTCCTTTTATAAGGGGGAGGAGGGGCTCATTAAGAAAAACATAAAGTATTAATTTATAATAAATTTATATTCAGTTTATAATGGATAAAAAGTGGATTATTATAATTATAAGGTGGGTATGGGTCAAAATCCTTTCAACCAATATATTTTAGATAAGTTTGGATTATTATATTAACCTTATATTTTAGTTTTAAATCTTAGTTAATTAGTTTGACATTTACCATGTCACTTTGTATTTTTATATTATATAGTTAATAAACATACTATATACATCCAAGCAACCCCTAAGGGGTGAATTAATGATACACCTATCATATATAAGTCCTTTTTCCGAACCTTATATTTTTAGGAATAGAATATCGATTAATAATATAATAGTTGTTTTAAAAACTCTTTTATGTCAATTTTGACAATATTTAATAAGTGATTTTTGTTAAAGTCTTAACAAATTTATTAATTCTAAAGAAATTCATTTAAGAAATCCTAACATGTCATATTAACCAATAAATTTTTTTATGAAATCAAAACTTTCAAATTTTATTTATTTTTACATTTATAATACTAATTATTTGATTCTCTCATTGATAAGGAAAATACTGCATCATTATTGTGTCAAAAATAAATTTAATTATTCAACGTCTAAAAACTATAACTAAAATATAATTATGTAGGAAATAATTGTATCTTTTTAATGAATATTTATAGTTGAAAATATAACATATATAACCCCATGTAAAAATTGTTTTACTAAAAGATATATGCTTGTGTCATTTTTGTATTTACTTTAACTTAATTTATATAAAGTGTCCTTATCACCTACAAGTGGTTCCATGGGGTCCCAAAATCGACCCAAAGATGCCCATGGTAGGACATGTATCAACAAATAGGGGTAGGACACGTTTTAGGGTAAATTAATATTAGTATAATATTATTTGTTTACCCTTATTTACCGAATTTACCCTTTAACCATGGTAAATAAAATATTTACCGAAGTAATTAATCAAAATGTCTAAAAATAAGAGATAACTATTTACAAAATTTGGACATCCTGATTATAAATATGGAATCCATTTTTAAAATTTCAAAACACAGAAGTGGTAGAACTTAATTTAAAATCAATTCCCGCTTTCGAAACAAAAGCGTGTTTTTAAGAAATAATAACTATCAAAAGATTGACCCTTGTTTATGTCCGGTTTAATTGTGAAATTATGTCCAATGAACAAAGTTTAATTAAATGGTAAAAATATATTCTAAATATACTTTAAGACCACACAAATTCATAATTTATCACTATTAATTATTTTGAATAATAATGTTGTTTTTAATTAAAATTTAGTCATTTTCACTATTCATCAAAATATAAAAGTTATCAGAAAAGTACCAAAATTTCACCCTAAGATAATTTTGATATTCTGTAACAAAAAATGAAGTCCATTTTACCAAATAAAAAACCTCGAAGTTGTAATTATTAATTTAAAATTAATTCTTGTTGTTAAAACCAAAAAGCGTATTTTTAAGAAACAATATCTATCAAAAGATTAACACGTGTTTATGTCCAATGTCAAAGTGAAATTACTTAAACTGACCAGAATTGTATTATATTGTAAAAAAATAATATATTTATAATTCAAAACCATTAAAATTTATAATTTAACACTACAAATTATTTTGATTAAAAAAGTTGATTTCAGTTAAAATATAGTATTTTTCACTATTCACCCAAATATGAAAGTTATTATAAAAATAATAAAAATTTATTGAAACTAATTTATTATGTCTTGATTCTGATGAATAATTTTATCTTGTCAAATTGAATATATAAAAGTTTAAAATATTGTATTTAAAAAGGGTTTACCATTAAATGTTGGTAAAAGTGCATTTTTTGAAAACTACTTCTTTTATCTGAAAATATGATTTTTTTTACATTATTTCTAGGAAACTAATAATATGGATTCTAAAATTCTAATGATTATATAATGTTCAAAATTTATTTAATACTATTCATAACTACATTGGAATAGCTAGTTTGGTAAGTCATGGTGCGCTTGAACTCGGTGTTGGGTGTAGTGCAAGTTATTGATTTATTCTGAAGAAATAACACACTATGAAATCTTGGGTTGTTACAGATAATATTGTAGTGAAATAAAATCTCAAAAAATAATGAACCAATAATATACAAATAAAAAAATATGTATAGTAAATTAATTATATAATAATATAATTCAATTATAATATTTGTGACTCAATAGAAGAAAATTTATTTAGCACAAACCCTTACCTTGATCTTGATTCATTCTAGGAATGCACCAAAATATTTAATAATAAAATTATATTTATTAGATAATATCTTTTAAGAGATATTATTCTATATTTAATTTAATATTTTCAATTTATTATAATTTTTTAATTATTTATTTTATAGTTGTTTCTTTGTTTTTGAGGAATTTATATCTATGATGGCTTATTTTGGTTATTTTAATGGTAAATGACTACCATTCAATAATAAATGAAATACATTATAAAACCACTACATAAAATACCAACCGTTAATTTTTTTAAATTATCACAATATTATTATTTATGTTCCCATATTCCTCCAAGATATATAGGTATACAATTATTCTAGTATGTGGCGGAACAAACCCAATCATGAAAATGATACATCTTATTAGATGATAATGGATAATTAAGTGCATAATATCATTATAATAGTAGTAAAATGGGATTATTTTGATGATTATATGGGTTTGAATAAATTTTTAGGTGGTTGGGATAAATAATGAATGTTAATTTGAAAACAAAATGTTACTTCATGGAGGCAGTTGTTCATAAAACACATGGTAAATAATATCTTTTTCCAAGCTTGTGGAATGGAATAAATAATTATTGTTATATAAATATAATTAATCATCTATAAACTATTGATACTGATCTAATTGTATTATTGTGGTTACAGTAGTTTTGTAAGAGAAGTATTAATAATAAAATGTAATTCCTAAGTAATACTAAATTTATTTCCATGAACATTAAATTAATTCTATTTATTAATTAAAAGATTATCACCAATAATTTATGAAATATTTTAATTAAAATGAAATATGATTTAAGATGGTGAATAATGATAGATTCTTATAAGGGAATTGGTGTTTTATGAAGTGGGTAATAGTCCCATTTTTATGTGTTGATAGGGGAACTATTATGAATAGTCTCTACTTTTCAATTATATCGTTATATAAATAATTTTTCAATGAAAATAAAAGATCCAATTAATTATGTTTACAGTGTTCTTAGTTCAATAAATCCTTAACTATAAATTCCTAGAAATTTTAAAAACATTCTATTAATTTTTAAAAAATATATTATTAAATTTTATATTTCTTGTTTTTAACCTCGTAAATTGTTTTTAAATAAGTAATATTTATTTTATTAATATTATGATGAAAAATGAAATACCAAATATTTATGTTCAACAGATAAGTTTATTCTCTATTTAATTAAAATAAATATTAAAATATAATAAGTTAACATTTAGATTAAAATATTTTTTTTATTACTATTTTTTTGGAAAGATATTGATTTAGCTGTTGAGTGTTATAATATTATTTCAATTTAATTAAAAACTTAATTGGTGAAAATTTACCTAAATATAGTTTTAAAAATTATATTAATTTTTATATATAGAATATATTACTTTATTTTATTAGATTAATAATTTCACAAAATTAAGTAAATAATTCTTTGAAAACAAATATTATACCATTTACATGGCCATTGACATTAATTATAGTAATCATAACTTTACACCCAAATATATTATAGAACATTTTAAATAATATTATGATTATGATGTGAAATATTAGATCCATTTTTTGGATTTAATTTATACAATTTATAAAAACTACATTTTAAAATAAGTAGATTTATCTTTTTTATATTAAAATATTACTTTTATACCCCAAATGATAAGCATTATTTTCATAAATAAAAAATTGAAATATTAAATTTTTATCATAAAATTAAAATTTTTATATATTAAAAAAATATTTAAAATAAAATTTGATTCATTCATTTATTATAAAAATGTTATAAAATTCACTATTATAACTATATCGGTTTTTAATAACAACACAAACAAACACATTCAAAAAATACCAGATATTTATTATATGATATGTATTACATTATAAATTCCTTATATGAATTTGTTTTATCTAATTAAAATTATCAAATTTTAAATTTATTTTTTTTAAATATGTAATATAAGCAAAACTATTTTCTTAAAGTGTCTTTATTTTTCATTCAAAGTCAATTCGTGAAACACGAAAAATACATGTGATAAATAAAACATTTCATTGTTAATGAAAAATTCCTTTCATAATATTATATAGTTACATTTCCCCTCATGATCTTCATGAAATATAAAAGAAGAGTGAATCATCTAGTGGTATTCGAGGGTGGTGATTCCACATAAATATAAGTATACTAAATTTCTAGTATGATGAAATTATCTCAAATTTGATTTCACTCCTTAAAAAATTGTATAAATTATACTACATATTATTATACAGAAAACCATAAAAATAAAATTCTGTTAAAGACATGAATAATGATCATCGTATGTATGAATTTCAGACCACTATTCTATTTGTTTCATTCATAAATTTCATAATACATTTACTTTTTTTGGTACCCTCTAATTTAGAGGATGTATTATTATGGTTAAATATTATTTTAACTTATCATGGATTTATTTAAGAGAGATGTTTCATAAACTACATGATTAAAAAAATATTTTTATTGAATATAATTAGTGAAATTTCATGTTATTAGAAAACATCACTCAGAGATTTGAAAATTTCAAAGGGATTGAAGAATTATAACATCCCACTATTATTTTGCGGTATAAAAATATATTCATTTTTTCAATTATTTATTTATTGATCCTTTTTTTTATGTTGCTACTGTTAAGTGGGTTTTATATTATTAAAGGGTTTTTGTGGGGTGTAGACTCAAGCCTCTAAACAATAATGTTGTTGGATTTCCATCAATTGACTAATGATGGTGACTAACCATCTGGTGGATGATGGATATGGATAGAAATTTTTTATTTAGTGATAGACTCACTGGTGCATTACCCCAAACATGTTGATTGGATAGGTAGAGTGCATGCATTATGCCAACACCCACTAGATAGATAGCTGGTATCCGTGGGCCATACAAACACCCACGGGCCAACAACTGGTGTTCCAATAGCTCGCTGATGTAATCAATCTAACCCTACTTTGTAAGGGTTGTATTACATTTTTATACAATAAAATAAAACTTTTACTTCATAATCATCCACACTCAGTCCTTAATCATCACACTCAAAATAGTAGGATGGCTTGGGAGATCTTTTTCATTCATAAAAAAAATTGATTGTGGATTGATGTTCTAATCAAAGCCATGGACCATTATTGGCACATCGATCAACATTTTGGTCAAATATATGCTTCTTTGTTGGATATATATATCAATTATATTAATGATTGGTTATTATTTATCCAAGTGACTAACTGTATTTAGTCTGGATTAATCATTGAATTGAAGGTTCTTGTTTGAATATCCAATCCACATGGTGACATATTTTAGATACATGGTGTTAATAAATTAATTTTTCTTCCTTAATTATAGTAAGTACTAATTTTATAATTCTTGATTCATAATTATTTATTTAGTATCCATCCCAAATTATTTTGATCCATAGGTTACCTAGGATTGTCGCTCTATATGAGTGTTGATATCCCATGTTTTTTATGGTTGGTGGCATAATTAATTTTTTTTGTATTATGGAAATTTATTTCGTAATCATTTATATTGGTTTATAAATTTTTGAAAAACCCACTTTATAAATTTATATTGAATATGGATTATTTAATGGTTTTAAATTCATTACATATGAAATATTTTATTTTTGGAAGAGCTTTTTGAAAATGTATTTCTCCCATGGTGGTTTTAAGGGAAATTGTTTAGTAGAGTGATCTATATATTTTTAAGGATGAATTTAACTATAAATGGTTTATATATGGTACAAAAATATATGATCAATAATGAGTTAGGGATCCATTCATGGGGATGAAAAATATCTACCTAATCATGTTTTATTTAATTAATCTTGGATCGAGTTTTTCAATGATGTGTGATAGATACACTCCTAGGAGTGAAATATAACACATTATACCTATTTATCTAATATAATGTGCTCAAAAGGTGTTATACTTATCACAAGAAATTGTTACCTGATCCTTACTAATCATGAATTAATTTTAACATAGGGGAGTTGTTCTTATTTTTGAATTTTTTTTGGATGGTAATAAAATTTATTTGGAAACAGGATTCCTAGTATGTTTTGTAAATTGTGAAAAGGGTTCATTTTGAACTTTTCAAATTGAACTATTTAAAATTTTGTCTCATTCCATATCATTTTGTACCTGATAATTCTTATTTTACTTTATATATTCTTCTTATGAAATACTAGGTGGGATCCAACTGTGCAACGTTTTCTCACACTATGTCTACACCATTGAGAGCATCTATATCATATTTTCTCCAATGTAGGTAAGGGAAGGGAATCATACGGTGGATTTATTATTTCAATGTATGAGAGTCTTGTGGTTCTATAGATTATTTGGAGGATAGTTTTTAATTCTATAATTTCACATTGGTTAGGTTTTGTGGATTTGGAACCTATTTATCCTTTATTTTGATTCTCTCTATCGGTATGATTCATTGATTATCTTCTTAGTTTAGATAAAGGAGTGTGGGAACTTATAGTCTATTTTGTGAGTGGGTTCTTATTTATTTCATGTTGGGACTTAAGATAGAAATGGTGGTTGGGAACTTTTTGTTTTTTAATTTATGGTGATTAAATCCCAATATTATTTTTACTATTCCTATTTGAAATTTGAATGAACTCTCTTATTTTATGTTGGTATTTAATCTTATATATCATGTTCATTTGTATCCTTTTGTTTTTTATTTATTTACCCTGAACACTCGAATACTTCTAGTGATTCCATGGGAGATTAATTCTTATTAACCTTGTTATAAGAACCCTCCAGTTGACTAGAATTTATCCAATGAAATTAGGAGTGTTGTATGAGCTATGGAAAAAGGTGTGGAAACAATCCATGTTATTGATTATGTGTTGGAACCATGAAGGGATAAGGATATGAATCATCTTCCATAGTTTCTTCTTCCAAACCCATGATCATTATAAAGGATTAATGATCCTTTTTATTTTTATAACGTATATTTTAATATTTAAATTCATTATGAATTCCTAAAGACCAATGATCTTATCAAGTGGAGGTGTGTCGTTTTCAATCATAAATTTCTATGTAAAAGGTGGTCAGACTCATTTGTAGGGTAGAATAAATATGGAGTATTTTGGTGGAAAGGATTCATGTAAATATTTAAAAAGGAATACTACTGAGATTCAATGATCATAGAAAATAATATTTAATGTTTATAAAAAATTTTCAATGGAATTATATAGTGATGGATTACAGAAACAATATTTTCAGATATCTTTTCCCATGTGCGGTTATGTATAATGAGAATATGTGGTCTCATTAATTTCATTTGGGAATTTTACCTAATAACTAATTATTTTTCTTCATGGAAAATCATTCCCCAAATACTAATGTCATTGTTATATTTTTGGTAATTTAGATTTACTTAATTGGAAATTCAGGGATAACAAAAGTTTCATATATTTTTTGTGGTATCTCTAGTTTATATTTTAAATTGAAGTGGATGATGAGTGTGTTTTATAGCGGGATCAATAGTTATTCTTCTAAAAAAACATTTCTTACAACATTATCAGTGGTTAGTGGCTGGTATTTTTATTACTATAGCCTGACAATGAGCATGAATCTCTTTGGTTCCATGCTGTTTAATACATTCAAATCATATTGATTTTATGTTCACTAGAAGAGTTTATATCCAAATTTTGATTTTCCATGATCTGTTATAGGAAGGGGGAATCTAGTGGTTCATAGGTGTTGGCATATGATTTATAAATTGTTGGGTTAGAACCCCATGTATAACAACTAGTCCTGGATCACTTGGTCTTTGAAAATATCATGCATGGCCTCATACATGCATTTTCATATGTTACTGGATTCCGACTAGTAGTGACGTAATATGGAGGAATCCTTGGTAGACTATAAACTATATAAGATTTAAAAAAATATCCAAACATCTATATAATATAAAATAATTGTAAGTAGAAAACCATAACATATCATTTTTAAAGTATGAAATTTGAAATATTATAATATAAATTAACCAATTAACTAGTCATGCCCTTGGTCAAACACTTACATGATAGAGAAGAATGAAAATATTATAGGAACTTCACCCACTTCATTCCACATAACATTTACGTCACTAGACACATAGACCACTATCCAACTATATAATCAAACTAAGGTCTTAACCCAAACTGTACCTATATAAAATGGGGGGAGCTCAATTACCCATGTTCCATGGTCATTCTATCATAGTGTGAGTATAACACATTTGGGTGACACCCACATAATCATATAACCAACTAGTATATGTAGTGTACAATCATGTTGTAAAAAAATATAAAAAAAAATATGAAATATATAAACTACTCAACAGAAAAATATAATCACTCTGTCATATTATGAAACAGAAAACCACATACTGATTAGACAGGTTCTCATCAATACTACATGAACATTTACCATACATTCCAAACTCCATACAGAAATAATATCAACCATCCAGGTAGGACATATCCACCCATTTATGGGACTGTACAAAATATTATTGACATATCCAAATGGATGGTAAAATAAATTATATGACTAATGGACATCTAAAAAATTCCACTATGGAGGGATATTCCATATGGATCGATCTATAACCACCTACTTGAATATTCCCCCTTAATGAAATTTTCCATTGATATGTGATCGATCCCACAATATGGGATTAACCAAGAAGATAAGAACAATGTATAACACATTTCCATCAGGGGAATAGTCCATATAAATCAACCTTCATGGTCAACTATAGATGAAAATGAAACAAAAAATAAATAAATATATATACATATATTATATTTAATATAAAATATACTTGTGTAACTGGAAATAGTCATAGCCATCACTAATACACATGTAATAAAACATCAAGCATAGGTCCCATGGGATCTACGTGAACATTATAAGTGATCATGTATTAAACAATGGTTTCAGAAGCAACACACATGTGAAAATGGATCAAACATTATCTCATGGGTTACACACCCACATGTGTCGAGAACAACTAACATGATAATAGTCAAACATTGGATATCATAATACAAGAAAAAATCCATCACACAAGGTAAAACATATCCTTTGGGAAACATTCAGTTCATTATTAATAATCATTGAA
Organism: Viscum album; assembly: GCA_963277665.1. Classification (NCBI taxonomy): domain Eukaryota; kingdom Viridiplantae; phylum Streptophyta; class Magnoliopsida; order Santalales; family Viscaceae; genus Viscum; species Viscum album. The sequence continues at coordinate 1,534,324,958 of OY728121.1, read as the reverse complement.
TTTTTCGTTAAATTGCATTCCTTATCTAATTCATCCTAGAAATAGGTCTCTCATTTTACAATAGTCATCTTTCCCCTAATTTATTCAAACATAATGATCATTAAATAAACATTCAATTTTTTTATGAATAATAATGTATAATGGAATGGAAAATTCAACTAGGATAGAAAATCTAATACCATATTCCAATTAAAGTGATTTAGAAAATAAGGTATACCAGAATGGAAAACCTTCCTCAAATTAAATAAAATCTCATTTAATAATATATTAGTATATTTATTCATGTTTTCTATGTTTATTATTCCTTTATCGATCTGCAAGAGATTCTATATCTAAGAAAACAATTCTATATAATTAATTTTTTTTTAAAATTTTAATAAATTAAATGATTATAAGAAAAGACAAATTCAATGGTTAATTGAATAATTTTCAAAAGACATACAGGAAGCCTCCACCTAGCCAGAACCTTGAATAACTGTCAAGGGTAGTTTTATATCAAAAATATGACATCATTTTTTAAAAAATAACTATCAAACTTCAATAAGATGAATCCATAATTAATATAACTAAATTTTATCCATTTAATTATTACAAACCAATCAATATATCTTAGAAATATTATTTTCTATTAGAGTTTGATCCACTCAAACCACATATATGATTATAAGATAAGAATAATGAACAAATAAATTCATTTTTATGATGGACATCACAATTTATATAGACCAAAACCATAACAAAATTTATCAAATGACATAACAATATAGAAACTCACTATAGTTGTATTAAATCACTCTCAATAAACCTCATGTATCCATTTTGTTTAAAATCCCCATAGTTTTTAGATAATTCCACCGTGATCTAATATAATTTTATACAATTATATATCTATAATTATTCCAAATAAAAATAAATGACCAAAATCATAATGTATAAGGGTGGTTCCAATAGAATAATAAACTCAATGGATCTCAAGGGATTATACACACCTTGATGGATGGTAAGGATATATACCACTATATGATGAAGTAGGTAATAATAGTCAATTTTTAATAAAGGATTCCATATGAATTCATCATTGACACATATCTAGATACACCCAATTTCAATGGACACCCTTATTTTTAGGATTTTCGAGGTGCAAAAAGAATTTACCCTCAAAATGTTGATCGAAGGAATTACTTCAAGAGCGGGATCCTGTTTGGAAAATTCCAAAATGATCCTATTTAATCCCTAATGCACTAATACACATTGGTGATCCTATTTTCCATCAGCTACCTTATGAATTTTTATCAGCTAGATAGTGAGAGATATGGGGAAACATGGATACTTCCCACTAATCCAATTATCTGGTAGAGGAAACCAACAAGATGGATTTGTTTCAGTATTATAGCTAGTTCATTATTCTCTATCATACTCGGAAGGTATGATTCATCTCTTAGGAATTAAATCAATTCAGAAAACACCCCTATTAATGGAATTCAAACCAAAATCACTATATTTTACAACAAATTTCCTAATGTGATCATGGAATTATATGAAATCCCAAAATTCCCTTGAAAAATCATAATTCATAATGTTGTGATTAATTAAAATATCACATTCATTGCACTTCTCTTCCTTGAGATGTCATGATAGCTCATGAAATACATTACATAATCTTCCTTGATCATCATCCATATTGATTCCATGAAATATTTTCCACAAATTTAAAATCATCATATAATGGAAAATCTCATTTATAAATACACTTCACTGTATAATTATGTTAATCCAATAAAAAACACATGAAGTTGAGATAAAATCTCACAATTATCCAACATCAAGACCTTGGTCAGCACTCCAAAAATCATAGCATTTTTCAGTGAATTTCCCTGATTCATTTTCAATAAAAAAATTTCTTCAATTCATATGACTCACCATAGAGATCACGACGATAAAAATCCAACAACACACCTTGTGTGGTTAAATTCCAAACTAATTGACTAAATGTAAGACATTGGTTATAGAGTCAATTAATGTTGATAATAATAACTCATTACAAGTTTTTAACTAAACCAAAAAGTCTCAATCAACCAATGATACCCAAACACACAAATATTTACAAAAATCACGTTCTTATTCATGACCACCCTAATCACACCCATTATGATGAGCTCCATGTGATTCTAATAGAAATAATTAATGTTCTAGGAAAATTAATAGTCGGTAGTCTTCAATCCAACTACCTACAAAGGTACATTAATTAAAAAAACAAACACCAAATGACGCAGACAATAAAGATTCCTCAATTCTCAGAGGAATCTATCATTTAGTCAAACATTATTACCAATGTATTAACACACTCTGAAGGAATTATCTAGTTGATTGATCAACCACTTACACTCTCTCCAAGGTTCTCAACTGTGAACAATTGCAGCAATTATATTGCTCCCTCTTAGCCCACATAAAATTTTCTCCCCCAAGCATACAACCCAGATCTTGTATATATCTTATATTGCATGTTAATCAAACATTTGGTTTACAACACTGAACATGTAATGACCCAGAAAAATTCCATGTAATTGTTTTAAATTATTTGGTATTATTAAGAGTCTGCAAAAATTGACACCTCTTGATTATGAGGCCCGGTGTGCTTGGTATGAATTTTTGATATTTTTAAAGGTACATTCAGTAAATGCATGGATGCTGTTTTATATCATTGGAACCTGTTCTTGGATTAAAAATATGAGAGTACCAATATTCTCTTAACAGAGGCTTAACATTGACCACATTGGTCGGGTGAAAAAGTTAATTTTTATGAAATTGAAATGAAATAATAAAATAACATAAGATTTGTTATTTTATTTATTTTTTCTTACGACCTATTAAGAGGTGGTGGAGCGAATTTATAAGGTTGTCAGATATTTAATATGGGATATAAAATTCCTAGTTACTCTTTGGTGGCATAACCACCCATCATGTAAATAATGTTGAACATTAATTACTTCAATTAATGAATCTCATTAATTACATGGTTCATTACTCACCATTTTCCCCCTCTCTTTAAATGGGGCTCAAGGTAGACTTTTTGGCACAACTTCTTTAAGTGAGGAACATCTGGCGAAGTTACATGATACCTTCCACTGACAGAGACAAATGCTCGGGCAGTAACCAACTAGGATCAATGAATGCCGAAAACTTCATTAAACGTGGAATCTTCTTCCACCACCGTGATGTCTCCAATGAATCATGAGGTAGGGGGTTTCAATTAATTAATTAAATTCCCACAATTTATCTCCATGTTCATGAATTTTCGAGTGGTCATTGTGGGTAATTTAAAGGGGGTTTATCAATATTTTTTTCTGATGTATAAATTACTCCCACTTGTTACCATGATGTCGTGGAGTGTGTGGGATAAAAAAAATCCCAGTCCCTCTACTACTTGTTTCCATTGTGTTCTTCAGAGGAAGGTTGTTCCAGGTTGAAAGAACCTTGAAACCGAGAGGCTCGTAATGACGATGGCATCCTGAGAAGACCGTAGGAGCATCTGGAAGGAAGAACAGACCACTAGAGCTCACCCGGTGGCAAGAGTAAGATTCGCCATTGTGGCGGCACCGGCGACCAGTTCCAGTGGAGAAGGCGGCAAGTGGTTCTTGCCGACTGCGGAGAAGGGCTGTGCTACTCAGTGCCAAAACGAACCGAAGGGGTGACCGATGTGGGCTAGCCGCAGAGACAGTGAGGCAATGCGTTGTCGCACACCGTGACTACGAATCCATGGTGATGGAGGGACCCAATAACTGTGGGTCCCATAGGTGATGATGCGAGGACACCTGGTGCCACCAATAAAGGATCTGATAGGCTCTTTTGAGCAGTTTGGTAGGTAGACTGTGCGACCCCCATGCGGGTCACACTAGCCAGGGGCAGTCTGCGGGCCAGCAGGCCGAGCCTGTCCTGGCCCAGCCCAACCGGGCCGTCCCAAGACAGTTTGGGCTGGGGCGGGTTGGACGCTGACCCGGTCAGGTCAAGCTGGGTCGTCTCGGGATTGGTCAGTCCGAACAGTTCGGGCCGAACCTGGACCCATTCTGGCCCAGTTACACCTATATGACTGGATCTTGTGAACTAAATGTCTATTTTATGAACCGTCAATGATGCTAGGATCATTAGAGAAAGACCGTAATTTCGAGATAGTCAACAATATATTTAGATAATGATAGACTATGGCTGGTTTGGATCGACCCCAAATCCAACCAGGCCCTCACCAATAAAATGCCAATAACATACAGACCAAGTGTCTTGTTGACGTGCCGTTTGTTGTGTTGTAACCCTAATAACATGACAGATTTTGGGGTATCTTCTTTGTGTGACATAACACTTGTTTAATTTCAAATAGTTGATTGAGGAGCAGGATCACTCACAATAAAGCGTACTACAAGTGGGAATCATGTTACTACCTAAGACGTGAAGAATGGAGAGAAATTCTGTTTAAATCAGCACCTAGTGATTCTATGTGAATTAGAACTGAGTGATTTTATGTGAATATGCACCCAACGATCTATGTGAATCAGTTCCCAATGATTCTATGTGAATTAACCCCATGTGATTCTGTTTGAATCAGAACCTAGAGATTCAGTGTGAATCAACACCTAGTGATACTGTGTGAATCAGCCCCATGTTATTCTGTATGAATCAATACCTATCGATCATATGTGGGTCTTGGAGGGGTTAGTACTTATCGATCCTGTATGGGTCATCACCAGTTCTTCTTCATATATTAAGATGATCTAGCCCTACAGATACTCTTTTGTACTACGGTACCTTAGTTATACCTGGTTTGAGCGGTGTCTTCTTCTTTGTGTTTTATGATTGAGATCATGATTTTTTTATTCCTATGTGGAATTCTGAGAGTCCTTTGGGGGTCTCAGGGTCCCTACTGAGTATTTTTATACTCACCCATGCACAGGTTTCACCAACACCTTGTTCTGTCTTGTGCAGAAGACGGGAAACCATGACTACGATTCAAGGTGCTAGGACATGAAATCAGTGACAATTGATGTGCAGATTAGTGGAGAATATTTTTACCTACCCATCAGGTAGGATACATTGTTGACGATCTCAGAAGTTGTTTTCTATTTTCAGTTTTAGTTGTACATTTTTTGTGTGTCTTGTATTCTGGTCCCTTTACATTCAGTACACACTTTTACTACTGCAGTTTTACTTTGTGGTTACATCTTGTTGTGTTCTTGGGTTGTGTGTTTGTGTAGGTTTGAATGAAATTCCATCATGTTTTAGGGATACGACATTCCGGTGATAGTCTCCAACAACTGGCCAATGGAAGGTGCGGTTGGGGTAGTTACGGCCCAGGCCCTGGGGGATGGGTCGTGACCAAGTGGTATTAGAGGAGCATGTTCTACCGAAGAACAAGGACTCTGATATTTTTAATGGAGAAATAGTGATAAGTGTTTTGAGTGTGGTTTACAGTTCGGGGAGTCCAGTGTTGGTGTGGTGGCTGACGTATCCATACACCAGGACCCTGAATTCAGATTTCTTACTCGGTACATGAAAACAAAAATTGCGTGTGTTTTGAAAATGTTTTTACTTGGATCTCATTAGAGACGGCTCATCCAGTTTAACATATTTACCATGGAACACCCATTTCATTTTAGGATTCCACTGTATTGACAGCCAGATAGGATTCACAAGAGAGTACACAATGATGGCCCACCGAGCGATGAGTCTTAAGTGTAAGTCCCTCTTACTATGTTGGCACCTTCAAGTGTTGTACCTGAATTACTTTCAATCAGAGGGGAGCAGTTTGCAATAACCGCACTAGTAGACTGTGCACGCCAACTGAGCGTGTTTCATGATTTCCAGCAGTAGATGCCTCTGAGGTATAATGGCGAGACTGATCCCCAGGCATCTGAGGACTTGCTGGTGGTTGTGGCATAATTTTTCCACCTTGGTTTTACACCAGAAGAGGAGATTGAAATCCTAGCTTCTAGTCTTTTCCATGGAACGACATGATGATGGTGGAGCCTCATGATCCATATACATGACAATGTGACCCTCACCTGGGAGGACTTGTTTTTCCCAACGACACAACATTCAATGCGTTTTCAATAGTTACTGTAGTTACCACAGGAAAACTTATCAGTGGCCCTGTACTCTGCGAGATTCACTGAACTCTCAGGTTACTCCACTAAAATGGTTCATGACACATTATTTAGGGATCAAGAATTTGAGTAGGGTCTCCAGTATGATATCAGAGCATCGATGATATCTCTCAATATCCCGATGCAGGATAGAGTGCTCGAGTGAGCATTATTGGTGGAGAGCTTCTTAGCAGAGTAGGAACTATCGGTGAGAGACACCACTAGGTGATAGGTAGCTGAGTTATCTACAACCAGAAGTAGGATGATGACGCAGAGGTCCATGCATACCAGACATCCCATAGGGAGACACACGGATGTAGGGATGGAGGTCCAGAACTCTCGTGTTATAGGGGTTAGAAGGGAATGAGATTGTTCTTCACGTAGGGTGGGCATGGCCACATGGCTCACGATTTCCCGACCCACTATAATGACGATCAACAGATGGTTGATGGACCGTAGAGGCAGTAGCCATGGTTTGAGAGAGTAGGTCCACAGGGTGGAAGACATGGAAGTGGAGTAGGTCATGTAGAAGGTTGTGGATGACAGTTTGTGGTTATACCACCACCACCCACAGGTGGTCCACTATGACCACATTGAGTAGGTGGACAGGGGAGAGCACAACTAAAGGAAGAAAAACCCAATAACAATAGTGATCCTAAGATAATTAGAGGTATGATCTGTGTCTATTCCACCCTAGACACAATACACATAGACATCGGGTCCAGAAACCCTTTCATTGACACGACACTCGTTCGGAGCTCATAGATTCATGTGGAGTCACTAGATCAATCATTGTGAATAGAGACTCATACAGGAGAAGATTTGACAATTACACACTAGTGAAACAAGTGTGATATCACTCTAGGAGGCCATATATTCCACTAGAATCTCCTAGAAGCTGTGTCGAGGACTTATGATGTCATCTTGGGTATTGAATGGATCTCCATCGTCTATGCTCAGATCCACTATTTTAGGCACAAAGTGTGGTGTGTCTATGAGGATTGGATAAGGTTTACCTTCATTGGTGAGGAGGAAACCTTTACAACACATGATGGAATATCTTAGAGGAGCTTTCAACCAATTAATCATCAGTTGGCTAACCTCACCCTCAGAGAATATTATGTGAGGAGTATGAGTTAACCTATAGTGCTGGGACAGTATGCTGATGTCTTCACAAATGATATTCCAGAACTACCTCCTCACAGTGAGGTATATTTTCACATCGACCTATACCCCAGGATTTCACCGATGTCTATACCAGCATATCAGATGGCTCACGTGGAGAATTGTGGGATGAGGTAAAATTGGAGGACTTATAGAGAAAGGGGTTCATAAGGCCCAGTGTTTCTCCATGGGCATCCCCGAACTTGTTCGCCATGAAGGAAGATGGGAGTCTAAGGCTTTGATTGTTCTATCAGGGTCTGAATCAAGTGACCGTGAAGAACATGTATCCTCTTCTGAGGATCAACGATCTCCTTGACCAGCTGAAGGGATCTTGTTGGTTTTCAAAGATAGACCTCAGATCATCCTATCACCAGCTCAGGGTATGGGATAAGGATGTAATGAAGACAGCCATTAGATGTCATTATGGCCATTACGATTTCCTAGTGATGCCTTTCACCATGACCTACCCTCTAGCAGTGTTATTGGGGATCAAGAACATGATATTCCACCCATATGTTGTTCTCTTCATGAAGGTCTTTATTGATGACATCCTAATATACTCAAGATTGGAGTAGGAGAATTCCACACACCTACAGATAGTTATAGATACACTCTGAGAGAACCATCTTTGTGGAATACTCTCGAAGTGACAGTTCTGGATTCAGAATGTCCACTTCATGGGGAATGTTATCTTAGAAGCTGGAGTCATAAAAGATCTAGAAATAATAGAGGAATTTCATTCTTGGGATCCACCCAATAGTGTGATCGAGGTGCAGAGTTTGATGGATTTTCTAGTTACTACCAGAGATTTTTACCTAACTTCTATAGGGTAGAAGCACCTTAGTCAGCCGTGAAGAATAAGGGGAATCCTTTCTTGTGGATTGATATGTTTCAGCATAGTTTTCATGAGCTGAGGCAGAGAATGAAGAGGGCCCCATCTTGAGGCTACTAGAATAGGGCATTGGTTATTTAGTTTACTATGATACATTTGTGATTGGAATGGGGGGTTTCCTGATGCAGGAGCAAGAGGTTATTACCTACAACTCACGACATTTGAGACAATATGAGTAGAACTATGCTACCCATGACCTGGAGCTAGTAGTAGTGATCTTTGCACTGAAGATGTGGAAGCACTACTTTTTGGGAGAACATTTTACAGTCTACTCTAATCACAAGCTTCTCAGGTATATATTCCCACAGAAGGACCTGAATCGTAGATACTGATGATGGATAGAGATCCTCAAGGACTATGAATTTCAGATACTCTATACTCCGAAGAAGGCGAATGTAGTAGCAGTTGCACTCAGTAGGAGGTCTGATCTACAGATGCTGAGTGAGGTGACAGAGCAGCAAGCTGTGTTGCAGATTTACTTCGTGGATAGAGATGAAGAAACATACTTCCAGTCTATGACCATAACTCCCCCACTTCATTAGTGATTTTGGGAGGCACAACTGGGTTACTTTGACTGCATGGCCCGAAGTTTTTAGATATGCGCAAGATAGGATCATGAGGGATTTTATAGAGGTGTGGAGCATGCCATTATTTGCAGAGGATTCACCATGGCACCATTGACTCTATGGGTTGACATGTTGAGAGAGTTTCATACATTCCATTTGGCGGTACATCCTGGAGAGGTGAAGTTGTAAAAGGACCTCTGGAGTTAGTACTTGTGTTCGAGGATGATGAAATCAGTTGCAGAGTTTGTATCTTGAGGCCTCACTTGTCCACAAGTGAAGGCCACGCATCAGGTACCTACAAGATTAGCGCATCCATTTGATGTACCATAGTGTAAGTGGGATGGTATATACTTGGACATCATGATGGGGATACCACGTATTCCTAGGGGCTATGATTCTATCTGGGTGATCATTGAATGCCTCACCATGTCATCCCACTTCCTACCAATCCGAGAGAAGGGATCAATAGAGAGCTTGGGAAGACTCTATGTACATGATATTTCACAAATTCATGGGGTTCCATCGACAATCATCTTATATTGTAACACTCGTTTTACATCCCTCTTTTGGAAGGGATTATAGGAGGCGTTCGGGACTTAGCTACGCTTGAGCACAACCATTCATCCATAGACAGATGGTCAGAAAGAGTTGACTATTTAGACACTTGAGGACATGCATCGTGCTTATGTCCTCGATTATGGCTGTAGTTGGGAGGAAAACCTTTCCCTTGTGGAGTTATCATACAAAAATAGTTATCACTCCTCCATCAGCATGCCTACATTTGAGGCCTTGTACAGACGACCATTCATATCACCTCTTTACTAGATAGACCCAGGGGAGTCAGTATTTATGGGTCCAGAGTTGGTCCAGGCTACCACAGAGTAAGTGTAGTTCAGCCAGGAGTGGATGAAGACTGTATCAAGTAGGTTGAACACTTATGCTGACAGGAGAGAGAGACAATTGCATTTTTAGGAGGGAGAAAATATCTTCCTACGGGTCTCACCCCGATAAAGATTACGAAGGAATGGTCGGGGTGGCAAGATATCTTCAAGGTTCTTCAGACTTTCTTTGATTATCAGTAGTGTAAGTGAGGTGGAGTACCATCTAGATATTCCCCCAAAGATGCACTAGGGGCATAAAATTTTCCATGCGTCGCAGTTGAGGAGACACGTGCATGATCCGTCGCACGTTATCGATTGGGGAGAGATGGACATCGACGATGGGGAAATCAATGAAGAGTTTCCAGTGGTGATTGAGGATCGATAGTAGAGGGTCCTTCATGGGTGGAATATTCCTCTAGTGCAAGTTCATTGGCAGTACAAGAATCAATAGGAGAGCACATGGGAGCGGGAGGCTCAAATATGTGCTCAGTACCCCTATTTGTTTTCCTTGTTTTTTTTGTAGTTTTATAGGATGAAAATATATAAGGTGGGGAGAATGTAAAAGCATGTAAAAATTCAAGGTAATTATTTTTAAATTATTTGTGATTATTACGAGTCTGGGAAAATTGATGGTGCTTGATTCTGAGGCCCGGTGTACCCAGAATGAATTTTTGAACTTTTTCAAGGTACGTTCAGTAAACACACTAGTGGGGTTTCCTATCTTTTGAACTGGTTATCAGATTAAAAATATGATGGTACCATTGAATTCATAGTTCTGTGATTATTTTATGGGAGGCTTAACTTCACCTGTAGTGGGTCGGGTGAAAAAGTTAGTTTTTATGAATTTTTAAAGAAATAATAAAATAACATAAGAATTTGTTATTTTTTTCCTACCACTTGTTGAGTGACGGTGGAGGAGACTATGGAGGTAGTCAGATATTTAATATGGGATATTAAATGCATAGGTACTCTTTGGTGGCATAACCACCCCTCGTGTAATTAACGTTCGCATTAATTACATCAATTAATGAATCTACTTATTTCATTGTTGTGTTACACACCCTTTTCCTAGCTCGAGGTAAATTTTTTGGCATGACTTATTCAAGTGAGGAACCTCTAATGAAGTGACGCAACAACTTCCACCAACAGAGATGAAATCTTGGGCAGCAACCAACCGGGATCGATGAACACTGATAGCTTCATCAAATGCAGAATCTTCTTCCACCCCTGCGACATCTCCAAAGAATCTCGGGGAAGGGGTTGTCAATTAATTCAAAAAATTCCCACAATTCTTCCTCCCATTTTGGACCCTCTTCCTATTGTTTGCATTTCATTATTCAGAGGATGTTGGTTCCAAAATGATGGAACATTGAAACCGAGAGGCATGCAATGATGGCTGCATCTCAGGAGGACCGTAGGCATGTCCGGAAGGAAGAATGGGCCACCAGAGCTCAACTGGTGGCCCATGAAAGATTCGACGGCGCGAAACCAGTGTAACGGAATAGGCGACCTGAACCGCTGATGAAGGTGGCGGCCAATGCTCTCCAGCTGTGGTGGAGGGTGGCACCACCCCACACCGTGGTGGACCGAAGTGGTGGCCGGTGCGGGCCAGCCACAATGATGCAGAGGTGGTGCGCCGTCGCTTTCCGCGATGAGTAGGTCGTGGTTACGAAGCCATGATGATAGAGAGAGCCACTTCATGCAGGTCCTGCAGGTGATGAGGCAGTGGCCACTGGAAATTTTGGTCAAGGAGTTCAACTACTCATTTGATCCATTAGTAGGTGGTCTAGGCGAACCCCGCATGGTTCGTTCCAGCCATGGGGATGGACCGCCCGTCAGGCCATCCCCCACCGGCAGGCCGGGCAGGTTGCAGCCGAGCACAACCCTGCATGACCAGGCCAATTTAGGCTGAGTGTGGTCAGTCCCAGACAGGGTCAGGTCGGCCCAAATCGGGTCGGGTCAGGTCGGGTCGGTTCGGCCAAGTTCATCCCAGAGCCAGACCCATTCTGGCCTAGATACGCCTAAATGACCACATCATGTGAACCAGAGATCTGTTCGACAAACCATCTACGGTGCTAAGATCCTTGGAGTGAGAAGGTCCTTTTGAGAAATACCATGAGAGTTTTGGAGAATGTTGGAGTATAGCCAGGATGGATCAACACTAAATAAAACTGGGCCCCCAAAACTAACGTGCCAATAATTTCAGACCGGGTGTCCGATTGACGCAACGTCTAATGCATTGGAACCCTTATGAAATGACGGATCATGGTGTATCTTTTTCATGGGGCTTCGTTCAAGTTGAATTATGAACGGTGGCTTGAGGAGTGGTTTCTTCCAAAAACAATCGTACTACGAGCGGGAATCCTGTGACTAGCTGAGAGGTGATGAATGAAGAGAAATTCTATGTGAACCTGCACCCAAGGATTAGGTGTGAATGAGCACTGAGTGATTCTATATGAATCAGCACCTAGCGATTCTATGTAAATCAGGTCCCAATGACTCTCTTTGAATCAGCACCCAATGATTCTATGTGAATCATCACCCATCGATTCTGTGTGAATCATCACCCAACGATTCTGTGTGAAGCATCACCCAGCGATTCATTGTGCATCAACGCCTATTTATCCAATTTGGGTCTTGCAGGGGATAGTAACTATCAATCCTATGTGGGTTTGTAGAAGTGGCTCTTGATAGAGTCAGATGATCTAGCCTTACGACTATTCATCTATACTACTGTAACATAGTGATACCCGGTTTGAGCTGTGTCTATTTATTTTTTTCTTTGTGATTGATATCAAGCTTGTATTATTCCTCTATGTAATTATGAGAGCCCTTCGGGGGTCTTGGGGTCCGTACTGAGTATTTTCATACTTACCCCTGCACAGGCTTCTCCCGTTCCTTATTGTGTCTTGTGAAGACGATGGAAAACCATGACTGAGTCTCGGGGAGTTGGGATCTAATGTCGGTGATGGTTGAAGTAGAGAGCAGTGGAGAGGAGATATACCTACCCTTTAGGAATGATCCTTGGTTGAAGATCTCAGGTGTTGTTTTCTATTTGTATTTGTAGCTGTATCATTTCATTTGGGCATGTATTTCGACCCCTTTAAATTTATTACACACTTTTACTACTACAGTTTTACTCCATGGTTGTATCTTGTTGTGCTCCTGAGCTATGTTTTTGAAGATTTTTAAATGAAATTCCTTCCCATTTTTGGGATATTCGCTTTTGGTGCTAGTTGCAAACCCCTGGCCTCTGGAAGGTGGGCATGTGGTAGTCATAACACTGGCCCAGGGGATGGGCCGCGATAGAACCACATTCTATTTATCCTAACACTTATCAATCATTATAATTATATTTGATAATTAATTTTTCTATCATATGGATTAACACTACCATTACAAAAAGAGAGGACATTCACTATTGAAATATAGATTCTCCCCATGGATGGTGTATCATTTTTTTATTAATTTGAGACATTAATCTATCCGACTGACCCATGTCTAGTTTGTCATTGAGTTCCATAACTAGGAAATACTGTCCATTTAACCTCAATTTTTAAGAAAATATAAATATATGCACACACCTAGAATATTAAATCACTGTTCACCACATTCAAAGTCACATCCACAATGCACATGATATTATCCAGTAGCCTAGGTATAAGGTACAACTCATGATCTAGAGGATTCTTATCACATCATGTAAGATACAAAACCGAACCATAACATATATTCATAACATAAAACTGATGTTGACCAAGTAATGGTACCTCGATCAAATTTATATTCCATCTCACACTATGGATACATCTCCCCCATAGAAAAATCATAGATGTATGCCACATGATATTCACACCAAATACAGTGATAGGATATTATAGTGGGGATTCTAAATATAATAAATCAATTCTATTTTTTCACCTCCTCCTTTGGATACATCAAAAAATGGGAAATATTTTCAATGGTTACATTAAAGACAGATACATTGATTAAACTGAAACCATACATGCCCATAGGAATGAAAACACAAGAATCAAGTATCCCCAACAAGGACTGTAACTCCACTCATTTCTCACCATATATTAACAACCCATTGAGTGATGGAATTTATATACAAAATCATATTACACTATAACTTTCTACATTATTGGATGTTATATCCACCAAACCTGATCAATCATAATACATGTTTAAAAGTGGCATCCAATTTTTTCTGAGATTCATCATGTTCCACAAAATAGATGGTGTTGTTTTTATCCATTGAGAATGGACACATGTTATAACCCTCCTAGGTAAAATATATATTATATTCACTTGGAATCGAATTAGATTCTCATTCTGATCTAATGGGTACAACATTCCCTAGACCTTCCCTCAATGCCACTAGTGTCCATGTGATTTTAAAACCCAATCATGTAAAAGGAGTACCATCACATGAGTTTATCTATAGTACCATGTTTTAGGGAAACAATCAAAAATACCTTTTGATAAATTTTAAAAGCTATCACATGAAAATGGAATTTTTTACAATGAAAATTCCCCTTCATAATTTTCTAAAATAGATATTTAACAAGGATTATTTAAACATGGTTTACCTCCAAAAAGCATGATTCACTAATATTATAGTAACTAGCCTATCATTTATAAGACCATAAGGTCTTACACATAATGAAAAACATTGTTTTAGTGGGGGTGATAACACATAGGATGTCATCTACGAATATATCCCATGGTATTCTATGAATAATTCTCTATTCAACTAACCATGTTTACGTTATACAGAGTAGTTATAGTTAAACATAATTCCACTAGTTATAGTTGGATAAATCCACATAACTATATTCAAAACATTTGTTAAACAAAAAAATATAATAGCTACTATAAAAATTTTATTTACTAAGGTAATTAGAACACATCAATGTATTGAAAAGAACACAATACAATTTGGGAAAATGGGGTCATATCATCATTATCATCATTTTTATCATCACCATCACCTGGGTTCACCAAAAAATACTATTACATTAAATTATTTCAACAGTAGAAACACATTTGTATTTATCTGAATAAAATTTCATTATGAATTCAAATTTATAAACAAAGTACATGATGATAAAAATAGGAATCTAAGTATCTGATCCATAGAATAATCCTATAGAATTGGCATATATATTATTGTAATCTAACTTTCCAAATAATATGGTTTTAACTCTACCTGACAATACAATCATGTGTTAGATCCACATGAAATAAAAACATAAAATCCTTGTGTTTCACATGATTTTGTAACATATTTTCATAATAGAACAATAATGGATAATCATTCCCATTCCATTGAAAACTATAATTCCCAAGAGAAAATTGTTCCCATTGAACCTGACTATGTATCACCTTAAAATCCAACACAATTCTATGTATCCATTCTACCAACTCAATAAAAGATAAGACCTCCAATGATTTTATTCCATTTTCAAATATCTGAAACAGAAACACTATATTTGTCCATGATTTTCACAAAACCTCAAGCATGCCTCCCAATATTCAAGGGGTTTTGACTATCATATTGGTTAAATGGAAATATTTTGTGGATACTATACCATAAATAATAGTAACTGATAACCAATAAATATTGAAAAACGTAAATTATATATAATAAAAGTAATTTTAAAAACAATAAAATTACATTTGTATCGTTTGAATGTAGAAACTATTGAATCGATATGAAACATGTCACTGAACACCCAATAGAATGATCACATACATAATAGAAATGAAAAAAAGTAATAGGATCACTTCTCAAACTCGAAGGCACATCTTATACAAGTCACTAAAATCATAGTGAGAAAATTCCCTTGATGATCAACCATAGGCCTCAATGAATCTCATTCCTGCTATAAGTGAGGTATTCATATGTATCCATATGCCATGGTCACCTGAGAAAGGTGTTAGTAATACCATGTAGGGTACCACCCACATAGTGTTGTACCCAACTAGTATATGTTGAGTACACACTTGTGAAAAACAATATAAAATATACAAAACATGTACATTACAAAATAATAACAAACTAAAATGAAAAATATGAAGAATACATTATTATACACATCATATGTGTTCCCACAAATCCACCATGATCCACGATCATTCATGATTTTTATTTATTCTTGAAGATTACCATCCAGCCATATCTAATAAATAAATCCCTTAATGAGATCATCTAATAAACATTTGAAAAATATCACATGAAGGGATAATCAAATTATATATCAACGAAACTTATAGTATAATAGTCATGTGAGGGATAATTCAATGGATCAATTTGTAAAACGTCTATTAGGTTATTCCTCTTATACAATATAGTAAAAACTCATTAGATAGATCACACTAGTTGTGATAATCAGACCAATGTTTGACTCATTTTCTGTAGGAGAAGAGTCCATATAGATTAACATTTTCACTCAACTATAGAAATATATATGAATAACAAAGGGAAGAAACTCAAACACACAAAAAGACGCATATGGATAGAACAAACATCATGACATAAAAATAAAGAGTCATAGATAACAAAAATCAACAGGGGAGGATAAATCAAGAATATGTCTCAAAGGTCACACACAAAAAACTTAATTAACAAAAATCAAACATAAAACTCCTAGGATACACATTAAAACAAATTTTATAAAAAATAATTTATTTTATCCTGGTAAATGAACCTATATACATTAGATAAGAACATTACACATAATACCATTCAATCCCTGTCCATCGGTGGCTAGCATAGAATCTATGAAACAATAACCGGTGGGGCCCTTGTCTCATTTTCATTTCATCAGGAATATTCATTGAAATAGATAAGATAGTTAATTAATTATATAATTAATCATGTAAATATCTATCCATTTTTTAAATCATCATGGTTCAATTTTTTAATTAGGGCATAAAGACAATTAATTAATCAAACATATCATATTATTTATCCTGCAATATTAGTGTAAGGATCATTCATCTATGACATAAAACATCATACCACATTATGATAAAAATATATAATACCATAGTGTATAGTACATAGTACCACCTACCTCAAACTAATCCACCTCTCATTCAATCCTTGTTCATCATCTTTTTCTAAGAAGTCAAAGACCATTCATCCTCCATCAATCTCCACCAATTCATATATCATTCCCAATAATTCAATATAAATTATTATAGATAAATTATAAAAAATTAAATGATTATAATGAAAATCATATTAAAATGTAGGTGACATAATTTTATATGGACTTACAAGATGTCACTACATAGAATGAATCTCATTTATCTATCCTTGGAAGGAGAATATCGTTCATAAAAAATCATTTAGGGAAAAATAACATTCATGTCAGAATTAGAGGAATTTCTAGTTTAATATATTTAAATTAGAACACACTTAATAAAACCCAATAAAAGTTATTTACAATAACCGTCACATCATCCAATGGTGATCAATCCACTCACAAAAAAATCCTGATTTTAATAATGGAAAAATTTGCATATAAATCTGATGTTTCAATGGATATTTCAACATAAATTTTCGAAAAATAATATGAATAGTTATAAAGGGAAATACCGTTAATTAAATGATTAATCAGGAATGTAGCCAACACCACATGAAATAATTTATCTAGGCTAATACAAAGTTCCAACATTAACTTACTATTGAACAGTGATCTAATGGAATTTACACCCAAATATATATCTAGAATATAGGTTTGGAAAAATCTATGAAAAAGATCATCATAGAGAAGGTGTATTTAGAGAAAAATAGATTATCAATGAATGTCAAGGGATTATACATACCATATGAATCATCAATTCAGGAAGCTAATGAGATCATCCACCACATGATGAAGAAGGATTTCATAATCGATGATGGTTGAAGGATTTATGTGACAAGATAATCTTTTTAAATGATAATTGTTTACTAAATGAATGTTTTTTACACTATATTATATTTTTATTATAAGAATATATAGAATAGAGAAACCAATAACACATTATCTCATAAATAAGATAATTATATTAGTCAGCAACAAAATGAAGTAAAACTGAATATATTAAATTTGAAAATATAATATAAAATTTAAAAGATAAATTGAGAAAATACGTAGATACAACAATTTTATAGTTTCATCATCCACATTAAAAAACTCTACAAATGAAACAAAATTACCTTAAATCAATTAACATATTATGAAATAAAAATACCCAACATTGGATAGAATTGTGGTGAATAATTAATGAAGTATTATATATAAATTTTTAAGAGTTATGGTGACCATTGGAGTAGTATTATGACCATTTTAATGGTAACCTTATTTTTAAGAATTATAACATAACAATTGGGAATAGTAACCTTCCCGTTGGAATTTTAATTTTACCTTGAAATAATTCTTTTTGATATAAATACAATTTATGATGAGTAATATTCCAAAATATAAAGTTTATAATTAAAAATAATAAATATCATGAATAAAAAAGTCAAATAAAATATAAGATCATTTTTAATAAAACCATTTTTAATGTATTTCATAAAAATAATAAATTTTATATTATTATTTAAAATTACATATGATAGAAAAATATTTATTTAAAACAAATATTATTTTTAAAATCAACATGTAAGATCTATCCAATGGTTATTTGTTGGTAATTTTATGAAAGAATAATTTTGTTGATGATTTTTAAACCCATTGTTGTTCACATAATTGGTGTATCTTTAATTAAATCATTCTTTATGTAATAATGACATAATAATTTCTGGAACATGAATTTATGATAAATTATTTTTTATTTCATAAATGATTCATTAAAATATGAATAAAATAATTTCCAATCCAAATTTTTTTTCCAATACCTGTAGTCAAATTTAATCACTTAATATAATTTTTTCGTTTTTTACAATTTCATTTATTATAAACTATTGTAATTCGAATTAAAAATTTATTTAATGTCTTAAAACCTCTTGATTATATTTATATATCATATAAATTGTTAAAAAAGACTAATAAATGTTTTACATTTAATATAATATTTAATCAAATTTTTTAATCTAATAATAACCCCTTTCTCAAGTATTAATATCCCCTCTCCACCTATTACATAAATTTTCCTCTCTCAATTTAAAAAATAAATCCCTACCAAAATCCACCCTTTAGATCCCCTATGAAAACCCAGGGTTTTTAGGGAGTAGACCAACTCCAAACATCAATGGAGTATTAGCTTTATACTAGAGACACTTCCCATATTAATGAATGTATTTCTACCAACTCATGTATTTTTTTTTAAAAAATTAATTTATTTCCAATTAAAAAAAATATTATTGAATTAAAGTATTTTCAAATTTTATTATTGATGTTTACCTATTAGAAGTATCATATTTACAACAATATAAATTTCAAATATCTCTTTCCCACTCCATTAATAATGACCTCTCAACAGTCGGTTATCCACCAATGGGACAATTTCCCATCCATTTAGTATCATAAATCCTATGGCTAGTTATAATAAATTATTTATTTTATATATATTTATATATATCAAAATATGTTATATAAATATTACAAAATTAAGGATATTAATTTATAAATAAAATTAAGAAAATGTAGAAAACGAAACAAAATGGGAAAATTTAATTAAACATTGATATCATGACATTTAACATTTAAAAGTGTTTTAAATTATAGTATTTTAATTAAAATAGATAAATAGAATAAAATATGTAAATAATATACTTCTGTAACTTTTTTTTAAAGATCCTACAATTATTATCTTGGATGTAGAAAATTGTTGAATTAAAACGAGATTTAAGGTATGAGGAGTCTCTAACCCAAAACATTTTCTACGGGTTATACGTCTTTCGTGAAGTCATTTGTATTGGTTTTACATTAATTTTACTTAAATATCATTTCATTATTATAAACTTTTATTTTTTGGAAAATTAATGTTTCCACATTAACATATGATCAAAATACTATTTTTTTCACAAAAGTATTTTCCTTCCAAAAGTCATATATTACACCATATGTGTTTTTTCTTCTTCAAATTTGAATGATGGTGATTATTATAAATCTATTATCGACTATTAATTCATGAACCATAATTTTATTAATTAAATCATAGTGTAGGAAATACTTATGCAACTTATTCCTTTAAATGGGTTGTTTCTTGACAATGACAGATATACATTTTATGTGGAATGCATGATTAGGTAAATATTATGAGGTCATTCATTGGAGCCAAATTATTTATCCAACCAATACATTTAGAAATTAGTTTCATAACATGATATAATGTATTTTATGCATGAAAATTATTCTATCATTCCTACCAATGATTATTTTAGTATTATGACCATATGTTATGCATGAACATGTTACTAACTCTTTCACAACTATGTGTGGAATTTGAACACTATGACATGATGTTTTATTTTTATGCGTCTCCAAATTCTATGAAATTAAAATATCTTTCTATCATGTTTATGATTATCATTATCATAATCATATGATGTCATGATTATTATTATTCCCACTGATGTTTAATTGATTCATACCCCTTATACCTCCTCTTGTAGGCCTTTTACCACACACCTTCCATGTTGTATATCCTCATGTGAGAACTTTTAATAAGAAGAGAAAGATATATTTTTACCAATAATAAATAACTATTTATAAAATGATTATTATTATTTGTGGTTAATTTACTTATTATCGTAATTTTCCTAAGGTACTAAAAAGTTGAATACATGAATGTTTAACTATTCTATTGGTTAAATTATAAATTATGCAATAGTATTGTAAGAAAAAGTAGGGTACCTAGAGTTGTAATTTTTTGATGGTTTATGTAATTTGAAAAATAGAATTATTAATCATTAGTTAAATCCCACAGTATAAGTCTTTGTTTTTTTAAACTCCAAATAATCCTTTTTGGCAAAGGATAACTATAACTGTCCCATAAGATATTAATTTTGTTTTAATTGAGTAAAAGAATAAATAATTCAATTTTTGAATTATGTTATGTTAAAAAAATATTTTAGATAATGGTGGGAAAAAGGAGTATCCATGGAAAAACAAGTGTGATAGAAAATGAAATGACTCTAGAATTAAATTTTCCAATGACTTGGGTTGTGGAGTTCAACTCATTATAACAATTCAATCCTAGGTATATCAGGAAATGAACATTAACCTCAACCATTTGTAACTAATTCCTTCTCCCAAAAATGATAAACTAGTTATATAGTTTTTTTTTCGAGGACCACAAACATTTATGCGATCATATCATCCACACTTTGTAGAAAAGAGGGTTAACTTAAGGGATATGATCTTATATTTGATCCACTATTATATAATAGAGAATTTGACTCTAGCGTTGTATTATTTAGATGGATATACCAATAAATGTTTGTAATTGATAAGTAGAACCATTAAAAATGATGAAATAAATAACATAGAGTTTGAATATGACAGGAAAGTATTTCTCATCAAGTATTTTTTTTAAAACTGTTAAAACAAATAAGTCGATAAAATTAAAGAGATTAATTAAAAAGATTCTTAATATGACCTAGATTTTTAAGAAAAAATGTCAAGGATTTCTAGAAACACCTTTGGTATTTATATCTATAATGATTGAAAAATAGATAGTTTCATTAGGGGGATAAAAACACATCGCCAAAATGATATATCTATCTTAGAATTGAAGAGTTATTAAGACATCATTCAGTGTGATCACAATGTTTATATGGATTTAAGAGATTGGTCATTTAGATATTTATATAAGAAAAGAATAATGGTGTTTCAAGATAGTTTGTCAAATAAAAATGGATTAAAGAGGATCCAACCACCAACATGAAAAAATATAGGAAGATGTTTAATATGTGTTTACTCAAAGGGAAATAAAAATGAAACCGGTGAGGGAGAGAAGGCCATTGAGCTCATGAATGTATACGATTCATAAATAATTCTCCGAATATGATGGACGTATGGAAGGAAACTCCAAAGTCACACCCAATAGATCAACAATTCAACAATTGGGATAATGGTCACTATGAAATCTAGTGCACTAAAACATTTTCCTTAATGGTGATCATATTCAGAGACCACCAATGCCAATGGTGAACAGAAAATATTATTCTATCAGTACTACTGAAGTGGAGTGTGAAAATGAAGTCGTACACGGTACACTTCCCACTATCTAAATAATGGAAAATGATTTATTTTATTCTGGTTAACCACATTCCATTATATCCTACTTGTTTAAGAGAACAATTAATCATAACCATTGAATCTTTAAGGTAATGATGTTTATAAAAGAATAGAGTGGTAGGAAATTTTCAACCTATGTATCAGAATCTTATCCTATTACTGTATATGCAAATATCCTTCCAACATATCTCATAATCCATCCCTTGGATGATTTTGGCACTATAATAGGAATGGATTAGCTCTTTTTATATAGAGGATAACTATAATATCAGGAAAAGGAATCCCTTTTAATATTTTTACCCATAATATTCCCCTTTAAAATACTAGTTAGATCACAAATTTCTTCTATGAAATCCAGCAATAGTGTAGGTGTTGATAGAATTTGAAGAAGCACACCATTACCAAATCATTTTTCTAAAAAAGGTATTAACATTGGGAAAATTCCTACTCTATGGGAACTCACAAAGGAATTATAATAGAGTTACATATGCTCCCCTACAATCATGAGGTATTTTTATTAATTGAACTTATACATGGAGCGACTCCTATCTCTAAATTACCATACATGCTAGACCTGATCACATTAGAGGAGATGATGTAGTGTATTATATATTTTTAAAAATGGTTCATAATATATATTCCAACACCTTACTGTGCCCTAGTGAACTTTTAAAAAAATTACGATGAAACAATGAAGATATTTATCGGTTACTTAGAGCACAATAAGATCAAAATAAACAATAAATATCCTTTACCAAAGATTGATGACATGTTCAATAAATAATGTTGATATTTTTTTCTTCTTGAATTTAAATCATAATTTTTTATATCATCACCTATTGGAGAATAATGATGATATTAAGAATAATACATTCCATATAAGGTATTAACACTATGAGTTAATATTTATTTTATTAGGAAATAATAATTTCCCTTTAATTTTCATTTTCATGATCAATAAAATTATTAGATACTACCTCAATAAAAATATTGTAGCCATTATCAATGAAACATTTATTTACCTAAAATTTAATTAGGAACATGAAGAGTTTCTAAGGATTTTACTTGAAATGTTATGTACGGAGAAAATATATGCATTGTTCAGCATGTGTGCCATTTGTATGTAGCATTTAATATTATTTGGGTATGTTATCACATCTTTTGGATTTTTTTGGACCATAAAAATAAAAAAAGTACGGAGGGCCCAAATCTACAAGTTTCTAGGAAATACATAGTTTCCTTGGATTAAAAGGGTACTATGATCATTTTGGGTGAAACTTCACATTAATTTCTATCTTTATAGTTATGATAACATTGAAACAAGTAATGTATATTTGGGTTGTATAATGTGAGGAAATATTTTGGGAGCTCATGAAGTGGGAAATAACTATGCATGAACTCGTACTAACAACATGTGGAGAAGGTTTTGTGATATACGATGAAGCTATGATGAAATACATGGTTTTTTCCTAATGATGTACTAAAAAGTGATACCATATGCCTCACTGTATTTCACTATCCAAGAGAAAAACATCCGGATTCATGACCCAGAGTTAACAACTATAATCATCAACATAAATATTTTGATACATTATCCTTATGGTTAGAATTGTGACATATAAACCAATCATAATGGTATCATGTATATATTTAAACATAAGGATATCAACAAAAATAAAGTAAGATGGTCAAAGCTAATAATGGAATGTAATTTCCTTATTTAATATTATCTAAGATTTTACCAGAAAATAACATTCTACTCAATACATGTAATGAGATAAAAAAGACCATGTATTCATGGATATGTAAATGATATGTCTCAAAATAATTATTTTATGTAATATATCATACCATTAAAAAATGATTTCTCAAACAAAAATCCATGATAATATCATTGAGCTATAAAGGGAAGATCAGGATAATAAAAATAATGCAAATGTAGTAATGGAAAGGAAGATTCATGAGTTCCACATTGATGAGGATGGTGGGACTCAATTTGGAACATGACTTTTTATGAACGAATAAAATGTTATAAACATGGTGATACTATATATTTCACTTATCTCAACACTATATATCCATCTAAGGAGTCCCATTATTTACCATGATTTTCAAGAACACTTCTAGTTAAAAAACATATTAAAATAAATTGTAGAGTATATCGTAAAGAGATCAGTATTCCATTAATTTAAAATAGATATATTTAAGTTAAAATGGTTGATGAAAACATTTCATATACCCAAATAATAATGGGAGAAAAAATCCATTTATGTTTTCACTGTTCACCTAATGGTATGCGTAAAGAAAAATGTGATATGGGTTATGATGGATCAACATACCAAGAAAAACCACCTTATCATCATTCAATAATATATTTCTCCAGAAAAAAAATTCCTAGATATACATTAATGATGTAGTGAGGTTACATGGAGTTCCAATTTCAGTAATTCATTATCAGGAATCAAGGTACACTTCTAAATTTTGGAAAAGAAATTAATATTTTTTGAATTATTAATTGAAAATTAGCATGGCCAATAAACCCCAAATTGATATCCGATATGGAATAACTATTTATACAATCGATTACATGCTATGATCATTCTCAATGGAACTAAATGGTGAATGGGATCAAAATTTCTCATTAGTTTAGTTCAAATACAAAAAAATTGTTCAACAAAAGTATTCTAATAGATCCATAAGAATCTCTATGTGGTATCATATATAAAACTCAAAGTTGATGATATATGAAGTTCAATTGGACCTGATCTTATACAAGATATGACATAGAATATTAGAGTCATCAAACCACACATAAATCCTTTCTATTTTTGATAAAAGATCTATAATGACAACCCTCAGAATGACCTTGAATTTGGGGTTGGATTTACTTTTTTCAATACAAAATCGCCACCAATGGGATTCATGTTGATTTTATGGAAGTGGAATCATACCCCTAGGTATATTTTCCCCTTTAAGTTCATTAATATTTATAGTAGAAGTGGAATATCAACTTTTACTCCATCAAATATAGGTTATTTTAATGATGTGTTCTATGTACCTATCCTAAGGATGTACATACATAAGCCAACACATGTACTTAATTTGTAGGTGGTACAACATTAGAAAATAATATGTTATGAGAAAAAGATGGTGAAGATCTTGAACTATAGAGGCCATTTATAGGAAACAATACTACTCACATTGTTAAAGTTCTTTGTTGGAACCATATGTTAAAAAAGGAAACATGGGAACTATATGAAAAAATAAAATTTATGTACCCACATCTATTATCAACTGAGAATATGAGTTGATATTTTGGGGATGAAAATTATGAAAGGGGGAAGAATTTGATGAGTCAAAATTCATACATGTAAAATGTTTCTTAAATAAATTAGAGTGAGATTACTTTATGTGTATTATACAAATATATCACATAGAGAAACCCACAAAAAATTAATTTATTTACAAATATAATTAAATTAGTCATATAAAAAATAAATTAAATTATAAATCATAATATCATGATACATTATATAAAATAGAAAAATAATATTTCAAAATAAGGATCACCCCAATATACTAGAATCATCCTCCATATAACTAACACAATTTAAATATATCAACATACTAGTAAACCAATGAACATTGTAGAAAATAAAAATATATAAAAATTGGATTAATTTAAATAAATAATTAATGAAATAATGCTGAAATATCTAAATGTTGTAATTTGACCATTGTAATACTATTTTT
The DNA here is from genome assembly GCA_963277665.1 of Viscum album. Taxonomy (NCBI): domain Eukaryota; kingdom Viridiplantae; phylum Streptophyta; class Magnoliopsida; order Santalales; family Viscaceae; genus Viscum; species Viscum album. Next base: position 1,534,299,326 of record OY728121.1, on the reverse strand, counting down.
TCCCTTATAATAAAAACATAACCAATAGGAATAATATCTTAACTATTTGAACTAGTAACATGACTGTTGGAATATTAGTTTATTATCAATACAATAAGTTTTCATATTTGTAAAATTTATCAAGAGTCATATTTATTTATATAAATATTATAACTCTTGAAAATTAATATGTTTTAAAAAAACTCAAAAAAAATATTGGCACATGTTTAATTTAATATGTCTTAATGGATTCTCTAAAAATCACAGCATTAAAAATTAAATTTTAAATTACCTAGGAATGAAATTTATTTTGATAAAATTAATTTATATTTCCTAAAATAATCACATTAAAATATTCAAGGGGTAATTATATAAAAATATTCAGAACCACTTCAATTTTATGGAGTATAAGAAAAAATACAGTCTCTAACGTAATAAGTATTTATTAAATTACATCATTCCTGATGTAATATTGAACTAATATTTTATAAATTTTTTTTTAAAAAAATATTATTAATTTCATAAATTGTTAATTAAAATAAATTGAAATTAATTTCTAAATATAAATACTCATTTTTTGAAACCTAATTTCAATACTATTAGGCCAAAATAATTTTTTTTCACCATTCCATTTTATAAGCTATGAGATTTAGAATTATTAATTTTTATGAAGTATTAAAACCATAAAATTATATTGATAAATGATTTATATTGGAAAAAATTCAGTATTACATGTTTTAACGTTGTTATTATATTATATTTAATATTATATTCTAAAAATATCCCTCTCTACATGTATAAATAACACATATCCCTCCCTTTGGAATACCACTCCTTACCGAACATCTATATGCTAATCCCTACCTGAATACTCCCTCCAAATACCCTTAGAATATATATGGACATTCTAAGTATGAACAACTCTTATAATCCAGGATGTTTTAGATTTTCACAACAGGAACTACAACAAGGATTGTTTATGATTCTATCAATTCTTCTCCCATTTTATTATTATCTTTATCTTATCCCATTAATTCCAAAAAAATATATTATAAAAATAATTATTAACAAGTAAAAATTATATAAATTATGGTAACCCACTGAATGTATCATATTTTTGGTACATATTAATTTTAAACATCTATTTCCTCCTCTTTTACAATATCCGTTCAACGGTCCGCAATTTTCCAATGTGGACATTCCCAAACCACCTCAAGTCACTGAAACATTGGGTTTACATAATAAATTCAGTATGATATATAGAGTTATAGATATATTTTTATTAATAATTTTAAAAAATTACATTAACATATAAATGAATCCAAATATAAATGGTGACATCGAAACAAAATGGGAAAATTCAATCATTCAATATATCAAAGAAAATAATATTTTATAATTTCTATAATAAATTAGAATAAAAAAAACTATACTGGATAAATAGTTGATCTAATTTAGATAATATGGAACTATGTTTTAAAAATCCTTCTCTATTATATAGGTGGTTGAAACAGGATGGAATAAAGTAGGATTAATGGTAAGGATATTTTAGATCCCAACTCATATTATATCATTCATCCCTATTTGTTGATATAATCAGTACAGAAATTCCACTAGCATTTCATTGTTATCATTTCATTATTCATCTCATTCCTTTTCTAGGATATAAATGTTTTCAAATTTTCTTATTATAAAAATAAATAAATTCCTATAGTAATTTTACTTCCAAAACACATCATTTAATCCAGTTAAGGGGTTCCTTATTTTCTCGATAATGATGATTTGTTTTGAAAAATACGTTTCCCTTATTCAACTGGGAAGCCAATTTATATTCCCAAAATCATTGTGTATGAAATATTTATACAACCCATTCCTTTTCATAGGTTATAATAGTATTATTACTGTTATACATTCTTTGTGGCATGCATGATTATTTAAATATTATGATGTGATCGGTCGAAAAAAATTAAAAATCACTATAGTAAATTTGGTAATGAGGGGTATATCATGCGATAATGTGTGTTATTCATGAAAATTATTCTACCATTTCTCATAATGTCGATGTTATGATTATACACATATTTTAGGAATTAACATGTTTCATGTTGTATTCACAAATATGTGTGTTATTTGACCACGACAACAAGATGTTTCATTTTTATGTGTCACCACATTCCATTATGTCATAACTTTTTAACAAATGATTATTATGATGATCATATTTTTGAGTATTTTATGATGATGATTATAGAAATCTATGTTTTATTGATTCATGTCCCTTATCCTTCCCCTTATTGGGATTTTAAAACACCTCCTACGTTAGTGTATATCCTTAGGTGACTACTTGTACTAATGAGAATATGAGATTTTATAAATACTAATAAGAATGATTATATTAAATGTTTTGGATTTATTATGTATAAGTGATTCATTATCCTAATTTTTCAAGGGTTCTAAACCATTTATTCATTTAATGTATTAATATTATTTGGTATATCTAAATATTATGTAATATTCAGGTAGGAAAATGATAGTCAACTATTATTCAACCATGATTCCATTAAGTTCACATCTAGATTCAACCATTGTTGAAGGATAAAATTTTAGGTTTGATAGGGGATATGCATGGATGATTTTACCTAAAACATTAAATTCAAGGTGTTAAATCCTATGGTGGCTCTTGTGGAATAAAGGAAAAAATTATCATCATTACACCCTTTCCCAAAACACCCCACCATAGAGTTGGTGTTCCCCTATCCACCAAGTGTAAGATCACCAATAAGATTGATAGAGCCTCTATGAAACAATGATACTTCCCACCTACTGACAAGACATTGGGTATACCAACTAGGTGATGCTTTAATAAATTCCAAGCTATAATAGAATTATCCACCACAAACCAAGGAATCAAGTCAACTCCTAATAGTTCATTCATGTCCAAAAATACCCCAAGGTTTTTTCAAACATGATTAACCAAGGTCATTCACCCTATTCCTGAACCGATCCATCAACTATACATAAATCCCAAATTTCCTCTAAAATTTATTTCTCCTAAAAACTCCAGTAATAAAAATGTAAACACATTTTTTCTTCTAATCCCAGATATTTTGTGTTATCTTGTGAAACATGTGACCTATCCTGCCACAATATCCAACAATTTGGATTCCTCAACATCCCATACATGAACCCAAACTTATCATCTCATGTATACACTCATTCCTAAACACCCAGAACGACCAAAATTCATTACTGAAAAAAAACACAAAAAGTAAATTTAAAATATAATTATTACCCATCTTCAAGATAGTGATCATCATATTCATCTAACTTGACACTCTACATTGTCTTACAAAACTTCCTTCAATTTTATAATAATGCATCCCATCATTAAAATCTCTATACAAAAAAAGACTTTGGTAGTCCAAGGAATTTTTTAGTGTGGTTCAATTTGAATTGACTCAATGAAATGAATGAAAAAAGTTGATGATTAAATTATTGAGTGGTTAATGAATCCTCGTTATGAATTCAACTATAAAACGAATTTTATCAATTTCTCAACTCCTCTTATACATGCAAACATTTCAGGTTCCTATTTATTCTTAACCTCCATAATCGTACTCATTCTGAAGGTATGAATATTGTTATAGTCTAATTCCCTCACATTCACATGAATGAACTAGTCTGTTGTCTTCTATAAATATAACTATAATGGTACTTTACTTAAACATCCAACCTTCTATGAATCCATCTTCCCTGCTACAAAACTGGCCTTTAATAGTGCTAGAAATGGCATTTTTCAGCACTAGAAAAGTGATGACTACCTAATAGAGGTTAAATGTCTTGGTATTTTATCAATGCTGACAATGTGGTCCTTTAATAGTTCAAATAAATGCACTGATAATTTGTAACTTTATTAGTGATTAAATTTAGTGCCTCTAAAGGATCCTTTTTTCAATGATTAAAAAAGTGATGATAAATGGTCATTTATAATCTCTTTTATAAATGCTGATAATATAGACCATTTTTAGCACTTCTATAAGGGATAACACAGTATAAATTTATCTGTTCTTTTAAAAGCACTGATAAATGTGGCCTTTATCATTTCTTATAAAAGAGATCATATAGGTCCATACTACATTGTGTTGTAATAGCACACCCCAACACCAGAACCAAACTCGATATCAACAAAAGAAGTCCCAATAAATTATTTAGATGAAATGAAATTTTTAAAAAATATATGAATAAAATATTATACTATTTATCATTCAAAAATTGGTTCATAAAATTACATAAATAAATTTTTTTACATTCATTCAAAAATATCAATATTCCATTTTATTTTAATCCTGACATAACACATGTTATTTCTGAACAAACCACCCCTTATTGAGCAATAGTACACTCCTGTATAAGAAACATTTTCATATTTTAGTAATGATATAATGAAATAAACTAACAAAAACAGCTAATTTTACTAAAATTGATGTTAATTTTAAATAAAAATATTAACTTGGAGACATATCATCCACACCATGCATCAAATTAACGTGTGACTGATTTTTTCACATCATATATTACATATGAATCGTTTCCATAATATAGTTATACAATTTGAGTGTGTTTTCTATGATTTTAGTATGATATTTTTATTTTTTACTAAAATTGATATCAATTTTAAATAAAAAACACTTGGAGTCATATCAGTCACACTATTCTACAGATTTAGGTTTGGCTGAATCATTCATGTCTCAAATAACTTATGGATCATTGAAAAACAGAATCCAAAAAATTTATAAATTTGTTTTCATAGTTTTGATTAGTTTAGTTTGTTTTTTAATAATATTATGTTAAATTGACATAAATACACACCTATAGTCATACCGGTCACACCATGCATCAAATTGAGATGCGGCAGATTCTTACAAGTTTTTAATCACATCAAGATTGTTGAACAAATGTATCCAAACAATGTAAATGTGTTCAATCAGATTTGAGTACATCACTTTTCTTTTTTACTAAAATGTCATTTTAAACTAGAAACATGCACTTTGACACATACAGATCACATTGCATATCAATTTTATGTGATTTTTATTCTTATATGTCATTAATGATTTATTAATTATTGCGCGAAATTATCAAATAAATATGACTGAATTTTACCTATTTTTAGTGAGTGAAACTTTTTAATGTCAAATATATATTCTAAAATAATAACAGACACATTGTTTTAGTTTTAATATTTACTAAAAATAATGTAAATTTAAATAATAATGAATTACATCAAGTAAAACTAGAGACATTGATTGTATTATTGAGGTGTAGCTGATTCCTACACATCCCAATGTCTAAAAAAAATCCGAAATATCAATTTTACCCAAATTTCAATTTATATTCATTGTTGAACTGCCATCACTGTATGAGAAGCTTCGAAAAAACCACATCAACTCAGAAAAAGGAATCCACCAGTATAAAACAAATTATGAGTAATACTAAACAGAAATAATTTAAAAATAAATATGAAATAATATCTAAATTGTAAGTATAATGATTTTTTTTTGTGAAAAAATCATAATTAACACTAATATTGAGCCTTTTATAGAACATGAATGAATGTGAAAAATGTAAAAACAATATGGGTAAATGAATTTAAAGGAGAAGAATTATGTAGATGTTTTGGTGCAGAAAGGGATGATAGATGGATATGGAATCCCTACTCAAACGAATGAATCCTGCTATATAAGAAACAATTATTATGTGAGTAATACTAAAAAGAAATAAATTATACCTAAATATGAAAGAATAAATTAATTATAAGGAAAATGATTATACTGTGAATACATCATCATTACATTTGTAATTGAGAAGAGGAAACATTGTTTCTCTTCCTGTAATGATAGTGTATATAACATGAAATATAGTGATAAATACAACATTGTAGGGTTGAAATGGATTTGAGGGAGAAGAATCATGAATGTTAGATAGAGCACCCCAACTCAAAAAAATCTACCTATATAAGAAAAAAATTATTTTGTGAGTAATTCTAAAAATAAATAAAGTAATCATAAATATGAATCAATACATTAATTACATGGACAATTATTTTACTATGAAAACAACAATATTACCTCTGTAATTGAGTAGAGGCAGCGTTGTCAGTATTCCAACATGGGAAGTTGAGATAACTTGAAATAAGTGATAAATACACCACATTAAGGGAGAAAATGTTTAAAGGGATTGAAATCATGTAAGATGGATAGAGGGCCCCAACTCAAAAGAAGGAGTACACCTTTATATGAAAACTAGTATGACATGATTAATACTTAAAGAAATAAATTAAAGATAAATATGTATCAATATATTAATTATGTGGAAAATGATTTTACTATGAAAAAATCAGGAATACTTATGTGATTGAGTAGATAAAATGTTAGTTCCCTTCTGAAAAAGTCTTGACACATGGACATAAATCTTATAAAATATTTGAACTCTACAATGAATAATTAATATTAAATAAAAGTTAAATTATATAATTATTCATTAAAATATAGATTTTTTATTGTAACATTACCTATACATCATTACAAATGGTTTCTGTTATTATTGTTTATTCGACCTTCTTGTGAAGAATAATATCTCTGCATTATTTGTCAAACAATTAATTTAAATTATGTTAATGTAGAAGATAACATATAATATAATGAGGAAAAATATAATATAGTAAAAAAAATAACATTATTATTGAACCCTGTTTATTTTATTAATGGTTTCAAGGATTTGGTTCTTATATTGAGAATACAAATCCCCTATTTTCAGTCCCCTCTAACGTACATGACATTTTCTAGATTGGGAATGACATGAATAGATTTTGATGTCACAATGAAAGGGTTATCGTTGATTGAATTTCCATCTGACTCAACATTTGTTTTAGTAACCGGTAGTAAAATCAAACAAATATTATTTTTTAATCCTAGACATAAAATACATTCACTTATTGGGATTCCATTAGGAATGTCTTTCCTTTTTCACCATCCAAAAAGAAATTCACCATCACTACGCTAATTTCATTAACTACCACCCCATTGATATTCACAACCCATTTTAAATGGAAATTAGTCACATGAAATTTGGTATAATCCAACTCATATATCTATTATATAATGAAATAATATGATGTATTTTCATAAATTGTATTTCCATACATGGAACCAGATATGTGTGTCGCTTCTTCCACAAGCGTAACACCACTATTTTTCATTGTACTGAATTCTCATGTTATTTTGTATAGAACGTATAATAATTGACTACAAAACAAAGATAAGATATAACATTTCTCTTTGTTCCTTTGTCTAGACTTTAAATTAATTTAAAAATTTACATCATATTTCCATATAACTCTTTATAAATTGGATATCAAAACCATCTTATAAATTATTGATTATGTGTATTTGATATACATCCTTCATCCCATGATGGATTAAGATCTCTAAAAATTTATTTTTGGGCCTCGATGTATGGATCAAAATCCTTAATAATAGATAATATGTAATGATATTCTTTCTCTATCTCTGTAAAAGTCATCCTATCAACATATCATCTAGAAATACCCTTTCCCTTATGGTGTTCACTATGAATAGATATAAGGAGACAGATACTTTCATCATCTGATAACTACTTGGTATAAAATTCAATATCAACTTTAACAACATATCTTTATACTATACAACATTTGGGAAGACTTTGATTCTTAACATTCACATTCAAAATCTTCATATATTGAATGTTGTCATCTAGGATTGATACTTATGTCATCGAGGTAAAAAATTTCCAAATTCCAAAAAAAACTATCTTTGAGGAATGCTTCAATGGAACTGAGTATATGTGTCTTTCATTAATGGGACACCCCAACAATTATAAATTCTTTAGATTGATACATTTCAATAAGCAGAAAGTCATTTACCATTCCATGAAAAATGGCCCTCAATGTGAATTCTTCACTTCTACGAGCATCATAAATTATTAAGCCTATATTCCACATCAATTTTATATATTCGTTCAATGGATCCCAATATAGAAAAATGTCATTTCTATGTTTCTTTGGACCAGATTTAAGAAGGGAAAACATAATGTATTTGAACTTCATGAATAAACATGGTGGAAAGTTATAATTTACCAACATGATGGGCCATGTAATATGCATTCTAATATATTCACCAAATATATTTATTCCATATGTAAATAATGCAAGGAAAAATTTTCTCATGTCATCTACAAATTTTGGAAACACATAATCAACAATCATCTATTGGGGATAATTTTTTGGATGATGTATTTTCCCATCATTAATTCTTGTATCTGCATGTTGTGTTAATTTTCTCACGGTTTCCTCACATCTATATTTTCTTCTGAATCATGGAATTATTGGAATGGTCCACAAATATTTTGATGGTGTTGATCCATTTTTCTTGTATCGATCTACGCCAGACATATGGAATTTTACAAGTGATTTATTTTCTTAAGAAATGATATGAAATAATTTGAAAAAGTTTGTATTTTTTATAGATAATTCCAATTGAACATAATATATCTTATAATAATATGGTAGGTATGGTAGTTCATCTTTTTCTAGTAGCATATTGTTTAGAATACCATGTTTTTCTGTAAAGACTTTGTCACTCTATCTACTACTATCTTTCAAATTTTATAACTTCAATATAGCGTAAAATGTTGTGTATTTAGTAAAACCAGTTTACAATGGTTTCTTGGAACAACTATTTAACTCCTCAATCAACATTGGACACACACGAATGGCATCATAAATTGACATTATCATTTCATTTATGCTATCTTCATCATCCTTTACAACGGTATTCACATCAACTAATTAATAAACTGTTTTTTCATCCCAATCGATGTAAAAATTCATTTTTCACATGATTAGTCCAATATTTTTAGTTTTGATCTATTCTATGATAAATAAAATGTTCTTCCAACTCCTATAGAAAATTGATTCTTTAATAAAATAAATTTAATCCCAGATAGATGTTTTTAGATGAGATGTTTTGATACTCTCTTACAAACTTGATGAAGTATTTAACCCCATATTCATATACATTTGTAGAAAAATTAGTATACATATATTTTAAGTTAATATTAATCATATTGTGTTCATAAAATATTAATTTAATACAATATATAATTAAATACACATAAGATATTCGTTATCAAAAGTGAAAGTTATAGTCAATTATAATAAGAGAAACTCAATATTCGATTATTTTATTGAGTTTCAGTACGTTGCAGAAAATGGGTAATTTAATTTAAAAAAATAATTATAACACATGAAATATTTCTTAAATCCCCTAAACATATAAAATATATTCAATTAATTATAAAAATGAGACTCATATATCACAAATAAGAATAATACTATCATTAATTCAACTGGAAGATATAAAAATGTACTCGAGTAAGTGATGTAGAAACCAAGGGAATTATTATATTAAAAATTAATGTTATATCAATATTTAAAATCATCTCAACACACATGGGATGTCATATCCCCACACTGAACCATCTCCAAGAAACTCAAGGTACTCTAAATAGATGTAATTTTGGTATTTATTAATTGATTATACCTATATAAAGTTTACATCCAAAATATATGTAGTTTTATCATTATTTAATTTGATAGTAATTTTTGTAAATTTATAACGGTGATGTACTAATTGAAACAAGAACTAAGAGCTTGGTGATGAAGGTTATATGAATTATTAAATAATAATTAATTTAAAAAATGAGTAATCATGTAGAATCATTACATAAAAAATAATTTTATCGATAGATTAAAGGTGTATATGAATGTGTATGGAATAATATTTACATATCCAAGAGATGAATTATTAGAATAATTTTATATACTAATAATGACCAATGTATAATTGTTGATAGTTAGTGAGTTTGCATTATCATTAGTTTATAGGCGACTCATGGAAGTCATGGGATATTTATTTCCCAATCCTTCTATGTGAGGGAAGTGTTTTATATATTTCAATAGGAATATTGAAAACCCATATTAAAACCCATTGAAAATTGAATAAAATTTTCAAATGATATGAATGGAATTTAAATTTATATAATGGACTGTGGGATATTCATTATATTAAATCTCGTTTTATAGTAAAATATGATGTCATGATATTTTTATACATTTAATATAGCTAGGTATCAAAGTATTTTCATGAAAAAACACTTGTTATTAGTTAGATAAATTCTCAAAATGGGGAGAAATTAATGTAAAGACCCGTAAATTTCAAGGAAATATTTTTTTCTTAATTTTCTTTGGAATTTTACAAGAGTGCAGTTTCTAACGGCACCTAATTCTGAGGCCCGGTGTGCCCGGAATCATTTTACGAAGATTGGCTCGGGTACGTTCAGTGAACGGGCGAGCGAGTTTTTCTAACTTTTGAACTGGTGCCCGGAATCGAATTCTGAGGGCACCAATGAAATAGCAGCGCCGGTTTTCGCTTAGAAACACCTCTTCCGGAGTTGCGTTTGCTCGGGTGTGGTTTTTAATTTTCGGGATTAAAGTTAAGAAATAAAATAATTTTGGGACAACTTTATTTTATTTCACTTACGTCACTTGGAAGCCACTTGAAGCCACTTAAAGGCGGCTTGAACTGAGTTGAACTGGATAGGATGCTATCCAGAAATATCCTACCCCCTTGGTATGATATTTGTGAGGTGGGGCCCGCACGAGCCCCGCCGTTTCTTTCCGCTAAGAAACGCACCCGTGAAAACCCGTCTTAATGAAAGTCAACTGACGCGTTTTCTAAATTCTTAACAGACCATTTAATTGGGAGGTTTATTTCGTAAATTAAATGGGCTGTTTCTTTCGTGAATTAAATGGGTTGTTTCTTTCGTGAATTAAATGGCCTGTTTCTTTCGTTGAATTAATTCAACGAATTAATTCAATCGTTTCTTAACCTATTTTCGTGTGTTGGCATATTAATAAAATAAGGCCAACCCAAAATATTTTGAGAATATTTGAGAGGATCCTTGTTTCTTCTTCTCCCTCGCGAAGAACGCGAAGAACGCGAAGAACGCCGAACCCGGAAATTGACGACGCGACGCCTTGATCCGCATCGCCGACAACGTTCTTCTGCGACCTCTCTTCCTCCGCGACGGATCTTCGATCGGCTTCTTGAGGTAAGAGTCTCAGACCTTCCTTTTTATCTCCTTCGTGGTTCTTAACCAAAAACACGGATTTAATTAATTAAATTAAATCTGCTATTTCATGGTGCGTTGAGTTTGCCGACTCAACACCGGATTCCGCGACGACGCTACGCCTCCCCGCGACGATGCGACGATCCCTCTCTTCCGCGATGAGCTTTTCCGCGAAGAACGCCCGCGCGCGACGATCGACGAGGTAGGGATTTATTTTGGGAATTACCCCTTTTCTTTTTATATTCCCGTAATTGTTTCTTTAAAAAGTAAAGAATTGGCTTGTGAACAATTTTAAAATTTATTAAAATTGTTTTTTTCCGTTCAAATGAGAAACCCGTTAATGAAACAATTTTATTTCATTAAAAATTGTTTCGGATATGCGTTCATGTGTTGAACTTAAATTTCTCCCATTTGTTTATCTCTAACGCGGAGGGTGCGGGACAAACGAACACGGCCCGACGACCCTCCGCCATTCTTCATTTTGTGCGGAATTGACGGGCGACGACAGAACGTGCCGCAACGGATGTTTGATGTTTCCGCAGTGAAGGACGAGTCCCGGGAGGAGCAGCGGCGCAGACGGGAAAAAATCGGACCACCGGAGCAATCCTGGTGGCCCGCGGAACTCGCCGGCGGCGCGGGTCGCCGGTGCGGCGGCACCGGCAGCCGGGAGCGGCGGCGCCCCGGCGCACCGCCGCGACTCAGCGCGGCGGCGGCGGCACCCGCGGACCCGCGGCCGCGCGGGTACGGTGCCCTCGGACGCGGCTGAAGCCGCGTCCCGACTCAGCGCGGCCCCACGCGGGGGCCGTGGCAACACCAGGCCGCGGGGGCGGAGCCCCACGGCGCCTTGGCCGTTCGGCCGCTCGGCCGAACCGGGCCCGGCCGGGCCGCGCCCTGGCTGGACCAGACCGGGTCAGTTTGACCCGGTTCGGCCGACTCCCGGGGGGGGGGGGGGGGGGGGGGTCGGGCCGGGTCGGCCCGGGCCCGGACCCCCCGTCTTCGGACGGTTTTCGTTCAAACGCCCGTAACATGAGCTACGGGCCTCCGAACGATGTGCCGTCAACGGCAACACGATCCTTGGATCGAGACGGTCGTTTCAGTTTGCTATACTCAAGATGCACCTTCCTTTTCGGGAGACTACGTAGTTAAAACTCCGTAGTTAAGCGTGCTTGGCCTAGAGCAGTGATCAGGATGGGTGACCTCCTGGGAAGTTTCCCAGGGTGGGTGTGAGACAGAAAGACCAATAACTAACAGACCGGGCGTCCGATTGACGCGCCGTCTATTTCGTTGAATTACTCTAAGTGAGACGGATCTTTTGGCATACTCCGACCGAGGTTTGGACGCAGGTGGAGTATGGTCGGGTTGGTTTTGCCTTAAAAACCAACCGGGCCCCTGGGACGAAAAAGCCAATAACTCTCAGACCGGGCGTCCGATTGACACGCCGTCTGCGACGTTGAGTTCCTGTTGTCGATACGGAACTTTTGGATACATCAACTTCGGAATTTGTGTCATTTGATGTATCAGCCTCTCGGCTCGTGGAGGGGACCCTCCCGAACGAGCTTGCTATGTGTGGGAACCCTAGGCTGGCTGCGACTGCTACTTCGACAGGGATGACTGTGCAGAGATCCTCAGTGGACTGCAGCGACGACCGTGCAGAGATCCTCAGTGGACTGCAGCGACGACTGTGTAGAGATCCTCCGTGGACTCCGACGACGACCGTGCAGAGATCCTCAGTGGACTGCGGCGACGACTGTGCAGAGATCCTCAGCGGACTGCGACGACTACTGCACTCGGCGATCCTACGTGGATCAGTGCTACAGGTCCTGCGTAGGCCCGATCCTGTGTGGGCCCGATCCTGTACGGATCCGATCCTGTGTGGGTCAACACTCAGCAGTTCTGTGTGAGCCAACTCCTACAGGTCCTGCGTGGGCCCGATCCTGTGTGGGTCCGATCCTATGTGGGTCACTGCAGAGATTAGTTACCTATCAATCCTTCGTGGGTCTGACGACTTATATGGATCAAAGATCATCTTTTCGTCATCCGAAGAAGTATACCTGTGTGAGCTGAATCTTGTGTTTCTCTCCTTTGTGGATTGTGTTGAGCTACCCTGTGTGGATTTACTGTTTACTCTCCTCTGTGGATTGTGTTGTTCTATCCTGCGTGGGTATGCGTTTTTCTTTCCTGTGTGGACTGGGTTGTGCTAGGGCTCGGAGGTTGGAGCCGATCGGGGAATTGATGACTTAGGTATATGTATGGGCATATACCTAAGCCGTGTCAGATGTTACTTCTTGATTGTATCTCTCCTTCGTTGCTTATCATTTGTGGATTTCGGGAGACCTTCGGGGGGGGGGGGGGTCTCGGGGTCCCTACTGAGTAGCTTATACTCACCCCTGCACGGGCTATGCCCGCACTTCGTGGTGTTGGTTGCAGACGACGGACAACGCTGATCGTGGAGGAGGCGTGCGGAGCAGGACAGTACCTGGAGGTAGACCACTGGGCGGGACGTACTCGGAGCGGTTAGGTGGACCCGAGGAGCAGTGGATGCTATCTGTACCCACCCTTCAGGTGGGACTTCCAGAGGACGGCTCGCCGCTGCAGTTTTTCCTTTCAGTTGCTGTTTTTCCTTTCAGTTGTACTTTACAGTTGGGCTTGTATTGAGTGTGTTTATCAGTCCAGGGAGTCCAGTGTTGGTGCGGCGGCCGACGTATCCATACACCAGGACCCTGACTTCTGATTTCCGACTTAATGCACGAAAACATTGATTGCATATGTGTTTCAAGTTTTCTTTGTGATTACTTGGGTCAGCTCACCAGGTATACTGTTCTGACCATGGTGCACTTGTTTCCTTTTCAATATGGCACGACGACAACAGCCAGCTAGGGTTCCTAGAGTAGTGTGCGACGACAGCACGCCGAGCGACGAGGCCTCGGTACAGGGCCCGTTGACAGCAGAGGCACCAGCGGTACCTTTACCCACCGAGCCCCCGATGCTTCCAGCACTGGCAGCTGACGACGCACGATGCCTCGGAGCTCTGCACGAGTTCCAGCGCCAGTGACCACCCAGGTTCCGTGGGGAGTCGGACCCCCAGGCAGCCGAGGAATGGCTGGAGGCGGTCGTCCAAGTTTTCAGGCTAGTGAGGACACCAACAGACCTCATGGTGATCCTCGCGGCGAGCCTACTGCACGTAGTAGCCGGACGATGGTGGAGCCTGATGCTCCAAGTACACGATGAGGCCACCCTCATCTGGATGGACTTCGAGAGCCTCTTCTGCTCAGAGTTCGTCCTGGACACCCTCCGTGCGGTGCGCATCCAGGAGCTTCTTCAGCTGCGGCAGGGCAGCTTGACGGTCGCCCAGTACGCGGCGAGGTTCACCGACCTATCTCGCTACTCGACAGACATGGTACGGGACCCCTTCTTTCGGGCCCGGACCTTCGAGCAGGGATTGAGACATGAGATCAGGGCATCACTGATCACCCTCAGCATCCCGACCCAGGCAGGAGTGCTAGAGCGAGCCCTTCTGATCGAGAGCTTCCTGGCTGAGTCCACAGCGAGACCTACCGCAGGGCGGCAGATAGCGGAGTCTTCGGCAGCTGGTAGCCGGCGGATGAATCAGGGTTCCAGGCGGACCAGAACTTCCGGAAGGTGACCTCGGGACACTAGCTCAGCAGTGCAGGGCACCCATCCCGGAGCCAGTCTTCCGAGAGGCAGGTAGTGCTACGAGTGCGGTGGGCGGGGCCACATGGCTCGTGATTTCCCGACCCGTCGTACTGAGGGTCAGCAGACGGTGGAGGGACCACCCAGGAAGAGGCAGAGGGTCGACCGTGGCGGTCCGCAGGGAGGAGGCGGACGAGGCAGAGGAGCTGGCCGAGCAGCAGGTGGTGGGCGACGCTTTGAGGCTCTGCCACCACCACCACCAGGAGGCCCGCCCCGACCATAGGGAGCTGGCGGTCAGAGACAGGCTCAGCTCCAGGCAGCGGAGGCCTATGACCACAGTGCGCCATAGATGATTCGAGGTACGATCTGTGTCTATTCCACCCTTGCTGCAGTTCTGATAGACACAGGAGCGAGTCACTCTTTCATATCCACTGCCCTTGTTCGGAGCTCGGAGATTCCGACAGAGCCGTTGGCTCGATCCTTATGGCTAGAGACTCCTACGGGAGCAGACTCGACGATTACGCACTGGTGCCGGCAGTGTGAGATTACTCTAGGAGGTGAGAGATTCGGCTGGGATCTTCTTGTATTGGCGTCGAGGCCTTACGACGTCATCTTGGGCATGGATTGGTTATCTACGGTCCATGCTCAGATTGACTGCATTAGACACAAGGTGCGATGTGTGCGCACCGACGGGAGCAGGTTCACCTTCACCGGCGAGAAGGGAGCCTTAGAAGCACAGGATGGACTCACGCAGAGGAGAGGTCAGCCCATCACTCATCAGTTGGCTAGCCTCATCCTGGGAGCAGTTGACGTGCGGAGTCCCAGTTTTCCTGCAGTGGTGGATCAGTACGCGGACGTCTTTCCCGACGACGTTCCAGGACTACCTTCTCGTAGAGAGGTAGACTTTTATATTGACTTGTACCCCGGGATAACCCCGATATCCACTCCAGCATATCGTA
Organism: Viscum album; assembly: GCA_963277665.1. Classification (NCBI taxonomy): domain Eukaryota; kingdom Viridiplantae; phylum Streptophyta; class Magnoliopsida; order Santalales; family Viscaceae; genus Viscum; species Viscum album. The sequence goes on along the minus strand of OY728121.1, from coordinate 1,534,283,511 downwards.
TGGCCCCCGCTGAGCTTCGAGAGCTGCGAGTACAGTTGGAGGACTTGCAGGGCAAGGGGTTCATCCGACCCAGTGTTTCGCCCTGGGCTTCCCCGATTTTGTTCGCCAAGAAGGCGGGCAGGAGCTTGCGACTGTGTGTCGATTATCGTCGCCTGAATCAGGTGACAGTGAGGAACAAGTATCTGCTACCCAGGATTGATGACCTCTTCGACCAGCTCAAGGGAGCACGGTTGTTCTCGAAGATAGACCTCAGGTCAGGCTATCATCAGCTTAGAGTTCGAGACGAGGATGTGCAGAAGACGCCCTTCAGGTGTCGGTATGGCCACTATGAGTTCTTGGTTATGCCTTTCGGCGTGACCAACGCTCCAGCAGTGTTCATGAGCCTCATGAACAGGATCTTCCAGCCATACCTCGATCGATTTGTCGTGGTCTTCATCAACGACATTTTGGTGTACTCGACGACGGAGGAGGAGCACGCCTACCACCTGCGTGTTGTACTAGACACACTCCGAGAGCACCAGCTTTATGGAAAGCTCTAGAAGTGTCAGTTCTGGTTACGTGAGGTCCACTTCTTGGGGCACGTCATTTCTGAGGCGGGAGTTGCAGTGGATCCCGCGAAGATCGAGGCAGTGCTAGCTTGGGATCCACCCAAGAGCGTGACAGAGGTGCAGAGTTTCTTGGGCCTAGCCGGATACTATTGGAGATTTGTGCCGGACTTCTCCAGAGTTGCGGCCCCACTCTCAGCGTTGAAAAAGAAGGGGAAACCCTTCGTGTGGTCAGACAGATGTCAGCAGAGCTTCCAGGAGCTGAGGCAGAGATTGACCAGTGCACCTATCTTGAGGTTGCCTGAGGAGGGAGTTGGATATGTAGTCTACTGCGATGCATCAGGGACCAGACTCGGGTGTTTACTGATGCAGGAGCGGGCCGTGATTGCCTACAGATCACGTCAGTTGAGGCCTCATGAGAAGAACTACGCTACCCATGACTTGGAGTTGGCAGCAGTGGTCTTTGCCCGGAAGACATGGCGACACTATCTGATGGGCGAGCGCTTCACAGCCTTTTTTGACCACCAGAGTCTCAGGTACATCTTTTCTCAGAAGGACCTGAACCTGCGACAGCGGCGATGGCTCGAGTTCTTCCAGGACTATGACTTTGAGATAGTCTATACTTCTGGGAAGGGGAACGTGGTGGCTGATGCCCTCAGCAGGAGGACGGGCATCCAGCTACTTGAGGAGGCGACAGAGCAGCTAGCCGCTTTGCAGATATCCTTCATGGATAGAGACGGAGCAGCCTTCCTTCAGTCTCTCACAGTCTCTCCTCCACTTCTTCAGCGGGTCAGAGAGGCACAGCGTGGGGACGTTGACTGTGAGACACGACGTGCACAGATATCCTCGGGACAGGAACCTGATGGTTTCTCCCTTGGAGCAGAGCACGGTGTCCTTTTCAGAGGATGTACCTTGGTACCAGTCACTTTACGAGAGGAGGTGCTGAGAGAGTATCACACTTCTCCTTTGGCGGTACATCCTGGAGTGGCGAAGATGTACCAGGATTTCAGACGACAGCACTGGTGGCCGAGCATGAAGAAGGCTGTGGAAGAGTTCGTTTCACGGTGCCTCACATGCCAGCAGGTGAAGGCAGAGCATCAGGTACCAGCATGCTTGGTACCGCCCTTGGAGGTCCCGGAGTGGAAGTGGGACGTGATATCTATGGACTTTGTGACTGGACTTCCACGCACTTCCAGAGGTCACGACTCCATTTGGGTGATTGTTGACCAACTCACCAAGTCGGCACACTTCTTACCCATCTGAGAGCAGGGCTCTGTGGAGAGCTTGGGGCGTCTCTACGTTCAGGAGATTGTACGACTTCACGGTGTGCCATCGACTATCGTCTCCGATCGGGACGCTCGTTTTACTTCCCGGCTTTGGAAGGGGTTGCAGGAGGCATTCGGGACGCGACTAAGTCTAAGCACCGCCTTTCACCCTCAGACGGATGGTCAGATGGAGAGGACTATTCAGACTCTCGAGGACATGCTCCGCGCATGTGTCCTCGACTTTGGTCGCAGCTGGGAGGACCACCTACCCTTGGTAGAGTTTGCGTACAACAACAGCTACCACTCCACCATCGGGATGGCACCCTACGAGGCGTTGTACGGCAGGCCTTGTAGATCCCCTTTGTGCTGGACAGACCCTGGGGAGTCAGCACTTGTGGGACCAGAGATGGTCCGAGCCACGACAGAGAAGGTCCAGGTCATCCAGGAGCGGATGAGGATAGCACAGAGCCGGCAGAAGTCATATGCTGACAGGAGGCGGAGGCCACTAGAGTTTGAGGATGGCGACCACGTCTTCTTGCATGTCTCACCTCGACGTGGGTTGCGGAGATTTGGCCGGGGCGGCAAGTTGTCTCCACGCTTCATCGGGCCCTTCAGGTCCTCAGCAAGATTGGCGAGGTGGCTTATCGCCTGGCTCTGCCACCTCAGTTGCACCGGGTGCACGATGTCTTCCACGTATCCCAGCTGAGGAGATACATGCACAACCCGACGCACATCATTGACTATGGGGAGCTAGACGTGGATGATGGGGAGACTTTTGCGGAGGTCCTAGTGGAGATAGAGGATCGAAAGGAGTGGGTCCTATGTGGGCGATCGATTCCTCTTGTGCGCATCAGATGGCAACACAGGAACCTCCAGGAGAGCACTTGGGAGCGGGAGGCTCAGATGCGTGCTCAGTACCCACATTTGTTTCCCTAGTTTATGATGTATCTTTACGGGGATGTAAAGTCCTGAGATGGGAGTAATGTAAAGACCCATAAATTTCAAGGGAATTTTTTTTCTTAATTTTCTTTGTAATTTTACAAGAGCGCAGTTTCTGACGGCACCTGATTCCGAGGCCCGGTGTGCCCAGAATCATTTCCGAAGATTGGCTCGGGTACGTTCAGTGAACGGGAGAGCGAGTTTTTCTAACTTTTGAACCGGTTCCCGGAATCGAATTCTGAGGGCACCAATGAAATCGCAGCTCCGGTTTTCGCTTAGAAACGCCTCTTCCGGAGTTGCGTTTGCTCGGGTGTGGTTTTTAATTTCTGGGCTTAAAGTTAAGAAATAAAATAATTTTGCGACAACTTTATTTTATTTCACTTACGCCACTTGGAAGCCACTTGAAGACACTTAAAGGCGGCTTGAACTGAGTTGAACTGGATAGGATGCTATCCAGAAATATCCTACCCCCTTGGTAGGATATTTGTGAGGTGGGGCCCGCACGAGCCCCGCCTTTTCTTTCCACTAAGAAACGCACCCGTGAAAACCCGTCTTAATGAAAATCAACTGACACATTTTCTAAATTCTTAACAGACCATTTAATTGGGTGGTTTATTTCGTGAATTAAATGGTTTGTTTCTTTCATGAATTAAATGGGCTATTTCTTTCGTGAATTAAATGGCCTGTTTCTTTCATTGAATTAATTCAACGAATTAATTCAATCGTTTCTTAACCTGTTTTCGTCTGTTGGCATATTAATAAAATAAGACCAACCCAAAATCTTTTGAGAAAGATTTGAGAGGATCCTTGTTTCTTCTTCTCCCTCGCGAAGAACGTGAAGAAGGCGAAGAACGCGAAGAACGCCGAACCCGGAAATCGACGACGCGACGCCTTGATCCGCATCACCGACAACATTCTTCTGCGACGTCTCTTCCTCCGCGACGGATCTTCGATCGGCTAGTCTCAGACCTTCCTTTTTATCTCCTTCGTGGTTCTTAACCAAAAACATGGATTTAATTAATTAAATTAAATCTTCTGTTTCATGGTGCGTTGAGTTTGCCGACTCAACACCGGATTCCGCGATGACGCGACGCCTCCCCCGGGCGACGACGCGACAATCCCTCTCTTCCGCGACGAGCTTTTCCGCGAAGAACGCCTGCGCGCGACGATCGACGAGGTAGGGATTTATTTTGGGAATTACCCCTTTTCTTTTTATATTCCCGTAATTGTTTCTTTAAAAAGTAAAGAATTGGTTTGTGAACAATTTTAAAATTTATTAAAATTTTTTTTTCCGTTCAAATGAGGAACCCGTTAATGAAACAATTTTATTTCATTAAAAATTGTTTCGGATATGCGTTCATGTGTTGAAATTAAATTTCTCCCATTTGTTTATCGCTAATGCGGAGGGTGCGGGACAAACGAACACGGCCCGACGACCCTCCACCGTTCTTCATTTTGTGCGGAATTGACGGGCGACGACGGAACGTGCCGCAACGGATGTTTTATGATTCCACAGTGAAGGACGAGTCCCGGGAGGAGCAGCGGCGTAGGCGGGAACAAAATCGGACCACCGGAGCGATCCCGGTGGCCCGCGGAACTCGCCGGCGGGGCGGGTCGCCGACGCGGCGGCGCCGACAGCCGGGAGCGGCGGCGCCCCGACGCACCGCCGCGACTCAGCGCGGAGGCGGCGGCACCCGCGGACCCGCGGCCGCGCGGGTTCGGTGCCCTCGGACGCGGCAGAAGCCGCGTCTCGACTCAGCGTGGCCCCACGCGGGGTGCCGCGGCACCACCAGGCCGCGGGGGCGGTGCCCCGCGGCGCCTTGGCCGTTCGGCCGCTCGGCCGAACCGGGCCGGGCCGGTCTGACCGGCCGGGCCGCGCCCTGGCCCGACCGGACCGGGTCGGTTTGACCCGGTTCGGGTCGACCCGGTTCGGCCGACTCCCGGGGGGGTCGGGCCGGGTCGGCCCGGGCCCGGACCCCTGTCTTCGGACGGTTTTCGTTCAAACGCCCGTAACTTGAGCTACGGGCCTCCGAACGACGCGCCGTCAACGGCAACGCGATCCTTGGATCGAGACGGTCATTTCGGTATACTATACTCAAGGTGCACCTTCCTTTTCGGGAGCCTACGTAGTTAAAACTCCGTAGTTAAGCGTGCTTGGCCTAGAGCAGTGATCAGGATGGGTGACCTCCTGGAATGTTTCCCAGGGTGGGTGTGAGACAGAAAGGCCAATAACTAACAGACCGGGCGTCCGATTGACGCGCCGTCTGTTTCGTTGAATTCCTCTAAGTGAGACGGATCTTTTGGCATACTCCGCCCGAGGTTTGGACGCAGGTGGAGTACGTTCGTGTTGGTTTTGCCTTAAAAACTAACCGGGCCCCTGGGACGAAAAAGCCAATAACTCTCAGACCGGGCGTCCGATTGACGCGCCGTCTGCGACATTGAGTTCCTGTTGTCGATACGGAACTTTTGGATACATCAACTTCGGACTTTGTGTCAGTTGATGTATCAGCCTCTCGGCTCGTGGAGCGGACCCTCCCGAACGAGCTTGCTATGTGCGGGAACCCTAGGCTTGCTGCGACTGCTACTTCGACAGCGACGACCGTGCAGAGATCCTCAGTGGACTGCAGCGACGACAGTGCAGAGATCCTCAGTGGACTGCAGCGACGACTGTGCAGAGATCCTCCGTGGACTCTGACGACGACCGTGCAGAGATCCTTAGTGGACTGCGGCGACGACTGTGCAGAGATCCTCAGCGGACTGCGACGACTACTGCACTCAGCGATCCTACGTGGATCAGTGCTACAGGTCCTGCGTGGGCCCGGTCCTGTGTGGGCCCGATCCTGTACGGATCTGATCCTGTGTGGGTCAACACTCAGCGGTTCTGTGTGAGCCAACTCCTACAGGTCCTGCGTGGGCCCGATCCTGTGTGGGTCCGATCCTGTGTGGGTCACTGCAGAGATTAGTTACCTATCGATCCTTCGTGGGTCCGACGACTTATATGGATCAGAGATCATCTTTTCGTCATCCGAAGAAGTATACCTGTGTGAGCTGAATCTTGTGTTTCTCTCCTTTGTGGATTGTGTTGATCTATCCTGTCTGGATTTACTGTTTACTCTCCTTTGTGGATTGTGTTGTTCTATCCTGCGTGGGTATGCGTTTTTCATTCCTGTGTGGACTGGGTTGTGCTAGGGCTCGGATGTTGGAGCCGATCGGGGAATTGACGACTTAGGTATATGTATGGGCATATATCTAAGCCGTGTCAGATGTTACTTCGTGATTGTATCTCTCCTTCGTGGCTTATCCTTTGTGGATTTCGGGAGACCTTCGGGGGGTCTCGGGGTCCCTACTGAGTAGCTTATACTCACCCCTACACGGGTTATGCCCGCACTTCGTGGTGTTGGTTGCAGACGACGGACAACGCTGATCGTGGAGGAGGCGTGCGGAGCAGGACAGTACCTGGAGGCGGACCACTGGGCGGGACATACTCGGAGCAGTTAGGTGGACCCGAGGAGCAGTGGAGGCTATCTGTACCCACCCTTCAGGTGGGACTTCCAGAGGACGGCTCGACGCTGCAGTTTTTCCTTTCAGTTGCTGTTTTTCCTTTCAGTTGTACTTTACATTTGGGCTTGTATTTCCGGCACCTTTTACTTTCAGCACAGCTTGTACAATTTTTACTTAGTGTTTACTTTTCCGCTTTCTTACTATGTGGTGCTTGTTTACTTTTCAAAGGCAATGCCTTCCCTTTTTGTTGGGATTTACGCCTTGGTGCTAGTTGCCAGCCCCTGGCCTATGGAAGGTGGGATTGGGGTAGTCACGGCACGGGCCCCGAGGACGGGTCGTGACAATTAATAACAATATTCATTTCTAGGCTAGAAATTATATTTTCTTATAGTGGTATACAGTTGTCAAAAAGTTATATAACTAGAAATGGGTAATATAAAAAGGATATTTTGTTTCCTAAATTATTGAGATAGAGGGAGTAGGATGATACTGATAAATTATAATGTAGTAGGAAAATAGAAAATAGAATCAAGGTATAATATTTCATATATTTTTTTTAATTAAGTATAAATAATATTGGATTAATCTAAAGTGGGTGTAAAATAATCTATATTTTTTTAAAAGGACAGAGACCTAGGAAGTTGGTTTATTAAGAAAATGTTAAAAAAAATCCCTTATGAATTTAGTTTTTAAAAATAACCAAAGACAACCATATATTAATCACCCGAGCTGGACCTAGATAGTTTCAAAGGGACATTATTGATCCCCCTCATGCTGGAAATAATAAATATGTCATGAAAAACAAAACAATGGGATTTATTTGGCCCATGAAATAAATAAAATTAGTAGAAATAAAATTTAAATAAAAACATCCATGATTCATATATTCATTAGATACCCACACCAACCTAGATATGTATAAAAAATGTGATATGAATCTATATACTATACAACAAATTCCTTAACCTTAATTCAACTTCCTCACACCAAAAATACCCAATTTTAATTTCTAAAATTCAACATGTATGGAATACCATTGATAAATTAAATATTGAAAATTATGTATGATAGATTTGAGTGATCAGTTTGGGAAATGTAAACAAAATAGAATAACCGACTAAACTCCATGTAACCCCAAATTTCACCATCAATTCCAAAATATGAAACTTTCCATGAGTGATCATGTGTTGAATCAAAATTAAAAACTAAGAAAATTATAATCCATACATCATTAGTACACAATCACCAAACCACATATAATGACATCATCAAAGAATAAATAAAAAAAATGAATATAAGAAGGCCTTCCTCTCTAGGATGGAGAATATCTAAATATATCTTCAGAAACCCTAACACCAATCAAATACTTAATTTTATATGAGATGTTCAAGAGGTATTCAATTAGTGTGATTCAAGTTTCGATACATGAATGAGGGGGAATGAAATCTAGTGGCTTCTATAGAAATATTTTTCAATCATGGATGGTTCGCAAAAGGTTAGGGTTTTTTAATTTGATTGGGAAATATTTATCAGTGCCTCAAAATAAGCACAGATAAACAGTTTCCTCAAAACCATTGGTATAACTCAAAAAATCAATGAAACTATACAAGCAGATATCAAAATAGTTGGTAAAGGTACCCATATTTTTAATAGATTATATTTTCAAATAAAAGTTAAAAAAAATAAAATGTTTATATATATACATACATATATATATATATATAGGAAATTATGTTCACAAAATTCATGTTTGGTTATGTTTTGGTCATTGGATTATAAACAGGAGGTGTTGGGATGAAAAACAGGCTGGGGGTTTTTATGAATTACCAATACCAACAGTTTTATGAAATCATTGGTATAGGTTTTGAAAATGATCTATACCAAAAGTTTTCCCAAATCCATTGGTATAGACATATCCCAATGTCAACCAGTCCAATGGTCCTCCAAACCATTAGTATAGGCTATACAAATGGTTCTGAATAGTTGGTATTAGGCATTTTTCTATTAGTGCTTCTTCCCTCACCTCGTGATCTCCCCCCTTATATGCCTTTGGCTTCTCCTCCATACCTACCCTAGGAATTGTGACCACTCATCCATTTGTTTCCCTATTTGATAAACATCGATCTCTATAGATACTAATCGATAATCTCTATGATCATCAGTAATTAATTGGATGTTTCTCATTCAATATATTGCAGTGTTTTTTCCAAAATCAATTGACCTATTTTAAGAGGGAATAATGTTTCATAGATATATTCCAAATTGAGTCAAATCAGAGCTTGATATAGGATAAGCAGGACATCCTGCATATGAGGTAGGTGTTATTCATCTTATTTGTAATGTTTTCATTAATATACGAGTGTTTTTTGTTAAACATCCTTGAATTTTCCATCCATTTCATTAACATTTTTTCATTATAAATGATTTGAACAATTCAACTTTTTATGAATATCTTGATTCATGTTTGATTTTTTGAAGGATGAAAATTTCTTTATATGGACACACCATGAGTGTTCTCACAAGTTTTTCCAAGTATCATTAAATATATTACATTCTAAAAATTCCTTTTAAGTGTTATTATTTTATTAATAATGATTTCCCCATGTATTTTATTGTATAAATGATATTATAAACTTATTAATTTAACTTAAAACATTATGTATTGAATTTCCATGTTTCGTAGTTCATTTTAAATGAATCTATTGACGAATTGAGACATGCCTTAAAATTGGATGTTCAAATTTTCTATATGAGTTTTTCGAAGAACAATTGCATGGTTTTATAATAAAACAACTTGGATGAGGTGCATCGTCTTCTAAAATACAAAATGGTATTTGATTATTCACTTCATTCTTGTCCTTTTTGGGGATATTTTTTTCTCCTTCTAATGATTTATTAGCTATAAGGCTTGTTTTGTGCATTTCATTAACTTACCATTCCTATGTAGATATTTAATGAACCAGGATCCTTATAAGGGATCAAAAAATACAACAAGTGGGATTAACAATGTTGTTAATTGGGAAATGAACCATGGTTTCTTATATGTGACCTATTTATCCTTGTGAAATGAATTTCCATATCTATTTGTTTAATTTTCTTGTCTTCATTTAAAATTTTTGTTCATCATGGATTGTTTCCCTGGAATGATATAAATGGTTTTTTGGAAAAGGATTATTTATATTAAATGTAATAAATAGAAATGAATACAAAATGGGTGGCAATGAAACACTATTTATTGAATTCTATGTACATTCCATATTTGAAATGATATACATTGTTTACGGTGGCTAAATAAATATATTGAATTTTTTGTATTTCATCATCTCTTATGTTATCAAAATGATCATTCCATGCTTATATATGGGTTAGATAAATGATATGGGTGGTGAGTATTACACTATTCTAGTTGTAATTATAATACGACATTATATATATTCTGGAATAATAGTTAGGGTTTTGTTGAACATGGAGGTATCACGCTCCCCTACATAGGATTTTAAGTCCATGGATCTCACACCATTGAGTGAGGACATGGCGGCTCAATCACTATCCTAATTTTTGTTGATTGGTGTCTCTTTATATATTAGGATATAGGGAATGTGAAATATTACATAGGGTTTTAGGATTGTTTAGACTAGTTATAGATGTATATGTCATGCCCCGATTCATCTTGCAACTATTATTCCCAATATATGGACACCTACATCATCACGTTCATAGTTCATATTAGCGGCTGAAATATATAATATTAATATGTATATATTATTACATTATACATATATATATTTATCAAAAACTTATTCTAGGTATGATCTTCTATAGGCATAGCTTGTAGGTGTCCCTTTGGAACTTGGGTGTGTTTTTTTCATTCATATCATCACTAACTTTGGATTTTTCTATTATACATATACATTGCTTTAATTTCTATTTACAGACTGGATTCACTTGTATACACCATGGATGGGAACCTATTTCGATTATTATTTCACCCCCAACTCGAGATTCCATTACACTGGGGTACACGAGTAGACCATTTGAATGAAGGAACATGGTTGATTGGTTTTATTTTTAAACTTGTACCTAGTGATAAGAGAACATGACCAGGATGGAGCTCAAGATTTCTATACAGATCCACATTGACAATTTTCTTCTATTTAATTTATTCATTCATGTACTGTACTATATCAATACCTAATATATGAATATATTTTAGTAGTTTTGATTCATTATCTAATAATGAATGCATCTATTGTATATTTTCAATTTCCATTATTTTTATTTAATTTAACTTATTATGACACTATGTTGTCTTTTATCTATTACTAAATCAATTTTTTGGTTATTTATCATATGAAATACTGACATGATACTCTTTTTATGATATTAAAATCTCCCTATTGTTACCTACTCATACCCTCACATCTGATTGACAGCCCCTAGTATATGCGGAGGCACACTTGAGTCCATGTGTCCCAATGGTCTGACCACCATCTTAGTAATCAATCAGGCTGAGATGGTAAAATGTGGTATCATATCATCATTTCTTGTTTTTCTAAATATTTTTGGATAGTATAAAGGAGGCTAGGAATGTGTTGGTGCTTAGTAAATAGTTGTGTCTAGTAAAAATCACCCAGCCCATGGGGAAAATGCAATGTGTCAAGGGATGGGTTAGATGATCATGATGTTTGATATTACAGTTGATTATTAGTTCACTTTGAGTGAATGGTTCACTTTCCATAGCTTATTGATTTATATAATTTCATAATTTCTCCCTTGACCTAATATGGTAGGGATGTTATATAAAAGGAATTTTAATAGTAACATTTGAATTAATATTTCATGAATATTACATGCCATGTTGTTTCATTTGTTGCCTCCATTTTTGTATCACATGATAAAATTTTTATATGACATGATACTTATTTATTTAGCATGTTATACATTTATATCATTCTTATGTTTTTATATCATGTTCCTCTATGTTTAAATCTAATGATAACATGAATGTTTTGTTTTAATATATATAAATTCCTTTGTGGGCATAATTTATTATTTTCGATTAATGAGAGTAAAATTTCCATTTGTATTGTGTAGGATCTCTTTATTAATTTGGTATGTGGAAATACTTATAATGGAACCATTATATATATGACCATTATATGAATTTTAAATTAGTTATAAATATAAAATACTACAATGTTAAATTTTGAAGTGAATTAATTTCAAATTAATATGATCCAAATAACAGCCTATAAAGTGTATGGGATCTTTATCAAATAGTAAATAGCCACAAATATGACTAAAACAATATATATGGGACTTTTACATTTTGATATGGTTATGAATGTAAACCGTTGTTTAATTTTTATCTAAAATAAATTGGATATGTTCTTAAATCCCGAATTGGACCAATGTTGATCAGCTGGGGTATCTTTCTTAGGGGATTACCGGTTTCGGTGATTTCAAATTTTATTTATTATGAAACTACTACTAAGATGCATTCTGAAGAACCCAATTTGGATTAATGGGACCCTCATAATTTACATTATCAATTAAAAATGAATTTATATGATAAATTTCATATTTATGATTAGATGTCAACAAGTGGATAATTTCAGAAAAATCAATCTTGGTATGAATTTCATGTTATTCTATGTTGTGGATGTTAAATTTGCTTCCAAGTGAATTTTACTTATAATCGGTAAATGATGTTATGTTTGAAACATGCAAATTTTTAAAAAATAATATGAAACAATTTAATGGCCTTAAAATGGGACTATAGGTGGGTTCCTCTATTTAGAACATTCTGTGATTGATGTTTGTATTTCTATTTGAGTAGCATTGGAATAGAAACATAATCTTTTTACATAGTAAATTTCTTTATAATAATGTATAAAATGATAGGAATAGGGAATAGTGAAATATGTTGTCATTCCCAAGTGATATGGTAGTAATTTCTTTCATTTATAAGGGCCTTGACCATGGTAGGTTTCACCCTTATAGTTTAAAATACATTATTAATGACATGAGTTTATCATTTATGGTACCATTTAGGTTCTGATATCCCTATATGAACTTTTAGTTTCCAAACTATACCCATATTCAGACGACCGACCATGCTTTTTGGCCTTTTTTGTGGGTGTAAGAATTGAGTAACACTTGGTTTTAGCAAGATAAAAATCCTTGGGCTTGATCAGATTCTTCATAAGTCATTTAACACATTCATATCCCACAATTATGGATTATTGGGTATATATTATTCACATTTAATGTTTGTATAGTGAAATAGGACTCTAGGTTAAGTCTATAGTAGATGGAACCAGATATTTAAATTTATCGGGTAGACAACCTATAGAAAATATTCAGGTACTATATTTTTTAAATTTCGAACTGTATAGTAGAATTCTTTCACATATGGGGTGACATCTATTTTCAAATTGTAAAATAAATAGGTGGAGTTTAGTAGAATTAATGATCCTTGGGATATTGATTATAGTCAAGGGTCATCTCTATTGTATAGGGGCCTATGTGTTAAAAAGAATCATGTTTTTTTCAAATACTAAAAATGAATTCCTTTAGAAATGGGAGTTTTTACAAGTCAGCTAGTTTGGTTATGGATTACTTTCCAATTTCAATGATGCTTTTAGGTACTGATCATGACTCCTAGGAGAATCACATATGTGATTGTGAATGTTTTTTTCTAGGGCTTTTGTAATCTAATGGTCTATTTTCAATTTTCAATGTCCAAGAAACTCATAAGGAGTCTATTCTCACATCAGTCTACCTAAATGTTTCCTTCTATGTAGAAGGACAACTTCAAATTAAGTCCATTGGGAAAATGAGGATTTTTCATGAATTATGTTTAGTGTTGAATGTTTTAAATCTTGTTAGTGATTTATTGGAAAAATGAATTTCATGTGGATGGATGTGTATGTATCCCTTGAGAAAAAACATTTCTCTCGGATGGAAATCATAGGGTAAGTGCAAACATTCACATAATTCCTCATATGGTGAAGGCTTTAGGGTTTGGTTAATTTTTATGTGTCGGTAGGTGAAATAGTTACCCATTAAAGAAGTTGACCAGTATTGGTTTGAATATTATTCTTCTAGTGTTCGTGGTTTTCTATGAGTGTCCTTTTTATAGATATTATCATCTTCATAATGTAAAATTCATCATTGAAACACTAAGGGAGTTTTAGTCTTACACCATGGTAATGCTTTAAAATCTATTGTTCTTGTTTTTGTGGTTTTCATAGTGTTACATGCAGGACGTGTGGTTGCTTTTGAGGTGTGTTTAGTCCTAAATGATTAATGGGTTTCCTGTGTAAGAATTCTATGGATGGTCTCTTCGGTACCATCCATTTCCTTTTACTTGAAAACCTAGAATTTGATGTTCTACTCTCATTAGATAAAAAGAAGTGGATTTTTTCCATCATACTGATGATGTCTCACTTAAAAGCATAGGGTGTCACTACCTTGGATAGCTCCCAGGACACCTGTTTTTTGAATCCAAAGCAACCTTAGATATGTGGTTCATCTCGAAGATATTTATTAAAAAGGTTAATGGTTCCAATGGGATGGATCAAGATTACACCATTTTTCATGCTAAGGGTTGATCATTTCAATGGCCAGTTGATGGTTTTATCATGGAACATCTCTGTAATTAATGTATGGACCTCATTGGAGATGTTTTTAGTGGATGTGAGATTAATTGGAAGAGGGAATTTTAGTTCACTTGAATGTATTAAAGACTTCTAGGCAATGCATTTTTGTGATAATTCGGCTAAATGGGCTTGACCATTTTTTCTCATAATTCAGTGTGTATGGTAGGATGAATAATTCTGAGTCACTTATCTAGAATAAGGTGACTTTTTTAATGAATTGAATGTGAATTTCAAGGAAATATTGAATGACCATTTTTTGTTTGGTCGAATAGGATTAGACCAATTCATTATAGTGAGGTCCATGTTAGGCTCTAATATATAATAGGGATTTTTTTATTAGAGAAATCAATCTACAAGCGTTGATATAACTCTTAGAGTCATTCTTTATAAGGAAATTCAAACATTGGAGATGTCATGGTTCAAAATTGTACCCTTATAATGTTAAATTGTATTTTGGAGAGAACATGTGTCCAGGTGTTTAGAGAGAAGAAGATGTGATCATATCTCTAGATAGACATGTTTGGGTAAGTGTAAGTTTGATTTTTATGTTGGAAAATGAATATTGGCTTAAATATTAATGGTGTAAGTTTCATGTTCATAAATTATTGATCAGAGGTGTTTTGGGAATTTGGAAACCCAATGCATCTGTTTTAATGATTCTTTACAACCATCATAGGTTATGTGATCTGTTTATTATTACGAAAGGCTGTATAGGGAACTGGAGTTCGATGGTGGGGAGGTTTTAATGACCTTTTTTTGGAGACAAGTCAAAATACTAAGGGAATTTTAATTTTTTTCTTACCAGATCAGTTATTTTTAAAACCAAACATAAATATGTTATAATATGAGCTTGAAAAATTCAATTTATTGTTTCTGGATATTGTTGAAGGATAGAGTGGTCTCGCGTTTGTCCTATCCAGTTTCGAGAGTTTCGGCGCCAGAAATATAATGTTTTGGTGTCACTTCACATGATGCACAGTTTCTCCGAAACTATCTAGCCCAACTACAAAAAACATTGAGGTTGCATCAAAGGATCAGAAGCACCCTACATGTTTTTCAAAATGTTTACCCAAGTCATGCCCTATTATCACATGTTTAGTGACACTTATGAGCTACCCTCACACTATTCATCACATAGTTGGAAAACGGTTTGGGTAACCGTAATTAACAATCCATGTGATCCAGTTTCATAAGTATGGGTTCCACAAATATGGGGCATAGTTTTTCCAAACAATATGTAAAAACTATTCAAAGAAATTATATGTTTAAATTAATGAAAATTCTCTTAATTATATTTATTTATATCTACCTATAATTTTTTCTTCCATAACATTGTGAGCTCCAATCATGTGAATATTTCTTATCTCTTCCAAGACAACAATAGGATTTATGATAACTCTTCCATTTATCATCCAATTTTATCACTATATTCCTCTATATATCCACATTGAAAATACATTAAATAATTTATAATATATTTCTCATTATTTGATCTATATGCTACACTATTTTGGTGCATGCCCATTTACCATATTTTAAGGGTAAATATTCCTTCCAAAAATAACATCCAAACTTGATTGAATTAGAGAATGATATTAGACAAGTAGGTAAAACTTACTATGAGGTGGTTGGTATAAGACATTTTCACAAGGTGTTTTTCGATTTATTAGTGTTTCCATTGTGCCACATGATTTCCTTTTCATCACATTACTTTTAAATTATTTCTATCATATCAAATGGATTGCTACACTTTGTTATATGTCTCTTGATTTTCATTTCATAGTTTAGAGGATGTTTACATCATATATATGCACCCCATTGGTGTGATGGCATGATTTTCACTTCATAATTAAAAATATGGAATTCCCAGTATTCCTAATTTGAATTCATCATGGATTTATTATGTCTATTCCCCTAAAATTTGATTTTCTAAATGATAAAGGCACATTTTAAATTCCATCTGAACTATTAGGAATTAAATTTCCATTTTGGTAGTCTAGTTTAAATTCATATTTTTCTGAATTTATACATTCCTTTTAAATTAATTTTTTGATGTAGAAAATCATGATTTCAAAATAAAATCACTCAGAAGAGGTGTGTTGTATTCTAAAATAAATAGTTTTATTTTATTTTTCCTACCATGCATAGCCTTGTGGCATTAGTGTTTATCTTCTCCCTTGGTTCTGTTAGCTATAAATAATTTTTTTTGCACTGATTTGAATGAACAGTCCACTCAAGATAACTAATGATCCATGCAGCATCAAAGAGAGTGAAATTTATAATAAGAGAGATTACCATTTTATGTATTTGTCCAAAGGAAAATGATACCTTCTAAGTTACCATTCATCCTTCAGAATATAATTTCCATGATTGTTAAATTTAAATTTGTGTATTAATATTAATTTCATTTTCATGATGGATTTCATTATTGTAATTATTTTAATGGTATTTACGAAATTCCATGATTATATTAATGTTTTTTTAATTAGAAATGAATTTTGAAATGGTCGTAAGGCCACAAAATTTATTTCATGCTATGCACATTATATAATTAAAATGTTATTAAATGATTATATTGGATTAATAAATTTAGATATTGAGAGGTATTGACTCATTCATTCTATTATAAAAATGATTATTCCTTTAATATTTATGGGATAGATAAAATAGATGGATTTAAGGTTATTCCCCACGCCAATTATAATTATAATATAAATTTATTGTGGATGTTTAAATGTGTTAAGGGTCCTGTTGGTAATGGTGGTGTCATGCTCTCTTAAATTAGGTGTTGATTTCATGGCATCTGACACCTGTTATACTATGTGGGCATTTATATTTATGTTCCATGTACCATGATTAGAGTGATTCCATGGAGTATATGTCATTATCTTGAGTGTTGTTTCATGGAGTATCCCACTCTATTTGGATATAGGGAATGCACCCTATTAGATGACCTTTAAGATTTTTTGGACTGGTTATAGATATCAGAGTTACACATCAATCGAACCAAAAACTAGTATTCTAGGTATATGGAAACTTACATCTACAAGTAACTGGTTCATATAGGTGGATTCAATATATAACTATAATATGTATATATTATTACTATATTCATAAGGTCACTGATTAGAAAATTATTATGGATTTGAGTCGTAGTAGGTATACTAGCATGGTGTCCCTTATTAATTTGAGAATGTGGCTGATCATCAATTTCATCACTTCTTGTTTATAATTACATTATACATGAACAATGAATTAATTTATATCCATTGATAGGATTATTTTGTACTAAATATGGGTGGAAAACTACTGGGATTAGTATCGTAAACCCTGCTTGGGCCACCATTGAATTAGGGTACTCGGGTAGACCATATGTTTTTAGGACCAAGGTTGATTACTTTTTTTTATCTTGTACATAGAGTTAATATAATATGAATAAGAAATAGCTCAGGATACTCATGAAAATCGACCTTTTGGATTTTATTTTATATTTTTCACCAATCATGTAATTTAATAATTCATTGCCTGATGTATGTCTATTTTTATAGTTATGTACCATCATCTAGACATCCAACATCTATTTTATATTGGTCTTGACCATATTTTTCATTAATTTTATATTATTCCTTCACTTCCCTTTCTTTTGGTTATTACTACCTATGATGTTATCTATAATTTATGGTATGATATAAAACTATTCTACCCTAATAATGAGGCCATATTCTCCCCAATCTCACCTCCTTAAACCCTCACCATTAGTCGATATCCTCTAGCTTATGGGGAGGCATGTTTGAGTCCATGCGACCCACTAGTCTAGTTACCATCCTAGTGGTCATTCATGTTAGGAAGTTATTACACAAATCAAGTAGTCTAAAGTACTATATATGTAAAAGTGATATAATTTTTTAAAAAATGACTTTATTATCTTAAAGACATGTTTTTTAATGGTATTTATTTTAATAGATTGAAATCATTTTTCCAACCTATAAATTATTTTCCGATTTATTAAATAGAAATTATGATTTCAAATATCATATATTGTGGATAATTTTATTTTATTTGTCCAATGTAATTTTATAAAATGGAAGTTGGTAGTAATATAATACAACATTTTAGAACATGAGTAAAATATATATTAGAAATAGAAAAAACCATAGGTATGACAATGGATTTTCATTTTCCACAAGATAGAAATCCAAGCCCAATATTTTGAAATTGTTATAAAATTACTCTTTATTTACAATAATTAACAACTCATGCTTCCATTACCCTCCACTAAAAATCCCATAAATTGAATATTTTTATCATTTTTCCTCTATAAATTTCCCCCAATGTATCTTTGAGTACTTATAGTTTCCCTCCCAAAAATTTAAAATGTTACCGCAAAATTTAATGGTATTCACTTCCACATTCCAAATTTACATTAATTTATTTCTATTAATTTAATGTCTATTCTGATTATTATTCAATATTGAATTTAAATGATTTCATTAATATCCATATTATTTTATATTAATGAGAGACTTAATTACCCTCTTATTAATTCTATTCAATATCCTTTTTCAATAATCATTTTGTTGCTGGTATCATTCCATAAATTTTTATAACTTACCAGAAATATTATTATACCATGAGTATAAAAACAATTTCCCTTATTAGGTGGAATTCATGTAGATGTAAATGTTTTTTGTTGAATCGGGTCTTCCATGTTGAAACCCATGTTTCCTTTTAATGGGTTAAAAATTATGTAACAATAATTTCAATAAGAACTAGTATAATCACTTATTTTATTGGTAACACATTCTTTTTTCTCCATGGGTTGTTAATGAAATGAAATTTTATGAATGATGTGGTTCAGTTGAATTAATACCCATTTAATGTGTTTCCAAATGGTACTCCAATTCATTGGGTATAGTATTAATATCCGAATATGACATATTGAATAAGAGCATTTTAAATAACATAAGTAGTTATGTCTTATGACCCCTTGGTGAAAAAACATGGTGATATGATTAAAAATGACTCATTTAAAAGATCATTAAATTATGTTATGCCTCATGATATTATGAGTATTCCCTATTGTTATTCCATATGTTTAGATGTTAAATAATTTCTTTGTTTATTCTCTGACAAGGAATTATGATCAACCCTTTTTATAATTTTTGTCCCCAGTATATGAGATACAATGAAATGTACCTAGTATGAAGGTATAAAAATCCTTTCCTGTGGATTGCAATAATTATTATGTTTCTAGGTAGTATGTTCTAAATTTCCATGAAAATACACTTCATAAGGTTATTTATCTTATTAAATATTGTACCATTTGATATATTTTGATATGTACTAAAATGAGGAACACCCAAGTTGGTATCAATGGTAGGTTTAGTTATATTTTGAGATTAAGAAATAAAAAGTATAAGTAATAAACCTAAGGATATATCTAAATATGGAATACATCTTATCTTTTTTGGGAAGAATAAATTACGTATTTTCCAAACAATAAAACTAGAAATTGATACTACTAGTGGTTGGGGATCTTGAATAGTTTTTTACTTAGGGGTAATAATCTAGAAAATGGTGAATTTGGTATTTAGTTGATTGTACCCTAGTGAAGGAAAAAGTTTACATGATGGAACCCTATTATTATACTCATTGGGGATATTATTGGATGTAAAATATATTTTTTATGATCCATCATGAATGATATATAAAAAATTTAAGAAGAAAATAAAGAATAGTTTCCTTGAAGAATTTTGTTTAAAAATATATATACTTAGGAATTAAACAACCTTTTGAATTAAAATATCTATAAAAGTAATTTTTTTCTCCATATGGTTTTCTATATTTAGATAAAATAAAATATATGAATAAAACTATAATTAGTGAATTTTTCATATGATGCATTGAATACATTCGTTATATAATGGACAATATACTAGAAAAAATCATGAGGATGATAAATCCACTACGTTATATTATGAATAATAACAAGAATCATATTGACCGTCTAGATTTATCACAAAGTGAACAAATTATATTTGATTCCTTCATGCATCGATGAGGACATTCAATCAGTTTATCTATTGATACAGTTAGAACTAAATAATGGATAACATCCTTGGAAAATGAAATTTTTATACATAGATTTATAGAGATAGTGAAATAAAACTTGTAATTATAGAACTGGAAATGAGAAACTGATCAACATTGTATGGTAATTAAGAATGTGAATACTATAATTGAGATTAATAATATTGAAAAGGATGTGTTTAAGAGAGTCATTTTCAATTGTAATTTCCCTATCAAATTTAAAAAATGGAGGAGAATATATATCATCCAAATAATAAGGAAAATTAATTGATAGGAAGCCATAAACTGATATTTATATGACTTTATGGATAAAAATACAACATTGTTATGGATTCTAAGGGAAATTTAGATATGTTACTTAATTGAATAATACCCCATTTTTGGTGGAATATAGAAACTCAAGTATATGAAATATATTATGATGAAGTGTATGGGATATCATGTTTGAAATGGATTTTGGAGAGACACAATTCTATCCTATGGCTAAATCAACGAACATTTCATTGGAACCAAACTGGAAGATGAATTTTCATAATGAAAGATAAATAAATAAATTGTAACTACCCACATAAAAAAAATGTGGGATGAAATAATTAGGTAATTTACTGGATGAATATTGAATCATGTGGACCATGTTAGACCTATTTATATCCAAACTCCAATGAAGACTACGTCGATGGATAATGACCAATCATACCACAAGATATGGATAAGGGGACTCCAATGAGGATAACACCTACTAGGGATGTGTTTGGTCATTGTTAATATTTTCAACATCTAAATTATATTATTTATTCCTTCTTTGTCTTTGAGGAATCTATTAATAATGATCAACCAAATTTTATAGACTCATAAGTTTCACATTCTATAGAATATTTAAATCATGAGACTTCAATCTAAATCTTGAGAATCAATCCATGATTCATGTGATCAAGAAATCAAAATTTAGGATGACTAGTTTTTTGAAATTGAAAAATTGAAAAGAAGAGATCTTTCATCTCGGATGGATTTATTAATCCCCCTAGTAATTCCTAGAAATGTAGATATTACTCTAATGTAAATAGAAGTATTGTCACCATATCCTTCGGGATTCAATTAGAATAATTGGTGATCAATCCTCATCCAAAAGGAGGCAAGGGATCATCCTCATAATTGGATGAAATGTTTTCCTCCTCATACATGGGTGAATAGGAGTCAGAGGATGCCATTATGATTAAAAATTACACTTGAGTTAATAAGGAGGGATATAAGATGGAATTCAACCATCATATCGAGGAAAGGGAGAGGTGGTCCTTTGGAAGGTATCTTAACAAGTAGATAATTATAGACAAGTATCTATGTTTCTAATAGCTGATGTTTGATAGGGTAAAAATAGATCATGATAGAAACCATAATATTGAATTTTCACAGCATCCTTAGGAATAGTGGTACCGGTAGGGAATGTCTTGGTTTTTATCATGTTGGTCCCCTGTCCTTATCTCTAATAATGGATCATTTCCTGGAAATGGTTTTGTGGATGTGGTTCTCTATTTCATTCTTGAGATGTTACAGTAGTGCTATTTCTATATCACATCAAAAAAATATGCGATTTTGTTTACCACTGTAATATTTTGAGCTTAATATTTCCATTTATGTATTTAACTGAATAATACATTTTGAAATATCTATATGTGATGGATTTAAGTGCTCTAATGACTTCAATATAGGTTTATTTGGCTCATATTTGGTTTTCAAATTTGGTAGTTCAAGGAAGGGGCCATGTGCTTGTGAAATTAGATTAATGTGGATGGGTTAAAATTTTTATCCCATATAACACTATGTTAGTATTTATGCAGGCCCTTATGTTGTGGAATTTATATGCATGTGTTTCTTTTTCAATTCATTAATGTTTTTTAGTAATGAAGAGTGATACTTGAATTTCCAACAACTGCTTAATGAAAACTTATTTTTGTCAATTAAAATTAATATGGATGAAAGAAGGAGCATCATCATTATATTATCAATGTTTTTTACTCAAAATTGGGGTTTTTCCAAGAATAACCATGAATGAGGGATTGAATCCCTCAATCTATAAATGAATATTTAGAGAAATGTTTTCATTGAAGGTAATGTTGGATGATTTTGATCACGAAAAAAAATGAATGAAAATTTGAAATAAATTACCTTATCACTTCTCTACCTGAGTGCATGGATGCCTTTTATTTTCTGACTCCCAATTTATAATATCATAAATTCTATTTGGTGAAAATACAGAGATTTTCATGTAATGATTTTTATGTTTCCTTTTGTTTTTATAAATTATTAGTTTATGGGTTGGGTAACTATCTCATGGGTGAATTTTTTTTATTTATGTAATATTTTATTAATATGAAAATAAATTTTTACAATTTATTTTATGGAATCTGATAAAACTGATTCCATATTTGGAATCATAATTTAAAAATATGGTAGAGAGTCTAAAATCATTATAGTTCATAGAAAATAATGAGAAATATAATATTTATTGTATCCATATTAAAATAATATATTTATTTCCATAAATATACATAAATTTTAATACGAATATATAACCCCAAATATCAAACCAATGTTCCATATTTTGGGATGTGAATCTATCGCTTATGCGTATGTGTGGACTACCACATCCACATAGAGATAAAATTTATATTCCACATACATCATTAATTGATGGTTATTATAAATATTTTAATGTTTATACAGGTTATTTAATTCATAATTATTATTTTGATATTATAATATCTTATCCACCTTCTTACATTTCTATTAGTTAGAAAACAATAACATTTCTGTTGTGTAGGTGTGGGATAACTCCTACTTAAAGTGATGTGTTTTTTTATTTTTTTCATGGATAGTAATGGGGTAATATATAATTAATATAAATTATACATATGATATTTTAATTATTATATAAATTTTATTTATTTTCCATTTTTTTCTCCTGATGAAAAGTAAAAATAAGGGTTCCCGTGCAGAAAAAGCTTACCATCTTCTTGAATGATGTCAGTAATTGTTCTATATCTAAATTTTAGGAAATAATATATATAAATATATATTTAAAATATAATATTTTTATTATTATTGAAATTATTTAGATAATTGAACCATAATAAATTTACAAGGACGGTAACCACCTAAGAGAAATTATTATCATAAACAAAATGGTTGACCCTCAAAAAATGATTTTAATGAGGAATTATTAATTTCTGAGTGTCGTAATTTTATAAGTAGATAATATATGACATAATAAGTATGAAAATTGTTCTATAATATAATTTCAATAAATTTATTCTTATAATACAAAAGGTTATTTCTCTTTCGAAGAAATCCATTATTGATGTGAGGATTATATGTTACAATCTCATTGCTTTCAATGAGTGTTTATGGTAAAGTATTAAATGATTCAACTTCTTTATCTAACTCTTAATAATATCAACAATTTTATTTTCATATGTTAATTTTTTTATATTACATTCTTTTCAATCTTTTTCTACTCTCTATGTACTCAAGATAATGTATGAATATTTTTGAGGAAATATTCATTTAGTTATCGTTTCTGTTGGAAATTCCATTTCTTCCATACCCATGTTTAATATTGAAATTTTGTTTTTAATATTAAAAAATTATTTTAAAAATTTTTATACATTAGAAAACTGTACAAAAGGAATCATATTCTCATTTTCTAAATGTTGTACATATGAATTTTTACTAAAAATCTGAAATGGTATTACATTTTTACAAACAAAACATGAATGGAATATCTTGTACTCATGAATATTAAATGAATTTATGATTCCTTTATGTTAATCCATGTTTGTTTTTTATAAATTAAGTAATATATAGAAAATTTTGGATTTTAAATAAATTATTATTGTCATGAAATCTTCCAGTGTTCTTCTTATTGTTTCTTCAACAATGATAACATCATTTGATATTAAAAATACTATATGGGTGTTATTATCAAACCATAAAACCCAAAATCATTATTTTGATGGAATATAATAATGAAAATTTAAGGATGATTCTATTAAACTAATTTCTATCCTAGGGGTTAGTTAAGATATGATGAAACAATTATGAAACTCATTTCCTTACCATGTGTTGTGTTGTGTTTTTATGATGAAATTAATATTAAACATTCCTTAAATCCATGTTTTAAGTAATTATTAAATATTTAAAATCTTATAATAATCATATGTATGTTTTTTATTATGTGATGGGTGGTAGCAATATTATTAATCCCTCCAATTAATTAGGTAAATATGGATATATCAGGAGAATATAGGGACTTCAATGAGGAGTGACCTTAGTTCATTAAGGGACTTTATCTAATATGATAGTCATTATAGGGAACCATTACTAAATATATGATTTATTGGGGACAAAAAAAAATCCCATATTTTGGACATGGATGTGATACTTGGCTAAGGAAATTATTTAATATGTTTTTTTAAATGAAAAAATTACTACTCCTTCAAATATAATTCTATCATGTCTCATGTAAATTTTTTATTTATAATACATCTCTAAGGAATTATCAACATTTATTCCATTAAAAATCATAATGATCTATGATATGTTATGTGTGGTCATAAAATTTTATTCTCATGTAATTAGTTGTCGATCATTGATATCACCTTTCTGTTGCTATTATTTAGCAGTTGAACCCACCCTTTCTTATGACTCTTGTTCCATCGGTAATGATTAATTGTATTTTTTTATATGTGTGATATGGTTGATAGATATGAATATTTATTGGTATATGATATATATATCCCATGGAAAAGTTGAATGTATATTTATTTTTCCAAATACACCGTCCTATTTGATTCTAGAATTGATTGTGATGTTCTGTATTTAAAGGTGAGATACAATAGTAAAATGATAGCTCATCCACACTATAAGGAAAATACAACCAAAGACAGGATACTCAACCCCCTGACCAGTTACTCAAACCCCTCCCAACCATCCACCCCAACTGCATGTGGGGGGGATGAAGGGTGAATATTCATCTAATAAAATGTAATATTTTTGTATGTAAATTATGGGTCTCCATAGTCAGTATTAGAGTATGTTTTTTCAATCCCTAGATATCAGGATTAGAGAATTTATGTAGAAACCGATAGTGATATGCCAATGTATATTATAATATCCCTATTTTTTTTGTAAGATATTGTTTATGTGGATTAAATTGATACAAAACCATATCTTTAAGCTAAACGTTGACATGATTTTAAAATAGATGTATCTAGGTGAAAAAATCCTGAAATGTCTGGATCAAATAGTTTCTCGACCAATATTTATGTGCATGGTGAGTGTTTCCTTTATCCACACATGGAATGACACTACTAGGGGATAATATAGGATTACCTTATAATTTCATCATATATAAATATGAATCATTTGATTTGATAATGATCATGAATGAACAAGGTTACATATAATGTGTCATTTATTGAATATGATTTTTTAATATTTATGCATAAAAATGATTTATTTTTCATGAATATATGGTTTACCACTCATATTATTTTCTCATAAATTATGTTTTTTGGTTTTAGTAAATTTATTGAAACCTATGTAATAGTTGTAATACTTAATGTGATAGAAATTAAAATGATTATCTTCCCAAGAAATGAAATTCAATGGGTTATGGAATGAAAAATCATTTTTATTTTCTTATGAAACCTTCTCATGTTATTAATATGTTTGAGAATTCAGATGATTTAATAACGGGAACAATTTTTTGTTAAGATTATCAAGAGGAAACAACCTCCTTTTTTATTGTGATTGTTAATCATCTATAATCAAAGAAATGGATCAGTACCAGTGATACGATATTTTTCATCCACCGATGTTGTGAAAATGAAAATTTTATTTTATATTTTTATCATTTATTGGGAGATGTAGTTAAATTTTGGAATCTTATAAATAACACATGTTAATAGGAATAGGCTAACTATATAGAGTAGGATGATTTTAAGAGCTCATTTTTCAATAGGTAAATTCTGTGCATTCTTCATATGAGAATATAGAAGGTATTTAATAAGAAAAATGAACAATGAAAATGATCATATTAGTATGTTTGAGTAACATATTACAAGAGTTACAAGGTATGCTTCTGGTATAATTTTCCAACATGAATGTAAGGTTGATCGATTATCCTATGGTTTAAAATGATGTATTTAATGGGAATTCAAAATATGTTACATAATTATCATTGAAATGATTATTTTATGTTGTATCAATGTGGATATAGATATTGGAGTTACCAATCAATCTCATGGGTCACATAAGAGAATAAATATAAAATTCATAGGAAATTATAAATCCACAAGTAGAATTAGACTATATTTCAATTATACAAGATGTAGGGAAGTAATAATGGACGAAATGTTATCAAGGGGACTAGTAAATTCTTTATGTGTGTAAGTAAAGATCATAAATTAATCAAATACCGATATAATGTATAGATGAATCTACATAATAATGGATATAAATCACTATAGAAATCAAAGAACATCCGAGTCTCACAAGTATATGGAGTTTGAAAAGTATGTTGACCAGTTCTCGAATACAAAGGATAATGATAGTGAGCATAATTAACAACCTCTTAAGACTAGATAAAATTGTAAATTTCATGTGATCACTATTTCCAATATAGTGTATAATAACAAAGTGGTGAAAGGTTCACATACCATCCACTATAGGACTTTTAATGTCTTATTTAAGTCTATATATACACACTCTAATATATCTAATGAAATATATAATGTTATCATAAAAGAACCCCAATACATAGTTGAATAATTCTATGTTAAACACCAAATTGGGTGATGATAAATTTTCATTTCTATTATTATATTTCAATCTATTGTTGGTAATTTTTCTTTCTAATAATCTTGGTATTCTTCCCCTTGTGTAATTTGATGTTAATTGAGGCATGGATGTTCATTCATTACAAAAAATACACATCAACTACCCATAATGGGAATTCGTATTTATTATTCAAAACCAACGAATGATCTCTAATCGATGTGACAAAAAATATGAACATATGATTGAAATTATATCAATCATATGGGTATTGAATACTATTCACAAGGGGTGGTCATCTCAAATGGATTTGTATTAAAAAACAATGAATGTATTCCTATTATATGGGTGTTTTTATTAATGTTTTTCCATAACAGTTCTCATACATTTTTTCAAACCGTGATGTTATGGAATCAATAGAACTCATACATGGTGGTATAAAAATTTCAAATACTCTATATATAATGAACCCTTTTGGTTAATAGAAATAAAATAAGATACACAAATAAAATCATGATAATAGATTTATTCTACCGAGTGAATCATCATAGTATTGACCTATTATTTTTTTAAATAATTTCATATCAATTATGCTCTATATTGATTATAAATGCAAAATCTAAAATTTCATCAATGGTACAAGCCATTGTTTTTCAAGTTTAATTCCTGACATAGGAAATTGAAATGTTCTCTAAGAGATTCAGGGAGTTCATGGGTTTTTTAAGATTTTTTATAGCCAAGAGCCCTAGAATATTAGGAAAAATACCCTGTTGCACTGTTAGGAGAACCCATGTCACCCAACCCACATGGGTTCTTTGACATTTTACCTTGTGATAGTGGTGTACAGTGGCTACACAGTTTTTCTACCATGGTGTGACTCCAAGAGCACACTCGTGCACGATGAAGGTCTACTTTGGGAAGTGGCTCCTACACTTCTATGGGATTTTTTCCAAACTATATTCTTAGATGTGAGAGGTTCCATCATGGGTAGTGTCATGGTATACGATTGGAACATAGTTTGGCTAACTGCATTTCCCCAAAATATTTTCCTTTATATGTGGTCAACTTATCAGTTTTACCAAGGAATTTTTTTATGATTAACAACTTATTCATCCTCCCTTATACAGTAGGGGTTAAATACTCCCTCTCATTTGATGGGACCTCCTCTAAAAATGTAATTTTTTAAGGTAACATCTCCATCCAATATCAACATTTTAGGAAATTAGATCAATTTAAATTCTCAAATGATGATTTATGATCCTCTTCCTTCCATTAGTCATTTATCACCACATATAGATAACTATTTTGTTGAGACATTATTCCCTAATTTAGGGAATTTTATGAGTTTTTAGATAACTATTGTTCTACATTGAATCAAGGGTCAATAAAGATCGAGTGGTCTTATATGCATAAAATGTAGGAGGTTTAGATTATTTCCTACAGTTTCGTTACTTTCTATATGGTGTGCAATTTTTCTGTATGTCAGAAAATTATAAAGAATCAAATATGGTATTAAATAAATCAAAATAAATCTATTCTCATGTTGAATGTTAGTTTACTATGTAATATACCATACTTTGGTTGTTGGAATTGTTGGGATCCATCCATTGGGTGTTCCCACAATGAAAATCCTAATTTCCAATGACTTGAGAGAGTAACCACCTTATGCATGTGTGTGTTCACTTTCAATAAACTATATAAATAATGAAATTTATTAAGGTGAATAGTAGTCCTAGATTTGAACCTCTTAGATGGGTTCTTATTTAATAAAACATTTCTTTTTTTTATTTTTCTTATGAAAACTATTGAATCATATTCTTCATGCCATTGATAAACCAATTGAATAAAATGAATTTGGATAAATTGGATGAATGACACAAATTAAATTACTTATCCATAATTTCTAAATACCTATACATTATACTTATTAATTATACCTTGTTACATATGAATTTCTGACATCTTATTCCATTTTCTGATTTCTGTATATTTTATAATGGACAAATTTTCCTTTTATATTCCACGATCTTGATATATCTTGACCATGTTATGGTGGCCTACGTGGAATATATCTAACATCTGTCTTGCACCTCCTCGAGTACCCATGTAGACATCATGATTGGATGTATAGATAAATGTTATAGGATAGATTTTGATGATATTTTTAATTTTCTATGATTGATTTCAATTGAAATGGACCAATCATATACTTCAGATGATTGTAGTAGAATGTTTTCAGCTTTTTGTATTTTTGATAACATGTTGTATATTTTCATATCCTCAATTAATGGGAAACTCATTTTTTATAGTTACATGAAATCATGATCATATCCTTTTGAATCAATTTATTTTTTAGATTTAAAATATTAATTATTTAACCTTCATGTAATTTATTTATTATTTATTGTTTTTATCTGTTTATTATTACTACTTCAACTAAAAAAATGACGAATCTAGTTAGTATAGTTTCTAAATTCACAATATCATATTTATTATTTACTGATGGGTTCCACTCCAAACTATGAGGGTATATTCTTACCATGAAAACACCATAACCCCTCTCTACTAGAAGGAACCCTCTAGAATATTGGTAGGTTTTATTGAGGTCTTATGACCATCATTTTGGGGCACCACAAAGTGGAATCTTGTTTGAGATGCTACAAAGTTTTGAATTAGTATTTTTTCATTTTTAAAAACTGTTTTGTTGTTAATAAAGACTCTAGGTTATTGGAATTTTGAAATAAGGTTGTTCCTAGGAGTAGCTAACGCATGTATAGTGGAAAACCAAATTTCATAGGTTGGATAAATACTGTTTTTGATTTTTCATGTTATATTATCATGGATTTCACCTTTCTCTGATGCACATTCTTTTTGAAGATACCATTATTGATAAAATTATTAATATAATGGATTTTTTATCCATGAACTGAGAGAATCTAGGCATATAAATTCATGCATCATACTGGGAACCATATGAAAAATGTTCTATAGTTTATGCCATGATGTATCTATGTTTCTTTATGCATTTCATGCATTATTTAGTCTTGTTGCTGGGCCTTATTTTTTGATCCATGAATGTCATTGAAAACATAATTTATAGTAAATGATCCTTCCTTAACAACATAGTTTTTTCATTCAAAGGTCAATGCAGACACCTTAAGTGTTCAATTATGGAATGTTGAGCCATGGATCATTGGTCTCATGAGTTGGAACAAATTATAAATTGGATTAACATGACTCCAACTTAATATTTATAATTTTTATTTTGAAATATCTAATTTTTACTACATAAGATTTCATCACATTTTAAATACCGAGGATCTTTAAAGCCTAGTGTCTTGGTAATCCGGTACATAATACATGAAAACACCATAAAACATCCTTCTAATACACTTGTAAGGATTCATCATAGGTTAATCCTAAGTACAATTACTTCATCTCATAACCTGGAGACATAAATCAAAGGAAAGGGTGAGCAGAAGGCCCAGTAAGGAAAACAAGGGAATCAGTTTACTTGTGAACTCAACAAGAACTCGATAAAAACATAAGGACATGAGAAATGGAAGAATATGAATCTCATAATAAAAAAAACTCTATTCATATCTTGAATATTTGGCTACAAAGTTACATTTAGACATTCATGAACATATCACCAAGGTTTATCCCCGATGTGTCATAAAAATTACCGAGGTTATTCACCAAGGTATCGTGAAACTTGTCATCTATGGAGATTAATTCATTACCCAATGAATTAGTGAGCTATCAGGGGGAACCCTTAATATGTATTTATTTTCATGAGATCCAAATAGATCATAATCATACATTTCATAAATAACCCATGGAAAATAAAAGAAATGGGTTTCATTTCAAGATCATGACGTTTTAAAAGTTCAAAAAATAAGATCTTTAGGTCATTTATAAAAGAAGGAAAGGGAGTGAGAGTTATATGTATCTCAATTCCAGAATAAAATATATATATATTTTTTATTTACGATCAACCATAGAAACGAAATAGGTCTGGTTATTGACACAAATAAACAAGATATTTTCATGATAGAAAGAGAGTGAAATTTAGAGATGAAAATTCTGCAGCATAACGGCTACAAAACATCATTATATAAAAAATTAAAAAGGTAAGGTACAGGGGTAACCCACTCATAAATAATTCATAATACAGTATAAATGAAGAATAAAATGGAAATAATAACATGGTATGGATATTTTTAATTTCATACCACATGAAAAGGAAACCGGAAATGAAAGAGAATATGTGATTTCAAAAAATTTACCAGCCTAATGGCATCTCTTTAAAATTCAAAAAATCAATTAATGAGAGCGGAAATGGTATCTAATAACTCAGAAATTAAATATATAGTATTAATGATATAGAATAACAATCCCCCAAATAATAAAATAGAACTATAGGACATTACATAAAGGAATCCATGACTTAAAAGAGGAGGGTGAAAGGTTCCCTTAACTTGAAGAGTAACGTCGAAAGCATGAAGTTCGGGACCTTGGGATGCTTGAGGGTACCTTGGGACACCTCATAGAATATATCACTATTAATAAGTCGACCAGAAATCTTATATCATTATTACATAATTAATGGTGTCATTAAACACCCGAAACTCAAAACTGTATTTTTAAAATTCATGGAAAATTAAACTTTTTCCGAAAAATCACAAATATTCACTCTAATCTAATAAAGATGATCTAAATTAAAAAATGATCTCCATTTTATTAAAATAATTTTATAAATAATATTAGTTTAATTTTAAATAAAATCAATAGTTATTCCAAAAATATAACTTTAAAACTATAACTCATTTTGTAAACCCTTAAGAAAGTAATCAAGGTCCCATAAAATTTTCATATAACCATAAGACAATAAAGAAGAAATTTATGACTAATTTTTAGGAAAATACATTACCATTTGAAATAATTAAATTAATTATAAAAATGTAAATAATATATTTATAACATAAAAAATAACAAAACATATACTATGATCATTATTTCACTTTTAAGATGTCTAAATTGTATTTATACATTCATGTGAAAGGTTCCTATTTTTTGTCCAATTTTCTATTTATTACTATTCATAATTTTCATAATGGTATATTACTATTCATACTTTACTATTCACTGAAAATCAAGTTGATCTTATTAGACACTAAATTTATTACTGATCGCAACTGTAGAAGACCATTTTTTGAAAATCATTTCACAAAGAATGTTATTTAATAATAAAATAATTTTATACCATTCATAAAAACCACTATTCATCAAATACTATTCATCAATTGAAACTTCTTTGATAATTTAAAGAAATTCATCCTAGGTTAATTTTGACATTTTGAATACAAAAAATGATATTTATTTAACCATAATAATTATCTATGTGTGAGAAATTTGACTTTAAAATATAAAAATACTTTGTTATTAAAAATAATAGTGGATCGAAAATGAATAGTGAAATTGCATAGTGAAATTTATCACATAAGAAAAGTAAAATAATTTTATCATATAATTTAAAAATAGTTTTTTTAATCATACTATTTAATTAAAATAATCATTTTTCCATATACCATAATTTTTTATATTAATTATATCATTTTTGAAAACTAAAATTTCGGTCTGAAGTAACTTTGTGTTCTTTAATTGTAAAACATTATAAAAATTTATTAGGAGAAATGATATCCATAAATAAAAGAAGTACATTTTTCAGGTCGTTACATTCTTCCCCCCTTAATGAAATTGGGTCCTTGTAATTTTCTCTTATTAGAAATTTGATTCTATTATGAATCTTATAATTATAAAGTAATTTAATGAATTAAAATTCATATTTAAAACAAATATTAAACTTTAATAACAATTTAATTTTCAATAAATCCATTATAATGATTCATAAAAAGGTTGTGATTAACCAAACATATCCCCTGGGTGTGTCATAACCAAGAGTGCAGCAAGGACCGTTGTCGTGTTCTAGGATACCCCTAGTCTAGCCTGAAACTCCTTGTTAGAGTTTTCACTCCTAGGTATCTCTATGCCAGAGCCGCCTCTACCTTCTCGTATCGAAACAGAGATGTATTTTTTGATAAACCACTTACTCAATACTCACCAAAATAACAGAAATTTTACCTATATTTAAAATTGTCTATATGGTTCTTCCTAAATAATTTATATCATAATTCCCTCAAATAACTAAACCATCCTCTAATACCAATTATGGAAACCTATATTTTTATTACATAACATTTCATTACAGTTTACATATATAGGATCTTTAAAGTTTAGTGTCTTGGAAATCAGGAAAATAATACATGAAAACAATATAAAACATCATTCCAATACAATTGTAAGGCTTTATCATAGGTTCATACTTAGTACAATTATTGCATCTCGTAACCTAGAGATATACATCAAAGGAAGGGGTGAGAAGAATGCCCTGTAAGAAAAACAAGGAAATTCGTTAACTTGTGAAATAAATAAGAACTAGATAAAAACATAAAGAAATGAGAAATGGAAGAATAATAATATCATAATAAGAACAAAATGAATTATAAATTGGATATGTGGCTACAAAATTTTATTTAGACATTCAGGAACATATCACCAAGGTTTATCCCAGCGGTATCATAAATATTAACATGGTTATTCACCAAGGTATCGTGAAACATGTCATCTCTAGAGATTAATTCTATTCCCAGTGCATTGGAGATCTATTAAGGCAAAACCTAAATATGTATTTATTTTCATGTGATCCAAATATATCTTAATAAAACATCTCATAAATAACCCATGAATAATAAACGAAATGGGTTTCATTTTAGGATCGTGACGTTTTAAAAGATCTTAAAAATAAGATCATTATGTCATTTATAACCCCTGGAAAGGGAGTGAGGATTATATGTATGTAAATTATAGAATGAAATATATAATTTTTGTTTATTTATGAACAACCATAGAAAGAAAATAGGTCTGGGAATTGACATAAATAAACAAGAGAAATTCATGAGAGAAAGAGAGAGGAATTCTTAGATGAAAATTCTGCAGCAAAACAGCTAAATAACATCCTTTTAGAAAACATCAAAAAGAGAAAGTCCAAGGGTAATACACTCATAAATAATTTATAATACCGTATAAAGGAAGAATAAATTGGAGAGAATGACATGGTATGGATATTTTTAATGTCATACCACATGAAAAAGAAACTTGAAAGGAATGGGAAGATGCGATTTCAAAGAATTCAGCATCCTAACAACGTCACATAAAAATTCATAAAATCAATTGATGAGAGTAGAATGGGTCTCTAATTATTTTTACATGAAATAGAAATTATTATAGATATATAATGACAAGACACCACATAAAAAAATGAAAAAATAAGACATAATATAAAGGAAGTCATGACTTAGAAGAGGAGAGTGAAAGATTCCCTTACCATGAAGAGTAACTTCGAAAGCATGAAGGTCGTGACCCTGGGAGGTTTGAGGGAAACTTGGGAGAACTCATAACATTTCTCACTATTAATAAGTCGACCAGAAAGCTTAAATAATTAATACATCATTAATTATTTCATTAAACACCCGAATCTCAAAAACCGTATTTTTACTAATCAACAAAAATTCAACTGTTTCAGAAAAATCCCAAGAATTCAATCTAACCTAATATCGATGCTCTGAATTCAAAAATGATCTCCATTTTATGAAAATAATTTTCTAAATATGTTTAATTTACTTTTTAAATAAAATTATTACTTATTCTAAAAACTACATCTTTAAAACTATAACACATTTTGTAACACCTTAAGAAAGTAATCAAGGTCCCATAAAATTATCGTATAACCATAAGACAATATATTAAAATTTTATGATTATATTTTAGGAAAATAAATTACCATTTTATATTGTTAAATTAATAACAAAATTGTAAATAAAATATTAATGGCATAAAAATACCAAAACATATACTATGATCGTATTTTCACTTTTAAGATGTCAAAATTGTATTTATACATTCATGGGAGAGGTTTCTATTTTTTTGGCCAATTTAATATTCATTAATATTCATAATGGTATATTACTATTCACTGAAAATCAAGTTGATCTTATTAGACACTAAATTTCGTACTGATCACAACTGTAGAAGACCATTTTTTGAAAAATATTTCAAAAAAAAGTTATTTAATAATACAATATTTTTATGCCATTCATAAAAAAACACTATTCATAAAATACTATTCATCAAATTGAAACTTATAAAATTTCAAAAAAATCATCCTAGGTTAATTTTGACATTTTTAATACCAAAAATGATGTTTATTTAACCATAATAAATATCTTAGTATGAGAAATTTGACTTTTAAATATGAAAATCCTTAGTTATTAAAAATAATATCAGATAGAAAATGAATAGTGAAATTTCATAGTGAAATTTATAACATAAAAAAGTAAAATTATTTAATACTTTAAATTTAAAATAGGTGTTTTAATCAAACTATTTAATAAAAATAATCATTATTCCATTTACCTTAATTTGTTATAATAATTCTATCATTTTTGAAAACTACAATTTTGGTCTGAATTAACTTGATGTTCTTTTATTGATAAACATAATAAAATTTTATTAGGGGAAAAGAGATCCATAAATAAAATAAGTACATTTTTGGGTCGTTACATTCTTCCCCCCTTAATGAAATTGCATCCTCGTAATTTTCTCTTATTAGAATTTTGTTACAATTATGAATCATATAATTATAAAGTAATTTAATTTATTAAAAGTCAAACTTAAAACAAATATTTTTCTTTAATAACAATCTAATTTTCTATAAATACTTCATAATGATTCATAAAAATCTTGTGATTAACCAAACATATCCACCGGGAGTGTCATAACAAAGAATGTAGCAAGGACCGTTGTCGTGTTCCAGGTTACCCTGGGTTATGCCTGAAACTCCATGTCAAAGTTTCCATTCCTAGGTACCTATGTGCCAGAGACGACTCTACCTACTCGTATCCAGACAGGGATGTATTGTTTTTTGATAAACCACTTTTTCAATACTCACCAAAATACCAAAAAATTTTCCTATATTTAAAAATTTCAATAGGGTTGTTCCTAAAATTTTTATATCCTAATTCCCTCAAATAACTAAACCATCCTCTGATAGCAATTATGGAATCCCTCCTTTTATTACATAACATTTCATTACATTTTTCATACAGAGGATCTTTAAAGTCTAGTGTCTTGTAAATCAAGAACATAATACATGAATACAACCTAAAACATCCTTCCAATACACATGTAATGCTTCATCATAGGTTCATCCTATGGACAATTACTACATCTCATAACCTCTAGAGATACATCAATGGAAAGGGTGAGTAGAAGGCCCAGTAAGGAAAACAAGTGTATCCGTTTACTTTTGAAATCAATAAGAACTGATAAAAACATAAAGACATGAGAAATTGAAGAATAAGAATATCATAATAAAAACAACTTTAATAATAACTTGAATATGTGGTTACATGATTTCATTTATAGATTAATGTACATATCTCCATGGTTTATCCCTGAGGTTTCATAAAACTTACCAATGTTATTCACCAAGGTATTGTGAAACTTGTCATCTCTAGAGATCAATTCTTTACCCAATTAATTTGAGCTCTATCAAGGAACACCCTTAATATTTATTTATTTTCTTGCGATCCACATAGATCATAATAAAACATTTCATAAATAACCCTAGGGGAATAAAAGAAATGGGTTTCATTTCAAGATCGTGACGTTTTAAAATTTCTTAAAAATAAGATCATTGGGTCATTTATAACCCATGGAAAGGGAGTTACGGTTATATGTATGTCAATTAAGAAATAAAATATATCATATTCGTGTATTTATTAACACCCATAGAAACGAAATAGGTATGGATATTGGCATAATGAAATAAGGTAATATCATGAAAGATAGAGAGAGAAATTTTGAGATGAAAATTTTACAGCATAACAGCTAGAAAAAAACCTTTTATAAAACATTAAAAAAGAGAGGGTACAAGGGTAACCCACTTATAAATAATTCATAACACAGTATAGAAGAATAATTACATGAAATTAATAACATGGTACAGATATATTTAATGTCATACAATATGAAAAAAAACATGAAAGGAATAAGAAGATGTGATTTCAAAAAATTCAGCAGCCTAACAACGTCACTTAAAAATTCATAAAATTAATTGATGATAGAAAAAAGGTTCTCAAATAATTTAGACATGATACATAATGTAGTAAATATATATAATAACAAGACACAAAATAATAAAATGGAACTATAAGATATAACATAAAGGATGTCATGACTTAAAATAGGAGGGTGAAGTGTTCCTTTTCCTTGATGAGTAACTTCAAAATCTTGAAGGTTGGGACCTTGGGAGGCATGAGGGAACCTTGGGACTCCTCATAGAATTTATCAATATTCATAAGTATACCAGAAATCTTACATCATTATTAAATCATTAATGATGTCATTAAACACCCGAATGTCAAAAATTAATTTTTACTATTCACCGAAAATTCAACTATTTCAGAAATATCCCAATATTTCACTCTAACCTAATATATATTTTCTAAATTAAAAAATGATATACATTTTATGAAAATAATTTTCAAAATATTTTTAAGTTATTTTTTTAAATAAAATCATTATTTATTCAAAAAATACAACTTTAAAACTATAACTCATTTTGTAACACCTTAAAAAAGTAATCAAGGTCCCACAAATTTATCATATAACCATAAGACAATAAATTAAAAGTTTGTGTTTATATTTTATGAAAATAAATTACAATTTTAAATTATTAAATTAATTATAAAATTTTAATTAAAATATTTACGACATAAAAAAATACCAAAACTTACACTATGATCATTTTTTCACTTTTAAGATGTCTAAATTGAATTTATACATTCATGGGATAAGTTTATATTTTTTGGCCAATTTACTATTAATTACTATTAGTAAGGGTATATTACTATTTGTACATTACTATTCACTTTAAATCAAGTTCACATTATTAGACACTATGTTTCTTACTGATCACAACTGTAGAATTTCATTTTTTGCAAATCATTTCACCGAAAACGTTATTTAATAATAAAATATTTTTATACCATAAATAAAAAACACCATTCATCAAATAATATTCATCATATTCTATTCATCAAATTGAAACTTCTTAGAAAATTTCTAAAAATTCAGCCTAGGTTAATTTTCACATTTGGAATACAAAAAATGATGTTCATTTTAGCATAATAATTATCTAAGTATGATGAAGTTGAAATTTAAATATGAAAATACATAGTTATTAAAAATAATAATGGATAGAAGATGAATAGTGAAATTTCATATGATATTTATAACATAAAATAAGTAAAATATTTTTATCTTATAAATTTAAAAATAGTTGTTTTTAATCATTAACACCCGGAACTCAAAACTGTATTTTTACTATTCACTAAAAATTCAACTGTTTCTTAAAAATCACAAAAATTCACTCTAATCTAATATCTATTCTATGAATTCAAAAATGATCTCCATTTTATGAAAATAATTTTCTAAATAATTTTAATTTATATTTTAATTAAAATCAATATTTATTCCGAAAATACAACTTCAAAACTATAACTAATTTTGTAACACCTCAATAAAGTAATCAAGGTCCCATAAAATTATCGTATAACCATAAGAAAACATAATAAAAATTTATGATTAAATTTTAGGAAAAGAAAGTAACATTTTAAATTATTAAATTAATTATAAAATTGTAAATAAAATATTTATGACATAAAAAATACCAAAACATATACTATGATCATTTTTTCACTTTTAAGATATCTAAATTGTATTTATAAATTAATGGGAGAAGTTTATACTATTTTGGCCAATTTAGTATTCATTACTATTCATAATGTTATATTACTTTTCATACATTACAATTCACTGAAAATCAAGTTAATCTTATTAGCCACTAAATTTCTTATAGATCACAGATGTAGAAGACCATTTTTTGAAAATCATTTCACAAAAAAGTAATTTAATAATTAAATATTTTTATACCATTCATAAAAAAACACTATTAATCAAAATAAAAATTCATAGAAAATTTCTAAAAATTTATCCTAGGTTAAATTTGACACTTAGAATACGAAAAATTATGTTTATTTAACCTTAATAATTATCTATGTATGTGAAATTTCACTTTTAAATATGATAATAATTATTTATTAAAAATAATAGCAGATAGAAAATAAATAGTGAAATTGCAAAGTGAAATTTATAATATAAAAAAAGTACAATTATTTAATCATTTATATTTAAAAATAAGGGTTCTTAATAATACAATATAATTAAAATAATCATTATTCCATATACATTAATTTTTTATAAAATTTTTATCATTTTTCAAAACTACAATTTTGGCCCGAAGTAACTTGATGTGATTTTATTGTAAAACCTAATAAAAATTTATAAGGAGGAAAGAGATCCATAAATAAAAGAAGTACATTTTTTGGGTCGTTACATGTATGGTCCTTATAAATTTTAGGTGGTAATGTATTTTATCAAACCATTTATAGGGACATAAATAAATAAATTAATATGAAATAAAAAATGAATATAACCTTTAATATTATAGCAACACCTTATATTTGATATATAAGACCATGAACACGAACAAACCTTAGTACTTGAAAGTAGGTCGTGTCTCCGGTGATCCTTTGATTACATTTCTCATCAACTAATCCTAGATTTAAGTGAATGAATAGGGTTGTGCTTTTTTTGGGGAATGTTTTTTACATGTCCTTTCACTACCAGTTTTCCTACTTGTTATAAATCTTTTCTAAGGATTTATTTTAGAAATAATACTATAATTCCACCTATGTATCCAAATTTCATAATCCAATAGTGTGGAGGTGAGAAAAATCTATAGTTGATAGTCCTAGAGCAAACAATAGTACCTCCTATAGTGACACCTAAGGCACATCTTGAAAATCTTCCACCGGGCACTACTACTCAGTTCTATGATAGTTTCTTCAATTTTATATAGTTTGTTCATGGTTCTACCTTTCCTGCCACTACAATGGTAAATTTAAAACATGATTTCCAAAAATACAATCCTCAAAAAATATTAGGGGATGTATAAACATAGGCTGATTATAATGGATATAATCTCTAGAGTTGATGAGAAAACAACTTTTGATTCATATATTGTAGATTTTCAAACTCTTTACCTACAAGTTGTGTGATTCCACCATGAATTTAAGGGATATCAGGTCTCAAAAAGTGAATCATTAGGGAAAAATCAAGACATAATTCTATATATACTTATAAGATAAATTTTTTCGAAAACTCAAAGAGTTTATGTGGCCAAAAAATTGAATATTCAATAGGATTATATAATTGTGCTATAGTATTCATATTAGTTCATTGTGCTATAGCATTCAACTCCAAATATTACTGATGATTGGTTGATGGTTGTTACGTGATTCGAGGATTGACTTGTATAAAATGATAGAGTCCATGTTACTATATTATGGTTAAATAAAATTATAGTTATAGTGAACCATGGCCTTATTATATAACAAAACCACAAAAAATAATGAATTGAGATTCAGGCCAATTTGATTTCAATGCCGAGAAACGATTCCTCTGGAAGTTGGACGTGTCATTTCAAGGGAGAACATGGGGCAGTACTGACCAGGTGACACATACTAATATAGATGTGGTGTATCGCTAGTGTGGAAGACTAGGCCATATAAATCCCTAGTGCACGTGGAACCTGATTGAGTGTCGAGTAAATAGCAGATGGGTCTCATTTATCACTTCTACCAATCTTTTCCTCCAACACCTTTTGAGAGATGACATTTTTCAACACCTTTTTTATGAATGAAGCTAGTGACCAAACATCAGACCAGGATATGAACTTCTACTAGTTTATTAGTTCATGTAAGTTGGCATGTGTGCGATTAACAGACTTCAGAGCATCATTGTTAGTAGATTGGACATTCTCAATCTGTTAAGGTAGCTTCTAAGGGATTTATATCATTCCATATTTATGATGGGAATCATACGCATGTGTAGAGGAGTCTACAACCTTTTATAGTATGAGGGACTATTATAGTGGCCACAACATTAGTTTATTCAATTTTAGATATATGTGAATGAAAATATCTTATATTTGTTTTGCTGGTGGAATGTATGGTCCTAGAAATTTATTTCTTTTATATAATTATGTCTATCAAAGTGCTGTTAGGGATAATATCTGAGGGTCTACCTGAGTGTTAGGAGTTCCCTATTCAAGAAAGGTGCATAAAATTTCTTCTAAAGATAATTTTTGATTCCAAATGACCTATTTCAATTTGATTTTTCTATAGGGATTGGATTATTCCTTATCATGATGAGGTGGATTGATATTACCTCCAAGTTTCATTCACATAATGTCATGTTGGGACCACGAATAGTTTTATATGAAGAATAATAACTCAGATATAGAGTATCATTATGAAAAATAGGGAATAAAGTTTATTTAATTCCATACTATTGTGGATCTTTTTATAGACATCTTCCTGGATGAATTATCTACCTCACATTCATAGAGATTGGTTGAGTTCACCATTTATCTATTTAATGTTGAGTCACTAGTTTCCATTCATCCTTATAAAATGGAACTTATAGAGTCTAGGAACTCGTGAAGTAGTTTGAAGACATTGAGGAAAAAAGTTTGATATGACCCAAAACATCACCGTGGGGATCACTGGAAAAATATTCCAAGAGGGTGTACTATACATTCTATTTGTACAAGAATTACTACTTATTTAACTAGATTTTAGTGATGAATTGTTACCCACTTCCTCATATAGATGACCTCTTCAACAAGATATGTGGAAAAAAGTTTTTTCCAAGAACCAATATAGGCCCGGATACCATTTTGTTACTGTGAAACCATCACACATATCACGTACAACATTCTAGAGTAGGTTTTAGTTTTAGAAATATTTGGTTATGATGTTCGGACATATTAATGACTCTAAAGATGTTATTTATCTGATGAATCTATTTTCCAACACGTATCTTGAATCATTTTTGGTAGTCTATGTATAGGGAATATTTGTGTATTCTCACACAAGGCATGAAAATTACAACCACCATGATATTGTGCTGAATACATTGGGAGATCTCCCTACATATGTTGATATTTTTCAATTCCACTTTTGGTGCAGTAATGTACACTTTAGGGGATGTATTATTTCTGAGGAATAATTGTATTTTGTCCCATATAAGATTAACATTATTTTTTCCTTTGATTAGACCAATAATGTATTTTATATAAAAACTATATTAGGTATCTATAGATATTACTGGATATACATCCACGATTTCCACCGCCTAGTAGCACCACATATGGTATTAAAAAATAAGGTCATGAAATCCATCTTATATGATGCTTTTGAGGTTTATTTATCTTTATTTAATAATATATTGACTTTTGTACCAATTTGAATTCCTCCAATCTAGATCATAAGCTATACTATTTACTCTGATGCTTCAGGAATCAGGATTGGTAGAGTTATGATGCAAGGTGATTGGGTTGTGGAATATGGGTATGACTAGCTGAGGCCTCATGAGTGAAATTAGTAGATTCATGGACTCAAGATAGAGGATTTGGTTCATTATCTATGCAATTGGAGGCAGAACATTGGGTTGAGATATTTTTTTTACATGGGCCATAAAAGAGTAAAATATATATCCACACCGCAAGACTTGAATAATTGAAATCACATTTAGACAGAATAGTTATAGTATTTTGACTATGGGTATTTGTATACACCTAGTTAGGGTAATGTGTCACACCTTGATTTCTAAAACGATTGTTTATTTTATTATTTTTATTATTCTTGTTTGCTTTTTCAATTCTTGGTCGGAGTGCGGGCTGAGCCCGATTGAAAATTTTCATTTTGGTGATAAATGAATATTTTGGTCTTGGAGGCGTCCGGCGCATGGGCGGGGAATGGCCGATGTAGCGCGACCTTGACTAGGCCACTGCGCGACCTCACTAGGTTTTTCCCATGACCTGCATGATGTTCAATGAAAAAAAATGAAGTAAAAAAATTAAATAAATGAGTCTGAAGTAAGATAAGAGACAAATAAATAAATAAGTAAAAAAACTACGTTTAGATAAATTATTTTGATGATAATGGAATTGTTTTTTTTTCTTTCTTTCTTTCCTTATTATAATTCTTAATGTTGTTATTATTATTGTTTATATTATTAATGTGTCTATTATTATCATTATTATTTTAGATAATATTTTAAATGGGTCAATACTATAAAATTATAGTGATAATTATAAATTATTAACATACCATTATTATTTTAATATATATATATTGAGTGGCCAAAATTATTTTTGTAGTTACTATTTTATTTATTTAATTTTCCTTCTCTGTTATTATTTAATTTTCTTTCTTTTTCTCTCCACTTTTGTTCTTTTATTTTTTTCCCTCCCTCTACCTCCCCCCTATCTTCCTGTTAGATTCCCCTACACACTATCCCAAGCGCTCCTCCTTGCTTGTGCCAAACCCCCTTTCCCTGAAACTTCCTCTAGCCAGCTTCCTCCTACCTCACAATCACCCTCTGGCGCCCCTCTCCTAGCCTGCTCACCAGCCCCTCGGACTCGCTCCGACCCCCTGCACGCTACACCCGCCCACACCGAACCACCCACCACCCCTGCCTCCTAC
This sequence comes from Viscum album, assembly GCA_963277665.1. Taxonomy (NCBI): domain Eukaryota; kingdom Viridiplantae; phylum Streptophyta; class Magnoliopsida; order Santalales; family Viscaceae; genus Viscum; species Viscum album. The sequence continues at coordinate 1,534,239,877 of OY728121.1, read as the reverse complement.
TCTAAATTCTGCTAGAAACTCCGTCCCACCAGTTCACACTCCCTCGACCTTCTACGCCAGTCATCCCTCTCATTTTATATCTCACAACAACCCCTCTTTCCCCCTCATCTTCACTCGTGTTGTGCCCATACCTCATGCACAACCAATGGCCTGCCGCCCCCATGTCCAGCGGCTGGATCTTCGGCTTGCGCCACCCTTGCCCTCACACACCATCCATGACCTCCCTCTTCCCGGTCATCCCCGAACAGTTACAGTGCCATCCCTTCTTACCTTGACTGGTCTTCTTCTAGAAAACCCTTCCATACAGTAAGCATTATAACACCTTATATATTTAATTTTTGTTAATTCCACCGATTGTGATGTTCTTTAGCAAAAGAATCTCCAATTCATTATGCATCAATTCTTTTTTATGTTTCACGAGTTCGTATTGGGTAGAAGGACATATATGTTTTTCCATTTGTTTCTGTTGTGAGGAAAGGTAGGTTTTGTATTCATGTCATGAGTGACATACTCTAGGATTTTCTATCCTTTCTTGGATTTGTTCGTGAGGTGGTTGAGGTACAAATGGGGTTTTCTACCACCATCCAACAATGTCTTCCTTTGAATTTTGTGGTTCCACATCTAATTATTATTTGATGAATTAATTTGCAGGATTAATTTTTTTAGCATATTGTTTAATTAATTCAAGTAGTGCGGAGTTGAATTTCTTTTTTTAAATTATGAATTGAATTGAAATTGTTTAGTAAATTTTTTAACTTGTGTGTGTGTTTTCTGCTGAGAACTTTGTTATTGATTTTTAACTTTTTTCGTTAGATTATTAATTTTTACCAGTGGTGCGAACTGTATTTTAGACATGGTGTCAGGTGCGTTTGGTCGTAAAAGAAGTTTTTTCTTGAGTTTAGTGGGTAATTCCATGTGATTATTTTAAATTATTTTATGTGGTTTTACTTTTGGCTTATTAAATTATGTGGTTTTTGAAAATGTGTTTTATATATGGTGCAAGGGATTCCATAAAACTATTTTTGGGGCACTGATCACATTTTAAAATTATAGTCGAGTGACTGTGATGTTGGAATGCTTTTGAATGTATTAATTGTTACTTTAGTTCATGTAAAGCCATGTGACATTATTTTACCATTGATTTATAATTTCTTTTATTTATTATAAAATTATGTCACTAGTGGGAAACAAGTTTGAAATTTTTTTAGTGTGTCTCTCATTTCAAAAGGTTATTAATGCATGTAAGTGGTAGTTTTTTTAATGATAAGTCTCATTAAATTGTGCAGGTGGTTTAATTGAGTTTGTGTCCTGTGAAGATTATGTTTTGAAAAGACTTTTGTTGTGTGTGTGGTTTTAAAAGAGAGTTGTTGGTGAAAATGGTAATTGTGCATGTGTATTTGCCCTATTGGGCTTTTATGCATAAGTTTGATGTGTGACATGAACGTGAAACATGAATGAGCACAAAGCGGGAAGCCCGGGTAGCTACGAGGGTGGACTAGACTATTGGGCTAGTGTTTCGGAGGTGACTCAACCCGGTTTCGCTGGCAGGACTAATGATTTCAACACTGACTAAACATATGCTTTTCTGACAGTCGTGTCCTTCAATGGCACGTTTTCTGAGGGTCGTGGCCTTCTAAGCCATGTTTTCTAATGTTTGTGGCCATCTAAGACACGTTTTCACAGGGTCACGGTTTCTATGCCACGTTTCGTTGGGACACAAAGATCTAGGGACCCAAGCTAGCTAACACCCTCAAGGACTCTCCCATTTTGGGTGCTTATTTGTTACATTATTCTCATCAGTGTGACACATTGGTTATTTTAAAAATTAATGGTGTGTGTGTCTTAATTTATGTTTTTCCTTTTGAAACTATTTTCCACAATCCTGTTTTCTTTAAAACCATTCAAGCATTTACTTCTATGTTTTAATTAAAATTGAAAATGTATTTTTCATTTAATAATTTTATGTTGAATATTTTTATTGCGTGCCGTCCTACTAGAATTTTGGCTGACACCCTACATACACCATTTGGTGTATGTAGATTCTATTTCTTCTGTATTCTCGGTTGAAGCGTTGAACTCATCAATGGTGGTTTTGGTCATTGATGGTCTTCTCGTACAGGTTGGGGTTTGTGGCGTGTGGATGTTTCACCCCTCTAATTTCATGGAGGTTTGAGTTTGAGTTTTAGTTTCTTTCATCGTCGTTTATTTTTGGATGTTGGTTCATGTTGAAAACCTCTAAATTTAATTTTTGTTTAAGGGTCTATTTGGTTGTCAGTTCACATTCTTATTGTATTTATCTTGTTAGTGGTTTTGTGTTTACTATTTCAGGTAAACCGTTCCCACATGTTACTCTTGATACCCGGGAACATGTGCCCGGATGTGGGGATTGGGAGCACCCTTCAGACCATGTTGTGGACCATGTTAGGCACCAGGCCGGATGGAAACCTGGCCTAGTTTGTGAAAAAATGGTATCAGCGTGGGTTTTTCCTCTTGGGTCGCATTATTTCAGGAGAGTATTAGGGTAGACCAATGTTACGGGTGTCAGAAATTGACGTTCTGGCTACGAGCAAGGTGCATGGACAACACACCTCATTGCAGGACTCGAGTTACCATTGTAAGTGGGGGTTTGTTTAATTTTTTGGTCTATGTGGTTAGTCTTGTTTAGGGGGAATGAAAAGTGGGTAGGGTCAATGGTCTGAGTGAGCTCGCAGGGTCTGGCTAGCCATGTGGAGATGGGGATGCTATCCTAGTATACTCTTGGTGGTAGTGGTGTGATTGGCATATGGTCTCCATCCATATGTTCCAGTCACCTGCTGAAACTAGTCTCCTCTTGCATCGTTCCTTGTCTGTTTGTTTTGAATTCAAGGAAATATAATTTTTAAGTAAAAATGATTTGGTTTTGAAAAAAATGTCTTCAAATGAAGAGCAATAAAAATGAAATGATGTATGAGGTTTGAATGGTGTGGGTTGAATGTTTTGGTTTTTAAAAATGGAAAAGTGTGGTTTGGATCCTTGGTGTTCTCGTCGGAAACTACATTCATGAGCGTATATGGAAAGAGAACTGGTCAATGGCACGAGCAGATGTATTATTGGAGGGATATGAGGTGGGTGTCGATGTTTCATTTGAACATGAATGTGTGAGGCCCATGGGTCACCAATGGTGTTTGTGCAACCCACGAGGTTTGCTAATTTTCAATTTTTTTGTTAAATTAGAATTTGGTGTGGTAATAATCGGTGATTGTGTGGTGTGTCCTTGTGTTCTGGAAATGTTGGATGTGAGGTGTTTTGAGCTGAATATTATTTGTGGATGATTTGTGTCTTGGGATTGAATTCATGTTGGTTAGTTGGTGTGAAAGCATGTGGTTTGTAGTTTCTTTTGAAAATTCCTTCAGGAATCCCTTACAATCACTACTGGAAATTTAGGCTATATCCATGGTTTCAAACTGTGTTTATAAGTCCCAAAACCATGTCTATAGGTTATAGCCACGGTTCAACGAACAATGCCGTTAATGGCGTGGCTATAGGGAAAGACCTATATCCATGGTTTGAAACCGTGGCAGAACATTAAGCCGCACAAAGCCTATAGCCACGGTTCAAAACTGTGGTTATATAGCTTTGCAATGGTTTAAAACCGTGGTTTTAGGTGTTCAGCCACGGTTTAATACCATGGATATATGGCTTGAAATTTCATAAAAAAAAACCCACACCCCCCCTGAACAGCCCCCCCTGGACAACCCTTGCACCCCCCTGGACAGTCCCCATGCCCCCCGGACATCCCCCTTGAACCCCCCCCGGACAGCCCCCTTACACCCCCAAGGTAGACCCCTTTCACCCCCCTAGATAGCCCCCATTCCCCCCTGGACAGCCCCCATTCCTCCTAGAGAGCCTCCTTGCACTCCCCCTGGATAGCCTTGCACCCCCCAAGACAGCCCTTGCACCCCCCTAGACAGCCCATGCACCCCCTAGATAGCCCCCTGCACCCCCATTCCCCCTGGACAACCCCTTTCACCCCCTGGACATCCCACTTACCCCCACACCCACTCCTACAATAGCCCACCCCCCAGACATCCCCCTTGCACCCCATCGACAACCCCCATGCCACCCCTAGACAACCCCCATGTCCCCCCGGGATAGCCCCATTGCACTCCCCCTGGACTGTAACGCCCCGACCCCAGCTACCCAGAGTCGGTGCATTACTTCGTAACATTGGCATGATCAGAAAAGATCAAGTCTCGAAAGACCGATTAGTTTAGTAGCCTTGGAAACACTAGATACATTCATAAATGTTACATTACATCATATGGTGAAAAACTACAATAACAAAGTCTCCATAGTCCACACTCATATCCTCTTCTGACTATCCCTGCAGGTCATTCATAAAATACTTCTTCACATCCTGGAAAATATTAAAACATTGAAAGGGGTGAGCTCAGGTGCTCAGTAAGGATAACAATATTGCGGAAGCTTTCATAAATAAACATTAACATTTAAGGCAATGTATAACAAAAAACAAAATCCTTTTAAAAATGAACTTCAACATAATATGGCAAATGTAAAATGAGATAATGCCATTTACTTATTCGCATGGATATTCTACTGGTCGAATAATCACATGCAATAACATTAACCACTTTCATAATGATGGAATGCATAATGCCAGACATTCTGAAACATTTTGTCAAGGCCTCGGCCAAGACGTCTAAAATGATTAAGGCCTCGGCCAAAATCACAAATCAAATTGGGAAAGGGCCTCGGCCAATTCCATGTCTAGTTGTCTCATGAGACCTACCGATGCATCGAGGAGCTATAGCGGGCTCCACCCGTCACTTATTAAGTCCAATGCATTCCTCATATGAATAGGTTTAAACATATCATAAACCATAACATAATCGTATCACATAAAACATGCATAAAGGAAACATAACATTTCCACATTTCAACCACAAGATATCAATACAACACATTGATATAATAAAAACGCTTTCAAAACCATTTTCAATACCAAAATAAAAGAAAAGTATAACATGGTATTTATTTTTCATTAAAAAAATGATGGCTTGTAGAGGAAGCCGAAACTCAAATAGTGGTCACGGCGGCGGAGAAGTCATTGTCGCCACATACGTACGGCAAAAACATCCCCTTTTGTCGTTTATTAAACACTTCGTGTAAAAAAGATTCCTTTTGAATATACGTAAAAGTCAAAGGGGTTTATACACAGTATAAAAGAAATTTGTGTATAAAACCAAATATGCCTCAATGAAAGGAGATTGAGACGAAGTCCTTACAATGATCATTTTTTAAAATAAAATAGATATATTATGTGTATTCTCTATAGGTACACATAAAGAAAGTAAAAATACAAAATAAGGCATAATAATATCATGACATGATTTGAAAGTAGGAGATTAACCCAAAGAATGGAAGTTGGGTTAAGAAGTTCACTTACAAATAAAATAGATCTATTATGTGTATTCACTATAGATACACATAAATAAAGTAAAAATACAAGATAGGACATAATAATATCATGACGTAATTTGAAAGTAGGAGATTAACCCAAAGAATTGAAGTTGGGTTAAGAAGTTCCCTAACCTCGTGTCCGACTTGACTCAACCGTTCATTAACCTCCTGAATAATAAACTAGAGTTAATATATACCTTATTAAGAACCATTTTCAATTTCATTATCCTTTTTATATCACTTATTACAATGTTATGAACATTATTAAATTATTTAAGTTAATAACGGTCATTTTGTCGATCTTTGGTACTTGAGTCAAAAATAAACTTCTTATAATTACAAGTTGTTCATGTGGTGATGTATCCATTATATCCAGAACTATATTCCTGATATAGATATCATATATCTCGTATAAATCCAGTATATAAATTCATTTATAATATTACATAACAATTAGAGGTAAGAAATGAAATGCACCGTTCATGGAGATGGTAAGCCGTACGTACGCATGAACGCTACTTTCGTTTATATTTTGTATTTAATGGAATAAAGTTATAATTATATAAAGGTATAATATAATTCCAGTATAATATAATGTATAATACCATTTAGTCCATCCTTTATACATCCCACATACGGTATTAACGATTCAAATCACTTTGAGGGGTCGGTAGTCCGCACTTCCTAAAATGAAATTATCGCGTTTACCCATAATGGAAATCATAAAGTATGACATAAATTATAAATACAGAAGGATAAGGAAAACATAAACATAATATATATCATATATGAAAATAGTGTCATCAAAATGTCCACCATTATAGGTGTTAAAAGAATTTGAACAATCATCGTCTCGTGAGGCAGAAATTCGCCATCCACAGAAACAATATGTTCTTTAACCCTTAGATGTAGGTGTGTGTAAGTGTAGCTCGAATACTTCTTATAAAAACATCCTAGTATATTGAGGATACTGGTGTTGTTACAAAAGAAAAGAATAAAAAGAGTTTAGGGGGTTGGAGAAGAAAAATAAAAAAAAGAACACAAGAGAAAACACTACCTTTAAAACGGGTAACACTCTTTGATTTGAGGAAAAGGCTTCCTTGGGAAGAGTTATGCCCAAAGTGAGGCTTCTAGGAGTAATAGGGGGAAGTTGGGAGAGTATTTGGGCAGAGGATGGACGATCCAAATGTCTTGAAAGTGTGAATGAGGTGGTAGAGGTGGGGGCCTTTTATAAGTGGAGAGGAGGGCCACTTTTGGAAAGTAATAAAATGTTACTTTATTAAACAATGATTTTCGGATTCTAAAGGTCCCACACTGATATAATTCTAGGCTAAGGTGATAAGGATTCTAAATATACTCATCCAATAGGATTTGGACAAGTTTAAGCCTTGGAGTTTACATTATCTTTTCATTTTATTTAAATCGTTAAATAATGAGGTCATCGCTGCATCATCATGCTGTCATAAATAATTTAATTTATTTAATGTTTAAAAATTATAAAAAAAATACTATGATGTAGGAAATCTTTTTGGATTTCTAATGAATATTTATAGTCAAAAATATGACTTGTATAACCCCATGTAAAAATTGTTTTAGTAAAACATTTTATATTTGTGTCATTTTTTACTTTAACATTACATAAAAGGTATTTATGTCATTTTCCAACGAAAGTGGCTCCATGGGGTCCCCAAGTTGTCCCATGGATTGTCTTGGTCGGCCATGGAACATACAATGAGGATAGGACATGTGTCAAGCTCATCTCATATTATTAAAACATTATTTTTACCTTAAACTACACTAATTACATCTAATCGCGATTAAGAACTTAAAAGTTACTATTCACCAAAAATTATTTTAATCCCATTGAACCACATTTTACTTCTTAATGACAACCATGTATGTTGGATTTTTGAAAATCAAATCACAGAAGTGGTAATATTTCATTTAAACGAAAAATCAGTTATTTAACTTCCACTTAGTGGTTTCACTATTCATAAAAAATTGAAGTTTTTCAGAACAATGCCAAAATTTCACCCTAAGCTATAATTGATATTCCGAATTCAAAAATGATGTCTATTTTACAAAATTCCAAACATATAAGTTTCATTAATTAATTTTATAATCAATTCCCGCTGTCACAACAAATAGCGTGTTTTTAAGAAACAATTTATATCAAAAGATTGACAATTGTTTATGTCCAATTTGAATGTTAAATTATTTCTAATGACCAACATTGGATAAAATGGTAAAAATATATTCTAATTATACTTTAAAACCACTAAATAGTATAATTTATCACAATAAATTATTTTTATTAAAAAAGTTGTTTTAAGTATTTAACACTATTCATAAAAAATTGGAAGTTCTCAAAAAGTTACAAAAAATTAAACGTAGGATAATTTCGATATTACGAATACAAAAATGAAGTCCATTTTGAAATATAAAATTTCTATAGTTTTAAAAAGTGGTTATTAGTATTCATAACAGATACTTTGATTAGTCGCGGTGTGTTAGAACTCGAACTTGCATACCATGCAAGCTATTTCATTATTAAATGAGAAGCGTATCATGGAAGCTCGGGGTGTTACATTCTCCCCTCCTTCAATAAATTGCGTCCTTGTAATTTGAAATTTTTCTTTGAAAATAAAAGGTTGAAAATAGAAAATACCTTTGTGGAAAACCCACATCGGAAATAAGGTTAATAAAATTTAGCCTTAATAAGAGGGAAATGGAAATAAGAAAGTCACCACAAAATTATGACCTCGATAAGGAGAACATTGGTGGCAATTAGAGACATATAATTGGAGGAAAAACATAAATATTTGTAGGGAGTGATTGAGGTCATCAATCACAATCAACTCTCAAATTGAGGGCCTCAAAGCCTTCAATCTATGTTGATTTAAAATATCATCAGTTCAACAAGACATAAGGTATTAGGGTAACGCATTTTTTTGTTTTAATATCCCTTTACTAAAGTTTAAGAATTAATTTATTCATTGAATAACAGATAGGTATATATATATTTATGCTTGACAATTAGAGTTTCAACCTTCAACTCACCTTTCACTCAAAAAGATAATAGAACCCAAAAATATTATACTTATCCTAATTGTATAAGGTTCCAAATGTTAACACATACCATTTAGATTAGTAAAATTATTTTGTAATAACCAGGGACTTCCTGTAGGCTAGTGGTAGGAAATAAAGGCTTGTCGCACTATGGTTGTGGGTTCGATTCCTGCGGCTTTGTCCGACGCGTCAGGTTATGCCCCACCCTGCAGGTTGTCCTTTTCCTAAAACTATAGTATTATAATATTCCAAAAATAATCTTCAGAAATGTTTTAACCTTAAACAATACTATCCAAAGATAAAATTAATCCACTCCAACCTTTATAGTTATCCAAAATACCTCTGTCCAGACATTCTCTAAAAGGTCTCTTAATTCCAAAATCAATTTATCAGATTCCCCAAACAAAGTAAAGTTTCTCTTATTGTCACATACTAAAAATATAATTACCTTCATCATATTAAAACCTTACTGAAACAACAAGTACTACAGTACAATCCTTATATATATATCACATTATTCTAATAACCAGAATATAATCCATGAGTCCAAAAGCACCAATACATTAATTATTCCGCTTCAACTGTAGTCACAGCATAAGATTGGCCTTGATCCCTTGGCCTTTTTTGAGGTAAGTTTCCCTGATGCTTTGGAAATTCATTTGCATAATTACCCATTTCCCTACAATTATAGCATTCAACATTGATAGCCTCTTTCTTTCCCTTACAATCACGAGCCTGGTGACCCTTTTCTCCACATTTATAACAAACTCCCATTCCTTTTAGGCAAGTACCAGGGTGATTCTCCCCACAATTATCACATAATGGAAAATCCTTCTTTCCCTTTTTCCCTTTATCTGTCTCTTGTTCCACCGTTCTCTTCTTCTCTTGCTTTACTTTGTTGTCATAAGACTTAGAGAATTCCTTTTCTGTCTTGACAGCACACGAGACAATATCTTTGTATGATGAGAAGGATTGTGATACTAAAGCTCGACGGAGAAATGGTTTTAACCCATCAAAGAAACGATCAATCTTACTCCTTGGGTTACATATATAATATGCAGCATACCTCGCTAACCTTGTAAAGTTAGCCTCATACTTTGTGACATTCTCATCCTCCTTCTGCCTCAGACACAGAAATTGCCTTTCCATATCTGCTCGATGGTCATGTGGAAAGTATTTTTCTAAGAACAGATCTTTGAACTCTCTCCATTCCATACTTGATACTTCTTCATCTTCCTTTGTGTTTTGAATCAATGTCCACCATTGATCGGCATCTCCAGTGAGGCGGTAAACTGCCATGATAACCTTCTCCCTTTCGCTACTCCCCAAGGCGTGGAATATTTTCTCTAAGGAATTTATCCATTGCTCAGCTACTAATGGATTTGTACCCCCATTAAATGTTGGTGGTTGTTGCCTCATGAAGCGGTCTAACAATGATCCTCCACGTTGTGGATCTGGGTGATCCATACGAGTAAGGTTATAATTCATAACTTGAGTGAGTTTTCCCAGTATGGTAATAAGTTGATCAGCACCAGTTGTATCTCTAGATCCACAAAAATTATCTTGAGCAAGAGGGAAATCCCTACACGGAGTGCGTGCATTGATACGGTTTCCATTCCTTCCACTAGGCGCCATTTCCAAACAATGTCATAAACTATATTAGTTTATGAATCAAAATACATAATTCCATACTTGTAAGATACATAACATAAATTGAACTATTTATGGATATAATCCATAAAAATGTTTTCTTTGAGGAAGTATATACTCATAACCCTTCATAGTGGTTTATAAAGAAAATGAGAATTATCCAAAGCATATCCCCTGGGAGTGTCGTAACCAAGAGTGCAGCAAGGCCCGTTGTCGTGCACCAGTTCCCGTTCGAGTCTAGCTCAAAGCGGTGTTTTCAGGTTTTACCCCTAGGTACATCTATGCCAGAGCCGCCTCTACCTGCTCGTATCCATATAGGGATGTATTGCTCGGAAAACTCACAACATCTCTACAATACCAAAATTCTAGGAAGTTCTTCTATACTAATCCTCAAAGTCTATCTTCGGGCTATGTGCTCTAATCAGAGTTTATCTAAATCTAGCTTCCAAGGTTAGTACTAAACTACCTCTGATACCAACTGTAACGCCCCGACCCCAGCTACCCAGAGTCAGTGCATTACTTCGTAACATTGGCATGATCACAAAAGATCAAGTCTCGAAAGACTGATTAGTTTAGTAGCCTTGGAAACACTAGATACATTCATAAATGTTACATTACATCATAAGGTGAAAAACTACAATAAAAAAGTCTCCATAGTCCACACTCATATCCTCTTCTGACTATCCCTGCAGGTCATTCAAAAAATACTTCTTCACATCCTGGAAAATATTAAAACATTGAAAGGGGTGAGCTCAGGTGCTCAGTAAGGATAACAATATTTCGGAAGCTGTCATAAATAAACATTAACATTTAAGGCAATGTATAACAAAAAACAAAAGCCTTTTAAAAATGAACTTCAACATAATATGGAAAAAGTAAAATGAGATAATGCCATTTACTTATTCGCATGGATATTCTACTGGTCGAATAATCACATGCAATAACATTAACCACTTTCATAATGATGGAATGCATAATGCCAGACATTCTGAAACATTTTTTCAAGGCCTCGGCCAAGACGTCTAAAATGATTAAGGCCTCGGCCAAAATCACAAATCAAATTGGGAAAGGGCCTCGGCCAATTCCATGTCTAGTTGTCTCATGAGACCTACCGATGCATCGAGGAGCTATAGCGGGCTCCACCCGTCACTTATTAAGTCCAATGCATTCCTCATATGAATAGGTTTAAACATATCATAAACCATAACATAATCGTATCACATAAAACATGCATAAAGGAAACATAACATTTCCACATTTCAATCACAAGATATCAATAAAACACATTGATATAATAAAAACGCTTTCAAAACCATTTTCAATACCAAAATAAAAGAAAAGTATAACATGGTATTTATTTTTCATTAAAAAAAATGATGGCTTGTAGAGGAAGCCGAAACTCAAATAGTGGTCACTGCGGCGAAGAAGTCGTAGTCGCCACATACGTACGAAAAAAACATTCCCTTTTGTCGTTTATTAAACGCTTCGTGTAAAAAAGATTCCTTTTGAATATACGTAAAAGTCAAAGGGGTTTATACACCGTATAAAAGAAATTTGTGTATAAAACCAAATATGCCTCAATGAAAGGAGATTGAGACGAAGTCCTTACAAATATCATTTTTTAAAATAAAATAGATATATTATGTGTATTCACTATAGGTACACATAAAGAAAGTAAAAATACAAAATAAGACATAATAATATCATGACATGATTTGAAAGTAGGAGATTAACCCAAAGAATGGAAGTTGGGTTAAGAAGTTCCCTTACAAATAAAATAGATCTATTATGTGTATTCACTATAGATACACATAAAGAAAGTACAAATACAATATAGGACATAATAATATCATGACGTAATTTGAAAGTAGGAGATTAACCCAAAGAATTGAAGTTAGGTTAAGAAGTTCCCTTACCTCGTGTCCGACTTGACTCAACCGTTATTTAACCTCCTGAATAATAAACTAGAGTTAATATATACCTTATTAAGAACCATTTTCAATTTCATTATCCTTTTTATATCACTTATTACAATGTTATGAACATTATGAAATTATTTAAGTTAATAACGGTCATTTTGTCGATCTTTGGTACTTGAGTCAAAAATAAACTTCTTATAATTACCAGTTGTTCATGTGGTGATGTATCCATTATATCCAGAACTATATTCATGATATAGATATCATATATCTTGTATAAATCCAGTATATAAATGCATTTATAATATTACATAACATTTAGAGGTAAGAAATGAAATGCACCGTTAATTGAGATGGTAAGCCGTACGTACACATGAACGCTACTTTCGTTTATATTTTGTATTTAATGGAAAGAAGTTATAATTATATAAAGGTATAATATAATTCCAGTATAATATAATGTATAATACCATTTAGTCCATCCTTTATACATCCCACATATGATATTAACGATTCAAATCACTTTGAGGGGGCGGTAGTCCGCACTTCCTAAAATGAAATTATCGCATTTACCCATAATGGAAATCATAAAGTATGACATAAATGAGAAATAAAGAAGGATAAGGAAAACATAAACATAATATATATATCATATATGAAAATAGTGTCATCAAAATGGCCACCATTATAGGTGTTAAAAGAATTTGAACAATCATCGTTTCGTGAGGCAGAAATTCGCCATCCACAGAAACAGTATGTTCTTTAACCATTAGATGTAGGTGTGTGTAAGTGTATCTAGAATCCTTCTTATAAAAACATCCTAGTATATTGAGGATACTTTTGTTGTTAGAAAAGAAAAGAATAAAAAGAGTTTAGGGGGTTGGAGAAGCAAAATAAAACAAAAGAACATAAGAGAAAACACTACCTTTAAAACGGGTAACACTCTTTGATTTGAGGCAAAGGCTTCCTTGGGAAGAGTTCTGCCCAAAGTGAGGCTTTTAGGAGTAAGAGGGGGAAGTTGGGAGAGTATTTGGGCAGAGGTTGTCCGAGCCAAATGGATTGAAAGTGTGAATGATGTGGTGGAGGTGGGGGCCTTTTATAAGTGGAGAGGAGGGGCACTTTTGGAAAGTAATAAAATGTTACTTTATTAAACAATGCTTTTCGGATTATAAAGGTCCCACACTTATATAATTCAAGGCTAAGGTGATAAGGGTTCTAAATCTACTCATCCAATAGGATTTGGACAAGTGTAAGCCTTGTATTTTACATTATCTTCTCATTTTATTTAAATCATTAAATAATGAGGTCATCGCTGCATCATCATGATGTCATAAATAATTTAATTTATTTAATGTTTAAAAATTATAAAAAAAATAATATGATGTAGGAAATCTTTTTAGATTTCCAATGAATATTTATAGTCAAAAATATGACTTGTATAACCCCATGTAAAAATTGTTTTAGTAAAACATTTTATGTTTGTGTCATTTTTTACTTTAACATTAAATAAAAGGTATTTATGTCATTTTCGAACTAAAGTGGCTCCATGGGGTCCCAAAGTTGTCCATGGATTGTCTTGGTCGGCCATGGAACATCCAATGAGGATAGGACACGTTTCAAGCTCATCTCATATTATTAAAACATTATTTTTACCTTAAACTACACTAATTACATCTAATCGCGATTAAGAACTTAAAAGTTACTATTCACCAAAAAATTATTTTAATCTCATTGAACCACATTTTACTTCTTAATGACAACCATGTATGTCGGATTTTTGAAAATCAAATCACAGAAGTGGTAATATTTCATTTAAACGAAAAATCAGTTATTTAACTTCCACTTAGTGGTTTCACTATTCATCAAAAATTGATGTTTTTCAGAACAATGCCAAAATTTCACCCTAAGATATAATTGATATTCAGAATTCAAAAATGATGTCTATTTTACAAAATTCCAAACATATAAGTTGCATTAATTAATTTTTATAATCAATTCCCGCTGTCACAACAAATAGAGTGTTTTTAAGAAACAATTTATATCAAAAGATTGGCAATTGTTTATGTCGAATTTCAATGTTAAATTATTTCTATTGAAAACCATTGGATAAAATGGTAAAATTATATTCTAATTATACTTTCAAACCACTAAATAGTATAATTTATCACAATAACTTATTTTGATTAAAAAAGTTGTTTTAAGTATTTATCACTATTCATAAAAAATTGGAAGTTCTCAGAAAAGTTACAAAAAATTAAACTTAGGATAATTTCGATATTACGAATACAAAAATGAAGTCCATTTTGAAATATAAAATTTCCATAATTTTAAAAAGTGGTTATTACTATTCATAACGGCTACTTTGATTAAGTCTCGGTGTGTTAGAACTCGAACTTGCGTACCATGCAAGCTATTGCATTATTAAATGAGAAGCGTATCATGGAAGCTCGGGGTGTTTTATGGACAACCTTTGCACCCCTTGGACATCCCTTCACCCCACTTGGACAGCCCTGGCACCCCTGGACATCCCCCTTTCCCCCACCCCCCACTCCTATAGTATCCCACCACCCAACCCCCTCCCTACACCCCCCGGGAAGACCCCACCCTGGACAACCCCCTTGTCCCCACCCCTTACTCCTGTAGTATCCCCCCCACTCCCTAAAAGCCCCCCCCTCATGCAGACCCCCCAGCACACCCCCACCCCACCCCCTCCCTGCATCCCCCCAGGCAGACCCCCCTGGACAACCCCCTTTCCCCCCACCGCCACTCCCTGTAGTAGCCCCCCACTTCCCTGCATCCCCCCTTGTGCAGAACCCCCCTCACACCCCCCACCCCCCTTGCACACCCTCCCTGGACAGCCCCCTTGCACCCCCCTGGACAGCCCATACACCCCCTAGACAGCCTCCCTTCAACCCCATGCCCCTGCGCTGGACGGCCCCCTTGCACCCCAACCCCTCCCCCAACTCCTGCAGTAGCCCAAAACTCCACCCCCTCCCTGCAGCCCCTCCGGGAGATGAGTGGAGAAGACCCTTGAGAAGCTCCCAGACATATTTATTCCTTGCAAATCTAGAATTTCTGGAAAGTGCTTGAAAAAATCATTGAGGAGGTATTCATTTCTGTCATCCCTGTTAATGGCCGAATAATGTCTGATATTAAGGGGGAGAAATTGAATTAATCAATGAAAAGCGGTTGAGGAAATTTGAGATCTCAAGGCTTATTTCAAAAACCTACTACATGTACATGAATGTTTTCAACATGTGTATTGAGATGAGTGCAATATCTTAGGTTGTAAATGAGGAAGATAGGTTGTTTCATGCCAATATACAGATGATAAATGGCTTGCATGTTAGTTGGAGTAACCAAGAATATTGATGAGACAATTAGGTGATGGACAACTTAGAAGGGAGTTGGCAGTTCCCAATCTTGTTGAGAAGGAATATGATGTTCTCAAGCAAAGGTTTTAGTATGCAAATCTTAAAGCCCCCGCATGAACCCTTCCCCCTGCAGCCCCACTTCCCACCTTGGACCGACCCCACTCACCCCCTGGACAGACCCCCCTCCTGGACACCCCCTCCCTCCTGGACAGACCCCATGGACAACCCCACCCGGACAGCCCCCCCATCAGACAGTAGCCCCCGCTGGACCCCCCCCCCCCCCCCTCATGGACACCCCCTCCTTGAAACCCCCCCTGGACAACCCCACCCGGACCACAACCCCCCCCCCCCCCCACGGACAGAAGCCCCCCCTCCACCCCCCTGAACAGACCCCCCTCCTGGAAACCCACCGGGACAGTCCCCCCTAGGACAACCCCACCCGGACAGCAGCCCCCCTACTGGACAACCCTTGCACCACCCCTGCTGGACACCCCAACTCCTGGACAGCCCCTCCCTCCTGGAAATTCCCTCCCTATTGAAAACCCCCTTGGACCACCCCACCCAGACACCATCCCCCCTCCTAGAAACCCTATAGTGTTGTGCTGCCTTTGGCTCCATTGTGGGTTTTTGGTGCTGGATTTATCCATTGGAAAGGGATAGGAATGTAGAGTGGATTTTTTTGGCTGGCTCTCAGCTTTTTTGGGTCATGCAGGCGATGTTCTTTTGGGGGTTCTTGTTGATATTATGGTGTTGGGTGGGTGTGGGCTGTTTATAGTGCAAGGATCTTGTGTAAAGGATACATGATTTTAGTGTGTGGTGATGATTCTAGAGGGGCTTCTAGTGTGGTGCAGATAGAGTCACATGTTATTATTCTAGGTGCAGTTATAGAGGATAGGGTTCATGGTGTGGGTCATTCAAGCGGGGATTTCTATTTTTTGGTTGATTGGTTTCTTTTTGGGTTGTGGTTTTCCTACTACTCGGCTACAGGTAGGGGATTTGTTGTGGATGGATGTGGTTGAGTTTGTGGTTGACTGGTTGGGTGATCCATTTGTGGCTGGTATTTTTCATATGTTTATGTTAGGATATTGTTTTCTTTAGTCATTGAGTGGTCGAATGTGGTGGTCTGGTGCCATGATATTATAGAATGTTTCCTTGGCTTCAAGGTTCATAAAGTAGTAGGTTGTTAGAGATGCGTATGGACTAGTCCTATTGTTCAAAGAGGAATGTTTTCTTTATTGGATGGGTTCTTTCTAACAGCCTTTTGGGTTTTAGTAGCTATTCTAGTGTGAGTGGCTAGGAGGGTTGGGTTTTGTTTGGTGTTGGGTGGGATGACTGCAATTATTGGTGTTTAGGGGAGTTTTGTGGTGGTTGGGAGGTAGGTGGATGGTTTGTGGTTTTTTAGGGGTACAGGAAGGTGGGTTTTATTGATGGAGTTTATTATAGGTGAGTTGAGTGGTCTGTTGTAGGGATTATGTGATTCTGAAACTATCAACTTCTGGTGAAATATACCAACAAAGATTGTGTCATATTTCATAGGAGGGGTGAGGGATTTTAGGATCTGCACCTTTTGTGCAAATTCAAGAATAAGATAATTCAATGTCCATAATAGATTTCCATGTTTAAGAAAAGTGAAAAATAATTAGATACAAAATCTCTAATATAGAACCGGAAATATATTGTCTCAATCTATAGAATAAAATTTGGGGTAAACATAGTTTGAGGCCCCTGTAATATGGCATAGTCAGAGGAACAAACCTACATTTTAGGTTACTACAGATCCTGCACAAAACATAGTGGTTTCAATATCTAGTGAAATTACTCAACCATAGAACAGAGAATAAAAAGAGGCTTTTATTATCAATCATGATGAAAATAAGAATAAAATGTCTTTTATTGAAGAACAAGTTAAAGAAAACGATAAAAGAAATCATCAAGATCATCTAGTAGTCTTTGACACTAAAAATATAGTCCAAATACAATAAATTTCTATCATAACTGATTACATAGACAAGGAACTATTTAGTCATACTGATTTTAAAGTTGTTTTTGAGACTTCATTCTTTCCCTCTATTTAGAAAAATAGAGATCAATCCTATCCCACTATTGATAGAGGCTAATCATCTAATGAAAAAGATGAACAATATTTTGATTCATTGAATACATAATCAAAGGATTTCTTGATCATTTTAAGAAGCTATGACAATAAAATTCTCATTCTCATAGTGAATTAAATGCTTTAATAAAATCATTTAAAGATTTAAGAAATTAAACTATTCATTAAGATGAGACTGAATCTGTACAGACTCATCTTACTAATCTATGAGATAATACAAGTACAAGAAGTGATTTTTTTTTTAAATTAGATGACCAGTCTGGAAAGATCAATGGAGATTATATTTCTAAAATAGATTTTATGGATTTGAAAAGATATTTTTGGAGTCACATTGAATATGTTTGATGTTGTTCCAATCAATCTATAACCTCAAAATATACAACTCAATCCTCTTTAAATTTATTTATAAGGTTTTAATGAAATATAGTTTTCATTAATAGTTTCAATGATATATTCATACTCTTTAGTGCGACATCGTACAACTCAATGTGCTACAAGAAAATCAACAATATCTTATTGTGAATATAACTTTACGAAATCCTACCATCATGAATCGTCTCAGTCTATTTGGAACATTGATTTATCTGTTTTTATGTTCAGAAGAAACATTTTATGAATTTATGAATGTAAATTTGATTGAATGTTTAATGATTCGTCCTAGAGTAGAGCCAAATCACAACATTATCGTAGCGTGACCGCGGCGTGTTGTCCTGGTCCAGCGACATCCGCGAGGCATCATCTTCCGGCAAAGAGTGAAGGGAGTAGGTGGAGGGGAAAAATTATGGTTGTCGCCCCACGAGCAGAAATTGTGATT
This sequence comes from Viscum album, assembly GCA_963277665.1. NCBI lineage: Eukaryota > Viridiplantae > Streptophyta > Magnoliopsida > Santalales > Viscaceae > Viscum > Viscum album. The sequence continues at coordinate 1,534,221,478 of OY728121.1, read as the reverse complement.
AGTCAGTCTCAACATTGATCAAAAGACTCATGGAATACTATCAATACGAACTTTCGTGGGTTGTCTCCCTAGAGCAGGGCCATATCACGGTGTGACTGTAGCATGAACGCGGCGTGACCACGGCGTGACCGCGGCGTGACCGCAGCATGACCGCGACATGACTGCGACGTGTTGGCCGAGTCTAGCAACATCTGCGGGGCAACATCATTCGGCCAGGAGCGAATGGAGTGGGAGGACGCGGGGAAACATTCCAGATGTCGCCTCGCTGACAGAAATTGTGATTAGTTAGCCTCAACATTGGTCATAAGACTCTTGGAATACAATCACTGTGAACCACCACAGGGTGTCGTCCTGGAGCAGGGCCAAATCATGGCATTACCGCTGCGTGACCGCGGCGTGACCATGGCGTGACCGCAGCGTGACCATGGCATGATCGCGGCGTAATCGTGGCATGATCGTGGCGTGTCGGCCCGGTCCAGCGACATCCGCGGGGCAGCATCATCTGGCCAGTAGCGAAGGGAGTGGGAGGAGGCGGGGCAACATTTCAGTCATCACCCCATCGGTATAAATTATGATTAGTCAGTAATATACATGTACAAATAGGTTGGTTTTCTATATAATGACATCCCAATGTCCCTTTACATGGGTTTACATGAATATTATTACAAATACCACTATAAGCACAATACATTATTGAGTACATTTCATTGTATACATTAAAATTTCAAAACCCAAGGAATATGGAACATTCTCCATGTATTGGCACTCTTCTTCCATTGAGAGTTATTATTCATTGGTCAAGTTGAATTGGCATGCAAGATGGGTAGTCACTGTTTCTCATCTATTCATGCCCATTTTTTTGATGATCCGATTGATATGCTCTTTCTGGGTTTTTACTAAATCTACATTATTACTATCTATTTCTATACTTATCCACAATATCTTCTCGATTTTATTGGGATTTTTTATCTCAAAAACTCCAAAAAATTATCCATAGATTTATAAATCATTCAATAATCTAGTCTAAGTAGAAACATGTAATTGAAATACAATATGAAATTTATGAAGGTACCATTATCCCATTTATTTCAGTAGAAGTAATTATCTCTATTGAAACTATCAAAGCCTTCATAAGTGATACATGATTCAAATTTCTGATTCCACTCTCACGATACTTCCTTTATTCTATATAAGATTTTATACAATATACAAACCAAGTCATGGATCCCAATTTCTGGTACTCATATTGGTTGTTTCGTGTTGATTCATTCCTTTAAATCACTGTGAAGTAAAGTTGTCTTGATGTCCACCAAATCTAGAAGAATATTTTCCAATTCCACCATACTTAGATTTGTTTTTATGATATAATGATTATATTTAGTGAGAATATTTCCAAAAATGAAACTTTTTAATCCTACTAAAAACACATTATTACCATCCATAATTTTTATCATTTATAAACATCATTCTATTAATTAATTTAGTAAACCCACTTATTTTCATGTTCCTTCTTACCCACTTAATTTTAAACCATATCTGATTTTTTTTAACTTCAAAGAAGCCATGTCTTTATTCATGGAATATTCCACTAATTTGAATAAAAAATCCAAGTTTAATTTGGATTTTAATGTTTCTATTCATTCAATAGAAGTATATAATTAATTTTAACCTTATAACTTTACATGGTTCTATATAAGATGTGTGCTTTATGACTAACAACAGCATCATGTATAAGAAAAACATCAATGTAATAATGTTAAGCAAGGTATACCACTGTGAGTTTTCGCAGATAGCGCACCTCTGTTGGAGGAGTTTTATTACAAAACCATGACTTATTTATCAAATGAAACAATTATCTTAACTAACACTTATTCAAGAATTTCAATTTAATATAAACATGTAGAATTAAGAAGGCAACTAAATGCAATTTAAAACATCATTTAATTAAATAGGCTAGGAGAGGGACCCTACCTCAACCTCAAGGCGAGTTGGCTTTTGACGACGACAACTCGAATCTTCCCTTTTTTCAATTGCATGAATATGAAAATTAACATATATATATATAGGGGCACATATCCCTATGTACATATTTACATGGCCAAATATGCACAAGGGGGTCCTTATATATATTTTTATACGTGCATATACCCTTTTACACTTACACGCATATGCATTTTCCATATATACATATAATCACACCTAGCCCCAATATATATATCCATTCTACCATGAGTGAATATATATAAATGGGGAACTTATATATGCATATTCCTACCTATGCATACACATGTAAGCCTTCGTCAATGGTGACTCGAATCCACCTCAACAAAATCCAAAACACACAAAAAAATATACGGAACCCAAAAATCAAAGAAGCCTTAATTAAAATTGGGCCCAAGAATAAAAATGGAATAAAATGTACCCAAATCATGATCTCGTTGTCTTCGATGGTGTTAGATAGAACCAGTCTTATCATAATAAACCACCTATAAGAAAATAGTGGGAAAATAAATGAGATATAATAACCTCTTATATATATGTGATCAGTGTGTCAACTGTACATGATAAATGATACACGAATCCGTAACCGACAATGACCAAATAATATTCAAATTGATATGTATATCCCAATACTAAATAAGATGATCATTAATAAAGCTCTTTATTTTTAAAAAATCACCTTCAATTGCCTATTCAAAAATAAAAAATCACCAAAATTTGAGAATAAAGTAAACCTCCATCATCACTTAAAAGCAAGAAATAGGGATTAGACATTGTTCTTAGTTGGGAAGATGATGTTGAAGAACAAGATAATTTGATTAATGATCAAAGCCTCTTAATTGAAATTAAAAATCTGGTCCTAGACACTATTAGGCTATCCACTGAGCAGGAAAAATCTTGCACTAAAGTATACATGATAAAGAACATGGAACCTATCCTACATAACAATACACCTTCAGTTCTAGTACCCAAACATATTAAGATTTATAAAGACCCCTAATAGAAGAAGTAGAGTCATCTGAACTCTGTCAAATAGTAGTTTAATTTGGATCCACATGTCCCAGGTACGCCTACTACTCCCACTATTGCTGGTGGAGATTATTCTATGAAGTTTGAAAATCATCTCTATGGTCAAAACGTCAGCAATTTTCTTCTTAGTCCCAAGTGTTCCACAGAATCATGCACTAATGGTTTCTCTGATGATTATGGTTCATTACACTTATGTGATATGGACACCACCGACGGTGCCCTTCGTGACGGAGACACTCACAACGGTGAGCCTCACAACGGCCCCCTCCTCACTGCACACACCTCCCCCTAGATAGCCCCCCTCCCTCCGAATAGACCCCCCACTCCACCTGCATCCCCCTCCACCCCCTGGACACCCCCTCCCCCCGGACAGCCCCCCTGCCGCCTCTTCACTACACACCCCCTCCCCCTGGACCACACCCCCTCACCCTAGAAACCCCCACCACTCCACCTGCATCCCCCTCCTTCCCCCTGGACACCCTTCCCTTTCCCTGGATAGCCCCCCACCCCTGGACAACACCCCCTGGACAGCCCCTCACCACCACTCCACCTGCTGCCCCCTCCCTCCGCCTGCAGGCGTCTCCCTTTCCCTGGACATCCCCACTTTCCCTGGACATCACACCCCCCAAAACTCCCCCTACAGCCCCACCCCCTTGGACAGCCCGGCCCCACCACTCTGCATGCACCCCCTCCCCTGTAGCTCACTCACCACCACTCCCCATGTTTCTCCCACCCTCGCCCTGGACACCCCCTCCCCCACTACCACTCCCCCTGCAACCCCCCTTTCCTTGGACAACACCGCCCCCACTCCCCCTGTATCCCCCCTTCCCCCATTCCTGGACAACCCCCAATTCCTGGACAGATCCCCCCCCCCACCTTACACACCCCATCCTGAACATACCCCCCCGGACATGCCCCCACCCTACACCCCCCAACCCGCCCTACACACCAGTCAATTGAATTGGGAAAACCAAAAACATGCTAATATATGGTATTATACAAAAAATTCTAGTAAAATTAACTACACTAATAAAAAACATACTAATATTACTAGAACTAAATCAGACATCATCATGCCAATTTGAGTAAAGTGGAACCAAAACAAATGCTTTTGAAAAAGGTAAAACTGAACCAAACTGAAAATAATGTAACCAAACTGACTCAAACCAATAGAAACTGACTTAAATAAAGCATAATTGAGAATGAAAAAATGAAACTAATGAAACATATTTGATTGGATATAAAATTAATTTAATTGAACCGAATATCCCCAAATCGAACAAAATTAACCTATTAAAATAGACAAAACATAAAAAATATGAACCCAATAAAAAATAACATAGAAAACTTAGCCTGGCCCAAACTGAACCAAGGAGTCGGGCCTTGTGATGAACTTTTAGAAGGCCTCATGCCCATAGGTTGAGAGGATATCCTAGTCATGTGGTGCTTCACTATCCTCAACAAGATCCAAAACACACTGCAAAAAGATAGGGAACCCAAAAATCACAAAAACCCTAATTAAAATTGAGGCGAAGAATAAAAATTGAAGATTACTTACCTGAATCTGATTTTGAACTCACTGACTTCTATGGTGGTTGGTAGAATTGACCTCATCATAAGTAACCAACTGTAGGTAAATAATAGGAAAAAAGTGTGATATAACGACTTCTTATATATATGTGATCAATGTGTCAACTGTACACGATAAATGATACAGAACTCCATAATAAAAAATGAACAATGAATATTCATATTGATATGTAAATCCCAATACTGAATAACATGATCATTAATAAAGGATTTTTGTTCAAATTAAATCCAATTTCATTCAATACATACACAACAGAAGCGTTGGAGTAATATTATTCTATATCTGTGGAGTATTCAATAATGGAGTAGTTTGCTCCACTATCGATGGGAAACATGAAAGATATGAGGGGATAATGATGCAGTTTGACACCCCAAGGGTTGTGTTGTATTTTTTGACAAAATGTGTGGACATTTCCCAAGATGATTTTTTGAAAATATGGGGAGATTAATGGACACCCCTAATGTGCGTTTGAGTAAGACATGTTGAAAATGGGATGTGGTGGACGAAGAGTAGTGTTGGAGCTTGGCCATGTGAGGGAGTTCATATATTTAATACTATAAATGTAGGTGTTTTCAAGCCCAGCATGTAAGCTTACACAATATCAAGATAATTCATGTAAGAAATTCTCTAAGGCATGGAAATTTATCAATACCCATTCAGAATGTTTTCTTTCCCTTGATGGAAACTTCAGATCCCATCAATAGGAAGATAATTCCTCCATGATTCCCACTACTTCTAAAATATGGTATATATGAAATCTAAGGGGATGAAAAACTAGGAAGATAGCTCGATAGATTGTGTCATGGGGATGTAACTGCTATTTTAATGGTTCATGCCTAGAATCATCAATATTTTCCTCTGCATTTCAGAAATGAGAGGATTCCTTGGTTAAATACCATTTACCGGACTTATTACAGCATTTTCTGAATCTTTATCCCCCTAAAACACCCATTCCACCCTGGATAGACTCCCCCCATTCCTTCCGGATAGACCCCCCTCCCACCCTGGAAAGACCCCCCCACTGCAGACCGCCACTATTGGACATACCCCCCCACCCTACACCACCCCAGGCCATGTGTCCTGGCCCCAACTGCAGACCTCCCCTACTGGACATACCTCCCCCCACCCTACACCCCCTGGACATGTGTCCAGGACCCCCACTAAAGACTTCCCCTACTGGACATACCCCCCCACTAAAGACTTCCCCTACAGGGCTAGACATTGGAACTTCCAGAAATAAGAAGCCCAAGATGTTCGGTTAGAAGATCCATGTTCTGAGAATTCTATTCCGGACAGACCCCCCCACTCCATCCTGGACAGCCCCCCACCCCCACCCTCCCCCACTATAGGCCCCCCCTAGACAGCCCCCTCCCTCCCTGGACACCCCCCCTGGACAGCTGAAATCCCACTCTTTCCAGAAAGTCCCCCACTCCTTCCTGGATAGACCCCCCCTCATTTTCTTAATCTTTACCCCCCTGCAAAGCCCCCCATCCAATCCCCCATGAACATCCTCCCCTCTCAGTTTTCACATATTTCCTCTAGAGTCTAAATCCATTATATGGACTCCATCATGTGCTACATCTGAATCAAGAATTAGGAATTCATCATGGAACCAGATATTCATAGTTCTATTGAATGTTGGTCTTATGGAGTCTTCAAGATAATACAAGGTTCATTCTTATGCAAGACCATGAACCTTCCCACAATAGAGGTCATTTAACATGAAACCAGGTTGATAATCCCCACCATAATAGTATAATTATTGTTACCTCATAGCACTCACATTATTCTACCTAGATCTCGACTAGTCCTACGCTGAACGCAATGAAAAAAAATGATTGTCAATTCACACTGGATTTCCAAGATACTATCAAGTAATGTATACACCTAGATTACCCAGAACAAAACTTACTTCATTCAATGATTGACATGAGTTATGAATTATAGTAACCTAGGTGTGGGATATGAATTTTGACTTAGATAGTTTTTATCCCCTCATACATTTTGCTACTTCAAGCCATAGTATTTCTAATAAATGACAAACTCTCGTCAATTGCACAACGGTACCTAGATCTATCATTGATGTTGTCATACACCACAGAGACATCTACACACACACACACTCCTTTGGGATACCAATAGATATCATATTCACATTGAACACGTCGATTTCCAACTATATGGGTGACCCTAAACTAAATTCCCCCATTGACCTACTATCACCACCTCCTTAGAGATCATCCACATAAATGAAAAACATTCTCAATGGTCAGCTCACCACCTCACTCTATCATTTCAATGAACCCCGCATGTAACCACAACGTGAATTCTCATTCACCAATTCATTCCAATCAACTCATGATTACACTACTCTTTACTATAACATAGCGATCCCCCCATGAGTCAAGGACCTTCAGGCCTGGAAACAGATTCCATCACATTTCCCCCATTCTTGCAGCCTTGAAAACACCATCAAATGTCTCAGATTCCTGTATCTAATATTGATCTTATTTTTCTATCATATTGATCTTCCTCAGCATCATCATAAGAATATTTTTCTTGATTCTAATTCCATTTAATATTTAGATCTTCAATCACTTCCAGTGCCAACATAAATAGCCTTACCTCTTCCACATATTGCTTTATTTTACCAGAAGATCTAGTAGCCCAAGGGAATCGATAAATATGAATAATACTTACAATGAATTATTCTTTTCCCATTACTAACTGGATAATTCCATGACTCACTGATGTATTTCTTACAATTCCTTAAGCCAAACCCAAATGGAACTATCGCATGATGATCCTACTAATAGTCTAAAGAAAACTCGAAATCTACTTATTTATCACTCTGATCTGGTTCTTCCTAGATATTTGAACCAGCCTACTTTATTTTTCACCTAGGAATGACTATCTTCCACCCTTAAGGATCATTATCACCCTCGACATTTTCATTCAAATATTTGAAATGGTTGTGAATATGGATTGAGTTAGGGGGGCTCACATCTCAGAAGACAACTACATTTCAGAATCACTAGTATCTGGACCATAAAATGTCTAAGGATTGAGTTCTGCCACATTTTTTCCCAAGAAAAAGCTATAATAATACTAGAAACACCAACCTAGAATGTTGAAATATGAACTGAATCTAATGGAATCAGACTACAATAATTCAAAATTCCTAATGTAGGGATCAGAACAACAACATCATCAAGCTCCTTCCCTTTGAACCCATTTATAGACATCGCAGATTCAGAATAGGGGGATATAGCAGTGGAAGAGCTTGGCTCTTCCTCTCCCATGACTTGCATATCCCACATAGATCTTTCCAAGTCATTCCTCAAACTAACTAAGATATATGTGACCCTTGGTTCTAGTTGTAGTGACCTCACCCCCTTCCAGTGAGAATCATTTATTATGCTGCCTTTGATTTATGAGTTACCTATTGAGAGGCCTACATGATGTTAAACCTTCTCCCCATGCTGGCAGTTGGATAGATCGTTACTCATGTGTCTACATAATGAACAGAAGTCATCTCAAGATTCATAGCAGACCTTCTGTTTCCAACAAAGCTCCCCTTCAATATCAATGCAGATAAAATCCATCGGTACCTTTGATACATCGAGCTCAACACATATTTTAGGAGAAAAAAGGTGGAAGAAAGTTATGGTGTGATTATTAGTACATAAGAAGTGGCCAACATATTACCAAAAAATTTAAGAACACAAAATTCTGAAATGGGGGATGTATGATAGGGACGAAAATCCAAATCACCATGGAGGGAAGATCCTATTTTAGGCGGAACTTGAAAAACCAATAGAAAATTGAGAAGTTTAAGCTAGTGAAAGCATGTGGAGCATTCAATCAGGCATAGATAAGGGCATCTTTAGTTGAAAAATGGATCAAAAATTTCCACAGATCCATAATCCCTATAATCACTAATTTAAGAAAACCACATGAATAAAAAATAAACCTATCAAAGGTTTCCATTGAGGGGAGAATCTTGCCGAAGTGAGCCACTAATGTGAGATTCAATAAAAAAGAAGAATTTAAAAATTCGAGGGGGAAACTGTAGTCATAATAATTTCATCATATCATGACAGAATTTTAGGGATAATTTCAATTTTGGGAAGCAGGGCAAAAGGCTTGGGTTGATGAAGGGGGATAATGGTCAGAACTATGAATACGGAGTAGTCGAGATGAATCCTCCAACCCCACCCCAAGAGAGGGGGGACCAAAGGAGAATCCATGCAGCATATAACATTATCGAAGGAAGCCACATGATCGAAATAGGTCTAGCCTTCGATGTAGAAAAACATAAGAGTTCAGTCAAAATACTTTCATCAAAAATTCATATTAGTGCTCGCTCCACAATAAGCCTAACATCTCAACCGTTCCAAGTCTAATCACACAACCACCCATCAACTGGCATATTCTTGAAACCTGAGTGTATACTTGTACTCCATCAATCCAAGATCAGACCATTTAGGATCATAATCATCTACATCATCAGGATTCATACCCAAAAACAGGCAGGCCAAGTATCCTACCAATCCTTCCCTTTGAAATCCAAACATCAATACTGAAACTCCTAAAGTGATTTTCATCATGGAAGCCTAAAGAATCCCCATGACTATACCACATACTAGATAGTACCTATAATGCACCAATATCATAATTTAAATCGTCTCCCCATGATTTTATCTCTAAAGGAACTAAAAATCCCAGGCTAATGCCTCTATTAGATTACTATCATATACAATATCTCATCTCAAGTATAGTACCCGAATAACCAATATCTTGAGTCATATCTCAAGGGAATTAGGCCCTCCCACCTAGCTCAATAACCACATCTCACATAGGTCAATGATCATAGGGAAACATATATTTTTTCCTGTTTGAAATATCTTAATACAACTAATGTGCTAACACCCACTCTAAATTTCTCAAATATACGCATATCAGGCATTACATTAAAATCACCATCCTAATAGGGAACTGATCCTAAACTAAGGTTATACTGTCATCCCCAATCCTCACCTCATCCCAATTTTCAATATCATCCAAGATATCTCAATAAATCTTGAAACTATAGGCTTCTTCTAACCTGAACATACGATTAGTGAATTATTCTCAGGTTCCCGAGCGTCATGGCCACCCAAGATGTGTTTGAGTTCAAGAAAGTAGAGAAAAACCAATGGGGTACTATGCATAACCATAAAATATAGTGTATGGGTAGATGATATGCTCAGTTGAATAAATAAATAAACTGTGGAAGCATAAATAAATACCCATCATTGATCCTTGGGCTATAACGTGACACTCAGTATTGGTTATACCTACTTTGGTTAGTGTCATAGTTTTTTTAGAATGTCACATGATTATTCCAACTAGTACAGAACCCAATAAGAATGTATTATAAGGTGAAATCATCGATTTCATGGAGGTAATTATAGTAAATCAAATTGTATCAAGCCCATACCTAATTCCAAGGAGTGTGTTATAGGAAATCATAGAGTATCGAGCATATAACAGATTCCTAGGGGGATAGGCATAGGAAATCCATTAGTATCATCAATAGAAACAATTCGTAGGGGGATGACCCTAGGTAATCATATTGACCCAAAGATGGAATCCCAATATCCTGGGAATTCTATATAAACCAAAATATTGAATATAAGAGGATTTCCCAACGCATTCATATTGTATTAGGATTAACATCCAGAGCCTAGGAGCACATCCCAAGCATCCAATTTTGACCATACAAGTGAATCCTAGGTATACTCTTGGGTATTCCACTTAAAGCATTGAGGGTAGTGTGTCCCTAGCATAATATCTCATGTAACACATTATATACAAGTTGTCAATATTCTCAAACTCATATAAGAAAACAAGGGTTTACCTCTCAAGCACATGACTATCATCATCGCTAATTCCATATAATCATCGGTAATGCCATATCTGGCTCACACACAATTTATTTAGTTTGGAAAGTGACACCTAAAATCATCTATAATCCTTATTTCATGCACCCCCACAAGGTTCAAAATCACTGAGGCACCCTCATGGGTTCCCTAGGTTACATTATAGAATGAACACCCTATGTGGATTACTTAATCAAATTCACATCTATCATGTCAACACCCACCACTAGGAATCACATCCATCAAAATAGTCATAAACTTCTCACGACCTCACTATAATTATAAGAAAAGACTCACTTGCAAAGATCTAAAGAGATGGAAACCATCCTATTTCACTTTCCAAGTCACACTATGTCGGTCCGATCACCAAACCTATCATCAATTTAGCTAAATTATACCCACCAAGGTATCTAAACCTTATTAGGGGAGGAACACCTTCACACACTCATCTCTACTAGCATTAAGGTTTTGAGGAATATTATGGATATTTCAGGGCCTACTAGGAATAATAACTATATCTCATCACATCCCTCCACTTGAAGGTCACCAAAGAACTAAGACTAAGGTTCACTGCGCTTATATAATTCACTTTACTTTATATACACCCTGTATGGGGTTCATGTTCTTCAAGGCCTAAAATTATACTTATACTCTTAGACATCTTCGGTCAATATATATAGTCGGTTAACAATGGTCCATCACAGACATTGGAACTTTCCACATTTAATTCAAATGAATTCCATTATAATTAAACTAATTAATTAATTTATAAGGGTTAATCTCTTAAGGTAGTGAAACTGCAGACATCACATTTCACATAAATCCTGTATAAACCAAAGGGTTCTGCCCAAGAAACCAATAACATTAATTAAAGTTATTTCCTTTAAAGAAGAATGACCACCTTCTAAGATTGTATAAGATTTAGCATCAACTGAGGCTCCTAACCTATCCCCAAAATTACAAATAATCAATTATAACATTTTATAATTAATTATCTTATCCAATTAAATTAATTATATAGATTATAAATTAATTTCATAATTTAAAACAAAAAGCAAAAAATGCTTAATTAATCACTAGGCTGCCTCAATGCACCGAAACCATGAACAAACACAAATGGAGGTTCCATGGAATACACCAGATACTGTCATGTGAAAATCCAAAAAAATGGTATCTATTTAATAGGTTATTTAAGTAAATTTAGCTGAAAACTATAAATAAAACCATCAAGTGACATACCTTTGATGACACAACATGAAATAACATACAAACTTTATCTCAAGACATCCTCTATCTACACGAGGAAAAATCCCCATCATGTGGGACAATTTCCACCATCCTTTGGTGGAAATTTCCAATAAACCCCAACATAAATCTTCTAAAATTATATACTATGTATGGAAACCAAAACAAAAGGAAATTGATGGAATATCTTATTCGAAATCATCGTCCAATAATTCCAGAAATTGATCCCCTCTCAAGGTGGATCAAAGGAGGTACAGTAAGGTAGAACCATCAAGAACCAGACTTCTCCTAATATCCAAAACCCTTTAAACCCAAATCACCCTGATTTCAAATAAACGAGACTACTACCATGTAAAAAAAGAAAATTTGGATCCATTCATGGCATGAACAGGGGGTTCATGGAATGATTTACCTTTCACCAGAGTAGCTTTCGTGAAGGAGTAACTACATCAATCTTCGTAGAAAGTGTAGGTGCTGGCTCGCGTGGATCCCACTCATGGAAGGCCTTAGTTCGGCTGATTCACTGATTGGAGGAGGAACGCGAAACTAAGGGGGTGGAGGAGGAGCTGAATGAGAAAATAAGGGGATGCGAGGGATCACGTGAGGGAGGGGTGATCCTAGTGGAGATTCCGGAGAGGATCGGCCAAGGGAGATTTCACCAGTTTTCGACAAGGGAGAAAGGTTTTGTTGGTGGGAGATGAGTCCCGACGAGGCAGATATGTGGGTGGGAGATGAGTCCCAATGCCGGAGATATGCGGGTGGGAGATGAGATGCGATAGAGTTAAACTAATTGAATAACTATTTCCACAAACTCAGTTTACCCGTAGTTTTAATTATTCTAATGCCATGGCATTCAAATAACTTTGGTTATATTTTAATCTACAGCCACAGACCAATTAAGCCATGGCTATAGGTCCGTGGCTATAGATCATTTTTCTAGTAGTGAGTGGTTCCCTCTGCATGTTTAGTGTTCTATTGCATTATGTATTGACCATTGTATTTTCTTGATTTGGTCCATGGTTTTCTTTCTTGATTGGTGATCCCCCTCTATAGAGCATTATCATGTGATTGAAGTGCTGCTAAAGGTAATTCGCCATTGGCCGACCCTCCAGCTGATTAAGGAATGGACTCTCCCATTTGAGTGATAGTGATAAGTCTATTCCTTTTCCTTTTAAGTTAAGAGGATCCTCTCACATCGGGATGACAATTGCAAGGGAAATTGAGAGGATTTTTGGTCTCTTTGAGATGTCCAAGTTGTCCGGTATGAAGTTTGAAACTGTTGTGTCTAAAGGTCCCCTGAGAATCGGTGAAAGGAATTCCAGTGAGGAAGAGTGAAGGCAGTTTAGAATTATCAGGGTTGACCAGTATCTCGAAGGGCTTTGTAGTGCCCTTATTGGCCATATGAGTCACGTTTTGTGACATCTTGCAGTGTGAATTCTCTTGATGATTAAATGTGGATTTCGTAGAACCCTACGAGAATTCCTATTTTCATATGAGTGTGTCCTCTTCTTAGAGAGTACTATTTCTATCTGTTCAAAGGGGAGAGGTTGTCATACATATTTTCCCTCTTCATGTTTCATAGATAAGGTGAAGGAGGGATGCATGAACATCATTTAAACCCTTATTTTAGTGGATGTGTCATGAGGGAGTGGGTGGAAGTTGGAGTGTGTTGTGTCTGAATTGGTTTCCTCGAATGTAGTGTGATTTCTTGTGGCACCAGGAAAATGTAGAAGCTCTATTTGGGAGTCTTCCATGCCTAACTGCGATGTAGGAGATGCTTCAAACATCATGTCTACAGCCATAGGCTTCAGGGTGAAGCTCGCGCGTGGTCAGATACCCTGGGAGTGTATGCGAGCCCGCCTTTATTTCTGTCATCAGTGTTTAATGTAAAGGCAGTTTATATTATTTTCTGTGGTTGTTCCATTCAAAATGAACCATCTGGCTACGTATGGTTTCAGTGACTATGTGGAGGCATGTTCGTCTTGTTACCTTCATGTCTCGGTGGTTGCGTCCCACCGAATGTAATTGCTCTTGGTGGTCCGTATGGGAGTTTGTCTGATAAATTGGTCACAAAGTTCAGTAGTGATCATATAGGGATGTAAAGATGTTGTTCTTTCTACAGTTTTGCTTCTGACACCCGTTAGTCAAGCCCCTCCCTCCACACCCCTTGTGGCGGGGTGTTTGATCACCATTGAGAAATTTTCAATGTTCTATATCTTCTATCGATTCTAATGTTGGGGAGACCCACATCGGGTCTCGCTCAAATGTCTCTTGAATGAAATGGTTTGTCCCTTATTCAAAATAGTGGGGAGTATATTCGGGCCTCCTTATTTCATTTTTCTAGTTTCATCTAACAAGTTAGTAAGTTTCTATGGTGGAGATCCCCTTTAGGCTTTCCCCATGTTGACCTTTTAGTTCTGTTACTAGAGATGATTGAGTGATAGGTGATAAGAGTAATCTTTGGACATGGTTGGTCTTGTTTTCTCGTTCAAGTCAAATGGTGCGGTTTTCATTTAATGGTTCTTGGGGTGTATCAGTTTGTGAAGTCGGTTTCCACGAGTGCGAATGTTCATTTACTTGATCACTCAACTAGAGGTGTCCAACCTCTTTAGGGTGGGTGACCAATAGTGATAAGTCTTTTTTTATGGGTTTATAGGGGTTGTAAATTAATTCACTTTATCTAAGCACATTGTGTTTTCGTCTTTTCACATTATTTTCATCGGAATCCTTTTTGAATCCCAAGGGGGGATTAGTTTCTACTTCGGGATTCATCCATAGTTGTGGCTTTCTAGGGACGGAAAGCGCTATGGTGGGGAGATTTGTCACACCTTGATTTCTAAAACGATTTTTTTAATATTCTTGTTTAGTTTTTCAATTCATGGTCTGAGTGCCAGCCGAGCCCGATTGAAATTTTAAATTTTGTTGATAAATGAATATTTTGGGCTTGGCGGCGTCTGATGCATGGCCAGGGAACGGTCGAAGCCGCACGACCCTGACCGGGGCACTGCTTTACCTCGCTCGATTGTTCACACGAAATGCACAATGTTCAGAGCCAATAAATGAAGTAAAAAAATTAAATAAATGCGGCTTAAGTAAGATAAGAGATAAATAAATATATAAATGATGTTTTTAAAAAAATATTTTTTGATGATAATGGATGTTTTGGGTTTTTTTTCATTCTTTCCTTATTATGATTCTGAATATTGTTATTATTATTTTTAATATTATTAATGTGTTTATTATTATAATTATTATTTTAGATAATATTTTAAATCAGACGATACTATCAATTTATGGTGATATTTATAGTTTATTAACTTACCATTATTGTTATAATATATATATATTGAGAGGCCTAAAATATTTTTATAGGTACTATTTTATTTATATTTTTTTCCTTTTCCCTTATTATTTTATTTTCTTTCATTTTCTATCCACTTTTATTTATTTTCATTTCGTTCCCTCCCTCTACCTCCCCCCTATCTTCCCATCAGATCCCCCCCGACACACTAACCTTAGTGCATATCCTTGCTAGCGCCGCACCCCCCTTTCCATGAGGCATCCCCTAGACAGCTTCCTATGGCCTCACACTCACCATCCGACACCCCTTGCACAGCCTGCTCACCAGCCCCTCGGAATCACGCCATCCCCCTAGGCACTGCACCCTCCCAAGAAGAACCACCCACCACCCATGCCTCATATTGAAAATCCCACCAGAAACTCATACCCACCAGTGCACCCCCCCTAAGCCTGCAACTTCGGTCATCCCTCTCATTTTCCAGGTCATCACACCCCCTCTTCCCCCCTCTGTTTTCCTAGTGTTGCGCCCCTACCTCATGCACAACCCATGGTATGCCGCCCCCATGTCCAGTAGTTGGATCTTCAGCCGGCGCCACCCCCGCCCTCACACACCATCCACAACCTCCCCCTTCCAGGTCATCCCCAAATAGCTGTAGTGCTGCCACTTCTTACCTTGGTTGGTCTCCGTCTTGCAAACCCTTCCTTCCGGTATGCCTTATACCTCTTTTTGTATTTAATTTTTGTTAATTACATGAATTGATATGTGATTTTGCAGAAGAACCTCCAATTCATTGTGAATCTCTTTTTTTTATGTTTCACGAGTTAGTATTTTATAGAAGGACATATATGTTTATCCATTAATTTCTGCTGTTTGGTACGGTGGGTTTTGTATTCATGTCACGGGTGACGTCCTGTAAGATTTTTTGGCCTTTCTAGGATTTTTTTGTGAGGTGGTAGCTGTGCAGATGATGTTTTGTACCACATTCCAGCAACTTCATCATGTGAGGTAGGTGGTTCCAGGTCTAATTATTATTTGATGAATTAAGTTGTAGACTTAATTTGTTTAGCATATTGTTTAATTAATCCGAGTAGTGCGAAGTTGATTTTCTTTTATTTAATGTATGAATTGCATATAATTTTTTTATTAAATTGTTTATATTGTTTGTGTTTTTTCAGATGAGAACTTTTTCAGTGATTTTTAACTTGTGCCATTAGCTAATTAATTTTTACAAGTGGTGCGAACTGTATTTTTGACATGGAGTCAGGTGCGTTTGGTCATAAAAGAAGTTTTATCTTGAGTTTGGTGGGTAATGAAAATTGATTATTTTAAATTGGTTTATATGATTTTACTTGTAACACCCCAAGCTTCCACGATACGTTTCCCTTTGAATAAAGCAATAGCTTGCATTGTACGCAACTTTGAGACTCTAACACACCGCGACTAATCAAAGCAGCCATTATGAAGAGTAATACCCACTTTTTTGAAATATTATAAATTTTATCATTCAAAATGGACTTCATATTTGGATTCAGAAGATAAAAATTAGCCTAGGGTGAATTTTTTGGTATTTTTTTGATAACTTTCAATTTTTGATGAATAGTGAAAAAACACTGAATTATAGTTAAAAAACAAAATTTTATTTAAATAATTATTTATTATATATAAATTTAATTAAGGTCAAAATAGATACATAATACCTATATAAGTTCAATGTAATTCATTGAAGTTAGTTTAGAATAATTTTAGATATATAAAAATTTTATTGAACTTTTCACCGTGTTTTACCCATCTCCTAGAAGAATTTGGAAATTCACGTAAAATTTAATTTTACCTCTTATGTGAGTGTATTTTAAAAAATTCAAGAGACACTGTTAATATCAAGGAGTAAAATATGGTTCAATAAGATAAAAATAATTTTTGTTGAATGGTAACTTTTTACTTTTATTTACCACAGTTAAAAGTAAATAGGGTAATTAAGGGTAAAAATGATATTAATATTACCCTAACACATGTCGTAATTATATTGGACAAGTTTTTCTTGAACAAAAAAACCTTAGGAATAAAATATTATCATTTAGGTCCACTTGGATTAGATTAGGACATTTATTATTATTTAACTCAAAGAAGAGTTAAAAGAGTTAAAATCAATGTTTAATTACTAAAACATTTTTAATATTGGGGTAAACATAAGATAAATTGGATTGTAAATATTCATTAGTTATATAAAAATATTTTATAAATAATTCTATTTTATTTATAATTTTTAGAGATTAAATAATTTAATTTATTTATGACACAATGGTGATGCAATAATTACCAAATTAATGAAATATTAAAATAATTGATATTATAAATATCCCAATAAATGTAATTTGAGACTTTTTATGAATTCCACTAATTTTATAGGATAATATGACATGTTATTATTGATGCAATTAACTTTTTTTTGAAGTAATCATGCTTTTATGATTTTCACAAAAACCAAATTCCAAATTGTGTCAAAATTGACATAAAAGAGTTTTTAAAAAAATATTATATTATTAATTCATATTCTATTCCTAAAAATATAAGGTTCGGCCAAATGTCTTGTATCATGATAGGTGTATCATTAATGGACCACTTGGGGGTCGCTGGGAGGTATATATTAAGTTTATTAACTATATAATATAAAAATACAAAGAGACATGGTAAATGTCAAACTAATTAAATATGAGTTAAAACTAAAAGATAAGGATAATAATGTTACTCAGACCTGTCTATAACCTATGGGTTTAGTTGGTTTCGACCTATCCCCACCTCACCATTTAAATAATCCACTTTGGAGCCATTAGAAACCGAATATGAATTTATTACAAAATAATATTTCTAGCTTTTCCAAAGGAGCCCTCACCCCTCTTATAAAAGGGCACTATCCCTTCTCACTAATTCACACCATCAAATCCATTTGGCTCGGCCAAACCCAGACTTTATATTCTCTAAAAATCACTCCCTTCAACCTATAGGCCTTATTTTGATCAGAAAGCCAACCTAAAAATCCCTTTTGATCAAATCAAAAGGAAGAACCCAAAAAAGAGTCAATGTTTTCACCACTCGCTTTCAAGTTCCTTTCTTCTTCAACTTATTCTTTCGTTATTATTTCCATTATAAAATAATAACTCCAGAATCTCCAATATTCTGTGATGTTATTATAAATATGGTACATCCATATTCATTATTCTATCCATCCCTTTAATGACATGTCACCATACGTGCTTACGAACGGCTTACCGTTTCCACATCGTGGTGTAATTGTTATCCAATACATTATTATTTAGATGGGTATAATAATGATGTGTAATTCATGTGAATAAAAAATATAAATGATAATGATTCTGTATATATGATATACCATACAATTATATATTATTTTAACATCAAAAGGGTGATATTTTATCTCGTGCGTACGTACTGACTACCGTCTCCACGAACGCAATGAGATTCATTCCCCATTTTATCCATTCAAGTATAATTCTCATTTGATGATTAAAAATAATTTTTAAGGACTTGATATAATTCTATATATGAATAAGATACAACCTATCGATATCAAAAATGGCTTATGTAACAAATTATATAAAATAAAATGAGTAAGTTTACACCCAAAACAATGATAATACTAAAATATTATTAAAAAAGAAATGTTAAAAGATCATATATGATATCATATTAATGTATATTATTCTTTTATAATTTAATAACAATTATTTCATCATTATACAGGAGGTTAACATACCCTAAACCAAGGTAAGGTTTTATTTCACAATCTCTTCATTATCTGAGGTTGTTTATACATAATTATCTACCGGGACCTCTTTATCATCGACATCCATGTTTATTAAAAATTTATTTCAAAACAATATTAATATTTTATTGAATATGGGTTAAAGTCATTTATACCCTTTTTTGACTTTTAACAAGAGGTTTATAAAGGAATCTTTCCGTCGTTTTCCAAACAAGGTCCTTTTTAACCTTTTCGACAGAATTAATGTAAGAATATTTTATTAACTTATATGGCGTGTGAGGATATTTTCCTCCATAATAAAGTCATCTGAGATTACCTTAAAAGCATATAAGAATGTTTTCAAAATAATGTTTTTCACTATAATTATGTGACTTTTTAATGATTTCAAAAAAATAGATATTTCTCCAAAATAGTTTTGATTTCATCTATGTCAACATACTTTGATAAATTTTACAGTTGTTTGAAGTTGAGTTATTATGATACAAATCATGGATACTGAATTTAAGGTTTTGTGATATGTTTGACTATGGATGAGTTTTATTTATGCCATTAATGGTTCATGATTAATGGTTTGGCATTCCGTATGCTAGTTTTAATACGAATGTTTATGTTATATTTCATCCTCTTATTAAGATAAATGTGTTGGACTAGAATGTTCCAGGTTGGGGTTTGATTACAGAAGAACCTCCGAGTTGGTCTCCGATTATTAGAGGCACTCGAGGTTGGTGTCCGGTTATTAGAGGCACTCCGTGTTGGTGTCCGGTTATTAGAGGCACTCCGGGTTGGTTTCCGATTTTAGAGGCACTCCGGGTTGGGTTCCGTTTACATTTTTCCCTTAGGTCTTAGTAGGAGGCCATGAAACAGAAATTAATGTTTGCCATTATGCATTCCCTTGTTATGAAAGTTGTTATTGATATTTCATGTTATTATTTGATTAGTAGAATATCCATGTGAATAATTAAATGGAATTATTTCATTTAATATTTTCCAAATTATAATAAAGTTCATGTTTAAAAGGCTTTTGTTTTAGTTATACATTGCCTTAAATGTTTATGTTTATTTATGAATGTTTATGCTATATTGTTATCCTTATTGAGCATCTGAGCTCACCCCTTTCAGTGTTTTATTTTTCCCAGGATGTGAAGAAGTAATTTATGAATGAACTGCAAGGATAGTATGAGGGGATATGAAGAAAAGATGTTTCTGCAGTTTTTTTATTTATGATCTAATGTATGGCTTATGAATATATGTAGTGTTTCCAAGGCCACTAAACTAATCAGTATTTCGGGATTTGACCCCTTGTGATCATGCCAATGTATTAAAATAATGCACCATCTCTGGGTAACTAGGCTCGGGGCGTTAAATTAGTTTTGGATTATTAAATTATGTGGTTTGTGAAAATGTGTTTTACATATAGTGCAAGGGATTCCATAAAACTATTTGTGTGGAGAATATCACATTTTAAAATTTTATTCGAGTGTGTGTGATGATGGAATTCTTTTGAATATATAAATTGTTACTTTAGTGTGTGTAAAGGCATGTGACATTATTTTACCATTGCTTTATAATTTGATTATGGTTTATTATATTATGTCACTTGCGGGAAACATGTTTGAAAAATGTTTGAGTGTGTGTATTATTTCAAAAGGGTATTAATGTGTGTAAGTGGTAGTTTTTTTAAAGATAAGTGTCTTTAAATTTTGTTGGTGGTTGAATTGAGTATGTAACCTATGAAGATTATGTTTTGAAAAGACATTTTCTATGAGTCTGTTTTTAAAAGAGGGTAGGGTGTGGAAATGGTGATTTTGCATGTGTAAGTGCCTTGTTAGGATTTTATGCATAAGTGTGACGTGTGACCTGAACATGAAACTTTCTTGAGAACAAAGTGGGAAGACTGGGTATCTAGGAGGGTGGACTAGAATAGTGGGCTAGTGTTCTGGAGGTTATTCGACCCGGTTTCACAGGTAGGACTGATGATTGCAACACTAAATAACATATTCTTTTCTGAGGGTCGTGGCCTTCTATGGAACGTTTTTAAAGGGTTGTGTCCTTCTAAGCCACGTTTTATGAGGTTCATGGTCTTCTAAGCCACGTTTTTAGAGGGTTAGGGTTTCTAAGCCACTTTTCATCAAGCCACGAAGATCTAGGGACCCAATATAGCTAACACACACAAGGCCTCTCCCATATTTGGTTCCCATTTTTACATTATTCTAATAAATGTGACACATTAGTTATTTTAAAATGTAAGGGTGTGTGGGTCTTAATTTAAGTTTTTTCTTTTTGAAACTATTTTCCAAAATCCCATTTTCTTTATAATTGTTCAAGAATTTACTTCATTGCATAAATTAAAATTGAAAATGTATTTGTCGTTTAATGATTTTGTGTGGAACCTTTTTATTGGGTGACGTCCTACTGGGATTTTGGCTCACACACTTCATACATCTTTGAGTGTATGTAGATTCTATTTCTTCTATACTCTAGGTCGAAGCGCTGAACTCAGTGATGGAGGTTTTGGTCATTGATGGTATTCTCATATTGGTTTGTGTTTGTGGAGTGTGGATGTTGCACCTATCTGGTTTCTTGGAGGTTTTAGTAAGAGTTTTAGTTTCTTTATTTGTCATTTATTTTTGGAATATTTTTCAAGTGGTAATCCTTAAAATTTGATTTTTGTTTAAGGGTATTTTTTGTTGTCAGTTCACAGTTTTTTTGTATTTATCTTGTTAGGGGTTCTGTGTTTACTATTTCATGTAAACCGTTCCCACATGTTACTGTTGATACTTGGGCACTTGTTCCAGCCCGTGGTGATCAGGAATGCCCTTCGGGCCATGTGGCTGACTAGGTCGGGGACCGCGTCCGATGGTGACCCGGCCAGGTTCGTAACATAATGTCCTTGATGAATCCTTGGACATGGAATCCTAGAAACAAGAAATCTAAGAAGTAATAAGTGATTGGAAGAATATTTATTTTTATTCTAATATGCACATGAAGGGTTAGGAACAACATGGAAAACATATTTTTTCACCTATAGTAGGGGCATCCTCTCTTGTATAATGGTTTTAGTTAATGTATTTATCCGATCCCAAGGGACCCATCTCGGTGGAAGGTTTTTCTTGTTACTATCCACCTCATAGTGGGGTTGTTGCTGAGAATGATATCATACTATTCCAGGGGTGTGTTTGGTTTGCTTCAAATATGTGGTAAGTAATAGCCTTAGAATCTCTTGCCACATTTTGGGTTTTTTATCTTGGTCTTACCTATATGTACATTGATATGTTTTGTCAGTATTGGTTTCTATGAAAGAAGAGAAAGGAAGTAGTTTTCATCATAACATGTTCCACCAGTCAGTAAGTTGTGGTTTAATGTCATAAACATGATGGAATTCAACAACCTTTATCCATTCCTAAGTTGAAATAGAATGACATCACCAATGACTTTAAAAAATAAAGTGCAAGATCTCATTGAAGAATTGATGTAGTATGGGTGATAATCGTGAAGTTGACCTGGTTTTACCCTTCCTACTGATCTAGGAGTCTATCTATGTCGATGATATTGGTAGGATTAACATTTGAGAGATAGTTATCCATCTTGGTGTTCACCATTCAATCATTTCAGGATGCGATTACCACATTACATAATGGTTATGGAATGAGTTATAGAATGGATCGGGTTCACTGGTGCTCTTGAGTATAACATATCACCCTCGGACAAACAGGTAGTCCTACATGATGATACTGGTGGTAAATGACATGCTCCATCATGTATCCTTGAATGTAGAGGTTCAGGAGAAAAAATTTCTTCCCTGTTATGTTTTACTACAACAACTTTTTTCCGGAAAAAATTCAGTTGGATCCGTATGATGTCTTTTATGTTTGGTCATTAAATTAACATCTATATTGGTTAAAGGTAATGTATATAGAACTAAAGGGTACTCATATCATCTTATAAACCATAGAATAAATTTAAATTCTTCATATGTTTATGGATACAACATGGTTAGGAATAAGTTGTATAATTATTTTCCCCATAGACCTCAGGAGTTCAAGGTGGGACATCTAGTCTTTTTACAAGTCTCACCTTGGATAGGTCTTAAAAGAATACAAATACATATAATTTTGTCGATTAAATTTGTTGGACCTTTTGAAATAGTCATAGATTTGGGAACTGTTGCAGTTACCCAATAGGTATCAGGCCATGCACAATATAATCCATGTATCCCAGCATCAATGATATCATGTTGAACCATCTCATTCATTTGAACTCAAGGATATATAGAAGGATGAGGTTGTGTCCTTCAAGAATAATCTGATATGTATCATCGATCATAACTTGAAGGCTCTATGGGGATGTTATGTTCCTTTGGATAAGGAGCTATAGAAGAAAGGATGTTTACATATGGAGACCTGGGAGAGGGAACCATCATATTTGAATATTGGATCAAAAATTTCTCATATGATGTTTTACCACCCTTGGGGGAGAAACTGAGGGATGGGAGTTCTTATGAAGGGGAAGTTGTAATGTTCCAACTTTCGTCAGTGGTATAGAACATTATTTTTCAAATTTAATTCCTCTATTTGTCCCATTAAATGTTTCCTAAGTGATTAATGAAGGTCATGGTGTTTTTAGGGATTGTTTAGATCCTAGATCCCTGAAAATTTTGGAAATATAATGGGTTACATGGATTATGGAAACCATGTTTACCATCTTGTATGGATAATCTAACATTTCATGTTGTGTTATTGGAGTGTAGGGGGACACATAAGTTTTATGAAACCATGTGACCCTAGGTGAATTTCTATTCAGTTTATAGGTCAGTTCACTAAAATATACACCTATCGATGTGAGGGTTCTTTAAGTGCAGTTTCATGATGAATGGTTAGCACATAGTTTGTCCAACCATTCTACCAAACCATGAATCCTTTTCTGTGTATGTGATTTTACAATTTTACACATAATGTTTTTAAATTATAACCCCCAAATCCCAAATCTCTTATCTATTGGATGTGAGATCCTCCCTCTCCAAAAAAGACTCATCTTCCTCCTCTATTATGTTTTGTTGTAAATTCTCTGTCTAATTTCAGAGTTTCTTACTGTTGGATCGATTAGAATGATTGAGGAAAAATCTATAACCCACTTCCATCCATTCCAAATTTATCTTCACATTTTTTGTGCTATTTTAACAGAACCTCCCCCCCATTTTCATGAAATTTTACGATTTCATTCATAACACTCTTTCTATTTCAAATCAAGGATTAATAATGGAATACTATTCATTTATGAACCAGAGTTTGGTGGTCTAATTCTTTCCTAATGATTTTCCAATGTCTATATGGTGTGTTAATATTTCAGGCAATAGAACCTTGCATATATTCCCCAAAAACTTTATGGAAATAAAACTAAATGGTTTCTCATGTTGTTTTTGAGCATAACATACTACAAATACCATATTTATCTTTAATTGGTTCCACCCCATGGGTGTTTCCATCTTCAATGGACAAATTACACATGTCTTGAGATGTAACCAAACAATAGAAATTATCTGTTTAACATGTTAAATAATCAATAATTAATAAAATGGAATCAGATGAATGGTAGGCTTTGAGTTTCCCTTATTATCTTGGCGCACATGTTAATAATCCATTACACGTTTTTATTTCAGTATGAAATCTATTTAATACCTCCTATTTACGCAATGGTTGAAATCCTAGAATGAAATTAATTCAGTTAAATTGGTTGAACGACACATATTTAATTCTTTATGCTTATTTCCTTATTATATATACCTTATCATTCTTTCATATATCATCTTCCTTATTCATTTCATACATCATTTTCTTTTGGACTATTTCCATATGTCTTATTCTATAGATTATCGAATTATATTGAATGACATGGATAGTTTTATTATCAGGTGATAATGAATTGATTTTTGGGCACATGTGATTCAAAATTTCATACCTTACATTCTTATAGTCCAGTAAAGAACACGGGTACAGATTTATGGATGTTGAGGATAGAATTTTTATGCTCAGTATCTAGATCTACTGGATATGAAAGGAGAAATACTTTTTTTCATTGTATATGATCTTTGGGTGGTTATCATGTATCTTCGGTGACATAGGATACCTAGTGGTGAAATCAGGAATGGGATTGTAGGAACGATGTCTTCGGCATGGCTTAGGTGACACCAAATCCCATATGTGATATAATTGGTATAGGATCATAGGTTTCCATGATAAGAGTGATAAAAATAAATTCCAATACAGGTTTCCATGGTTTAACTATATGGTATTGTTCATATCATAGGATCTCAAAACGACCATCAGGATTCCATATGGATAACCATGGATGGGATAATTATGTGGAATTGTATTTGATAGATTTACTTCTTTTATTATATATGATTCACATTTATTTAATTATGAGAATTCTTAACTGATATTCTAGGGACACATCCTCCATGCTCAAAAACATGCATGTGGTCAGTCCACACTCATTATGTGATTTACGATGCCTTATAGATAAAAAATATTACATGTACATGTTCCCATTATTAAAACATCTGGATTGGGTGTATGTTTGTAGAATCAGTTTAATATTCATTAGGTGTCCCATTCAAAAAGGTTATTTATTTATTTATTACCCAATTTATATTTTTATATTGGAAAACTATTCATTTTCTATTTCTTGAACATGATAATTTTCAACATCATATGTGGTGGACTACATGGATTATATTTCACACCCTTCATAGGATTCCTTTGGTACCTATGAAAAATTTATGATTATAGATATATATATAAAGTGAAGTGGATATATTTCAATGACTGGTTAAATTATCTAGGACGGATTACCGGATCAAGAGGTCAATACTATTCCCATGGGAAGATTAATGGTAATTTTTTATAGAAATTTTATATACATGTATCTCATTTTCACATAAAACTCATTTTGAATAGTTAAATTAAATCATGATCATCATATTTTATATCATTTTATTGTTAACCTTACTACAATTGTATATTTATCATAGAATTTTTTATTTATAACTAACAATATAGTGGGTGACCAGTTAGTATAGTGTCTTCTTCTATTGCTTCTTTTAATTATTTTCCTTTATGTTACACTGTAATATATACTACAAAAATGGGATTTATCATCACTCAAAATGGGCTTTAAAATCCAAAAAAAAATTACTCTAAAGCTCAGCACTGATAGGGAGGGGGCCATTTATCAGCACAGAAACAGCCCTGATAAATGTTTCCATTATCAGCGCTAAAAATGCACTGATCTAGGGATCCTTTATCCGTGCTAATAAAGCACTGATAAATTCCCTACCTACTGTAACATAATATTATGATGTAGCACACCCAAATAAGACCTACAACAAAATCATCATATCAACAAGTATACCGATACAAAATTAACAATCATTTCATATGGTAATTACCACAAGTATACACATACAAGAAGTATACCCATACTACCCATACTAAAATTATACCCATACACCATTAATACATAATTCATAAGTTAATTAAATATATAAGGAATTAAGTTCAGAATTCAGGCGGTTGAGGTAATGTTCAAGGGTTTGGGGTGGCTGTGCAAGGGGGGTAGGGGTGTCAAGGGGGTGGGGGTATCCGGTGGGATGGGGGTGTCCAGGGGGTGGGGGCTGTCCAGGGTGGGGTGGTGCTATCCATGATGGTTTCCAGGGGGTGGGGTGGTGTGAATGGGGGTTGGGGGGGGGGATTTCTAATTGTGGGGGTGTCTAGGGCGTGGGGGTGGGGGTGTCTAGGGGAGGGGTGGTGTCCAGGGGGTGGGGGTAGTCTAGGAGGTTAGGGGGATATCCAAGGGGGTGGGGTGGTGTCTAGGGGGGTGGGGCGGATGTCCATGGTGGTGAGGGTGTCTAGGGGGTGGGGGTGTCTAGAAGTGGGGTGGTGTCTAGGAGGGTGGGGGGCCTACTAGGGGATTGGGGAACTTAGGGGGTGGAGTGGTTTCTAGGGAGGGTGGGGTGGTGTCCAGGGGGGATTTAATGGTTTTAATGGAATGAATTTATGGGATTTTCTGATCATTGGTTTTTATAGAAGGGGTTTGGAATAGTTTTTATTTAAATAGTATGTGTTTCTTTAGAAAAAAATGAATTATTTTGGTGTGTATGGTAGGAAGGGGGTTTCCGTACGTTAGTTGTTTTTTTCACATTAATTATGTCCATTTTAAACAAAAGATAGACACTTTGAGTGATACTGGCCACACTGTGCCTAGTATTGTGGAAGGGTTTACTCTTACACATCACACATGACCCATGAATCGTTCTACTAAACTACCAATATAATCTGAATGCATTTGGTCCGTTTTCTGTACATCAGTTGCTGTTTTCACTAAAACTTTTGTCCATTTTAAACAAAAGAGAGACACTTTGAGTGATTATGGACACTCCATGCCTCGTATTGAGGTGGGGTGGATTCTTACACACCACACATGACCCATGGATTGTTTTCCTAAAGTATCGACACAATCCAAATTCATTTGGTCTGTTTTCAGAACATCAGTTCTTGTTTTTACTTAAAATTTTCTCCATTTTTAAAAAAAGAGAGACACATTGACAGATACTGGCCACAACTTACCTCATATTGAGACGGGGTTGACACATACATGTCCAAAATGACCCATGGATATCTATACTAAAGTATCAACACAATCTGAATTCGTTTTGATGGCTTCATGTCTGATAGTTGTTGTTTTCACTTAAAAATTTTGTCCATTTTAATGAAGAGAGACACTTTGAGTGATACCGGCCACACCATGACTTAGATTGAGTCGGGTTTGACTATTAATCACCAAAAATGACCCATGGATCATTATTATAAAGTATAAACAAAAACCGAATGTATTTCGTTCGTTTTCCGTATGTTAGTTGTTGTTTTCATTTAAAATTATGTCCATTTTAAACAAAAGAGAGACACTTTGAGTTATACCGGCCTCACCATGCCTCATATTAAAGAGATTTTGACTCATAAATGTCACAAAAGACCCCTGGATTGTTTTACTAAAGTATCAACACAATATGAAGGTGTTTGGTTGGTTTTACGTACGTTAGATTTTGTTTTCACTTAAAATTCTGTCAATTTTAAACAAAAGAGAGTCACTTTGGGTGATACTGGAAACAATATTCCTAGGATTAAGGTGGGGTTGACTCATTCATGTAAACAATGGACCATGGATCATTCAACAAAATTATCAACACAATATCAATGTGTTTGTTTGGTTTTATGTACGTGAGTTGTCATTTTCACTTAAAATTTTGTCCATTTTAAACAAAAGAGAGACACTTTTCATGATACTGGACACAACATGCCTCAGATTGAGGCGGGGATGATGCATACACATCACAAATGAACCATGGATCATTCTTTATAGGTATAAAGACAATCCAAATGCATTTGGTCGGTTTTCCATTCATCAGTTGTTGTTTTCACTAAAAATTCTGTCCATTTTAATAAAAGAAGATACAATTTGAGTGATACTTGCCACACCGTGACTCGGATTGAGGCGAGGTTGAATTATACACAACACATATGACCCATGGATTTTTATCGAAAAGTATCCACATAATATTTATTCATTTGGTTGGTTTTCTGTATGTCAGTTGATGTTTTCACTTAAAATTTTGTCCATTTTAAAAGAATGTAAGATACTTTGAGAGATACAAACCACACAGTGCCTCAGATTGAGGTGGGGTTGACTCGTAAAAATCAAAAATGACCCATGGATCGTTATCCAAATGTTTCAACACAATATATATGTGTTTTGTTGGTTTTCCGTAGGTCAGTTGTTGTTTTCACTTAAAATTCTATCCATTTTAAAGAAAAGAATGACACTTTGAGTGATACCAGCCACAACGTGCATCTGATTGAGGAGGAGTTGACTCATACACGTCAAAAATTACCCATGTATCATTATAATTAAGAGTAACACAATACTAATGTGTTTGGTCGGATTTCAGTACTTCAGTTGTTGTTTTCACTGAAAAGTTTGTCCATTTTAAACAAAATTGAAACACATTGAGTGATACCAGACACATTGTGCCTCAGAATGATGTTGTAATGACTCTTAAATGACACAAATTACCCATGGACCGTTATTATAATGTATCAACACAATAAGAATGTGTTTGGTTGCTTTTCTGTACAATAGTTGTTGTTTTCACTTTAAATTCTGTCCATTTTAAACAAAAGATTGGCACTTTGAGTGATACCGGTCACACTGTGATTCCGATTAAGGTGTGGTTGACTCGTAAACATCAAAAATGACCCATAAGTCATTATAATAAATTATAAAAAAATTACAAATGCATTTGAATGGTTTTACATATGTCAGTTTTGGTTTTCACTTAAAATTCTGTCCATTTTAAACAAAAGAGAGAGTTTCGGAGTGATACTGACCACACCATGCCTCATATTGAAGCAGGGTTGACTCATACATGTCAAAAATGAACCATGGATCGTTATGATAATGTATCAATACAATTAAAATGCGTCTGGTCTGTTTTCCATACGTCAGTTGTTGTTTTCACTTAACATTCTGTCCATTTTTAACAAAAGAAAGACAGTTTGAGTGATACCAGCCACAACGTTCCTCAGATTGTGGCGGGGTTGACTTGTACATGTACAAAACGACCCATGGATCGTTCTACTAAAGTATAAACACAATATGAATGCGTTTGGTTAGTTTTCTATATGTCAGTTGTTGTTTTCACTTATAATTCTGCCCATTTTAAACAAAAGAGAGACACTCTGACTGATACCAGCCAGATCGTGCCTCAGATTAAGGTGGGGTTGACTAATACACATCACAAATGACCCATGGATCGATATAATAATGTATAAACACAATCCGAAATCATTTGGTCAGTTTTCCGTATGTTTGTTGTTGATTTCATTTAAAATTCTGTCCATTTTAAACAAAAGAGGGACACTTGGAGTGATATCGGCCACACCGTGCCTCCAATTGAGGTGGGGTTGAATCTTATATCTAAATGAACCATGGATCGTTATACTAAATTATAAACACAATCTTAATGTGTTTGTTATGTCTTCCATATGCTAGTTTTTGTTTTCAATTAAAATTATGTCCATTTTAATCAAAAGAGAGACAATTTGAGTGACACATGCCACATTGTGTTTCAGATTGAGGTGGGGTTGACTCGTACACATAACAAACAACCCATGGATCCTTCTATAAAGTATCTAACCAATCCAAATATTTCTTTCCTGGAAGCAATCCATCAGAGTTGTTCTGAAATTGAATTCAGATTTTATGCTAACTCCTTAAAAATATGGTCTCGAACCCATCTTATAAACAGACGATTTTGTTTATTTGATATCTTCTTTCTAGCCAATGATGGATTCAACTGCCTAATAATTTCTTTGTGGGTTTCAATATATGATGCAACATCCCAACTATTATGTAAAACATAATGGTGGGCTAGCTCCCAATCTATAATATTGATCGTCACGACCTCTCTTCCAGAAAATTCATCACCCACATTGCATCCAGTGTGAGAAGATTTCAGGAGACCAATTGTTTTCCCATCACAAAAGTATTCTGTACAGAATTCAATGGCTTCCTCAACAACATATCGCTCCATAATACAACCCTCTGGATAACATTTATTTTTTACATACACTTTAAAAATCATCATATATCGTTCAACGGGGTACATCCATCTATAGTGCACAGGACAACAAAGTCGAATCTCTCTCACCATGTGAACCACCAAATAAACCATCATATAAAAGAATTATAGAGGGAAGAATATTTCTAATTCACATAATATGATGATAACTTCTCTTTTCATAGTTGGAAATTTTTTTGTGTCTAAAACATCTCTTCATATATCTTTGAAAAAGAAGCAACATTTTGTTAATGTATGATGACCATTCTTGAGAAAAATGTAGCGTAAAGATATAGGAATTTAATCTTGCATCTAAACATTGAATCCATGTGATTTTAAACCTTTTACGTTAAAATCATTCATTGACACAATATTCTTGATATTTGATGAATACTCTTGTGGAACCTTTACATCATTGAAGAAGTAACAAAACATATATATCTTCTCCCAAGAAAGAGTGTAAGCATCAAGAAGAAGAAACTTTCTATTTTCACCCTTCACGGGAGACAAATATTCTCATATTCCCATGTCAACCTTGTCCAAAATTTCCTTAATTCTATCTTTTTTCTAGAGGGATTTAGAAATGTTCCGATAACATTATGATATAAATTTTTTTCCACATGCATCACATCAAGACAATTTCTAATGTACACACAATTCCAGTATGGTATTTCAAAAACACTAATCTATTTTTCCAACTGATTTTCGTAAGGATTTTTGAAAATGGTTTAACAAAAATAGTGTTCACATATTTTACATTCTCTAACAGCTGATCTCCTATTAGTGGACATGGTGTTGTGTGTTATTCTGAACGTCCATTGAATGATGTCATCCATGATCGGTACTTATGCCAATGAGGTACAAATCTATGATGTCCTCGAAACACATATTTTGGTGAATGTTTAAACCAAATTGATTCAGTATCTTCTTCTCACACAGAGCACCCTTGAGTTACATTAATTATATAGCCTAAAAAATTTCCATAAGCATGGAAATCATTTATTGTAACATACCACATCACTCTCAAGGTGAAGTGATCACTTTTATAAGCATCATACAACATAACAGTTGAATCCCATAGTAACGTCAAATATTTGATCAAAGGATCCAAATAAACATCAATATCATTACTTGATTGTTTTTTTCCTAATAGAAGCATATATTACAAGATTAATTATCGTTTCATGCATAAATTGGGTGGAAAGTGATAATTTACCAACAAAATAGGAAATGTACTATGAGTGCTGGGTTGAAATCCAAAAGGATTCACTCCGTCTATAGG
This sequence comes from Viscum album, assembly GCA_963277665.1. Taxonomy (NCBI): domain Eukaryota; kingdom Viridiplantae; phylum Streptophyta; class Magnoliopsida; order Santalales; family Viscaceae; genus Viscum; species Viscum album. The sequence continues at coordinate 1,534,189,650 of OY728121.1, read as the reverse complement.
TAACGCAAGGGGAACGTTTCTCGACTCATTTATAAATTCATGATACTCAAGATCAATTCACTTCCATTTAGGAGAGTCGGTCTGGTCATGTAATTTCCCATCTTTATTTATTTTCTCTACATGCCATGAAAATTGTCTTACAATTTTTTCACCTCCATATATACACATAAACCATGGAATGATTGGAAAATACCATACAACTTTCGTAGGAATGGATTCATATTTCTTATATTAGGAAGCACCAAACTTTGGGAATTATGAGTGTGATTTTTTCTCCTTGCGAAGCACTATACAGTCTTTCAAGAAGGCATGTATTCTTTTAGAAATCGTACCCATCAAGACTAACATTCTTATTGGTTCATATGTCTTGTTTGGGAGCTCATTATCATTCAGGAGAATGTCATTCAAGAGAGAAATTAGTTCCGTAAAGCTGACATCACTCCAATTGTTGCCTACATTAAATTTATACAGCTTTAGTACAAAATACAATGTTTTATATTTAGTGCATCAAGCATATAATTGCATCTTTTCTCAACTCTTTAACTTTTCAAAAAATTTTGGGAAATCACGGAGGTCATCTTCAATTGAACTTGTAATTTTATCAATATGTTCATCATCATCATTGAAATATGTAATCACATCCTTTATTTGGTCTTCTTCAATATCCATATTTTTAATCATTGAGGATCCATAAAATGTAGTTTTATCTCAGCGAGTAGAAACATTACTATTTTTCTCCGTGTTTATTCCAACATTTATAACTCTGATCTATTCCGTGACATATCAACTTTTCTTCCAACTCCTCTAGAGTAGTTATACTATAATAACAACAACATAATCACAGAAAAATGATTTGTTAAGGATATTTTGCGTGATCATTTGTAAACATGATGAAATCTTTCACTCATTTCTCATACTCTATTTTCAAATGATTAGCATCCATCTAATCTCTATTCATTTTCATTTTAATTGAATCTAAAATATTATTAGTTATGATTAAAATACACAAAACAAGAATTTAAAATATAGTAAAAGAGAAACACTTGTAACAATAGAGATTAATAGAGCCTAACCATTTCTAATAAAGATTTGGAAATGAACTGAACTAGGATAGACCCCCATAAAAATCAACAAACATTCCAACCCCCTTACCAATTGTCATAGAACCCACCACCCTTGAAGAAAAACATTAAACATCCTTTTAACCACCCCTACTATCCACCTCATTAATAATAAAATAATCACATTGAACAACCCAAAACATGTGACCAAACTCAAATAAAATGAAACCAAAGATACAATTTTTATGAGAAAACTAATATAGTAGATACATTTCAAGACACATGAACTTTAGATTAGATAAATTCTCATTCATTTGAGTAAAATTGAAATATGATTCTTATTTTTTATTATGAATCATTAAATTTGGACAAACATAAAAACCAACTAAATAAAATTCATATTTTCACAAGAATTTGAAGGTAAAGAGAGGTAAATAATTCCATCGAAATAATTTAACTGAATATTTTAGTATCAATTAAAAGAGGGTATTGGTTAATAAAGGGATGAGGTAAATAACTCAGCACCTAATCATTCCTAACCTCTCAAACCAAACTCACTTCATCCAAAAAATTAATCAACTAAAACATGACCATTCGACAAAATAAAACAACACTATAATGAATATTAGCATAAGAACAAAAGGAAATGAATGAGGATGAGCAGAGAAATCACCAAAGAACAATTATGGGAATCCGAGAATCTAATCTCATTGAAAGGAATATCAAAAACATGTAGTAGGGTTCGCAGGGAGTAGGGTCCAATGGGGAGGTGGAGAAGTAGGGTTTGTGGGTAGAGGGATCCACAAAAGGGGTTCAAGGGGGAGGATAAAGATTTGGGATGGCAGCAGTGGAGCAGGGCTGCGACGGTGGTGTGGCAGCGGTGACAGAGTGGCAGTAGCTGCAGCAGAGTGGCTGCAATAGTGGAGGAGTGGCAGTGGTGGCAGAGTGGCAGTGGCGGTGGAGAAGCAGCGGAGTGGCAACGACAACGGTGGAGTGGCAGTAGTGGTAGAGGGGAAACGGTGGCGGAGAGGTAGCTGTGGTGGCCGAAAGAGAGAATATTAGGGGGGTGGGGAGGGAGGGGAGTTTTCAAAGGGGTACAGTCCTACGAGAGCTTAATGAAATGATAAATAGAGGGCACTGTGCACCCTATTTAATAAAATGGGACTATGCTTTTATCCGGGCTAAAATTTTAGCGCTCATAAAGTGACCCTATATAAGCACTTTTAATTAGCGCTGATAAAGAGTTAGCTCAATCAACACTTTTTTTCTTAGCGCTGATAAAAAGTGGCGCTTACCTTTCCCATTTTTATATTAGTTAATTTGTTAAAATAACAATAATTTTTTGGTTATATATCTCAATCATGGTTATGGTGGTGGTTTCATCATAGATATAAGTTATTTAAAATTGGCCTAGACCATCCAATATAACTATGATCCATAGTTTACATGGTTTGGATTGATATTATCAATCCATTATGGTGAATTTATCACTATTATCTAGTCCAATCACAATGTTAACACCAAAGAGAGTAAAATTTATTTATAAATAATAATGTGTTTAAAATTAAAAATAACCAAAGAGAATCATAATAATCACACCATTGAATACACTTCCTTATAGTCGAGAAGTGTTTGTGATTTATAGTGATGCCTAAAATAAGGTATTGGGCTGTTTCCTCATACAAAATGATATTCTTAAATATTTTTCCTCATAAAATTTATTGGTTCATGGGAAAAAAATCACATTACATGATTTGAATTTAGTTCATATTGTTTTTGTATTAATTATATATACATATTATTTTATGAATAAAAGATATACATACATACTAATCATAAAATATTATGGTATATTTTCAGTAAAACGTGGTGAATATGAACTATACATGATGGTCGGAGTGGATTGTAGATTACTAAATCCCAATACATTAACACTCTCTGAAGGAATACCTGGTGGAAGATTCTTTGAGGTAAATGATCATGCTATCTTATAAATGATTAATATCATAAAAAATACCACATTTATGGATTAGTTATGGATAGATATGAAAATAATTAGGTATGGAGAAAAATAAAATATAAGTTAATTAAGTTTCCAACTATCTATCTAGTTAATGATTAAAGAGGCTGAAATGGATGATACAGAACTATATAATATTGGGTGAAATTATTGTGAGTCCAACAATGATTTTAATGGAATGATAAGGATTTGGAACCATGAATTCGTTCCACCTATTCCAAATTTTACTGAGTATTATGATAAAACTCATAGTTCATTATTTTATTTTCATCTCAGAATTAAAGATATTTATTGAGATATGAAATAGTATATTGATTTAGAAGACATAAAGAAACATATTGTTTTGTATGTATGTTAATGATTTTTATGTAAGTAAATGAAGGATGAGAGATAAAATTATTAGGGGATGATATAACCATTATCCATAGTAGAATTGAAATGGGAAAACATCAAAATATAAATAAACATTCAAATACCTAAAAAATATAATGAATATAATTTAATTTCGGTTTTAGTAAAATGGAAAATGAATTAATCACACTTTATTACTATGGGGAATATTTCTACATTTATAGTCATTCTAGAATATATACCATGGTAGTTTTATAGATCTATATAGTAACTTATTTTAGAATATTTGAATGGGATCCCAGGATTAACTCAATGTTTTGGAAATGTATTTAGAAAGATATTATTTTGGAGTTGAGTTTGAGTACTAATTTTCATCCTTAAATAGTTGGTTAATCTGAATGAACCATTCTATATGAAGAGGACAATCTATGATCTTTTTTTACATTTTTAAAATTTTATTGGATTCAACATGCTGATTGTGTAAACTTTGATCATAACAATAGTCATCAAAGAAGTATTCAACTGAATCATTATGAACACATCTATGGAAATATCAATATAACTCTAATGAATTTGGATGATATTAGAGATACAAGTGTATTAGGGCCCTATGGAGTTGGGAAAATTTTATATAAATAGATATCTATTCAGCAACACATTAGGGAAGATAAAAAAAATATTCTTAAAATAATTAGTGAAATAAGTAAATCGATGTTTTTGAGAGGGTATTCATAAAAATTATCACATTGAAAAAATTTAATCAAATCATAAATAATTGAAATATAATCACTAGGTATATATTCCCCTTTTTAGATTGTTGGTCGAGTGTGTATGGTAGCCTATCTCTATGGAATTCGACTGAACCCCTCAAAATTTCTTGATTTTTTTCATGTATCCACCCTATTTAAATACAAACGCAATCCTTCATATTCACTATAATTATAGGTTATAGTAATGAAACATTATATATCAAATAAATAAAAACTATAAAAAAATTCAGATCAATTATACAGAGTGTTTAGAAACTAGACTCCTTATCTAGTTCAAATTAACTAGAGGAATCCTAAATTTGACGAAGCAACCTGGGAATCCAATTATGTAATAACACATATATAAACTATGTTTTTATTTATTAAATACACTTTATATTTAAAAAATATATTTTAATAGTGGTATAATTTAAAACCATAAGATTTTATGATATGATTATTTTCAAATAAAATTGATTTTTTATTGCTTTTGATATATGAAAGACCAAGTCCAAAAGAACTGTTATATTGTATATCATTATAACCTAGAAGGTAAAGTGATGGAATGAATATTAATATTAATATATTATATATTATTATAAAGTTTTTTAAATAAATTTAATATTTTGATAAATAATTATTCAATTTTTAGTTTAGAAAATATACACATTAAATACGATTTTTCCCTAAAAAATAAATAAGTGATTTTTATGAGAAAAAAACATAACAAATTTATCCAAATTCTAGAAATTTTATTTATCAAACTAAAAAAAATTAATTAATCTACATGTATCTTAGAGTGAATTTTTTTATGAAAATATTGATTTTTTGGTGAATTATGAAAATACTGATTTTTATTAAAATATATCCTTCTATTTCAACAATTTATAAATATTATTTTTGTTTTGGAATTATTTAAAATTTATTATTAATTTTATCCTAATATATTTCATTGAATTATGGATATTGTTGTTAATTTTATATTTTGTTATGAATCTTTTGTACACTTAAAAAAATAATTTATAAGAAACTACATGTCATCACATTTTATTGGTATATTTTAAAATAAATTAATAATTAATTAAAATTCATAAGATATAGTGGATGAAATATTAAAAATAATAATTTCATTAGTTTTAAATATGTTAAACCATTTTTTGTGATAATGAAGAGTAATCATAAAAAATATTACAGCATAGTTATATTGATAATATGTTTGTTTGGTTGTTAAAAAACTGGTAAGTGTATAACAATTAAACATGTATAAATAATATTTTATGGATATATTTACAACTATTAATATCAAGACAAAACAACCTCTTCCAATTTGGAAGCATATTTCTTTTATATAACATTATTATATTTTAATATTGTTTTTATATTCCTTATGTTTCGAGTCACACTCTTATAAAAGCACTCTCCCAATTTAATTTATTTACCCTACATTGATCTATAAATGTTGAATAATGGAAACTAAATTATAATATAATCATCCAAATCCATGAATTAGATGTTAGGGTAGTATTAAAATATATTACCATGTGTCCTTAATAATTGATCTAAAGGATTCCTTCCAAAGTAGTGGTAATAACCTTACCTAGTTGTGACGACCCCAGCCCCCAAGTCCCCGTAGCCAGTTCCCATGATACATGATGTACCATAATTATTACATAACATTAATTTACAAAAAAAATCACATTATGTCCTATGCTATAGAGCATCGTCATGTTCAGGTTCTTGGAAACCAAGTGCATTCTGAAACATCATTGAAGACATGACTGATACCTGGAATTTTTTCATTTAAAAAGTAGGGTGAGCATAAGAATGCCAAGTAAGTGGTTTTAAAATAAACCAATTTAACTTTTTGAAAAAAATTCATTAAACCCTTTCATAAAAAAACCTTCTTAATTAAAAGTTGTAACACATGTACACATCATAAAGGTTCTCAATTTAAAACAGGCTAACAGAATCAAAAGGATACATGATTCAAATATAGGCATGCTGAATAAAAGAAAATCTAAACATGTATGACATAAGAATATGTAAGCACATATAAAATAGATAAGTGTAATGAATATTCAGAGTTACGCATAACAGTAATCACTTTAATTTCAATCATCAGATACCAAAATCACTATGTTTTATACATATGAAATCCCATAAGATTTTAATTTTCTAATAATCAAAAGTAATGGCTCTTAACCAAGGATATTCTACTAGTAAAATATCCATTTGGTTAATTAATTAACATACACATGATGTATAATTACATACATTCTGAAACATATTGTCAAGGTCTTGGCCAAAAAATCTAATGACTAAGGCCTTGACCAAAATCCATAAGCTCATTAACCAAATATTATACTATTAGAATATTTTTCTGGTTAATTAAATTACATAGTCATAATGAGGTAAGTACATATGAAGGAACTTATTAAGGCCTTGTTCCAAGACCTAGGGGATAACTATAACCGGACCCCTACCCGGAGAGCCTCCGTAACCAGACTCCATCCTGGAGTGCCTCTCATAACAGGACCCCAACCCAGAGTGACTCTATAACCAGACACCAACCCGGAGGGTCTGCTGTAACCGGACCTGAACCTGGAGGGCTTACTTTTAGAGGTCCCCACCCCGGAACATACAAGGTCCAATTCAATCCTCATAAATCTAAATCAAACTGCACATACCACTTTGATTTATTAATTCACTTATCATTCATAGTACACACATTACTGGTTTTCTTAATTCACATTATTCAATGTTTCCTATACCACCTTGAATAATTAAATGCTTATCTCATAAATAATTAATATTTTTTTTGATTGTCACATAAAATAATAACTTTACAACTCTTCCATAGTAATATACTTTTAATGAAATAACATACATGATTATTATTCATACTAAATTCATGTACTGATAAATGGAAATGATGTTGGACTAAATTATAATGTGTCAGTTATTATTTAGGTAATAAATGTCTCAACGACATACTGTATGTAGAAATAGTTATTTTCACATGTGATATTGATTCAAAATATTTATGTAATAAATGAATGGGGTTACCACATAAAATGATAGTTCCATAATTTTCAAAATCCATGATTTAGGGAGATGAATATTTATAGTTTAAAATGATTAATTTTTAATCAAGAAAAATGTCATTTGTGATCAAAGAATGCGTTGATAAATGGTCATATCTTAATAAATATCCATGCCTTATGTTACATGGCATATAAAGACAATTAATTTTCAGTGCATCATTTGTTTTATATAAAGCATATATTAAAGTAAACATATTAAAAATATACATTAACCATTGAAATTTATTTTAGCCAAGTTAATTCGGGTTATGATTAAAACATATAGGTGCATACACATGACTATATATACACACACACACAAAATATGTACATGTCACACCCTTAAATTATAAAATATGAAAACAAAAATTACATATATATATATATCTGTGTGTGTGTGTGTCAGTATATTAGCATCATATAGGATTTATAATTTGTTTAATTTGAAAACATAACATCATAAAATTAGTTCATATTTTAATCAAATGACCTCCCTTGCGAGAACTAGAAAATTAGATAGTATAAATAATTAAATAAATTTTCTTTACATCATTTGGAAATTAACCGAGTGGATTAGAACTCCATGGGTGTTTGTGTATTAAATATGCCATTCCATTTGAACCCAAAACATTATTTGCATCCAAGTCTCTATTTAAATATTGTAATTCATCTTTAATAACATAAAATAAATATAAATTGAATTATGTGTGTATGTACGAATATACAAAAAGTGTATAACAGAAAATAATTATAAATTTAAATAACCCTTTACTTATGTACACATAAAATAATAAGTTATATATGTGTACATACATATATATATAAATATATATATAAACACATATAACTATAGTAATTTAATCAAATTAATTAATCTATTATAAAATATATATTTAATGGAAATATAAAAACATAACCCATACAAGTCATAAGATCATTAACATTTGGAAAAATTATAGAGAACCCATCTTCAAACAAAGTTTCATGAAATTAAACACAATTTAAATGAATGAGAAAATCTTGCTGACATAATAATGGATTTGCAATGAAATTTATCAGCAAGTCCCTTGCATCATTTAAATTATTTGAAAAAAAACCTATAGGTACAGATTCAACACAGAAGAATTTTTAAACTAAAATGTAAGGTTATTCATTCATGAGTATATATATATATATGTATATACTCTAAATGAAACAAATCAAGGAAATTAAAAATCCCTTAACTAGCTTGGAGGAGAGGCTCGGACCAGAGAGGGATTTATGGATATTTGAGGAAGAGAACCAAATAGGTTAATGGTGAAAGGTTTTTCCTTTGCGCTTTCAATTAATTGTTTTTTATAAGAAACATACCCAATGTATGAATGGTGACACCAGAATAAGATTGCTGTGCAAGCTGCGAACATAGTGGCTAAAATAATAATAATAATAATAATAATAATAGTAGTAGTAGTAGTAGTAGTAATTATAATAATTGTAATTGTGACCAACAAAAAATTCACGGAACAAAATAATTACAAGATAACGGTAAAATAGTCGAAAAACAAGGAAGATATGGAGAGTTTCTCATGATGAGGAAGATTCAATGCCTATGAAGGAAACAGAATTCCTAATTCATATAGGAAGACATTGAACTGGATACCTACTTTGAATCTGTAATGATTGAATCCCTAGATGCAACTGACGCTTGACCACCTCCCCAGTTCAATTGGACCATCTCCAACGCAACTGCACTGAAGCTGCTCAGCCTACTCATCCCAGACCACTACCATACCTTTGACCTCGGCCATAGCGCGACTTCCCAGACCAGCAGGACTCCACCACTCGGACACCACCGCAGGGCCACACCTCCCTCTTCTTGAACCTGACGTCACCTCACAGATTAACTAACATGTACCCGAAGCGTGGTGAACCCCTTCTCAAGCATCTCACCATGTCTCCCTCGACAACGCCTAATTCTCGCCCAACCTGCTGAAAACCTAAGCGCAAACCCAAACTGCACACCCCTGCGGTGCGACACCCTTAACCAAAGGACCCTTAAATCTTTATTACTGGATTCGATTTTGTATTATTATTATTTTTTTCAATTTCCCCCATTTTTATTTTTTTATTTTTAATTTCTATTTTTTGGTCTGTTTTGTGCCTAAGCCTAAACCAGGTTCCCCACAGGATTCCTCCCCCCTTTTTTGTCTTTGGTCCTTTTCCCTCCCAAATCCCCTATGGGATTTCCTTCTTTCTTTACTTTATTAATATATTATTATTATATCTAAATTGTTATCTTAACTTTTAAAGAATTAAAAAAGTTATATATATTAAACTAAATACCCCCTAAAGATTTCCAATAAACAATTCAAAGTAAAATCCATTATTAATAAATTCGTTTATAAAACATGTATTTATATATCTTATATTATATACTCATAATTTTATTATAAATTAAATTAATAATAATCATAATTTTTTTACAAATCAATTTTTATTTTGAAACTTGTTAAAAAAATGTTAGTATGCTATGTTTACAATCAATATTTTATTGAATGCTTAATCATTATATTAGTTATATTTTTATTAGTATTTATTTATTTATTTAAAATTTTATTGAACCAAAATTCAAAATGTTAATTTATAATCTATTATTACATTATATATATATATATGTGTGTATATAAAATATTTTTGAACCCATATAATAGATCAAATAATTGTCTGTATAATTAAAATAGTGAAAAAATATTGTCATTAAAATATTTTAAAATAACAATATTCGATGTCATGTATAACCGCATCTAAAATTATAGTTTTTATAATAGAAGTTTCATCTAATATACTAATATACCTATATATATATTTCACATTTTGGTAAACAAACAAACTAGTTATGTTATAATACTTATTATTTAAAAATAATAATTTAGAAAATAATTCTTCAGTAAGAAAAAATTATGTCTGACCATAACAGTTAATTTTATTTTTTAAAAAAGGTGTGATAAAATTGACCTTGATGTTTTCACATTCTTCAGATAGAAAAATAAAACCTCAATACTAATATTACATGAGAACATGTTTTTGGGGAATTAAAATAGCCACATTCAAATTATTTATTATTACTCATCTTATGAATATGTAGTATTATGAATAATAAAATAATTTCAGAATGATAAATATGAAAAAATTAATTATTAATTTTTGATACCTAATTTCCACATTCTATTCTAACAATTGATATGTGATTGTATCACTCATTCATATGTGCTAACTACAATCACCATGAAAGGATGCAATTAATTTTCCCTAACCATAATTATAGAATGGTTATTATTATTATTTTAATATTTATACATGAAATTTATGAGATAATTTTTATTTATAAATCATAATTTCATATCAACTAGCTTTCCTTCCAATGATTTTAAAACCAATTACATCACTTGTGCATACATCATGACTACACCACCACGATGTGATGTTGTTTTTCCATTTTTCTTCAAATGGATGGTATAAAAGAGAGAGTTAACGAATATATATGATATATATTATATAATAATTATTATATAATGATTAGTAATTATTTTCCCTTCATTTTTTCTAATCACTGAAATGTGAAAACAACGTTATTAGAGATGTATAACCTACAATCTCCATAAACATTGAAATTAATATTCCTATCTTAATATTTTGTAGATAAACATAAAAATAAAAATAATGAATATTATATATATATATATACACGTATGTATATTGTTAATATTCTATAGATTATGGAGCCATTATCGTAGAATAAATATCGAAACTACTAAACCAAAATTCTCTAGAAAAATGAAATAGTTAACATCCAAAAACATAGATTTTAATAAGTAATTATTAATAATTTGGGTTTGAAATCAATTAATGGGATTATATATGAAATTATAATAATGTCAAAAATTATAGTATATATGTATAGTAAATGTTATTTCATTAAATGAGAGATTATATCATTTTCAACGAAATTTGTACATGAGGTATTGATTTTTTATAACAATATTGTTTTTTACAAGGATTATTTAGGATTATGTTTTTGATGATGAAATATCATGTTATTCATCTCAGGGAACTCATTAATTTTATTATATTAGTTTTATTTCTATATACTTCATGTTCTCATTTTAATGTTCTCTAATTAAGTTACACTACTAGAAAATGGACCTATCCCCACGGTTTTCCCAAAAACCGTGGGGATAGACCCACCCTATACCCATGGTTTTCCAAAACTGTGGGCATAGGTTAGTTTTTAGGACCTATTCCCACGGTTTGTCAATACCGTGGGCATAGGGGGGTCTATCCCCACAGTTTTCCAAAACCGTGGGTATAGGTCCTTATAATTCACCTACACCCATGGTTTTCCAAAACCGTTGGTATAGGGGTACCTATCCCCATGGGTTTGGGGAAAATCGTCGGGATAGGTTTGGATTAAAATACCTATCCCTACGGTTATGAAAAAATGTGGGTATAGGTTTCTCGTGTATGCACGGGAAGGAAATTGTTTTGGCGGGATTCCTATACCCACGGTTATTCCCTCTATACCCACGGTTTATATAACTATATTTATCTAAATATAAATATATATACATAAAAGCGGTGTTGGGGTAGTGGTTAGCTACTTCGTCTACAGCGGAGAGGTTGCGGTTCGAAACCAGCCAGCCGCATTATTTTAGGACCTATACCCACAATTTTGAAACTGCGGGGAAAAGCCTTTAACACCGTGGAAATTGGTTATGTTTCATTGACACAGTGGCAGAACACCTATACCCATGGTTTTGGAAAACCGTGGGTATAGGCTAGGGACCTATACTGACATCGTTCCAGCACACGTTTCCAAAAACCATGGTTATAGACTATAACCACGGTTTTGGGGGCTATACCCATGGTTTTGAACCGTGGGTATAGGTTGATTTTTTCAGTAGTGTTATCTCGACAATGAAATAATATTTTCCTGGAAATATGAATTTATTTCACTTTTCAATCACAAATCCTATTTCATCTTTATCTATGATCTGAAAAAATGTTTTATATAAATATTTTAAAATTATAAATTAAAATTTAAATAAATATTAATCATTTTTTGTGTTTTGAAATATTTTGGTTAAACAAATCATATTCATATTTTCTAAAAAATGTATTTTTGAATTTCTAGCAAAAATATAAAGGAATATTTTATTAATCATATAAGATATCTCAAAATTTAACACCACTATATCCACCCAATTAATTTAGTGTCACATTAAAGGTTTACAAGGTGTTATTTAAGTCAATTCCCCCCCTTAATTTGTTGAGAATTTTTAGATTTTAAATATGTAATTTCATAGTGAAAAGGGTATTTTCCTCATGAAATGTTTTGATGATATTTTAAAGTAATGTTTTATATATAATACCATATATTTATGTTTCTTATGATTTATTAGGTTTATTATACAATTCTACCATCCACTTTAATTATTTATATATATTGTGATGATGATGATTTAAGGGTGAGTTTATGAAACCCACTTCTTTTTAATTAGTTAATTATGTTATGGTGAAATATTTATGAACCCCATTTCTTTTTCCATATTTTATACTATAATTATATGATGAAATGTTTATGAATCTCAATTAACATCCCCCAAAAACAATAATAATATTTTTTTATAATTTTGGGGCACACAAATGAATTAATTTAATTATTTTAACTATGGTCCTAAAATTATATATTCCTATATTGAATTTGGTTAAAATAGATATCTCTAAGATACTAATTAATTGAATGGGGACTGAACCATGTCCATTAATGGACTCAACCCACTATTATTTCAATGGGAGTAAACATTAGAAAATAATTTCATGGAATGTGGAGTGAACCCAATCAACTCTAATAGTATTGTTAGTGAGCCATAATCATTTATAATATTTTCAATGATTAGTTTTATAAAAACAATATTTCTCTTATACAATGTTATGCTCTCAAGGATCATGTTATTTAATTCTTTTCTGACTCATGTCCTAGGAATGGTGGGGATTTAGGTCAAAACTCTTGATTCTAATCTACATTTTGTTGGGTGTGGTTTTCGAAATTTGAGTTAATTTTCTCATACTGTTATCTTCATGTTATTATTGTTTTATCATTAATATATACATTTATTTCCATTACTGATTATCTAATCTCACCCTTTGAAATATATTTTTACCAACAAAACGATGACATATTTTAAATAAGAGTTATATATATATATATAAAGGATAATCATAATGAAGAACAAAGTGAGGGATTATGTAGATCACCTATGAACATGTTTTTTATGATTCCTTGTTTCCAATGGCACTAAAACTATATGATTATGGAATGGGATATAATGTATTGTATTGAATATTCTTATAATTTGATATAATCGTCTTGTATAAAATGTAAGGGTGTCTTTATAGAATGTGGTACATGTGTGGAAGAGATGACTACACAGCTCAAAACAAACATGGTGATGTAAATACTCATCATCAAAATGAAAATACCAAAAGGATTCTCCTGAATGAACATTATGAAGTCAAACGATTCATTTATGTACAACTTGGTAACACTTAAAATCAATTTCCAAATCAAAATATTGTGTAGCGGTACCACTACCAACCTCATCACTTTCCAATGGAGTAAGTTCATGCATTCAAAATCATGATGGAAAATGTAAAGGATAAAAATGATGGAATGGAATTTATACTATTTGGAACTCAATGTTAGTAACTAAATTTTTTCACTTGGGTTATGCGTATACCTAAATTTCAGCCATTTTTTATGAAGAATTTATAATCACACCATGATCTTATATAATTAGTTTTATTAGTTAAGACTATATAAGGGATTAACTATGCATTAAAGGTGTATTTAAAAATCTATTATCATTATTGTATAACATAACCTCATCATAAATCTAGTTATAATTATCATTGTGTAAATTGATACTATACTTGGGGGAATTTGATCTAAAATTACAATGTAAGGATCATCTATATAGGAAAGGATATTTTGGTGGTCTTGAATACAAAACTTATGATTTTTTTCAAATGAGATATGACTCATCTTGATCTTCATCTAGAAAAAACCACATATATCCTTCCTAATGTAGATTTTTGACTAATAGGGAAATGAATATTAAATTATAATGAAATAAAATTTCCCCATTGTTTCAAAATATAATGATGTATTTCACGAAGTGTTTCATATTCATCCCCTGAGAAGAGAGGCATATTTTTTCAATGAACTAACACATGGATTCTTGATAATATTGGAAACCCTACATAAAATGGAATATACAGTGTTAGATGAATTAAATATGAAACTAAAATACTTCTCTCCAAAAGGTTTTATTCGACCTGGGGTGTCAACTATTAGAGAACCAAATATCATTGTGAAAATGAAATATTGTTCAATGGGTTGATGACTTAACTATAGAATGTTACATAGTATCATAGTAAATAAAAAATACACTATCATTAGAATATCGGATTTATTTATCCAAATTTTTGGGGGCGAATAATTCTCTCATATTGACCTTTTATTGGGCTATCATCAGTTGTGGGTGATCAAGGAATGCTTCTAGATGACTATGTTATGAAAAATATTGGGGTATTACGAGATGATTTTATTCCATTTGGATATATTAATGATATATCAATATTTATGGATTTGACGAAATGAGTAATTAATGAAATCCTAGATAAATTTATGGTTTTATTTATTAATTTCATGCAAATATATGATAAAATTTATTTTGGGAATGAAGAACCTCTAAGGGTTCTATTAGAAACATTGAGTATTTAGAATTGTTTTTTTATGTTCATAGATTTGAGTTCTATTAAAAAAACTCTTTTATTTGGGGAAATCACACTATTGAAGGAATCATAATGGATCCATCAATTAGAAATGTAACAATGGAGTGGCCAGAAACAATAATAGTAAAAATGATTCATAGTTTTCTTAAAATAAATGAATGTTATAGATGTTTTTGAAGAACCTTTTATAGATTTATAATAAACTATCAATGCTATAATAAATAAATTTAATTTTACCACTGATAATGTAGTGTGAAGATAGATTATAATAACTGAGGAAGTTGTTGTTTAGTGAACCTATTCAAAAATTACCTTATTTCATAGAAGGGGTTTTATCTATAATTATGAAATTATGAAAGGGAATGGGCGTGGTGTTAATAAAAAGGAAAAGGTGATCACCTATGAATCTCAATAGTGAAAAACATAATATAAAAATTATCTTCCTCATTACAATGATATAGCTATAGTTATTATTTATTTAAAGATAAGTAGAATCTATATTTATGAGGGAAATGTGATATATACATAGAAAACAAAAATTTAATTCTATATTCAGACAAGAGGAACTAAACATGTGATAATGTAAATGGTTTTTGACTCTTAAGGACTGTGACTTTTCTATTCATTATCAGCTTAGAATAGAAAACAATGAAATATATCAACTGAGTATGGAATATATTGGTGTTCAAGAAATGATGAGGAATAAAGGAGATCCATTGATTAAGGTAATTTAATGGATGTGCATAGGAATCATAAGGGATGGTGCATCATCAATCCTATACTAAATTAATTTTCATCCATCATTGCTACAAAATATCATGTAATGTCAACGATTTGATCATTTTATACAAAATATGATAGATATATGAAACAATAGTTTGTTAACTGAAATCAATAGTTTATATTCATTCACATTAAAATTTTGTGCATGGATGTATATCTACTATATTATAGATATTAAGAAGGATGCGACTAGTGAAGATCATAGATCAATATTATTTTTACATTCTGAAATAAAAATTATTCATTGGTATATTTGGGATCATTATTGGTTACATAGTATGAAAAGCAAGAATGATGATTAAAATATAGGGTTCTTGGTGGATCAAAATGTTAAGGCATAGTAACAATTCTTTAGTGGGGATTTGAAACCACTTCTCATACCTGTATTGAAGTGGGAAAAAATCCCAATACACTTAGTCACTAGACATATTATGACTTCATATGGGATACAATTTATTATCGGTATCATTTTGGTGATAAAAATATAGACATTTCATTTTTATAAGAGTTGATTTCTCGCTGGAGTTCCAAGGTTAATGCTATTGTAACACGCAATGTTTTTTTATGAAATCTATATATTTTAAATAATTTTAATTCATTGTTATCTTGTGTTTCATAGAATATTATTTTATTGAAATCATGAAATATTATCATAATACTTTATGTAAATTTTAAAAAATCTTTTGTATTGGTGGAATGTGAGGGAATACATTTTTTAAATAAATATAAAGGCACGTCTAAATAAGTAGGTATAAGTATTTTCTAATGAAATATTACACAATATTTATTAATTCTTTTTAATTATACAAATATATGATTTAATTAAAAAATTAATTATCTTATTTCTATGAGTGAATATTAATTTCTATGTGTCATAACAAATTTACATCATAAAATTAATTTCATTTTTTTAATTTCGAAGGTCAATATTATATGAAAAATATTTTTATTTTTAATTTTGAAAAAACACTTATCTTCATTTCAAATAGTGATAAATATTTATTTTTGTTTAAAATTATATTCAATTTTAAATTTTTTAAAAGATAAATTTATTTATGGTATTAATTTCAAAAATTACTTATTTAATTTTTATTTACAATAAATAAATTATATTTTTTGAAATAAAAATTATATTATAATTTTTATAGAAATATTTTATATTTAGAAAGGGAATTGATTTCCAAAAGAAATTTTTTGTTCCATTTTTTGTATTTTATTTTAAATTAAATTCTAATAATTCAGTGGTTTGAATTAGATAAAATTAATTGAATATTTTCTTATCAGTTGGTTTAAAATTTGAAATTAGGACCCTCTTATTTTCAGTCAATATGAATAAAAAAACTATTAAATTTATAACCTTAGTAATGGAAAAAAATAAGGTAATATTGATTAGGAGTAAATGATAAGGACATATATTTTCATAGTATTTCTTATAGGGTGAATTTAATTATTCCCATAACGCTAATAGTTTTAATTTTTTTATTAAAAATATTCCCCAAAATAATTTCAAGATATTATTAAAATGAGAGAATTTTAAAAAATCTCACACACTTATTTTTAATATGTTTATTATTTTTAATATAGGGTTATATAGAATATATAATTGACTATAAATATTCCATTTAAATATAAAATATTTATCTTCATCAACATAATTTAATTTTTTTGGTGAATTATATAATTATGCTAAATGATTAGGCTACACTGATGTAGTAATTATTAAATTAAATGAATAATCAAGTAAATTATATTAAAAATAATAAAATAAATATAATATTATTTTATTAACCTTATCAAATAATTTTAAATTTGATTATGACATATTATATATAAGGCCCCAACTTTAAACATTACATTATCTTGAATTAAGTTAATAATTCACATTCAGTATCTTTTCTGGTTTGGAGTTTTAGAGATTTATTCCATAACTATTACATTATATCTCAAAAATTAAAAGATAGAAACTTCTAATTTGTTTCCATTTTTTCATAAAATAAAAACTCTTAAAAAACATGTCTACTTCCATTTTTTATATATCAAGAGTTATCCTTAATCCCATCCTTGACCTGATTCATCATTAAGTCATGTCAAAAACATTTCAAATCATGGGATGAGCATAAAAATCTCAGTATGGGTTATAAAATAAGAAATGAAAACCATTTCCCATAAATAAATACAAATCAATGAAACCAGACCTTTTAATCACAACATACCTAATGAAATCATAATATTTATCAATAACACACAGAAATCATAAATCATAATGGTAACTTATGGAATACATAACATACTTACATTGTAGCTTCCATAGCTACGTAGGGAGTTAGGTTTGGAATACCCATCACAGTATATTCCCTAAATAGAATAGGAGAAACATTATCATTTACCTCTGTCACGTTACCCAATGCATTGGAGTGCTATCTTAGGCTCACCCACCCTAGGATTATCACAGAACCACTCGTAGAAGTAAAAAATGCTGAATAACCACAACATATTCATAACACATAAAAAATAATAATTGAAAGATAAAATTACAAGCTTGTAATCACAATATGTCTTTTCAAGATATGGATGTAATCAATTCTTTATCAAACCATTTTAAAAACCATATAAATCATTTAATATAGATATTTTTTAATCAAAGTGTCCCATACCACATTAATTCTTATGAAAGAAATTTTAATTTCCAAAAATTCATGTACATATAATTAAATCCTTAAACCCATTTCTAAAACATTGAAATTAATGAGAATGATTTAGAAGAATAAATCTTTAAAATATTTAAAATTATATTTTATTTAAATATTTACTAACCAAATGAGAGACGCATGAATACAAATATTTGAGTAATAACATTTAATAAAAACTTTATAATATCATGAGAATAATGTAATTCATGATATAATATTCCAAATGACTGTATATACACCATATAAGAGTGAATTGGCTCATAATAACAATGAATTCTCAATGTAATGTAAATTTGAGACAAAAACCCTTACAAAGATCATATTATTAGATTAAGGGGAAATCAATGACATAATTATGTGTTACAAATAATAATACACCCAATATAAATGGATACTTTTTGTAAAACAATCATTGGTCATTAAAATATATTCATAGAACGACGTAATCACGATGTAAAAGTTTATCCCAATGAATTGAAATTGGGTTAAGAAATTCTCCTATAGAAATTCTACAGCCTAACGATTTTGCTTTATAATTTATAAAATGAGTTGATGATATTGAAAAGGTTCTATAATCCCATGTACAGAAAATTTACATCAACAATTATATAAAATAACATTTCTCATCACATGAAAAATGAAAATAAAATACATTACATAAAATAAGTCTTTGATTAAGAGAGTACAATGAATGTTTCCCTTACCAATTTGGTAATTTAAGAATCCTAAACCCCAATAAAAAAGGATCATGAAATATATATGTAAATACCCATAAAATAAATTATATTACCCATGAAATTCAATCATGGGCAGTACATAAACCAAACAATAGAAAATAGTGGAAAATATAGCATGAATCTCAAAGGGATAAAAATTGAGATGAAAACCCCTTACCTTAAGTCCGAATTGTCTTGTATGTTCCATGTTTTTCCTGAATAATAAGCATAAGTAAATTTATAATTTATTACTATAATTTTTTATTTTTATTATTCATTTTATATCACTTATTACCTTTCTATATAAATTAGTTAATAATTTGAGGTCATATCTGTCATTTTTCTAATGTTCGAAACATCAGTTAAAAATGAACATGTTATAATTATAAATTTTCCATGTGGTTGAAATTAAATTATCTCTAGAATTATAATCATGATTTATATTTCATATATTTAATATATATCCATTATATATGTATTTATAATATTATATATCATTTGGATATATGAAAATGAAATGCACCGATCATGGAGAGGGTTAGCCGTACGTACAAATGAAAGCAACATTAATTTAAAATTTTCATATAAAAAGAATTAAAACCAAATGAAACATAGGTATATTATTATTTACGTATAATATAATATTTTATATTCATTACATAGGTTTACTAACACCATCCTTTATACTTTACATGTGGGGTATGAATGAGTCATATCACATTGATGGGGCGGTAGTCCGCACTTCCTCAAATGAAATTATCGTATTTACCCACTATGGAATCCATAATGGTATTATAAAAATGAATAATACAGAATAATAGAAAAACCATAAAATAGTATATATCATATATAAATACTGTTCCATAAAAATAGCCACCATTAGGGGCGGTTGGAGATATTTGAACAATCATCATTTCGTGAGGCAGTTGTTCGCCGTCCACAGAAACAGCATGTTCATGTCCACTAGATGGTGGTGTGTAGAATGGTAGTATGATTAATTATCATAAAAATAACATATTCTATTTATGTTACTGGTGATATTATAAATGAAAGGAATAAAGAGAGTCCATGGGGTTGTAGAAGTAAAGTAAAGAAAAAAACATAAGAGAATATGTTACCTTTAAATTGGTTAACTCCCTTTGGATTGAACAAAAAGGATTCCTTGAAGTGCCATATATCTAAGATAAGGATTATATGAGAAATAGAGGAATATTTATAACTTATTTGGGTAGATTTGGGGTGATCCAGGGGACTTGAGAGATGCATGTAACGGGTTAGAGTTGTGGGATTTTTATAAGATAGAGGAGAGTCTCTTTAAGAAGGTTTGAAAATATTAGTTTATTATATAATGATTTTAGGTTTCTAAAGGTACTAAACATATTAAAATATAATATAATAATAATATTGCTCGAAATAAAATATTCCAATAAGAATTGGACATGTTTTGGATATTGTTTTAACTTTTACAATCTTATTTGTTTAAATCATCCATTAAGGAGTTAAACACAACATCTTTATTGTTCCATAAATAATTTTTTTATATAATGTTCTAAAATTATAAATATAATACCATGATGTAGGAAATAATTTTAGCTCTAAAATTAATATTTATAGTCAAACATATCAATTATATAACCCCACATTAATAATTTTTTTTCAAAATAATACATATTTATTATATTTTTATTTTTACTTTAAATAAAAATTCATTAATGTCATTATCTTATCCAAATTGATTTTAGAGGCAAAAAATATCAACCATAGAATATATTGGATGGCCATTACTCATCCAATCATGTATGGACACTTGTTAAGTTAATTTTATAATATTATAATACTATTTTTACCTTTATTATTCTATTTACCTTTAATCGTAGTAAATAAAAGGCAAAAGTTATTGTTCCCCAAAACTTATTTTCATCTTATTGAACAAAATTTTACATGATTATTACAACCATGTATGTCATATTTTTGAAATTCAATTAATATAAGCGTTGAAATTTTATTTAAATGAAAAAGTTTGTTTTTAAACTACTACTTAGTGTTTTCATTATTCATCAAAAATGTAATGGTTTTTATAAAAATACCAAAAATTCAGCCGAAGATATATATAAGATAATAAATTTAAAAATGATAAATTTTTTTACGAAATTCAAAACATAGAATTTTTAATAATTAATTTAAAATTAATTGTTGTTTTCAAAACAAAATGCTTGTTTAAGAGGTAATAACTACCAAAAGATTGACACTTGTCTATGTCTGATTTCAAAGTGAAATTACATCTAATGACCAGCATTGGATTAAATGAGTAAAATATATACTAATTGAACTTAAAAATAAATTAAAAAGGAAATCTAACCATATAAATAAATTATATTAAAAGGAAGTTTTGAATTAAAATATAGTATTTTCCACTATTCATTAAAAAATGATTTATATCTAAAAAACACCAAAAATTTACCCAAAGTAAAATTTGATGTCCCGATCATAAATAATAATATTATATTGTCAAATAGAATATTAAAAAAATGATCAAAACTAGTTTTATGGAGAGTTCTACCTCAAATGGAGATAAAGTGACATTTTAAAGAATATTAGAGTATTTATGCTTAAAATTAGATTTATTTATATTTTAAGCCTCTAAATTTTATTGGATAATTGTAAAAAACTTTTAACCGATATGTATAATAATATTTTAGTTAGTTCCATCAATTCCTTCCAATATAATGGATAGGCATTAACTAATATTTAAAATAAATATATTATTATATTATTTTTCGTTATTAATTAACGTTGTGTGTAACGTATGATTTCAAAGAAACTCGTTGTTGTGTATCAGGATCACCATAAAACATGGCATCCCCTTTAATGTAAAATTAAATTTTAATTCACAAAATTCCCAATAACCATAACATATTCATAACACATAAATAAATAATAATAGACAGATAAAATTTCCACATTACAATCACAATATATCTTTTCACGATATGGACATTATCAGTGCTTTATCAGACCATTTAAAAAACCATTTAAAACATTGAGTAAATAGATTTTTTAATTAATGTGTCGCATACCACTTTGAATCTTTTGAGAGAAATTATAATTTAAAAAAATTAATTTCAATATAAATAAATCCTTAAACCCATTTTTAAAACATGGAAATTAATTAGAATGATTTATAAGAATAAATCATTAAAACATTAAAAAAGATATTTTAGTTAAAGGGTTCCTATCCAAATGAGAGATGCTTGATTATAAATATTTGAGTAATAAAATATAATAAAAAAATTATAATATAATGAGAATAAAGGGATTACTAATATAATATGCCAATAGACAGTATATAAACCACATAAAAGTGAATTGGTGCATAAAAACAATGAAGTCCCAATGGAATGTAAATTGGGACAAAGTCCCAGGAAAAGATCATATCCTTAGATTAAAGACAAATCAATGACATAAATATTTGGGAAAAATAATAATACACTAAATATAAGTGGATATTACATGTAAAAAAATAATAGTTCATTCACACAT
This sequence comes from Viscum album, assembly GCA_963277665.1. Lineage (NCBI taxonomy): Eukaryota > Viridiplantae > Streptophyta > Magnoliopsida > Santalales > Viscaceae > Viscum > Viscum album. The sequence continues at coordinate 1,534,166,824 of OY728121.1, read as the reverse complement.
ATTCATAGCATGTCATAATCAAGATGTAGAATTTTAACCCAATGAATTGAAATTGGGTTAAGAGGTTCTCTTACAGAAATTCGACAATCTAATAGTTTTTTCTTAACATTAATAAAATGAGTTAATGAGAGATAAACAGGTCTATCATCACATGAATATAAAATTTAAATAAAATAGTATATTGAAGAAAATATCCTATCATATGAAAAAGTAAATTAAAATAAATTACATAAAAAAAGTATTTAATTAAAAGAGTACGGTGAAAGGTTCCCTTACCGATTTGGTAACATACGAAGCATTCACCACATGATAGAAGGATCATAAATTGAAGATTTGAATACCGATAAATTAAATTATATTACACAAGAAATTAAATCATGGGTAGTAAATAGATAAAAAAAAATGATATAGTGGAAAATATAGTATGGATCTCACAGAAATAAAATGTGAGATGAAAAACCCTTACCTAAAGTCAGACTTGTCTTGTGTGTTCCATGTTCATCCCAAAAAATAAAAATAAGTTAATATCTACATGATTAATAACCTTTTTAATTTTTATTATTCCTTTTATAACACATATTACTTGTCTATAACAATTATTTAATTATTTGAGTTTATATCCATCATTTTGTTGAAGTTCGAAACTAGAGTTAAAACTGAACCTGTTATAATTATAAATTGTCCATGTGGTCGAAAATAAATTATATATAGAATTATATTAATGATTTATATATCATATATATAATATATATCTAGTATATATTTATTTATAATATTCCATATCATTTGTATATATTTAGATGGAATGCATCGTTCATTGAGACGGTAAGCCGTACGTACTCCTGAACACTAAGTTCATTTAATTTTTTCATTTAAAAAAGAATGAAACCAAATGATACATAGTAATAATATTATTCCTATATATTATTATATTTTTTATAAATTATGTATCTTTATTAAAATCATCCTTTCTAGGTTCCTTGTATGGTATGAACGAGTCATATCATTTTGAGGGGGCGGTAGTCCACACTTTCTCAAATACAAATATCGTATTTACTCATTATAAAAACCATAAATTTATGATATAAATGAAAAATAAATAAGCATATAGAAAACAAAAACAAAATATATTTCATATATAAATAAAATTCCATCATAATGGCCAATAGGAGACGTGATATGATATATTTGAACAATCATCGTTTCGTGAGGCAGTAGTTCGCCGTCCACAGAAACAATATGTTCATATCCATTAGATGGAGGTGTTTTGATGTTTAGTCAAAATCCATCTCATAAAAAAACCTTGTATATTGGTTATACTAATGTAGTTATAAAACAATGGAATAAATAGAGTTTATGGGTTGGAGATGTAATATAAAATATAATAACTTAAGAAAAGATGTTATCTTTAAATCGGGTAACTCCATTTGTTTTGAACCAAAAGGATTCCTTGAAGTGACTTATGCCAAAGGTAATTCTTATATATAGAATATATGGATCATTAGAGCTTATTTGGTTATAAGGGGGAGGGGGGATCTTTGGAAATGTTTGAAAATAATATTTTACTATATGATTATATTCAGTTTTTAAAGGTTAAAAACATATTAAAATCAAAGATAAGATGATACATGTTCTAAATAAAATAACCCAATTATGATTTGATAGGTATTGGATGTTGTTCTAAGTTTTACATTATTATTTATCTAAATCATTAATTAATGAGGTAAACACTACATCATTATTTTGTCACAAATAATATTATTTACATGATGTATAAAATTTTTAAATATAATACCATGAAATATGAAATATTGTTTTCATTCAAAGGAATATTTACAGACAAATATATCAATTATATAACACCACATTATAATTGTTTTACAAAAATAATACATGTTTTTGATTTTTTTAGTTTTACATTAAATAAAAAGTTATTAATGTCATTATCTTACCCAAATTGCACTAAAAGGAAAACAATATCATCAATGTATTTTATTGGACGTCCATGACTCATAAAATAAGGTTAGTACAAGTGTTATGGTAATTTTATTTTGTTATAATATTATTTTTATCTTGAATTACCCTGCTAACCATTAACCGCGATAAATAAAAGTCAAAAGTTACTATTCAGAAAAAATTATTTTCATTTTATTGAACAAAATATTACATAATGATGAAAACAATGTATTTAGGATTTTAGAAATTCAATTCACATTAGTGGTTAAATTTATTTTAAATTAAAATGTTGGTTTTTAACTACTACTTAGTGTTTTCAATATTCATAAAAAAATAACGGTTTTCAGAAAAATACCAAAAATTCAATCTAAGATATATATGATATTATGAATTCAAAAATTATTTCTACTTTACCATATTAAAAACATAGAATTTTCATTAATTTATTTAAAATTAATTCTTGTTGTCATAACATAAAGCGTGTTTTTAAGAAGTAATAACTATCAAAATATTGACACTTGTTTATGTCCAATTTCAAAGTGAAGTTACTTCCAATGACCAACATTGGATTAAATGGTAAAATTATAATCTAATTAAACTTTAATACCAATTTAAAATATAACATATCCAAATAAATAATTTATATTTAAATGTAGTTTTGAATTGAAATTATGTATTTTTCACTATTCATTAACAATGAATTTTAACTAAAAAATAAAAAATTACCTGATATAAAATTTGATATCGCAATTCTAAATAAGATATTTATATTTCCAAATAGAATATATAAATGTGACCTAAAATAGATTAAAATATGATTAACCATCAAAATGTGGTAAATCGACCTTTTAAAGAATATTAGAGTATTTATCAATAAAATTTTATTCATTCACATTTTAGGCCTTTAAATTTTATTGGATAAATGTAAAAACATTTTAAAAATATGTATAACCATATTGTAGTTGGTTATGTTCATTAAAGCTAATAAAATGGCTAGGAATTAACTACCATTTAAAATAAAAATATAATTATATTATTTTTCGGTATAACATAACATTGTCTGTAACGTTAGATTTTAACGAAACTCGTTGTTGTGTATTGGGTATACCATCGAACATGGAATCCCCATTAAAGTAAAATTAATATTTAATTAAAAAATATTAAAAAATATAAAAATTATATATTATTTATCACCTGGGATGTTACAGTATGTGTGTAATAGAATATTTTTTGAAGGATATCATATTTAATTTTTTTATTAATGTCAATGTAATGGTTAGTGTAAAAATTAAGAGTAACCATATTTCTTGAAAATAACTTTTTAATAAATTATGTATAAATAATAAATATAACAAATATGAAAAATGGGATAAGGTGTGATCTAAAATATCATAAATGTCCCATTTATAGTACAATTGAAACATTATAAATAAAATTTTGAAAATGTTATTATTAAAACAGCTGTTACCATATTTAAAATTATATTTGGTTAACTAAGAGTTAATCAAAATTATATGGTTTTAAGTAAAACCAAAAAATATATTAATTATTTTTTTTGAGTTTATAATATTATCTTCTCTTATCATATAATATAATTTCATTGGGTTGTATTTTTTGTAGATAATGGTTTAATTATAACTTTTTTATTTGTGAAATTTAAAATGTTCCACTCAAGTAAATTATATAATCTAACCTCCTTTCTCACTTATTTACAACACATAGGTTCTTATAGATCATAATTAATCTATCAATTTCATTCGGAAATTACGTAGAAAAATTTTAGAGGTTCTATATTTAAAAAATAATTACTCTAGAGCCCTTTAGAGGAGGTCCAAAGGAGAAATATTGAAAAAAAGTAATCACTATATCCAATCACAATTTTCTTATACTCTTTATTTACTACGATAAATATTTTATTATTATCATTAGTTAATAATTTAAGTACCCTAAATATTATCAAATGGGATTACTATTATGAAAACACAATTATACACAAACTTTCCCCTCGAACAAGAAGTGAAATTATCGCCCATGTGCACATATGTGTTACCGACTCCATGATGCGATATAATTCATTTATCATTACCATCCATTATAAATGGATATAATGATGGTTTTAATTAATATAAATTATTTATATTATATAATAATAATTATTTTAATATTTTTTTTTATTCAACTTTCTTTCATTCCCTCAATCGAAAAAAGAAAACCACATCCATGAGTATATACAACGTAAAATTTCCATAAATGATGTAATTTATTTGTATATTTATAAACTATATGAGTGATTATAATTATGTATATAAACATTATATATTATGTTTAATCCATTATTATCACTCTTTAAATGATGATACCATTAGAAAAGTATAAGGACCAAGACCGCATAACTAAAAAATTCTTGGAAAAAGAAATATTTACAACATAAGACAATGATTTCAAAAAGAAATTATTAATAAGCAGGTGATATGAAGTAATATATAATGAATATATGATATAATAAAATTATCATTATGGAATAAATATATAATTAATCTATATTAATCAAATAAGATTTTTTAACATGAATAAGGAAATTAATGAATTGAGGTAAGGGAATTGCTAACTCCATTTACATTAATTGTGTTAAATTTATACATTATTGATTATGTCATAATATTATTATATATTAAATGGATATTTATTTTATTTTGTTTTTAATGATTTATATCTAATAAAAATAAAAATAAAAAATAATTTCAACTTCTTTGTCATTTTTAAGGGACAATCTTTTTAAAAAACTACACTATTGTTGTTATTTTCAAAAGGAATGTAAATTTTTTAATATTATACAACATGAGTTGATTTTCCAATATACATGAAACCATACTGTTTTGAATCATTCTATATATCCTTATAGTTAACTTTTGAAAGATTATTTTACCCATTGTAATTGTTCATCATTAAAAAATAATTTCAAAATAGATAGGATACTTTCCAAGAGAATTATTTCAACTGATCATTCCAAATAATTTTCCAAATTGAAAACCATTATTTGGTGTCACATAATAATTATTAGTTATATTATTCGAGGATAACATCCTTTGTCTTTCTCAAGATAATATACCTTTTTAAGGCATGATATATATTATTTCTATTAATATATTCAGGATATAAGGTTGAAATGTTTATGAAACCCATTTCATTTCATTGGTTATGATGTGATGAATGATTTATGTTCATATGACACACATATATATGTTTTTATTGAGTTATGTATGGGAACTATATAACCTTTCTAATATAATGCGTTAATATTTATATCTAGTGAGATAGAAATGACTTTAATGAAGAGTGAACTTGGTTAAGTATTATAGGATTGGAACATGTAATAATACATTTATAGTAATATAGTGATAGAATTTTATGTAAACCTAGCTTAGTAATAAAAGGATGGAATGATATTTATATATAATATAGTAATATATGTTTATTACTAGGAGTGAAACTAGTTCAGTAATGGAGTTTTTATGATATGATGGATTTGGATGAGATCTCTAACTAATTTAGAAAAGTATTTATTTTCTTATTTGTTCGACACAAATTCCTTATCAAATTACAAAAGTATTCACTAATGAATCATGTTCATTTCTTTAATTACTATTCATCTATTATGGAAATCCATGATTTATTCCATTATTCATGATTATGATCTATGATATGAAGTGTATTATTTACAAATTTTGTGTTCATGTTTTTATAACTATATGGTTATATTTTTTATAAACTCATTGCTATATTCCTTAATTATATTTTTATATGTATTATATTAATATTTCATAATGTTTTTCCTTATGTTATAATGAATGGTGTTATGTATGATATTAAAAAATGGCTGTAATTATAATGGAATATGTGGGTGATGATGAAGCTGTTTAATAAACAATTTGATTATGATTAAATGTTCCTGAAGACCCTATTACAGTAAGGTTCTTTTGTTCATTTTTTATGTTATGTAATTAATATTCATCTGAAAAGATTTAACATTGGCATATGATAAATATTTTCTATTATAGTTTGTATCAAAGCATGAATTTGATTAACATTGTAAACTAGGATGAGAAAACGATAATTAGATCCCTAATGACATGTCATAATATTTGTAACAATCCTAGTGTTCTGGATACCACCATGAATAACCTAGGATTAAACCTAAGGTGTTAAATTTTGAAAATTTATTAGAAATTTCGATTGAATTTTTGGTGTTAAAACTACTACTAGTGTTTCTACCTCTATTATTCAAAGTTTAGTGAATGGATAGAACCTGAAGGAACCATATTAATGATGAATGGAATAAGAAATTCAATTATTATCCTCCAAATAAAGTAACTATTTTGGGAGATGGGAAAAATATCTTTTTTCTATGGTCAAACATAATTATCATGATTTTAATCCTTATGGAATTGAAATTTTTAAAATGAGGGGAAACAATTTGGTTGAGTCCAACCTAGGGAAACATCCAACATCATTTAATGGGACATTTGAACCTCTAGTGGCTGAGAAAAGGATTCAGACCCCTAAAAATTTATTTTCTATTATACATTGTTTAGAACATGAGAAAATCATTTGTGGATATATATAAATTGAATGTTTAAAAGGATAATTGGTGGAATCTTAACTAGAATAAGAGTAAATGGTTTAATATCTAATCTATAGTATTTTATCAGTTAAATATTAATTTTACAATAATTATAGTCATCACATTTTTCATATGAGAGTGGAGATCGACTTCTAAGAGTAAACAAAAAAGTATTATTAATTTTTAGTACCTATTTGGATAATTTTATATGGGCTATGTTCCAGTATTCTGTTATTATCATCCTACATGATTGTTAGGATGAAAAATTAATTAGTTTATTATAAAAAATTCTATAAAGGGAGTTGTCTATAAGTTGATTTAGTAGTTATGAAGAAATTTTTAAAGGTTTTATCATGGTGTAAATAGATGATTCACTTACAAATCCATCTCATGGTTTAGATAAAAAGAGAAAATTTAAGTGAAATGAATGGTAAAAAACCATGTATAGAAGGACATGAGATTTATTTTTATCAATGTGTTTTAAGAATTATGGATGATTTTTTTAGATAACTAGTCAATGTTTTACATGTATATAGGAAGGTTATAATGTAATTTATTTCCTATGTGATGCGATGAAATTATCTAATGATGAAATATACAGATAATTCTACAGATAATTCACCAACCACACTCTGGTGTATCAGATGCATGTAATTTGAAAATTATGGGAATCAATTTCTGAATAAAAGTGATAATATGGATGATAAGAAACAATATCATCAGATGGAAATGAAAAAAGGTAATATGTATGGAAATTCAATTTCCATATTAAATAATGTTAATAAGGCCACATATTTTATAACCTCCTTAGTTGGGAATTTCTTGTGTAATTTTTTCAAGAGTTGTCCATAGGAAAATTTTATTGTTTATCCTTTACTAAAATGATGAATTATTATCTCCCTCAAAATGAATTATTTAATAATAAAATTACATTTGATAATATATTGATACAAGGTTAAACCCATGCTTGAAATGAATATATTTTGTAATTTATCATTGGTAATAATATATTACTCCAGTTAGGACTAGCATAAGACATATGGATTCTTTCATGAGTGTAAGGTTGATAATAGGTTCAAGGAATCTGACACCCCATTTGAGGATTTATTTTATAAGGGTTTATGAGGAAAAAAATATTTTTCAATAAATTTATGTTAATTCAAACATTTTGTTCTATATATGATGTAAAAGTTATTTGTAGAGTTATTCAATTAATCATTGTGGGAAAATGTTTAATGGTATTATAGTTTATCAAAATTATAATTTATTTGAATTAGGAGTTATATTCAATAACCTTATGATTTTAGAACACTTTATTTATTTCTGAATATATTTTCCATTAGATCCTCTTTCCAATATATACATTAAAGACATAGTGAGGTTGCATATAGTAGCACATTGAATTTTTTTCTTCAAAATATACATTTTCCTCAATGTCCTGGTGAAATCTATAGATATATATTTTTTTTTATTTTCATCACTTCATATCATCAGAATATAGATGGTTAATTTGGGAGTATAATTCAATACCAATAAGATACATTGTGATATTGTTATAAATATTGAAAGGGGGATGAGATAATAACCTTACTCAAGTTTTGTTTTCTAAAAATAAAATATTTTACTAAAGCCATCTTATATCTCCTAATTAATCCATTTATTGATGGAGGTTTATAACTACAATGTATTAGAATGATGTTATAGAATGAAATTTCTGGGAGCTAAGAAATATGAGGAGATAACAGAGTTTGATAGATCTATTAGACAACATGTAATGAATATACAATGTGGATGAAATGTTATCCAAATTATCGTTAAAAAAAATAAATAATTTTAAGTTATTGAGATGGTCCTTCTATGAAATTATCCATAGAAGAATAAATTGTCAATTAAAACCCAGGTATATAATTCCGTTTGATATTTTTTACAATATATGGATGGTAACCTATCGATTGGAACTTCAACTGATCCTAGCGCACGTTCATGATGTGTTCCCTTTATCTCTCATGAGAAAGAAAAAATCAGACCCATCACATATATAGAAATTATATGGTGTATTTCTAGAGCATAATATTACATATGTGGAATAACTGGTATATTTTTTTTGATCAAATAGATTTAGTTCTTTGAAAAAAGGACCACTTTCGTAATAAATTCTTTTTGGAGAAACCACCAAATCAAAAATGTTATGTGGGTACCTAAGAAATTTATAAGGAATATGTATTCTCATTTGATTATACTAAGTTGATGAATTTATAGGGTGAAATTAATTTTATCTGAGGTAGAATGAAACACACTTAGATACTAAATGAGATAGATTTTTTAAAATATTTCTAATTCTTTTATTTCTTTTTTTACACAATTACTTTTTTAGGTGATCTTCAAAATATAATATAAGTAATAGATGTCCAATATAACATTGAAATTGAATTATTTTTAATGAACATGAATAACTAATTTTTGAAATAAATATAATTTTCTTACTCAATACGAATGTATTGATATTTTATTAGTAAATGTCACACCATTTTTACTAATGACTTTTTAATTTTAAAAAATACATTTTCCTTTGAAAATGAATTTTTAGTTTTTTATTACTGAATATTAATTTCAATAATTATATTAATTTTATTGATTTTTTTTATTTTTATTGAATTCATAATTTTAAAATTATCTTTAAATGTTTTTTTATTTTTATTTATCTAAAAATATTAATCATTCAAGTAATAGTTAAAAATATTAAATTTAATTGAAAATTTTAATTTCTATTATTGTTTTTACAATGTAATTTTTTTGGAATAGTTTTAAATATTAATTAGTTTCTTATGTTTTGTAATTATCTTAATATTGTTTTCAAAAAGTATTTTGTACTTGAATTTAGTTTAAAAACATTTTTTTTTCTAAATATAATATTTTTTGTAGAAATAATATTTCGTTGAATTTTTTTATTTTAAGGTTAAAATAAATTTTGAATCTTATATATTTTTATGTATATAAATTTAATTACATATTATGAATGTAGAGGATAAAATTTGGTAATTAGGTGTATTCTATTTTTAGCATATATAGATTGTTACTGTTGTATAATTTATTACCTCCGAAAAGGCTAAAACTTGTTAACATGGATTAAAAATAAGTGATAAGGCCATAATATTTCTCCTCAATATTTATTGGATGAATTAAATTCTACCCTTAATACATGTGGTTTGAAATTTATATAATTAATTATAAATTTTAACATAAATTTTATTAGATAACATTAAAATTAGTGAAATTTCAAAAAGGTCACACTAATGTTTTTAATAATTATAAAATTTTATATAGGGGGTAATAGAGAAAATGTGTTCGAATATAAATATTATTTTTAAATGTAAAAAATTTATGAAAATCATTCTAATTAATTTATAATTTTTAGAAATTAACTAAAAAATGTAAATGCTTACAGAACACTAATGAAATAGTAATCCAATTTAATAAAAAATTCATTAATAATAATAAAAATATTAAAATAAGTAAAATTTAAATTAAATATGGTAATACAGCAATTTTTATATGACTAATATATATTAGGGGTGTATTTAAATATTTTGTATGCATATATCTTATTGTCTTGAATTTCATAATGTAAAATTCATGAATATTTTAAGAAAATAATATTTTATTAAAATTTTAAAATATCATATAAATTGAATAATATGGAAAAATTGGATAAGGAATGGTATAAAATATATGAAATTGGAAATTTATAGTTCAATTGATATTTTATAAATATTAAATTAAAACATTCTTATAATAAAATAATTTTTACCAAAGTTATAATTAAAATAGGAAAACTAAGGGTTAATTCAAATGACAAGATTAAAATAACAACTAGACATGTATAAGTTCGAATTTAAGATGATATGAAACTTTATAATATACTATAATTTAATAAAATTTCATTTTTTTCTATTTTGATATATCCATAATTTAGTATCATATAATATTTTGTAAAATTCCAATTTTACCCTCACCTCAATTATAAAAGGGAACCTCCTACCTCACTTCTATGCAGTAGTTTGATCATTTTTGTCAATAATTAGTATAAAAAATATTTTTCTAAGAATCCCCATGGAAATTCTATGGGTGATTGTATTAAAAAATGTCCATCTCTAGACCCGATTACAGGGGATCCAAATGAGACATTTCCAAGAAGAGGTAATTGCTCTAAACAATCATTTTAATTTTCTAATATTCCATTCCTCCAATAAATTTAATATTTTTATCATAGAAGAATAAATTATTTATATTAAATATTTTAATATGTTTTTATGGTTATAAAAAAAATTATACGCTTCTTTCCCATAAAAAAGTTATGATCATACCGCTCTTACATACATACAGCTTATCATCTCTACAAAGAGATAAACACATTTTTTGCTACCATCTATTATGGATGTGTATTGTAACTATTTTAATGAGTAAATATGATATATATGATATAATAATTTTTATTTAAATATATAGTATTATTTTCTAGTATTTCATTCCATAAATCAAAAAGTACAAATAGTGATCCTTTGTAAGTACGACCAACACTCTCCATGAATGGTGTAATTATTTTTTATTTATACTTTGTATGAATGATTATAAACATGTATATAATTATTATATATTATTTTTATTGAATGATTAACATAATTTGATTTATTATTCCAAGATCTAGGTATATGGAACAAGATTTCGGAAGTGAAAAAAGCTAGGAAAACGAAGTATCTTTCACCAAGATTAGTGAATTTAATAAAAAATTATTTACAAATGGGTGGAAATATATTATAAATAAAAAAATTAATGTATATTATTTTTATTGAATAAATTTATAATAATGCAATATTCATTATATATGACCTTTTAACGTGAATAAAGAATGGAAAGACATGAGCTAACAGAACTCCAAACCCAATTTCCATTCATTAAGTTAACGATCTACATCATTAATTATGTACTAAACTTTTTTTTGTGTGAATCTAATTTTGATTATAATCTATTGTATTTCAGCTATTTATACATGTATTTACATATTAGACACATAATATATTTTTAATTTTCACTTCATATTTATTTTTATGGTATTTTTTTAAATATTTATATATATTTACTATTTTTTTCATAAGGATTATTTTTTAAAATAATACATCATTGAAGGATTTTACCCCTTTTAGGAAAAATTGAATTTTCGATGCATCCAATACAAGCATAAAAATTTCGTTTCAACTAATTTTTTTCCCTCTCTAACTGAAAAACCGTTAAAAATCAAAATGGAGTTGATATTTTGTTATGAAATTATTAAAGAGATCATTGAAAATAATTTTTCATTTATGAAAACACATTTTGAGGTCACTTATGAATTACTCTAGACATTATCCAAGGATATCGTTAGTAATATTTCTCAAGATGATTTCTATTTATGATGGAAGGATTTTTATGAATTCCATTACTTTTCCATGGGTTAAGAAATAATGAAATGTTAATGAAGCCCATTTCATGTCATATGTCATGATATAATGAATTATTTATATTCATATGGAACACATATGTATGGATTTCATTATGTTATTTGTTGGATCTATATCTCCTTCAATGTATTGTGTAATTATTTATATATCATGTGATATACATGACTTGAATGAGGAGTAAATTTGTTTATATAATACTGAATGAGAACATAAAGTAAACCATGTTTAGTAATACAAGGATGAATGGGGAAGTAGTCCTAGATCATTATTTCTGGACTGGAGTTGGATGTATTCATAGTATAGTAATAAAGGTATTGAATGTGGAGTGAGCCCGGTTTAGTGAATGTCTTTTTCCCCTATAACGATCTTCTCAGTGATCCTGTACAAATATGGTTATGATTTTCTAGGAATTTATGTAAGTAAAAAAGTCCATTTTTTATTCCAATATTGTTATCTCATTGATAATTTTCATTGATTTCCTTATGATTTATCTCTTATGATCTCCGATGATTTTTTCTATCATAAAATATTCTGATATTTTATGTGAAAAATATAATTTCCATCTCTTCTATTCATTTTTCGTACACCTATTCTCACATTATCCTTATGAAAGCTTTATTGTCTCCCATGATTAAATTTACTATGAATCGGTGCTCATTCCCTATCTTATGTTTCTTATCACCGAGTTATGAAGAATGTTATTAAATATTATATGTCAAAAAAGGGGATCTATTTATGAAGGAATTATTTGGATATGATTTAGAAATTTTATGAACCAATTTTATATGATTCCAAATTTCAATACACAATAGAAAAATAGGTAAATGGAATATATTTTTATATCATTTAATATATATTCATACAAATGACATAACATTGATGTATGTAAAATATGGGATGTTATATCAATAATCATGTTTTAGTGATAATGGGGTACTATTGTAGTTTTTTTCTAACCCAACACCATAATTTACTTCTATGTTATATAGGGTCATGAAATACACCAACATACAAACATAGATACCCCATATTCATAGATGAATATTCATTACAAAACATAATGATCCATTCCAGAACAATATATCTCTATATGGTTTTTTGAAAATTAGATCCATAGAAAAATGGTTCATAAGTGAACAACATTACCTCCTACTAGGTTCTTCATTACTATCTCCCATTTATTCATATCATTCATGATACATTTCATCATAAACTATATAAATGATACATAAGAAAGGTTGATATTAGATTCTTTGTATGGTTTAACCTGGTAGATATCAAAATAATGTTTGTAAAATGTAATGAGAATTAGATAATGGAATTTGAGATAAAATCCATGAATATAATATATCTCATATATAAGTTATTGAATATATATTGGTGTTTTATAAGTCTTGGATCATCAAATAAAAAATAACATGGGTCATGGAAGCATAATATCGATAGAATACATAGAATTATAGAATATAGATAATCATAGAACCCAATTTCAATAATATTGCAGGATTTAATTATATGAATAAAATTTTGGATTTGGTTCACTCATGAAACGATCGTACAAGTAAATGTTCACTCCCAATACTATCATTTTGGACTGGGTTCACTCCCCAAACAATTATTGTAGTCATAGTTCACTCCCAATATTATCTTAGTGGGTAGAGTAACTTTCTAATCTAGGATCACTCCCCATCCCAATCCTTTCCATATCATGAGATATTATTCACAATGTCATGAATTGAAGGGATATATAGGCCCCCACCAAAAAATGAATATAATACATATGTAAGACTCAAAATCATAAAGCATTCCACATATTTTAACCTTTAAAAGGAAAAAGGTTTTATAAACAATTCATCATAGTATAACACAAGGAAACGAAATATGCTTCAAAATAATTTCATCATTTCATAATATTATTACCCATTGATAAAGGAACAAGTGAAAAAAAAATATTTTTCCCCAAAATAGAAACCATAAATAGAAAAAATAAGGTTTTTATCATTGGATAATTTCCTAAATAAATCTTATCTATCATTAATGGATTTCATATTAGATGGAGAAATAATTTTAAAATAGTATCTCTAAAAAAATTTGTGTGTTAAAATAAAAATTCCACTATGAAAATAATTATTTAAATTAAAAAAATCCCAAATATTATAGAGAGAATTTTCTTTAAAAATAACCACAAATTATTTTTAGGTAATAAATAATTAATTAATTTGTTAGGATGGTGGAAATTTTCATTCATTACATAATCATTAACAATCCAATTATTTTATTCATTATTTTAATATTTTTTCAAAAGACTATGAATAGTATTGATTAGTGTGACCAAAAATAGTAAATAGTGCATGAGACTTCTAAAAAATGGAAATTTACATCATTTATGACTCATGCATGTAGAAAAAATTCATTCATTTATCATTTATCGTAACTTACCGTATTTTACTATTTACAAAAATTCAATTATTTTAAAAAATCCAAAAAATACACACCAACTAGTTTCAGATATTTCAAAATGAAAAATAATCTCTTGTTTGTGAAAATAATTTTCTTAATATGATAAATTTAGTTTTCAATTAAAATAATAATTTAATTGAAAAATACAAATTTTAAAATAAAAACTGCTTTTCAAAAACTTTGAAAAATTAACTAAGGTCTCTTAAATTTATCTTCTATTCATAAGTCATTTAAATACAGATATAACAATAAAATTTAAGAAAATAAAATTTCATTTAAAATATTAAATTAATCATAATATTGTCATTAAATATAAATTACTTACAAAAATACACACACTTAATTATTATTTTTTAAATATTTGAAAACCTCTTCGATGTTATATTTATATCATATTTTCACTTTTACGATGGATAAATTTTACTAATACATTAATTAGTGAGTTTAATATTCAATTGTCTTGTTTACTATTCATAAGGGACACATTACAATTCCAATGTTTATGTTATTATTTCATCAGTATAGATTCCATAACATATAGAGATACCTTTTATTTTACTCACTATTTATTTATAAGTATTCTATTGTGTTCTATCAGTAATCATAAGTTTTTATACTATTTGATAAAATTATAATAAGTTAATTCCTTTGATAAAATGTTGTGTAGTTACTTTATTCCCCCCAATGAAATTTCATCATAGAAATTTCATTTTATATTATAATCCCTAAATAGGTGTGTGTACTTTTCCATCATTCCTACCTCCAGTTCCCATGTAGTTTCTTCGTACTTATAGATCAACCATATTACTTTGACCAGGTGGGTAGTCTTGTTGTGTAGAACATTATCTCTATGAAACAAGATCATCACTTGTTGCTCCTCATAAGTATGATCATTATCCAACTCTACCTCCTTTGAAAATAGTACATGTAAAGGATTTGGTATGTACTTATTTAAGAGGGATACATGGAAGACATCATGTACCTCATACACAGTTAGTGGAAGAGCTAGTCGATATTCCAGAGCACCAACACGATTACGAATCTCAAAGGTGGTTATATACCTGGGACATAGCTTTCCTTTAATCCCCAAACTATTGACCTTCTTCAATATAGATAGGGAGAGGAATACATTAACCCCAACTTTTAACTCAAGTTCCAATCGGCGATTGTCTACAAAACTCTTCTTCCGAATTTTGGATTCCTTGATGTGCTACTAAATGGTTTTGAAATTATTCTCCATTTATTTGACTATTTTAGGGCCTTAAAGCATAAACTCATTGACTTTATCCAAACATTCCCATGTAATGAACAATTACCCATACTGGACTTCATATGGTTCCATTAAGATATTAGAGTGGAAACTATTGTTGTAGTAGAATTTTAGCATTGGAAGATGTTGTTCCCACCCTACATTGAAGTCCATTGAACTTAAACCCATCATATATTCCAATTTCTGTATAGTTCACTCTGATTGGACATCAGTTTGAGGATGCTTGGCCATACTGAAGTTTAGTTTAGTTCTTTTTTTCATGTTAGAGACATTTCCAGAACTTTAAGGTGAATCTCAGATCTCGATTCGATAAAACTGAGACTGCTACTCCATGCATCCTTAAAATCTATTTGATATCTATCTGTGCATATAGGTCCGATGAGAAGTCTTATCGAATTGTGATAAAGTGATATGTATTTTTATGATGTTACAAAATGACCCACATTTCATTGTTTCCTCTCTGTGTCCTTTTATGCTCAGTGAAAATGTACATGGTGATGTTCTCCCACATCCATATTTGTATGGTTATTGGATGCATCATACCCTTAGACTATTACCTTTCAGAATTCACATTCTGACATACAAGGCACTTTGATATGTACTCCACAATCACTTTCTTGATATTCTCCAACCAAAATTTCTCTTAGAGATCTCGATAAATATTTTTTCTCCTTCGGTGAATAGAGATGGTTGAGTTAAGAAAGTCATTGGAAATCTACTTCTTTATCTATGGATCACATGGTACATATTATTGTGACCCAAATCTTACAACTCCTTCCTTATAAATCGAGATCTCAGAGGATTTACCATTTTATATATCATCCACCCTTTTCTGAATTTCCACATCATTTTTTGAGCATCCTTTTCTCTATGAGGGACGGTTGATAAATCAGTTGGGAAAGTATTGATGATGTTCCTACCTTAACAATTACAATGTCCATCCTCTACAAATATTATAATATTTGATCCTTTTCAATTATCAGCATAGATACATATTAATGATCCTTTCAACATAGATCATCCACCACCATATTTACTTTACCGATATAGTAGTGGAATGTGAAGTCATAATCCTAGATGAGATCTAACAATCATCCCTGGTGCATAATAATCTCTTTCTATGAGAATATATATTTTAGACTCTTGTGATCGATATATATCATAGATTTCTACCATATAGATAATGCCTCCATTTTATGATCACTAATATCATAGACACCAACTCCAGATCATGTGTGGGATAATTTTACCGTTGGATTATTAGATTCCATATTGCTTAGGTAGTCACTTTATTTTTTTTTCATTAGAACATTACCTAATCCCTTCTTTTATGAATCATTGTACATCATACAGAGTTTTCCACTTATCGGGAGTTTAAGTACTTGTGCAGTGATATTCCTATTATTTAGATCTATAAAGATTTCCTCACATTCTTGAGTCTAGATGAACATCACTCCCATATATTTCAGTTTGGTCATTAGGTTTGAAAATCATGGTATGTTTTTTTACAAATCATTGATAATTCCTAGATAAACCCTGAATTCTATGGATCTCTATTAAAAATGATTGTCTAGACCACTCTTCAGCTTCCATTGTCTTAGAGGTTTCTATATATATTCCTTTTCAAGTGAAACCATGCTCCATGAATGATAATTCATCCATCCCGAACACACCTGTATAGTATATTTTTCAATATTTTCTCCCTTAGTAGTGTTTTTTGATCAATAGTAAAATGCTCCTCATGTTCCTCATTCCTCTTGGAGTACCACTAAATATCATCGATAAAGACTACAAAGAATTTGTTGTGGTACTTTCAAAAGACTCTATTCATTAAATCCAGGAATATCGCTAGAAAATTTGTGAGTCTGAAGGGAATAAATATGATCTCATGGTTTCTATACCTCATTCAAATGTTAGTTTTGAGAATATATTCCTTCCTCACCATTAATGGGTGATATCTCAACCGAAGGACCACATTTGAGAAATAACTGGCCTCACATAGATGATAAAACAATTCCTCTATCCAAGGTAGGGGATAATTGTTATTTATTTTGATTTATTGAGCTCATGATAATAATTGTAGAGCGTCATTGATCTGTCATTATTCTTAACAAATTGTACTATCACACCCCACGGTGAAGTACTCAAGTGTATAGAAACCTTCTACAGATAATCCTATAACAACTTCTTCAGCTCTTTCAGCTCAAAAATGGCCATTATATAGGGTTTCATTGATATAGGTTTGGATCTAAGAATAAGATCAATTTAGAAGTCAACCTGTCAACATGGAGGTAGACTAGAATAATATTTAGCGGAAACGTATTCGTAATCCATCATTATGGGAATATCTTCGAGAAGTATCATATCCATTGTCTCTATAATTTTTGAAAGATATTCCTAATCAAAAGGAAATATTATCCACACATGAGATGAGGATTGTAAAGGAGATTCCTCTTCCTCCTTACACTTGTACAGGATTGGAGGATACTGTGGGATGTGACGAGTGATCTCACTTTCCTAATTGTTATTGTTAATTTTTTATAAATATATCCAATCCATGCCCAAAATAACGTTGAACTCCACTAATGGAAATATTAAAAGATTTTATGGGATGTTTAGTCTTAATTTTTTTTCCATGGAGTATTTATAAACATCGGAGGAAATAATTTTCACATTCATTATTCTCACAGAAAACTCAACCTCCAAATTTTGAGGTGGGTTTTGAATAGTTACACTAATCATGCAAGATATGAAAAAATGTTTGGAATGAGAATCTAATAGTACATTCACTATTCTTGATTGAATAACTAGTAAAAATATCACCACATCCTTTTCTAGCTCTACCTTAGTAGTAGTGAAAGAAAAATCTCTTCCTTGTTTCCTTGGATATATTTATTGATTTCCTCTAACAACCCTTGTATTTGGGGATTTTTTTCTAAATTCCCATGTTCCATCCAGTTGTAACACTACAATATAGGCTGAGTGTTGATATGAACCTTCCATTCATCTTCCAAATCATTGAGATTAATCATATCCCATTGGTAGTGTTTAGATAGATGTCCCATTCATCAAAATTTGAATCAATTCTAGGTTCCCATAATATTGTTCTTAGTATGCTTCTTCCCACAATTTTTACACGTGTAATGTTCAATATTCTTCCCATCATGTGATTTATTTGCTGAACTAGCCATATTTGACTCTATTTTACACTCTATGTTACCAGCTTTATGAGGCCATTTAGAGTCTTTGATCTATATTTTAATCATGATGGCACAAAAGGTAATCTACTCATAATTTCTGATGTATCAAATCACCAAAACATTTCATTGAGTCAGAATTAGTCCAATAAAAATGTGATCCCCCTTTCATTACGTGTCCATGAAAATGCTACAGGAATAACATGCATGTCTGGTGATTTTTTATTCATAGGACATGATGGACTCATATTCCTTCTACATACGTCCGAGGAATTATTTTTCTATATTAAGATAGCGAGTTCAGGGAAAGTATTTATTAAAAACATTTTCTTGAATTCCTCCCATTCCATGGAATCAATATCCTCAAGGGAAACAATATTCTTGATCAGTTTAAATGACTAATCATAATCCCCCATAAACACGATTTACTACTATTATGGATTTCTCTTCTTCTGAGCATTTTAGGACAAATAATATCATTTCAATAAAATTAATCCACTATTCCATAAGGACGAGACCATATGATCCACTAATCATGGGAGTCCTTTTCTCCTAAAGTATTCAAAAAAACATATATCTATCCTTGGAGGAGGATGTAATTATACATGATTCCAATTTTTTCACACAACTTTAGCCACCTAACTAAGAACTATAATAATGTTTTATGCACACATTCCCATCATATCTAGCATGTTATTAGGGATATAATGATGTTTCCTATAAAATTGATTGTAGGAACATGTTCTTCTATTTACTACCATTAACTAGGAAAAAGAAAATTCAAATTGGGGGATTTAATACATAGGTAATAAGCATAAAGAATGAAACATTAAACATAAAAGAATAAACTCTTAATGAAATATATATCCTAAATTTTGTTTCCCAAGGGTTCAATATAGGTTATATAGGATCATCATCGTAACATATATTCTTTTGGGATTTTTTGTTCCCATAATAATGGGTCTTACTAATCTTATTAATTTACCAAACACTATCCACCAAGAATTTCAAACCATGACTGCATCAAGGCCCTTTGTCGTGCACCAGTTCTAGTTTCACTATAGCTCTAAGTGGTGTTTTATGGTTTTATCCCATGATATATATTTTCTAGACCCACATACACTTTTTCATATCTATACCTAGATGTATTTTCTTTATACACCACTTACTCAATGTTTACCCAAATTTAGGGATGTTTTCTAATACTTAGTCTCAAACCTAAGGTTATTACTAAAGTGCTCTATACCTAATATAAAAATATAAATAGACCATCCTATGAGACAATATATAGAGTTACTATCCTTTTACACATATAATTATATTATTTTATGCATAATGAAACATCATATTACAATACATGGATTGTAAAGTCAATTTTATGGGGAGACTAGGTACACAAAACTGAAAACTGGGACAAAATAAAATATTTCATTATTTAATATTCCTAATGATATTCTATGTTCTGTTGTTATTATACATCTTAATATGATAACCTAGGGATAAAATGAACCAAAGGATGAGCTGAATGGCCTAAAAAGGGAATAAACATTTCAACAATGCTTTAGCACATTAGTTAGAAGGCATGCCATAGTGATATAAAAAGGCATGAAACATATTGAATAATTACATAAAAAATGGGATCATAAAAACATGGGATAATATAAACTTTGATTCATAGTAATTTTTCAGAAACATAAAACATGACTTTATAATTATTCAAGGCTCATTTCTAATATTTGAGCACAAGTCAATGTTTTCCACCAAGACATTTTCACATGGTAGCACAAGTCAAGGATTACTATCAATACCGTTACACAGAAAATATCAATAGACTCAACATTACAAAATTAATTAGAGATCTATCTAGTCACACTCATCATAACATGTCATTTAATATGCTTTCCACATATAGAATTATTCATAATCAATCATACATAAACATAAGTGTTACCCGTGGAATGAACTAGCTATCATATTCATGTCATAAGGAACAAAGAAATGGGATTTTAATAAAAGTTTCCCTGGAGGAAAGGAACTATATCACTCATGTGCATTAATACGGTATAAAAATAATATATCATTGAAAATGATGTCAATTTCAATTTATTACATGCCAAAATATCATTTAACAAACTTCAAAATTAAAAAAATAGTGTGGTTTAAAGAAACATCTTAAGGACACATAAAACAATAAACAGAATAATCCTTTATATAAAACAAGAAGTTATCCAAGAATATTTTAATTATATTAAAATTGGTTTTATAAAAAATATACTTTCTTAAACTAGATTATATAATGTACATGATATTATATATGAATTCAGGAAGTTCTCTTAACCAGGCTTGCTTATAGGGAAGTATTGAGGAGGGAACCACTGAAAAACATTTATATCCCCAAAAATGAATGAGGAATCGAATTTATTAAAGGAGTTTGGTGCATGTAAAAATATCTTGAATAAATTATCTAAAAATAATATATAAATTCATTTTGTTAAAAAATATTGTTAGAGAAATTTGAAGGAATAATGCTGGTTCAGGTAGAATCCCTTACCCTAAGTCTGAGGGAGTCCGTCAGATGATCTTAATATACTGGATAACCAAATTACATTCATTAATTAATATGTATATAACCTCTTATTTATGTAGTTTATTTATTATAACCATATTAAGTTTATTCATTAACTTGATTATGGGTTAAGAGGATCAATTTTAATGTTTTGGAGCATTTTCTTCCTTGGTTTTCATTATTGGTTTAATTATATATATGTAAGGATAAACATATAAGATGAGAAATTTTAAACATAATTAATGTGTTATGTTATTAGTGAAACCTAATAATATTAAACTGTTATAAAATACATTATATTATTTGGAGTGATGAATAATCATTTTGAAAAACATTAATGATAACTGTTGGGGTAAATTGGCCGGTTGTGATCACATTGAACACAGAATTTTCATTATAAATTATTACCTCGAGTAAAAAACATTATAGAACCATAAATTGGACATAATACAAATATTATAGTTTGGTTCAACCATAATCAAGGGTTTTTATTAAAATTTATTATGATAATATAATTTGAAAACCCGTAGTCCTTGAATGTGATAAATTAAGGCATCTCAGATGGTGTTTTCATTTCTAGTATAATAGGATGAGGAAGGAAAAATGATGTTGAATTATTACATTATCATAAAAAATACACTAAATTTAAGTTAATGTAGTTACAATTACATTTTTATTAATTTATGTGAGGAATGAAAAAGAAATAATGGATCTTTAAAGAAAATGAATGAAAGGAAAAGAGGAATTTACCTCTTGAATATAACATCCATGAGAACCTTTGTAGAGAAGAGGTTTTTGTATTTTGATGTGGTGAAGAGATATTGGATTTGGTATAATGTCTTAGGTACTGATTTTATTAGAATTTATATTTCAAAAATTCTTTATTGGTTGGAGGAGAAGATGTAAAGAGGGGTTGTATTTATAGTGGTGGAGAATAAGGGTTTACCATTTTTTAGTCATTAGATTAATAGTTTTCAACAGAACATGAATAGTTTTGATTCTTGGGAACCAAAATAGTAAATATTTCATATGAATTCAAACTAATGGCCATTTAAATCATCTATGACTCAACCATGATAAAAAAATTCATTCATTTACCATTTATCAAAATTCATAATATTTTTCTATTCACAAAAAATTCATGTATTATAGAAAAATCCAAATACATCACCCCACTAATTTATCAATGTGTGTAATTCAAAAACAAAATCCATTTTATGAAAAAATTATAAATAAGGGATATTTAATTTATAATTAAAATCGTTGTTTACTTGAGAAATATAAAATTATAAAATTAAATCTACTTTTCTAACACATTGAAAAATTAACTAAGGTCTCTTAAAATTATATGATAATCATAAGTAATCTAATACTTATTTATGATTATATTTTATGAAAATAAATTTTCTTTTATATTATTAAATTAATCATAAAATTGTAATTAAATATACATTATATAAAAAATACCAACACTTAATTAATATTTTCTCAAATATTCACATAATTATACTATGCTATATTTGTTTCATAATATCACATATAAGATGGATAAATTTTATTTCTAAATTCATCAGTGATGTTACTATTAAATTGGTCAGTTTACAATTAATAAGGGTCACATTACTATTCCAAACGACAAGTTTCCATTTCATCAGTATACGCCCCTTAACATCTAGGGATACATTTCATTTTAATAATATTTTATTTATAAGGTTTTTATTATGTTCTATATGTAATATTATGTGATCGTACTATGAGACATAATTATAAAAAGTTATTTACATTGATTAAACATTGGGTCATCACAATGTCTATGTAATATATATAATATATATTCATTAAATATATACTTATGATCATTAATTTCAAAATTTAATAATAAAAAGAATGACCGCACATCATTGAGGTGGTAATAAACACACACATGAGTGAAGTTATCATCTTCCTGCATATTGTAAATTAATATGGTAGAAGTGACATTATAATTTCATAAGTATAATTATTTCAGAAATGTCATGTCAATATGTTAAATAATTGTTTATAATTAGCTCTAAAATTTGGTAACGAAAATCAAATTACATCAGTTCACAATGTTGTATTCATACATACACACAATTGATAGTTTTTTTCTTATTTAATAGAAGATGATATAAGTAGAGGTAATTAAATAAAATAGAAAAATTATTTTATATACCTTTGATGTTGTAGTTTTATTTATTAATACTTGACTAAAAGTGGTTTGGAATTGAGTAAAATGATAGACATAGTGAAGATAATTACATTCATTAAAAAAACCATAATTTTTTCTCTTATAAAGTACATTGAGGTTGGTATATTTGGTATAAAAACATATTTAGAACATGTATAAGGTTTTATGGGATACATTTATTTATGGTTTTGTTTTTCCTAATGGATTACGAGGAGTGAAAAGTTGAGGGTGAAGGTCTCTCTTTATAATTAGGGAGGACATGAATTTTTGTGTTTTTAAGGATGGGGTTGATGCCTCATTTTATTATTAAATAAAATAAAATCCCACTTTAAACTAGGTTGAGAGAGTCTCATTACATATCCCGAAGGTCTTGTGGGAAAATAACGATATTATATGGCCCGTAGGACCATTTTTTTGGAAAATTACCCATTCTGTGAATAGTATTGCTACAGTACCACTGGCTGCAATATCAAACAGTAACACAATTTCTATAGTGTCTGGCCACTGCTAATGTGCCCACCATTGATAAATTTAAACCACTTCTATTGTACTGCTACATTACTGCTACAGTACCAACCATAGTGGATTTCGAAGCCCCCATTTTTCATGTTGGATTATGGGGAGATAACCACTTAGCCAAAACCCAACTACAATAATATTTCTAAATACCCAAAAATATTCAATAATTTGAAGTCACAATCACCCAAATGAATATCAAAATTTGTAAGTACAATATTTCATGGAATAAATTTGCAATCCACCCATCCATTCTAAAAAATATAACATGCAAAAAACTTTTTTTCTTAATCATTTATGTTTACATATATTTTAAATTTTTGTTTTTTCTATGGGAAAGTGACTATTTACCAAGGTAATTTATAATTTAGGAATTAAAATAAAATGAGACATATTATATAATTTTTATCCACTATTTCAAAATATGAATTCATATTTAAAAATCAATACCATTTTACTATGTAATGTTAATTTTAACACAAGAGCATGTAACCTGAAAAACCCAGTTTTAGCTGTTAAAATGGTTGTAATGTTTTCCCTATTTAAGGGTCAATATAATTCATATAAAATGGAATTTGGTACATTAATGGTATTTTTATCATATTTTTAAAATTATACAAAATAAATTGGTTTTGGATTTGATTTATGAGTAAATTTAAATAATTTGATACATTCATATTTATTGTAAAATTACATTTATGTAACTTTTGACACTATTCAATTAATTTAACTTTAAAAACATATAATCAAAGGTGGAATTTGAAAATATAATTCTGACACCTATATAAAATGTTGCGTTTATAATAAAAATAATTTAAGATAATAATTCATTAAATTTATATTACATTTTTTTGTATTTTTATTAACGTTTTTTTCTATTAATAAAATAATTTCTATGTTGGCACTATGTTTGAAAATAAAATAAATATATGTTAAATAAAAAATAAAAGAAAATTAACAACATGAAATAATTTTTATTATAATATAATGACCATAATTATTCATTCACATCTTGATTTTCACCCATATAATGAAATAAATGAATTTTAAATTAAAAACGGTTTCATTTTGACTTTTTCCATATATAAATTATTATATTGGTCACATTCTGGGAATGTTTCCCACAATAACATAAAATAATTCTAATGTAATAAAGGACTAAATTTTGAAAAAAATAATATAATTTATATACAAATTTTGGGTCATTTTCATGATTATCATTCTTTTTTAACACTATGGTAAACCACTTTTATCCATAACAGTAGAAATTAGTTTATAATGCTTTTAGTATTAATTATGACCAAATATTTTGTTGAAATTATAATTTAATATTAAATATTCTTATATAAAATATGTAATCCACATTACTAAATATAAATATTGAAAGTGAAAGAATTTATCTTTTATTAAACTCATAGATACATTTAAAAAGGGTTTTCAGAGAATTTTATTTATTAAATTAAAAAGTGTTTACATAAAAATTCAACATGAAAATGATTACAGTAAAAGAAACTATATTAATAATAATATAATGTAAATAATTTGACATTTAAAACCATTTTAAACTACAAAATAAAATTTAAATACTCAAAATGTAAAAACAATTTCATTAAAATCTCTGCGTGTGACATTTTAACCCATTGAAATAAAAAATGTCCTAAAAATTTAAACTTTGTTTCGATAATCAAGGTTTTTCCATAAAATAGATCCAATTTTAAAATCCTATAGTGTATAAAGGGTTTATAAAATACCATTTTAAATTGATATAGAGAATAATTTTGAAGTTCATATGGAATAACACATAACTATTTTTTAAATAGGATGATATTAAGAGGATGTGAACTTATAGAAATAAAAGAAATGTAATTTGTATATATCATTGATCAAAAAAATATAGGTGATCATTTCAATGTTAACCCCCAAAAACATTAAAAAAATGAAGTGAGAAAAATACCATTAATTAATTATAAATAATGGTAATAATGCCAACTTCTTATTTTATATCAATTTCCTAAAAGCTATGGAATTTACGTGAGAAAATATAATTTCTTGAATTCATTCAATTTTAAAAGAAAATCACATCCATTTTTTTTATTTGATCAATTTACACTTCATCTCTTACACTAATATATATAAGAGCATTTTTTATGCCTAAGGAACTAACATTAACTTCTACCATATTATAATAACCAAAATATAATTATTAGAAATTCATTATATCTCTAGATATCATAAAAAACAAAATGGATTAACAAAGTCTTGCAATATATATAAATCATTAAAAGATGTAATAACACACTAACCTCCAAAATCAAGATAAAATGTTCAATAAAGACCTTTTCATAAAATGATAACCTTAAGACCCTTAAATAATTAAAAAAATAGATAAATAAGTCACTAAATTTCAAAAATCAAATTTACATTATCCCACCAAATATATAAATGTAGATGTTAATGGTGACAAACAATATATGTAAATACCATGACCACATATTCTCCTAAAACATGGTAATAATTATATTTACCCCCAGACAGTAATTATGACACTCATTCTTCTTTATTACTTAAATAAACTAAATATTATTGAATATACAACAAAATAACATAAAACAGAAAACTCCCTCAATTTGATCATAATAATGTTTTACATAAAGTCATTGATCAATGTCAAAGTCATCAATACTAACCCATTGACCATATTCATAATCTCTTTATTGTAAATAAACCCCATTATCAATGAATTAAGAATATATTACATGTTTTATTTCCCATAATCATGTGTTTGTCAATAAAATATCACTATTCCATTAAATATATTTTCCTAGTCATCAGTACCATTCAATATATTCATAAAAATACTCAATTAGTTTTTTTATAGAAAACTCATTATATATTTTAAGATTCATATAACATAATTTTACATTTTAATAAATAAAAATATAAATAATTTCAATTAATTCTTAAAATAGAAACTAGGATTAATCAACGTACTATATAATACCTCTTTCATTTCAAATTTCAATTGTAGTCACTGTGTCATCAATTGAAAAAACGTTACTCATTAATCCTTGTTGGTAATATTCTTGACATATCCTCCAATAACATAAAATCATATAATTGCCATACATTACAAATTTAAATCATTCAACCACTGATGCTACACTTGTGGAAAAATTATTCATTTCCATTTCATTAACTAAAAATGTAATATTTCATAAATAGTTACATAATCTATAACCTTTTCCCTACAAATAAAATAAACATTCATTTCATTGATACATTACCTTGAGTGATTGTCTCAAAATTAATGAACTATGGGAAACAAAATACTATTTCATCCAAGATCTGTATGAACAGAGTTATCTGTGAACAATGTCATTCTCTTTATTGATGAGGCTCAGAGTTGGTTAAGGTGAATTTATTTAATCAAATATTATGATGAATTTTTAGGAAAAATCAGAAAAATCTTTTACTCTATTTATCATCCCATTTGGTGAATCATCAACACATTTTCTTTCACATTCAATTTTATACCAGTTTCACCTTATTCCTACCATTAACTGAATTCAAAAATCATAGTTTGAGAAATAATATTCGTTGTAGAAAAAAATAATCATGAAAAAATATAAAAAAGTTGCCTTAATAAAAGAACTCACTATTCATTATATTAATCCTCGTGTTTATCCTAGGTCAATTATGGTCATAATATATTAAAATCATTAATTATTGTAATTAAATAGTTTTTGAATTTCAAAAACATGTCCCTATATTGTGTCAAACCATATGGGCGTCATGGAACATATTTATACAGTAGATGCTGATTAACTCCAAATGCATAGAAAATTTTTCTATTTTATTATCCCTAAGTTAATATATTGTAGAGACACATCCACATCTTGTTCATAGAAATGTATCCCATTTTTTGAAAACCACTCACTCTATCCATCCCCAAAATTCCATGAAATTTTATAATACTTAGACTTATCCTTAGATATATCCTTAGGGATATCACACATGTTTTGTTATCCATGTTTTACAAGGATATCTAAACCATTATATGATACTAACTGCTAATACCAAAACATATCATATAAAGTTTTCACATATCAATATATAGTTATTAATGACATAACATAATGATCAACCTCAGAATGGTAGAGGTATAGTTCATTTCTAAGAATGAATACATATGAAAGGTGTTTGTAAGTGAACTATATCATTTACTACTAGGTTATTCATATATATAACCCTCATTGCACATGTCATGCATAAAAAATTTATTCATAAAATGGGGAATGAAAATATTAGAAACACTGATCATAGATTATCATTAAGGGTACACAGGGGGAAATATTAACACAATGTGAGAATAAGGGTATCCGAACTTGAGAATAACATTTGGAAACCATACCATCCATATCATTGAACATAAAATTGATTCCTTTCATAAATTATGGATGTTCATAAATCATGAATCCTAATTTCGTCAAAGAACATAATCTATGGATGCATTATGTTGTAATGAAACAAGAAATTGAGGTATAAAAATAATCATTGAAAATCATTTCCTTAGTAGTCAAGGATTCACTTCCTAGACTATCATACTACATTGGGTTTACTACACAAAAGGTCATAGTAGTCATGGTGTACTACCAAGACTATCATGGTGGATTTGTTTGGCTACCTAGACCATCATAGTAATCATGGATAAATTCAATGAATATCATTGTTTCTATAGTACATTGCTGTACAGGGTTCACTGAAAATTTTAACCCTATTTATCTCAATACATATCAATATTTACCCAATTAATTTTCTAGACATATAAGTCCAAACCATCTCATAATGAAAATCATATTTACATATTCCACAATATCAGAAAATATTCATCATAACCAAAACCATAAAATGGAAATTGATTCATAAACATTTCACTGTATCCTATTCCTTGTAAGATAAAAATGTTTTAAAAATATTTCCTCATTTGATCATATCATCAACCTTGGAAAAAATAAATATTTTTTTAAAAAATATAGGAATCTAAAATATAATCCATATAGAGAACGAATAATGATATTATTGTATTATTGAATCCCCAGCCACGAATTAATAACAACAAATGAAATCATGTTAGAATGAAGTTAAATATAGATGAAAATACCACCGAACTTCTCATTATGAAAATAAAAATTACACTCTCAAAACATATATTTCAAATGAAAAAATTGAACAAATATTATTGAAATATATTTCATTGAAAAAAAAATGTTAAAATTTAATATAATCTTTAATTAATTGAGAGGCCAGGTCAGTGGAAATATCATTCCTGACATAATTTTTTTTAAAAAATATTATTTTAATATTTTTGGTTAAAATTAATATAATCCGTGTCAAGAAAAATAAATTAACATTACTTATAATTTCTTTTTCAGAAGAATCAAACATCTATAAAAAATTAATTCAAAACAACTATTTAAAAATTATAAAAAAATTATTAAGAAGATTTTTATATATAATGGGATTTTAAGATACATAATTTATACCAAAGGGAGAAATAAATTATTTTTCATTAAGACCATATTTTTTTCTATTGAGTACAAAAAGAGAGAAGAATTAAAGGTAAAAATTATTATCCATAAAAAACACAATTTTATGAAAATAAACGTGGTTTTTGAAATATAGATCATAATATTTCCCCATCTGAATCAAAATCATAAAAAATAAAAATAAGGAATGATATTGTAACACAAAACCATCACCATAGTGGAAATGTTTTAATAATAATACCATGGAATGAAATAACAATATAAGGATTTTAAATTCCCATATTTGTGATATAAATATACATAAAAAGAGTTATGTCTATAATAGACACCACATAAATGAAACAATTATTGAATATATCATGGGTACCATTAAAATAAATGTTGGTGGAAAATCCAATTACCATTATGGTAATCATTTTTACCATAAGCCCCATTGATTATTAACTTTAAATGAAACAATAAATATAATGAGAAAAAATAAAATTTTTAAATAACAATTGGAACAAGATATATATATGTCTCAAACAATGATATTGGTTTCTAATATAACTTTTATTCTAGTGAAAACAATTTGGGATGAAAATTCCTTATGGTGGTGGTGTTTTGAATCATAATCCCCATTAAAAAATAAATTCAAATGAACATTAAATATCCTGAAAAATAATGATACCTGTGATATAATATTTCAAATGTTAATTATACATAGAAAAAAAAAGCAGCGATTTTGAAATATGTCTTCCAAAAATAAGACACAGATTATAAAACCATTTCCATATATCTTGAATCAATTCAAATATATTTAATCATCCATTCTAAAAGATATTATTTTTTATAAATTATTTCCAAAAACACAAAAAAATCCACAAATGATTTACTCAAATCCTTTAATAACCCATTTATTAATACTGCTTTGTGAAAATAACTATTTTGTGAAATAAACTACTTTGTTTCTCATGTATATTATAGTTTTATAGTTTTGGTACCTACACATTGATCATGGATAAATAATTTTAATAATATTATTCATTATATAAATATCACACATTTAAATTATATACATATTTATATTCATTATTTATAATTAGAGATAAAAAATAGATCACAAAATTCACGGGGACGGTTGGCAATATTTATGCGTGAACACAATTTCTATTTTCTTGATAGATGGAACAGAAGAATGGTAAATAATAAAATTACATTCCAAAAATCATTTTTAGGTCATATATATATATATATCATATAAATTCAATATATCTATCCTTATTACTATTCTCGTCAAAAAGAAACCAAAAACAAATCAGATCACTTCATGGTAGTCCACACATATGCACAAGCGACATAATAATTTTCTAAAATCCATTAAGGTAACAAGTTAGATGTCATATTATAAATTTTGGAATACTATAATGTAATATATATCATGGTAATGTTTTAAATCCTACAGTATACCATTCAAGGGGAGGTGTTGATAGAAAAACAAATTAGATAGGTTCATGATGCAGTAGTTCGGAATACAGACGAATAAAGTTTTTATTCCCCATTTGATGGATGGACAGATTGATATATATTATTCCCAAAAATTAGTAACATATAATAAAATGTTATATATTGGAGTTTCTCTATTGTAATTATTGATATATGAATGAAGTTGTTATGTGAAATAGTAAAATGTAAGGAATTAGTGTAGATAATTACCTTCACATAGAACAACCTAATCTAAAATATTTTTAAGGATTTAAGGGTTTTTCATTGGGTAATCTAGAAGATATAAAAAATGGAAAAGGATTTTAGGAATATATTTTGTTTTGTTTACCCAGAGAAAAATGTCTTATGATGTTTGAATAAATGATGGGAGGAGATGAAATTTAATAATTATGTAGGAGGGGGATTTTATTAAATAACTAAAACTATTAAATAATGGTGATTCCCACTCCAAAAAAAGCCTCAAAAAAAATTAAATAATTTATTTTATTGATAATTCTATTGATCCACACATCCAATACAAAAAAAATATTTTAAAAACATGTTTTTCCTTAACAGGTAAGTATACATACCATTTTAGTTTTATTCTATAGTAAACTTCTTTTTTACCAATGTAATATATCATATAAGAATAAAAAATCCATTATTGTTAGATAATTAATGATCATTTTTATAAATATGAAATATAATTTTAAAAAAAATTATAGGTGTTCGTAAAATTTATTTTAACACAACTACATGTAAAGTGAAAAATAATGTTTTCCCCTTTAACATCTAAACAATGTGTATACAATTTAGGGATCAATATAACTATTATAAAAGGAACTTTTTCCATGAATGAACTATGGTTGATATTTTTAAATATATATATTGTAAATTCTCCTTGTAAATTAATTTTTTTGGGAATATATAACACTTTCCAAAAATATTATCCATTATAAACTAATAACATTGTCAATTATGAAACTACTTATTAATGTAGACTTTTTAATATAGTAGAAAAAAGTGGAATTCTAGTATATTATTTTAAAACCTATAAACATTTATTATAAAAAATTATTCTAATTAAATAATTTGTTAAATATATTTCTCTTATATCAATTTAGTAACATTTTTAAACATTTTATTAACAAAATAATTACTGTGTCCGTATTGCAGAAGCATTTAATGAAATAAAATAATTACTAAAAATGAAAAATAAAATTCCCTAATGAAATTAATTTCAATTTTATCAATATTATGATCATTATTCATTCACATGTTTTTTTTTCTAAATGTGGAGTAGTAAATATTGTATAAATGCAAGATGTTGACATTTTGTTGGTTATTTTATTGAAATAATTATATTGGTCACATTCATGGAAATGTGGTCCAAAACAAAAATAGATAATATGTTAATAAGGGTCTATAGATGATCATGATGTAAGTTATAGACAAGTATTTTGGTCTTTATATCCCCTATTCTTTTACTTTAACCCCTTGGTAAACCCGCTTAACCAAAACTATGCTAATTAATTATTAGTGAGTTTAAAATTCATTATGAAAAAAATATCAATATGAAATAATTATTTAAAATTATTTATGATGATTAAATATATAGAATCCATTTTAAAAAATTTAATTCATTGGTGTTGTATAATTTAGTTTAAAATTAAACTCATAAAGACATATAAAAAATGATCTCCAAAGTGGAATTTTTCATAAATATAACGAGATTTTATATTAAAATTCATGGTGAAATTTAATACAATTACTTAAATAGGAATAATAATAATAATATAATTCATTAAAATTTTCATTGAAATCAATTTTAAAATTCAATTAAAAATTTTAAATATTTTAAAAGATAAGGCACTTTGTAATAAATTTTTTTTCACTATTCATCTAAAAAAGAAATGAAGTAATATTAAGTTTAAGATATTTTTTATAATATTATTCAAAAAATGAAGATAATATTATCAAATAATTTTTCCAAAATTGTCGATAATAATTTTTATATCAGTTTAGAAAATGTAAAAGAATAATTTTTTGAGAAACTGTGTATTTTCAAAAAAAATATAAATAATTTCATATAAATTTAGTTCATTTTTATCAATATATTTAATTTAAATAAATTAAATATTCATAATATTCAAAATTTATCTATTTCTTTTCATATGTCCAAATTTAATGAGTAGGTTTAAAAGATTACATCAAATAATTATATTTTAATTATATATATAACATTTTTTCCCAGGTGCCACTATAATAGTTTCCCCAATCCCGATCACCACATGACCTATGGCATGCCTCCTTGTACACCGGATGCTACATGCATGTCTAATGATCCATGTGGGGATATTGTAACCTTATTAACATAGTGAAAGAACAAAAAAAGTAAGATAAATAAATACCAAGTAATAATGATCAACAATCGTGCATCATACAAATAAGTCCCCATACAAGTAAATTACAACACCTATAAAAATAAAGATGACATTTCATTATTGTATCATGTGTCCCAATAATAAATAAAATAATAAATACAAAAAGAAAATTACCAAAATATGTACCGACATCTTCCGAGTTCCCTCATCCATGATTCATACCAAATTAAATATTAGTTCTCTAAGATAGACCCCTTACAATTATACTAACATAAAACCGTGATGTAATCGTGGCTCCCCAATGGCATCAAGAACATGATTTATTTTCAACTCAGTTAGACAACAGTAATGGTGTCTACACCAATATCGAGAAAGTAACTGTGTATGAAAAAGTATAAATGTGAAATGGAAAAGCTGGAAAACAATTCACAGTTCATTTTAAAATGTTTCCAATTTACCTCAAGGGCTCCCAAGTTCTATAGAACTACCATGATGTGTCAATCTTTTAATATCACAAGGGAATTCATTATACATTATAATTCATTATACCTTGGAACATCATTCTAGTGACACAAACTATGGTTTTGACAATAAGGAGAAACACCTATTATTAATAGGGACCACTATTACCAACATCATTTCCACAGTGTGTAACAACATGAACAACACAATTACGGTATGCTGGATCCACATGAACAACCCTCAATTACAATTTTTTGTCAATTACCGATAACAATACCTTGGTGTGGAACTCTTTGAATAACTCCCATATCAATTTCATTAACATATACTTTTCATGAATTATCATAAAAAAACATTTTCCCACATTAATTTATCAAATGGAGAACCAATTACATTTATCACAATTCCCATCAGTTTTTACCTTTATTACAATTAACCCCAAACCATATGTTTCCCATTTTACAATTTGGTCTCAATCACAACCCATAGTCATATTCTTATCCATTTTATAACGTTAAAATTCCCCTTAATAAGACACAACTCATTAAACTTTTCAACTTAAGAAAAACACAATTTAATTTGAACTTATCATGATATTGGGAATTAAAATTGGTTTAAATTCTTAATCCCAAAAAATAATCATTTAAAACCCCACTACCCATCATTAAGGGAGTGGTTCCCCACATCAATGACCATATCCCAAGGTCACTCATCAATAAAAAATCACATGTGGTCTCTGAAGCATTCAATACACCATTTAGACACCTAATTTATCATCTCAAACATATTAATTAAATTCAAATAATAACATCAAAAGTAAAAAACTACATACACATAGGTAGGAAACAAAACTATGTAATATAACTTATTGACCACCTACCTGAAATTTTTTGATAATATTTTGTTAATCCTTATTACTTGATTTAAACTCAATGCAATATTCAATATCTCAACTTTTAATCTAAAATAAAAAATGGTTTTGATGATTTGTAATGATAATTAATGAAACACTATGATTCTTCTAGAAAAATTACGTGAGAATAGTGATTGAATCACCATGAAATTCAATTTGGAATAAATGTTGCATTATATGACCAAAACACTTTGGAAAATGATCCCTGGAAGAGAATATATGTATATATTTTTCACTCATGCTGATTAAGGTGAAAATTGGATGAAAATTCGGTATGGTTTGTTAAATCCAGAAGAGTAAAATAGTAAATTCCCACACATAAATTTTCCACATGGTTGGGCCACATAGTTTGACGAACCATGCAATATCTTCTAAAATCATATATCCTAGAAGGGACCATATACATTAGGTTTTTTTGGTCTACACACAAGGAATGAAATGCCTGTAGGGTTTTTGTTCTATACACTATACATGGGAGGCGGAACACGTAGTTTCCTAGTATAGGGTGTATGGTTATTACTAATTATTCACAAATCATTCCCCAAAAACAAAATTTCCTCCTTTTTATTTTATATGGAATGAACCCCTATTCACCCGGGAAACATGTTATACTCGTGGTGATCATTTCATTGAGGATTTTAAATTAAGTTATCTAAAATTTTAAACAATAATTTTACTCATTACAATGTTTGGATCATAAAACATTCCATAATAATAACAAATCATCCTCATAGAGAACTTCCCAAAATTGGTAACCCATCAGGGTAATAAGATTATCCCATTGGCCCTACAAATCGTCCTCCCTCTCCCATGCTATCTCCGAAATATTATCATGCTTCCCCAAAAATTAGACCAATAACATTTTGTTACCCTATAAAACTTTCTCAAATCCATCCACAATACAAACTATATTCTTCCCAATTGATGCATCTGCCTCAAGAACGAAATAATTGACCTAAATCCCATGAGAAGGAAAGGGATGATACTATTTATATTGCGACACATGACAAACAACATGGATACAATAATTCCATAGTAGATGAGAAAATTTATAAGAAAGAAGTCTAATCCAAAACTCAATATCAAGAAACCCCATATACATGGTCACAAACATTCCACGTTTTTGAATCTTATTTTTTCAAAATCATAGTGAAAAATTAAGGAATAGATGATCAGCCACTGTAAACCCAAGTTGTTGAGGAAATTTTTCAAAGAATAACATATGTCTACGATTGTCTCTATCCATACACATCCAATTCATATGAACCTACAATGAAATCTCCTTCATATTATTTAGTCCCAAAAATTATGATTCCCCATGTATCATATAAAATATAAGATCCTTATAAGGAATACAATAATTCTCATCATATGGATCCATTTGAATACTCAGCTGATAACTTGTTATGTCACACCCTGTCCCTTGGGGGCCCATGTCGTGAATACCCCATGCCTACCATCCATAGGCTAGGGTATGGAAAATAGCACCAAAAAGAATATCCCAAAAAGGTAAGGCATTAACTTTTATCCTACACACACACACAACCCAAACTACAAAAATTAATTCTGAGACTGCGATACCAAAAACATGTTTGTCACAAGGGGAAGAAACCACACAAGTAAAGGTGTAACTGAAAGAAAAAATGGGCCATTATAAAAACCTAAATAAAATTGAAAGTAAAATAAAATGATGTACAAGCTTCAGAGTTCATCCCCCAATGATCCTACCTAAACGATATGTACAACTAATTGTCAGCTGTAGCTAAATGCCCTGCATCTATAGATCCACCTTAGAGAACAACCTAGCCTTGGATCCCCATGATCCCAGTAAAATATTTCCACTGCATTCACAATACACAACAGGTTGGGGAGAATACCAAGTAGGGGCGAGTATAACAATAGTCATTAAGGCCCCTGAGATCAGCTTGAGTCTCACAGAAATCCACAAAGGAAATCCCAAAGGAATTAACAAAGATTAGAGTTACTAGAGTAAGCTCGACAAAGGTATAACAAAATGTTCTGATAGAAAAAAGAATTATTGAAAAAACTAAACATCTATTACTACAATGAAACTCTTCCTCAAAAAGTCCTCTAGGCTATCTAGGTCCCCTAGACCTATTCAGTGGTTGAGTCACGAAGTCTCGCTGACAGCTGAGTCACGAAGCCTCTCTGGGTAGCTAAGTCACAGAGTCTCGCTGGTAGCTAAGCTATGGAGCTCACTGGGTAGCTGATTGAAGAAGTCTCACTAATAGCTTAGTCACGGAGTCTCGTTGAGTAGCTTAATTAGGAAATCTTGCTAATAGTAATGTCAGGGAGTCTCATTCGGTTGTTGAGTCACACTGTCTCGCTAATAGCTAAGTCATGGAGTCTCTCTAGATAAATGATTCAGGAAGCCTCACTGGGTCAACATCCAAGAAATCATACATAGAGGATTTCTTAAGTACCAAATTGTGTTGTGGGTCCCAATTCCATAGACGGTGCATTAATCAGACGTAGTATCTGGGAGATATCTCCCTTTCTATAAACATGAGTCTGTTATATTTAGGCCTGGTCCAACATGTTCAGACAGTCCCCACCAACCCAAACAGGGGTCCCGCGTGACCCGATTCTATCCATCTGGCCCATTGTCCTAGACCATTTGTCCTTACATGACCCGACCGAGGTTGAATGTGGGTCCTCTTTTCTTGGTCACAAAATGACCCAAAATATATCCAGCTTAGCCCGACTAGCGGTCAGTGCCTATTACAAGCCCAGGGTGTCGTATTGCCTAAATTTATCCTATCAGACTGATTGGATAAGGCAGAATGTCTTGAATGATTAGTTTGGGAACTCGGGTAGGCCGGTCTGGCCTAGTGGGAGGGTAGGTTCAGCCTAGCCCAAGTGGCAGGCCGTTCGGCACAGACCAGCTCAGATAGTCTGATTTATCCTAGACCGGGTCACCCAATCCAATTGGGTATTAAACAGTTAGTCAGTTAGATTCCCCCATTGTCATCACATGACCCTCAATGAGTTGGCTGCTCCTACTACGCGGTGCTAGACTGGCGCCGTGTCCAGCCATTCGCCGAGGCCAACATGCCACAACCTTATTTGTTTTTTTGGGAACCAAGCATTCTGACTCTACCAGCTTGTTCGGCAAAATCTGGCTGCTCATCCATCATGAGACAACGGATCCGGCATCAACTACCAACTGCAACCTCCATTCCAGAGGTGTTGTGTCCGGGACACCTTCTATGGCCCACCGGGTCCACTCTGGTGGTCTAATCACATATCTGTCTACTCCTTCGGGCCTCTCAAGTCATCTCCATCACTTCCACAACCTCATATTTTCCTAGCCACAATTTCAAGGAAGTGTACACAAAGACCACATAGGCGGAGGGGATCAGTCCTTCTTCGTGTCGGCCTGCACCCTCCACATTAGACTTCTAAAATAGGGGTAGGTTTGGGGATGATGTTCTGCCCACAATAATATAATCCCGAATAGAAATCCCATGAAACACCACCCTCATGCAAGAACAAACTATCTAAATAACAACCTATTCATGGGTAGATAATTTTTTATCATTTAGAATTATGAATGGGGAACATGTAAAACAAATAAACCCCTACTTTGATCAAAGTTCTTCATTGGAGTGCTCTGCCGTTGAGGATTCATGTTGAGTTGGTGTACATAACCTCCCAACCCCATTCATCAAAGAGAATTGGGGTTGCTAGCGACCATCCAGAGTGCATTGTTTAACTTCGGATGGATTACATGTTGTAGGATTGTCAAAAAATCCCCAGGGTCTAATCCTCAACTCTACAATGTGTTAGCTTAATTAAAAAGAAACACGTCATTATGTTGTTTCACTTATGAAATATCGTATCTATTTCACTACAGATAAACAAGCCATTAAAGGGCTTCTTTAAATTCACCACTTCACTGCACCACATCATCGTCGTCCTATTCTCAACAATTCGGGAAAGAATATATTTTTATGTAATTTTATTATGTTTCCAAAAATTCTGAAAAAAATAACTTTTTCATCTAACCCTTTCCGGTCGAAGTTAATTCATTTCTAGGTGAATCCTGGAATTCTGAGTTCAATAGTGTCCTTATATTTTTGATCTGAGCACCAGTTAAAATGGTCAAAAAACACACTCACGCGTTTACTTATGCAAACGAAAAAAAGTTAAAAATTCAATCCAAGGCTCATTGAGACTCAAAATCATGTGTCGTCAAAGCACGTGGTTTTGAAAAAAATCCATATAATTTTTCAAAAATTTTACAGAAATTATTGATCATTACATTCTCCCCGCCTAAGGTATTTACCTTTCAAAAATCCAAAACAAAGGCTATCAATCAAATGGGGGTACTGAACATGTATCTGAGCCTCCCTCTACCATATGCTCTCTAGGAGATTCCCATGATGCCATAGAATGAGCACCCAAGAAATCAACCATGAATGAAGGACCCCTCCTTTCGATCCTCTATCTTCTTTAGGAACTCCTCAAACTTCAATACCACATCTACATCCCACTCACCCCATTTGATGACGTGCGATGGATAATGTACGTAACTCTTCATCTGCAACATTTGAAAAAAATCATGCACCTGGTGTGTCATTTTCTGAAGAGATAGATGATATGCCACCTCACCAACTCTGCTGAGAATTTTAAAAGGTCTGATGAACCTTGATGATAGCTTGCTTCCCCAAAAAACTATTTTCAATCCCAATCGGGGTGAGACCCGATGGAAAACATGGTCTCCCTATGCAAACTCCATGCATTTCATCCTACAATCAGCATACAATTTCTGTATACATAGTGATGTTCATATCCACTCCAGGATGATCTCCACCTTCTTAATGGTAAACTGTACCATCTCTAGACCCATGAGTGTTGACTCCCCTAGGACATTCAATAATAGAGGTGATATGTATGGACACCACTGAAAGGCCTAAAATAGTTCCATGTAATTGGTAGAGTCATATCTATTTTTGTTTGAAAATCCACTAGTGGTACGTGGTCCTCCCAACTACAACCAAAATCAAAGAAAAAAGCACGAAGCATTCCTCCCGGGTTTGTAGGGCCTGATCCGTCTAACCATCTTTCTTAGGGTGAAATGTTATGCTCAATTGCTGCTGAGTCCAAAATTCCTCCTAATATCCCTTCCACAACCGAGATGTAAAGCGTGCATCATGGTCTGAGACGATCATCGAAATAACCCTGTGAAGCTACACTATCTCATGGATGTAAAGGCATCCCTTGACCTATACAGATCCCTACTCCTAGATAGTTAGGATGTGAGCCAAATTGGTGAATCAGTCAACGATCACCCAAATAGAATTGTTGCGCCTGGACGAGCATAGAAACCCCATCAAATGTCCATAGAGATACCATCCCACTTCCATCATGGTATCTCAAGTGGTTGGGATAAGCCTAATGGAACTGGATTCCCA
Organism: Viscum album; assembly: GCA_963277665.1. Taxonomy (NCBI): domain Eukaryota; kingdom Viridiplantae; phylum Streptophyta; class Magnoliopsida; order Santalales; family Viscaceae; genus Viscum; species Viscum album. The sequence continues at coordinate 1,534,126,327 of OY728121.1, read as the reverse complement.
ACCTTCACTTTCTAAAAAGTGAGGCATCATGAAATGAAATCTCCCATCAATTTTTTCATCTCTTGCCACCAGTACTAATGTCAATGGTCCTAGTACAACTTCTCCACAGCGGGATATACATCCAGTGGTTATTTATGGAACTCCCTAAAAAACTCCTCCAAAAATTTCACTCGTACTATGGTGCATCCTCTGAATAGGAAGATATAGTCCCCACCAATTGAAAATCCCTCAAGATATTATCTTGAATATAACTGGGCACATTGGGCCTCACAGTCAATATCCACAAGTTGTGACTCCCTTACACGTTGTAAGAGTGGGGGAGTGAATGTCATTAGTTAAAGGTATGTTTCTCTAACATCATCCACATAAGATATCTACCTCACGACTGCCTAATCTATCACCTCTAACAGAAACAATAAATCAGACCTCCTATTGAGCGTGTTTTCCCTCATGTTCCCCTTCCCAAGAGTGTAGAATTTCTCAAATTCATAGTCCTAGAGGAACCCTAACCATCACCATTGTCTCATGTTTAGGTCGTTATGTGAGAAGATATACCAGAGACTCTTGTGGTTAGAGTAGATGGTAGATCACTCACCCATCTAGTTGTTTCACCACATTCTCAAGGAAAATAATATTGCTGCTAACTCCAGGTCACAAGTCACATAGTTCTGATCATGATGCCTCAACTGCAGTGAGCCATAGGTGATCACCACTCACCCCTATATCAGGACACAACCATGTTTGGTCCCTCATGAGTCACATGAGAATACATACCCAATACCCACTTCTGGTAGTCTTAGGATGGTGGCACTCATCAGTCTCCACCTCATCTCCTAGAAACTCTACATGAACTTCTCTATCCATAAAAAGAGTTTTCCATTTTTTTTATATATGAAAAGGGTGATACTAATTTGGAAATGTTGTCAATAACCACTGATAGGATCCATCCAACCCCATGAAACTATGCACCTCTGTCATGCTCCTTAGTGGCTCCCAATAAAGCATTGCCTTTATCTTTTCTGGATCAACTACCACACTAGCCTCTGAGATGACCTACCCTAGAAAGTGAACCTCCATAATCTATAACTTCTTCTTTGAGTGATTATCCTATATCTAGTTCTCTCAAAGTGTATCCAGGACTCTCTGAAATTGTGTAGTGTGCTCCTCCTCCGACATCGAGTACCCCAAAATTTCATAAATTATGACCACCCAAAAGCTATCAAGGTAAGGCTAGATGATCCTATTCATGAGTCCCATGAACACTATGAGGGTATTGTTCATACTGAAGGGAATAACCAAAAAACTTTAGTGGCCACATTGACACCTGAATTTTATCTTCGGCACGTAATCATCTTGTTCCCAAAGATGCTGATATCTTATGATGAGGTCTATCTTTGAGAACCACCTCGCTCCCATCAGCTGGTCGATGAGGTCATCCATCCTCGGAAATGGATACTTGTTCTTCATGTTCAACTGGTTCAGGAGCCAAAAGTCTATGCATATCCTCATACACCTGTCTATATTTATGGAAAACAACACTAAGGATTCCCATGGTGAAAATTTGGGTCTCATGAAGACCTTCTCCAGCAAGTCCTCCAACTCTACCCTCAACTCACGATGCTCTACAACAGACATATGGTATCATGTTGTGAATGTAGATGCTATCCTTGGGTATAGATTGATGTAGAAGTCTACATCACTATTATGAGGTAGTACTAGAACATCCTTAGTAAAGACATCCCCAAACTCTTCCCTCACTATAAGAAAGCTATGACTTCTATCATCCACCACACCGAGGGTGAGGCTAGCCATCTTTTGAGTGACTGGCTATGCCCTCCTCCAAGAATGTGAATCATGTGTGGTAGAAGATATATTCTCACTGGGGAATGAAAAAATAGTCCAATACTTGTGCACATAACAATATTTTGCATCTAAAATAGTCAAACCAAGCATAGACTATTGATAACCTGACATACCCAAAATACATCTTAATGTCCCGATGCTGCTACTTAGATATCAAAACCAAAGCTCTCACCTCCAAGAGTATGTTCACACTATCAGAACCAGAGTTTTATCATCGAATCACCTCCCATAAAAACCTATAATCTTCATGATCGATCCAACAACTCTAATGGAATCTTTGAGCCTAAAACAATGTATGTGGATTGGAAAGAGTGATTGGAATATTTGTCTATAAGAACTGCAACTAAAGTGGAGTAGCCACAGATCTTGTATCAAATCATATCTAGAGTTCCATGGTCGTAGGCCTGCATCGCCTGAAGCTGTACCCGCCTCTCTCCACCGGCTCATGGAGCTCGTGGTGGACATACTGAGGGTGGTGGTGGTAGTACCTCGTATGTCCTCCCATCGTAATACAGACATCCGTCAACCCTTCCATATCTGACACTATGTGGACCACCATGTTCGATTCTATACCCCTTCCATGGAAGTCCATTGACCACCTGATCATCATCTGTATGGTGGGTTGGGAAATCTTGACCTATGTGTCCCTACCCACTACACATGAAACACAACCCATTCCACTATTTGTTCCCACTTCCCGTGGGGCCTTGCACTATCGACCCAATAGAATGGGGTCATCCACTGGAGGGTCTGGACCTCTTGGACCCCAATGTTAGTTATTGGATACCCGCTACTAGGTACTGCAATACCAGTCATCTGGTGGTATCTCTCACAGTAAGCGCAGGTTATGTCCGAATGTTCTCCACTATAAGTGCTTTCTCCAACACCCCACTCTGTGTAGGGATGTTGGGAGAGATGATTGATTCTATGATCTCCCATTTGAGCCCATAATATATATTTTTAACACGAAGAAAAGGTGTCACACCATATTATAAGAGTATCAGGATAGGTATTTGAACCCTGTAGAGTACTAATCCACAATCAGGTTTCCCTTCCATAAGTGGAGGAGCTGCTATATGCATACCGAGCACAAGTTCGCGGGGATGAACTCCTCCCACAAGAGTTTCTCAAAGTATGTCAAGGAGAGGGTCTCCTCATCATGCATCTATAGTTTCAACCTCCATCATCTCCATGTTGTTCCCTCTATAAGGATATTGTCTAGATCCACCATCAGGTCTGAAGGTGTCCTCACAAGGCAGAAAACATGCATTACCACCTCCAGCCAATCCTCATCTGCCTAAGGATCTATCTCACCTCGAAGCCTCACATGCCTCTACCTTTGTAACTCATGATACATGCTCCGTCATGGTGCATCAAATTCTGGTAAATATGGTATCTAATACTTATTTATGGGTGGTGGTTCCTTTGGTACACCACACGAGGGTTCCATCTCAGGAACTTGTCCCTACACCAATGCTTTGTCTCTTGGTGGACCATCGCCGTGACTCTTTACTGGGATCTTGGCTGGCTGTCTACATGGATGCATCCAAAGGGAAATCAATATGAACCAATTTCAGCAAATTATACTTGGTGAGATGAACCAGACTATTATAGTTCACAAATAACAATTTAATGAAAAATGCATCTAGTGTTTTCATGTGCCGAGTTTGAAAGTAGAATTCAGGGTCCTGTTGTTTGGATATGTCGGTCTTCATACAAAAACTGGACTCTCTGAATATGGAAATCCAACTTGAAATATTTAACACTATTTCAAAATTAAACAACTGACTCTCTGACATTGAGGGAGAACCGACCACCACTTATACAACTATTTCATGACTCTTCCCCGGCGGCATGTGTCTTGACTACCCCAAGTTCTCCTTCCTTAGGCCAGTGGCTGGTGACTATCACCAAAAGGTATATCCCTAAAAGGGAAGGAATCACCTTTATACAGATATTCACACACACTACCCATACTACCGAAATTCAAGCTAATATTCGGATACCAACAACAAGTATGTCACACAAGGAAGAAACCACACAAATAATGGTGAAAATGAAATGAGAAAGGGGCCAGAATACAAACCCTACAAAAAATGAATGTACAATTAAAGTAAGTACATGCTCTTGAGTTTTTCCATCAAGGATACTTCTTGAAGGGTAGGTAAAACTCACTATCGGATATCGCTGAAGCGTACTACGTCAGTTGATCCACCTCCAATCACTAATGGGCCCTTGCTTTACAAGATCCTTGTGAAAGATGTTTGTCATCTGCACAAGGAACAACTGGTGTAGGCGAAGCCCATGTAGAGTAAAGAATAAAAATACTCAGTAGAGACTCGAGACCAACTCGAGTCTTATATAAATCCAAAATTTAAAGAACAAATCAATGCATAAATATTAGAGTCACTATAGTCTGTTTGACCGAAGTATAACAAAAAGTGGCAATAGAAAAACCCACACTTGAAAACACTAAACATAATTTACTACAAGGGAACCCATCACCAATGAGTCCTCTATTATAGTTAGGTTGCCTAAACCGATTCCGAAGCTGAGTCACAAAGTCTTGATGATAGCTGAGTTAGGAAGTCTCAATTGTAACCGAGTCACAAAGGATCACTCGTAACTGAGTCATGGAGTCTCATTGGGTAGCTGAGTCACAAAGTCTCACACCTATCTATGTCATGGAGTATCGCTATGTAGATAAGTCACAATGTCTCGCAAATAGAAGAGTCACGGAGTCCCGCTGGTTAGCTGAGTCATGAAGTCTCGCTGATAGCTGAGTCATAGAGTCTCATTGGGTAGCTGAGTCACAAATCCTCTCCATGTCAAAATAAATGAAATCTTACATAGATTATTTTATAATGACCGCCCCTTCACATAGTTCCCAACACCACAGACGACACATCAATCGAACACAATGTCTGCGTGATACACCCCCTTTTGTTAATAGGGGTCAGTTGCATATGAGAGCGGTCCAACGTGTTTGGAAAGTCCCGACCAACCTGAATCGGGGTCTCGTATGACCTAATATAATCAATCTAGCTAATTGGCCTAGCCCATTGGGCATTACTAGACCCAAACGATATTGGTTGTGGGTCCAGTCCACTTGGTCACCTAGTGACCCAAAATTTATCTGGAACTGTCCGACTGGAGAGCCAATCTCTTTTCCTATCCCTAGATGCCACACATCTAGGCTTTATCCTTCCACCCCGGTCGGCTAAGGTAGGCCGACTCAATGTTTATTCTGGCTGGTTGAGTGGCATCGTCTGCTAGCATAGCATGTCTGGTTAGGTTGGAGCATGAGTGGCCGGTCTGCTAGCCACCACCTTGTCTGTACCCAACCCTTATGGAGCAGGCCACTCCTCCTATGAAGTGTTAGATAATGTGACCAACCATCCACTTTGACGTCCTTCAATGCGGCATGCACCAAGTCTGCTTTCGCCACCATTACGGCAGGCTAGAGTTGGCCACTCTTCTGATACGTGGTGATTGGGACGGTGCCACCTTATGCAGGCCACCAAGTCTACTCTGGTGGTTCGGTCATAGTTCCATAGAAGCATTTGTGCCTCTTGGGTAATTTACATCACTTTCATGGCCTCAGATTTTCCATGGTGCCATTTCAATGACGCGACCAAAAAAAATGACAAGCCGAGGGGCTCGGGCCTTGTTTCTGTCGTCCCACACCCTCCACGTATGAGTATTATAAAAAGGGTAGGATTGGGGATGATGGTCTACCAACAATAATTTTATCCCATATAGAAATCCCAAGAAACATCACCCTCCCTCAAGAACGTATGATCCATGGATCAACCTGTTCATGGGTTGATTCACTTATGTCATTTAGAATGATGAATCAGGAAAATGTAAAACAAATAAACCCCTTCCATGATTGACGTTCGTCATTTGAGCACTCCTCCCCTGAGGATTCAAGCTCTATTGACATCTGTCGCCTATGGTCCCAATCTTCATAGAGCATAAACATTTTTATCAATCAGCCGGTGTTTTTTATTCATCATTGGCCTTGCCATAGGATTTTCATAAATTCCCCAAGGCTTAATTATAAACTCTCCAACACCTTTTTAAAATAAAAATGAAACACGTCAACACCCTATTTTATTTATGAAACATCGTATCTGTTATAAAACACATAAACGATCCATTAAGTAGAATATTTTAATGCACCATGTCACTGCACCATAGCCTTGTGCTTCTCCGCTCAATAATGAGAAAAGAAATAAAATAACTATTTATATTTTTTTAATATTTTTCCAAATTTTCTAAAATAAATTTTCCATCTAACACTTTACATGAAATGTTATGTCTTTTCTAAGTAATTCCTAATGTGTCAGGTTCAAGGGTGACCTCAAATTTTCTATCTGAGAACTAGTTTAAAATGTAAGAAAACCATCTCGCACATTTACTTAAGTGAACTAAAATAATGATAAAAATTCCATCCCAGGATTACCGGGACTTGGAATCACTTGTCTTCATATTGTGTGGTCTCAAAATAATTCCTTACCATTTAAAAAATATATATATAGAAATTTTGATACATTACATATTTTATAGGTAAAATCAATGGGAAAAGATTATTCCTCCCAGGATCCTCCAAATTCTAGGACACATTCCCTCAACATTTCCTCCAGTACCTAGTTAGTATTTTATGATTTCCCCTTTTTATGGTATAATTATATACTTATAATTTCCAAATTCCATAAACCCTTATATAAAACTTTCCAGAATCATGAAGTAAAATGATGACCAAGATTTGAAACAATACTTCGATGTACCCCATCAAACACAATATTTCATGGACATATAATTCTCCCAAAATGTCAAAAATGAATATATCTCATATCGGAAATATGTTTGAAACATTGTTCAACTGGTCTTTAGTCACCCATATTACTTCAACATTCTAATAATTTCATAGATGTCCCACCACAAATTTTTTAGTAACATCATATAACTTTAATTATCGAAGGGGAAATTGCTGTAAAATTCCATTAAGTAATTGATTCTCAACAAACATTTAATATAAGCTGGTGAAACATGTCATGAATCTTACAATATAAATTTTCATATCAAGACACCAATATTATGTGGGAAGATCTAGATACATATCACTCAAACATTGGAGTGCCACCCACTATGACTCCAAAATATCATGCATCATCTCTTCCCAAATATATCATTGAACAAAAACAGTAATTTGTTTTGGATATTCTCATTCACATCAATACTCTAATCAGGAAGAAGCCCCCACATTAAAAATAATCTATCAAATCTACACATTATAAATAATATTATTTTATCTATAGTACCTGAATCAAGAGATAGGTCTCATCTGATAAGGAATAGAATTTCACTCTATAATTGTCCACATGAGTTCATATATGAGTCATAATGAAAAAATACATCAACCTCCACATGGAAATTTACTCCAATACCACCTTAGTCTATGTTTTCAATAAATTATTCCTCCAAAATTTATAACTTCCCATACATCTAATCTAGCTGAATGTTATGAGAATTAATATACTCATCCATCTTCCATTTCTTAAAATTAAAACAATAATGAGAAATGATATATGTAGTGCTCTTATGGTATGTATAAATAATTAAACTCTCACACAAAGGATAATGTTTCCAAAATTTCAAGGCATAAACCATTGTGACCAATAGAAGATCATGAATTGGATATTTTCATTAATGTTGGTTCAACTTTGATGACCCATATGTTATGACCTAATATCCCTACATTAACACTAACCTAAGTAAAATAACTTAAGAATCAAAAAAAATTATATACTCCTTACATGAACCGAGTAAGATAAAGATAAATTTGGTTGTCAAACATTTATTCAGCTCCTGAAAAAAATTCGTAGATTGTTTAGAAAACACTATCCTTATACACGTCATATTCAATCCTTAGATATGCGCTGACGATTGAGAAAAATATTTTATTAAATTTTAGTAATATCCCTCTAGGACCAATAATAATTTAATTTAAAAAAAATTATTAGGGGTCTACCAAGTTAAAACTTCCTGAACCATCTCTATGTTTAGTAACACACATTCTTCCGTAATGATATGACCAAATAAATGTATATTGTTGATCAAAAAGTGACACTTAGATATCTTGGAATGTAGTAGATGATCTCTCAAAATACATGTGATGATGATAGGATGTGTGGAATGATCTTCATATATCTAGATGTACACTAAGATTTCATCCAAAAAACTACTACAAACTAATCATTTTATGGGTGAAATATTCAGTTCATCATTGAAATAATCACAAGAGGTTTGTTCATCATCCTGAAGAGAATAATTATGAAACAAAATCAAAATATACAAACATATAATTGCATTCCACAATATAACATATGTTCTCACCCATAGATGATGATACACTAGTCTCAAATATATATTTTTGAACTCATTGGAACCACTTTTCTGGTCAAGGATATAAAAAAATGCCGATGTGGATATCAATTCATAATCATAATCTAATTAAACATTTGATAATCAACACCTATTTGAAACACTGTATCAAAATTTTAAAAAATAAAACCATAAAACACCAAGATGACACACTTAGAATGATAAATCCCTTTTCCCATAACCCTTCCAACTGAGCATTGTGCTCTTAATGCTCTTCTGATGATATTATACATGGAAAATAGATACAGGATAAGCTATATACATAATTTAAATTTTTAAAATAACCTCTCTATAATGTGTCAACCCTAAGAGGTCCCCAATAAACAAATACCCAATCCAATATACAACTAGAAGAATGATATCATGCTCCATTCCCTCATCCTAGATCAAATGGTTCGTAACTAAGTCTGTGAGATCACCTCATTTTAAAAGAACATACCCTGAACAACCTACCAGGATACCCCATTCCTCAAGGTGAATATATGGGTCACCCTGAAGAGATGTGAAACTCACTCTCTAATGGTAATATTCAATGTGATAATTGTTAGTAATAAACATGTCCATCCCTAGTATCATGTTAAAATCGATCCTCTAAAAAATATACCAGTCCAAAAGGAGATGTTACTCACTAACCACGATGGAACACTCTATACATTGATGAATACCATATGATCACATCCCCAATGACATGAATATTGTCATAACCCTAATCTTATACTCCACTACGAATCACAACCCCCATAAAAAATGGGATGATATAAAAGAGTGTGAGAAACCACTATCATATAATGAGCTATACATAGTACAATCTACAAGAATAATACCTCAAATATTAAAGGATACATCATTTTGATAAACATGAGATGGAAGAATAAAATCCATTGGTACAATGTCTATACCCCAAGTTCGGTATTGAGTATCCAATGTTGCACTACCCTACTGATATGAGAACCTTCATCTTGATGTACCATGTCCCCCTCTTTGAAATGTATACCGTGTAGAACATGTTTTTTTATAAATTTTTCCTGACTTATTGTACTCTCTTTAGTGATTTTCATATATAATAGAATAATTGTTCTGAAATAACCGTGTTTTAATTCTCAATATTATTTTCGAGAATTTTTTATGTTAATCTGGAATCTATTTAGTTTAATATTTTAATTATTACACTCACATTAATAAAACAATTATCTAATTTATGTTTTTAGTTGTCCGAATTCAATTTCCTACATATCATTAAACTAGATCTAGGGACAATTTAAACACATCAAGGGCCATATGGACCACACAAGAAGGCCAAATGAATTTTTCAATGAAACTAGACTAGATTGGATGTTATATTTTATAGGCTCAGTACAGATGTCCAATGTTTTTTCTTCTCAACCAACAGTCACGAGACAATAAATTTAATCTTGAATTAAAATTTCAAGACATATCTCCAGGAAAAAATGGGCCAATTTATTAATGAATTTGTCGAAATATTTTTTCCGAGATGAAAAATATTCACATAGTATTTGTCATTTATCCCAAACAAGAAATTCAATTTAGTTGAGAATTTGTGGTGTGAAAGATAATATATTTCCTCACATCATTTTTTACGAAATGATTCTTTTATGAGGGTATCATCAATTCCAAAAACTCATTCACATTATTACATTAAAAAGTCAGGATTAAAATGGATATCAAAAAATTGTTCTGTAAATTGTGAATAACATTGAATCCAAAGGTAACGTGTCCCCAAACATATGAGGGTAAAATTTCCACACTCATATCTTCAACATTAAAGAAGGATATTTCTCTAGAAAAGTGTGTATAAATTATAAAACTTGCGAGCCAAATGGAGAGGATGATTTTGAATCCAAACTATCCACCAATTTTGGATATAAATACATCCTCCTCTTATCCTTGAAATGGTTTGGAATTTTAGTGCATTAGAGGATAAATTGGGATTAAAATATAATCTATAAAGTAGTGGAATGAACTTCCAAGATAATATTTCTTCTTGTGATACCATTACACTACACATTGTTGTAATGTTATTTTCTATTGGTTATCATTTTTAATTTTTAAATGTCTTCCTGAAAATATTTTAACTATTAATGAAATGTTATTCAAAAGAAATTATTATTGTCTAATTATATATTTTATTATTAATGTTCAAAAAATTGAAGAAATCATGTTAAAACCGTTCCTTATTTCCAATTCTTGTTTAATCTGAAGTCTTTTTTAATTCTCTTCAACGTTCATGGGTGTGTACGGTGGAATTCCATTTTTTATCAAGTTCCTTTTATTATATTTTTAATTCATCATCATAATTCGATATACCAAATTACTAAAAATCTCATTTTAACTTTAAATATATAATTTGTTTGATTCATAAATATGGGGATGCTATGTGACTGAATTATTTTCCTTATTTAATATTAATATGGTCAACATTATGTAGTTTATAATTAAAAATAACAAGTATTTATGAACTGTTTTATTTAATTTGTGGGTTCTGTGGTCTATTGGACCCATAGAAACACTTTGATAAAATGTTTCTGATTCAGGTTAGTTCCCTAGTTATTCTAAGCATTTGTTTAAATCCTCAACTGTTGGGAATCCTGCTAAAAAACAACATCTGAAGTTGGTATTAATTTATGGAAATATAATAAAAAGTTCAAGGATTGAAAAATCATAAATACCCAATAATAAACTCCACCCAATATTTATGAAAATTTTAAATCTAACACCATCCATAAGTCAATTTAATTAATATTTCTAAACAATCCCCCTAATAAAAATATTGATTAGAAAAAATTGGACACTAATATTTACACCATCACTAAGGATTTGATAGGAGTTCCAATGTACAAATTATCATAGAACCGAGACATTGAAAGGTTGATAGAAGAGAATATGAAATTATTCAAATATAACCTTTTCCTAGGATTTAGAAATAGGTAGTCAATAGTTTTTTATTTTTCAAGAAAAAGGAAAAAAATTGAAAATTATAATATATATAAAAAATTGAGAAAATTACCAAATAAAAACCCACCTTCCCCCTTCAAAAATTTCACTTAATGGCCTATATCCTCCTAAAAAATCCGTCTGATTTATTTGGAAAATAAATTGAGTGAACACTTCGCTGAATGAGGATGAATATTATGGATAATAAATTTACCAAACACCCATTCATTTCCCATCTAATTGTTCTAAATATGGACAATCCTAGAGAACATCTGTTGAAAGAACTCATTTCCCCTAATATATATTTCCAACCCTTTGGTATTCAATATAAAAATATTGATTCTGATTTCATACTCAAGTCTGGTTTGATTCATATTCTACCACATTTCCATATTCTAGATAACGAGGATCGTCATCTACACCTTAAATAGTTCCATGTAGAGTTCCCTATCATTAAGCCTCAAGATGGTTTTGATGAAAAAACCAAACATCGTGAAATAGATTTTTGCATAGATGACTTTGCTATGTCATGGATCAAATATCTCTCTCTAGGTTCCATAACCACAAGGAATGACTTTAATTAACTCTTCTTAATGAATTTATTTCCAATAACATGAACCACTTTTATCCAAAAGGATATCAGTTTTATATTTGAATTCCCTAATTAATCACTCAATCAGTACTATGATGTGTTCAAAAATCATGTGGAAAACTATCCACACCAACAAATCCCTAACTAGATCATTATGCAATACATTTATATGGGGTTATATTCTATGGATCTAAAAATCATTTAGGATTCAAATAGTGGAGATCTTGTTGAAAAATATCATTTAGCTACATAATATCTCTTATGTAACATGGATTTAAACACATAATAATACCATATTTGACCACATTATCATGTTAGAAAAGCATCTGAGATTACATCCAAGATCCCAATATAGATTTCCACATGCCCACAACATCTGGATGTCCATCTAATTATTCTAGTTCAATATATCGATCACATCATATGTTCAAAAAAAAGACCATCCCTCAATAATTAGGTCACATTATTAGAAACCCAACCCAACGCCACTCTAATTCCATCTATTTTACCTATAACCCAGTCTCCAGGAATGGTAATCTTGTTTCTCATCCCCCACAGTTGAATCCTCAAAAATAAAAACCAATTCCAATATAATCAAGGTGGTTGTCACTTCCTACAATTGTATCCTTTTATTCCACAACCTCAAAAGATAAATCTACCTCTTTATCCTCCCCAATTCCACTATCATAATTGTCCTTAACAATTGTATCCCCAATAAAAGAACCTTCCCAAGAATTGAAATCAAGGTAATCCGAATGCGGGGAATGCCTCTTCTTCAAATAAGTCATGGGAAAGTGACGTTGAAGATCATTCCTCTTTAACCTGTTCATGCCTCAAAAAAATTGAAACCCAAATTGTTCAAATTGAATTCCACCTTTGTAAAAAAAATATATAAAATTATTCCTTACTAAAATATTAACCAATTACCAACCCTAATAACATTTTAAGATAAATTTAACTTTGATGAAGAATAAAAATATATATACCTCTGGATGGACAATAAAATGTAAATTTGAATGTTGATCTTCCTACTAAAAAGAATAAAAAACATGAAAAATAACCTCACTCCACTCTCTCACCTACATTCATTGCACTAAACACCCCAATTCCTTTTTCTCAAGCTTTATCTATGCCAACAATATCCATTGAACCCCATCTCAAAATGCTCTACATGTTTGAAAATGTTGAATTCAAAATTACCCATATAGATTTGATCAACTAGGTCCACAAGAATGAAATGTTTTATAAGGAATTGTGCACCCATCAAAGAGGGTATATGACCAGAAAGAATATTATTACCCCTTAATATGATCCCATGACATGAAATGATCTAGGTACCATTACAGTTCCATGAAAAATAGGATGTGACTACATCTATGACGCACTCATAGAACTAAGAGCAACAATAAATGTAATTCCCAAATCCATATTCTGCAAACATGATCTGGTTCCCTTACACCGAATGAGTGTTGTTATCATATTATCCAATAAAATTACAACTATCCCTACACTACTGAAAAACGGGTTTTAACAGTGCTCAAAATGGGCTTTCACATCGCTAAAAAGCTATGTAAAGATCAGCACATATAAGGGGGTGGGTTCCTCTTTATTAGTGCTCAAAAGGCACCGATAAAGGTTGCATTTTTCACCAGTCAAAGAAGTTGATAAATTTATACATTATCATCTCTAAAAACGCACTGAAAAAGTTATCATTTATCAGTGCTAAAAACACGCTGATAAAGGGATCGATTATCACCACTTTTGTAGTTCTGATAATGTAATCATTATCATCTCTAAAAAAGTGATGATAAATGCCTCTCCTACTGTAACAAAAAATTATGCAGTACCACAACCAAAAAATACCTGCAAATAAATCATCATATCAATAATTATACCCATGAAAAATTAACACATAATTCATAAGGTACAATAAGTATACACATACAACAGGTATACCAATACAACGCATACAAAAGCTATACCCATAAACCATTAAAACATTATTCATAATCTAATTAATTATATAAAGAATTATATTCAGAATTCTAGGGGGTGGGGTCTATTTAGGGGTTTGGGGTGGTCATCCAAGGGGGTTTGGGGTGTCCATGGGGTGGGGGTTTCCGGGGGGTTAGGGTGTCTAGGGGGTGGGG